>CM033319.1:50679112-51879112 GCA_019359835.1 Pharus latifolius | reverse complement strand
GGAGATCATGTCCAATACAGGAGTTGATGTCAAGGATAGGTTCCACCCATTTTTACTGGATATTTCTAAACAAACCTTTCCGGATTGGTTGTTCTGTGAATCCTGTCAAAGTTCATTTGGAAAGGCTGCTGGCTTACTAGGTTAATTTTTTTCTTCTTTCTAGATCTTCCTTGATTTGAATATTTTTTCACTTCGCAAAGTGATGAGATTTATCATACTATTGTTGCTTCCAGGTTCAAGTCATCATAAATTAAGAAAAGAGCATCCTGTCTTTCTGGGAGAAAATGAATGTTGTGTTGGAGGCATAGATTTTATTACTATGGTAGGTGAACTGCATGGTGGTGCTAATTGATTTTATCATTCTCCCTATCTTCATTACCTTTTGAAAGCTTAGTTCTATTATCTTTTAAACTTTTCGTCATGGTGTACCCTGATCTGAATTTTCAAGCTTGTTTTGAAAATTTTATTATTCTGAATGTATTTTGAAGAAAAAGCAAACCTTCAAGTTTGATGTTAAAGTTTATGCTGGTTAATAGGCCTGCCTAATCTAATTTTATTTTTTTTCTATGACTCCCTTGTTTTTTCATTCTTTTTGTTGGCAGATATTCACATTGTCAGCTATACCATTCAACACAATGTTGACTACTGTAGAGCGTTGCGTGTCTGTTCTGAAACCAGGTGGCCTTGTGTTGTTTAGGGATTATGGTAATGCCCTGGATATACTTTGGTCTTATGTTTATTTATCAAAGTCAATCTTTTAATATTTTTATCAGCGAAAGCTTCGTATATTGACAATCAGGTTATGAGTTACTCTTGTTCGAACACAGCTCTCTTTTGATATTTTTGCCTTCATAACATGACAATCTCTCTTGATATTTAGGCCTTTATGACATGACAATGCTTCGATTTTTGCCCGACCATAGAGTGGGGTTTCGGGAGTATATGCGGTATGATGGCACTTTTTCGTACTTCTTCTCATTGGACATTGTGAAAGACCTATTTCATGCTGCTGGACTAATAGAGGTAACTCTTCTCTTGCTTCAATATGTTATATTATTGGAATTTACTTTTTAAACTTGCACCTCTTTCTGTTTGCCTCTCTGGGCACCCCCTTGATGAAGATGCAAGTTACTGAATTATACGAGTGCAATTTAATAAATTGTTTTTGTATGGATGCTGGTTAGTGCATCATGATTTTACATCAGAATACCTACACTCATGCAGTTATCACTTATGATAATAGTCAAATTACATTCATGGTTTGAATTTAGTTACATGAGAACCTAGGTAAATTCCAATATTCTGTAGTTACCATTTCACTTCAGAGATCTGTCAACTAGCAGTTGGTTAATTATGTAATTGTTGTTTCATTTTGTTTGGCCTCTAGTGCGAGTCATATTGGTGATCTGGTTCATTTACAATATTTGACTCTATAATCAATTAAATCATGAAAGGCTCACTTGTATTTGTTGCCCCTTGCGCAGTTGGAGCTCGAATATTGTTGTATCAGATCAGTCAATCGAAAGAATGGGAAGACGATGCACCGGGTTTGGGTGCATGGGAAATTTCAGAAACCTATGAGTTGACACTACCAGTTAGCTGCTGATGCAGTAAGATCGACCTTATGCAGGTTCTGATATATTTGTAAAATACTAAATTCTGTTCTTCCATGATAACTGGAAGTAAAAAAAAAAAAAAAAGATTATTCTTGATAACAGATTTCAGTGATGCTTTAGAAAGTTACAGTTAGAATTTATCATGAAAATGGCTATGGAGAATTGAGTCTCAGTCCATTCCATGGAATCAGAAAACTCCAGCATGCTTACTATTTCCAGTTTGTTTGAACAAGTTTTATGTTTAGCAGGCAGCTAAGATGGAGACTGTATAACCACGCTAACATGCAAGGATGTATATTTCTGATTAAGCAATTTTCAATTCAAATGATGATGCTTTGCACCTTGTTCTGATTTTTATGAGCCTGTTTGATCTCTTAACTACTCGGTGCAAACCCGAAAGCCACCTCGGATTTTAGTCGTTTAATGCGTGAACGATTGAAATACCGCAATATTTTAGCCTTTCACTCATTAAATGATTGAATAGTGTATTTAAACGTCCCAATCAGTGAAACGTGATATTCAAAATCGACAGGAGGAAGGGGAGAAGGAAAAAAAGAGAAGAAAAGGGAAGGGAAAAAGAAAAAAAAAAGAGGAAGGTTTGAGCGTTTCTGAATTTACAGTTTTTCGACGATTATTCAATCATTCAAGTAAAAATTCGTTAACTCGTAGATAATATTTAAATTTAAATGTTTATACAATTTAGGGTTAAAGACAATTAGAAATTTTTTTTATCACCTTAGAATTTAAGATAAGTAGAAATTTAATTTTCTGTTTCATCATAGGATGTAGGACAGTTTTTTGTAGTGTTCGGTACGGATTTAAGATTTTTTGTATCACCCTAGGATTTTCCGTTTCACCCTAGAGTTTAGGGTTTTTTGCAATGTCCGGTATGGATTTAGGATTTTTTTTATCACTATAGGATTTTCCGCTTTATCCTAGGGTTTAGGGTTTTTTGCAGAGTCCGATGAGGCAATTTATTTTTTGTATCACCCTAAGATTTTCCGCTTGACTCTATGGTTTAGGATTTTTTTGGATTGTCTGCACAGGTAATTTATTTTTTGTATCACCCTAGGTTTTCCACTTCACCCTAAGATTTACAAATTTTTTTAATTGTTTAGTTTATATGGATTAAGGATAGGTAAAAATTATTTTTTTTGCTTCATCCTAGGATGTAGGATAGATAGTTTTTTTATATTGTTTAGATTCGTATACTCTATGGTTTAGGACAGATAGTTTCGCTTCACAATAGAATCTACAAATTTTATTAAATAAAGTATTCAATTATATAGAATTATTTACGTCTATGCTCATGAAGAGAATCTATTTACATTTTTATCTCTGAAGAAGGCCTAATCTTAACGTAGATTTGATATTCTTGTAGATTTCACTATATTGAAATATTGTCCGAGATAGCAAAATATATTTTTGTGTTTTAATCTAACACGAAAATTTAATTTGAGTAGGTTATGGAGCAACTCGATATGGTTTGCGTTTATTATGGGCTGATGTAATTGATAATGGATCATACAGTAATGATCTTAGTGCATGTCCCCATGTATATGGTTAAATGTTGCAGCTACTGTTAATGTCTTTCAATGATGTGGTTAATTGATTTGTTATAATTTAATCTTGCGACGGATAATGTTATGATTGAAGGCCTGTTATCGGAAGGAAATAGATGAGTAGTTAAGAAACTTAAAGATGACAAATCATGGGGTTTGTTTTGTCAGATTTGTGAAAAATCCAGTCCATGGTATAAGAGCTTTTATATTTCACGTTGAAATTTTTAGCAAAAATAATTCAGAAAGCAATCATTCGATAGCAAGAGTACAGAGAACTGTTAATCTCTGTATCATAGGTGCCAGTGCTAATGTAGCTATATATAATACAAGCATCACGCATACAAATCGTTTCGGTAATCGTTAAGCAAATTTAGCTAATGAATTGCCTAAATTAGAGAAGAATTTCAACGAGGAGTGCATTGATTCATCAGATATGTACGAATCTCCTGAGACACCAACATAAAAGCAAGGTCCTATAAATGAATGGACTGATCCATCAGCTCTAATGTCAGCTGTGGTTCCCGAATATCTAAATTCAAAATGATCTTTCAATGAAACAACTGTACAACTTGGACAGTTGTTTTGGACCCAGAAAGATGCGAAAAAAGACATCACTACATGGGCTGTTTCACTCAATAGGCCATTCTTGGTGGTTAAATCAAATCCGGACTTGTGAGCTGTAAAATGTTTAGTAGTCAATTGCTTGTGGTACATACGTGTCACACATCGACAGGATGAGCCTTTCTTTCAGGTGACAAGAGTCGCAGGTTATAGATGTCTGGCAGAGGGCATGTTACAGTAGTATAGAAATATCACTTCTTGTTTTGTTTTCAGTCTAATACTATCGATTGTAAAGGAAAATACGGCAAAGCTACGAAAGTAATTATTGCACATGTCGCAGAAAAGTATGGTTACAAAATTAATTATGGAAAGGTGTGGGGGCTAAACAGAAGGCACTGGAAGAGTTGTTTGGGACATTTTTGAGGCATATAACTTCGTATCGAGACTGTTTTAGTGTATATGTGAAGCAAATCTAGGCACAATCACCGAAATTGTGGATACGCCAGCTATCGGCTCAGATGGTTTTGTTATATCTGAATGCATGGTACTGCGGCGATTTTTGTAGGCATGCTAGTAATGTGTTACATCGTTTAGGTACATGAGACTTGTTCTTTGTATTGACGGAACATTCTTGACAGGAAAGTATGATGGTACTCTACTGATTGCCGTGGCAACTGAAGCCAACAACAAGCTTTTTCTCATAGCATATGCAATGGTTGAGGGGGAGAACTACATCACTTAGTTGTGGTTTTTAGGCAAATTGAAGATTGAGGTGGTGAAAGATCGTGAGCGCGTATGCTTAATTCATCATCGAAACAGAGGAATACTAAGTGCAATTGAGTACCTGCGATCTGGAATGGATCCACCACTAACCTGGGAGGATTTGTAGTCGTTGGTGCTCTCGTCATCTTGGTGTGAATTTTCACTCATTTCAAGAGTAAACGCTTGATGCAGGTGTTCAGAAAGCTTGCCAAACAAAATCAATAGTCCAAGTTCGTAGCCATATGGAAGTCATTGGACGAGAGTATGCTAAAACAAAATCAAGAGCTAGTTGAACTGGCAGCGGGTGATGTTACCAACAAGGGAAACAGTAGGAGGCGACTAAGTTTGAGTCAGTGGATTCAGCAAAAACTAAAGGAGAAGTGATCATTGCTGTACGACACAGATGGGGCTCGGTACGGAATTATGACAACAAATCTTGCTGATGTATATAATTTCATTCTAAAAGGTGTGCAATATTTACCACTCACTGCCATAATTGAGATGACATTTTATCGCACAATAACATATTATGATAGTCGGAGTTTGGTGGTAAAAAATCTTATGGACGACTCCTTAGTATATTGGCATAAAAATATTAATGATTATCTTGAATTTCGAACGAGAAAAACAATGTCACGCGAAGTGTCCGTGTTAAGCCGTTTGAATGGAAATTACAAGATTCGGCTAAGGCACAAAATAGTTCATGGTACATTGAGAGCTGGTCGGGTCAACAAATGTAGAATTACAAATAGAGCTGTGGAATGCACATGCAAGAAGTCTCAGCCGCTTCACATTCCTTGCTCTCATGTTATCGCTGCTTGTGCCATCCCAGGAATTACTGCAACACAGTATATCTCAAAATATTATATGCTGGACTTCCTGTCAAAAACTTGGGAGGGTGTCTTCCACAGTTTTATGGCGACAGGAAACTATCGAGACATATTGTCGAAAGATACCTATACGTGGATCCCAGACAGGAGGCTCCAGGTGACACATGCCGGCTGATGTCGAACGAGGCGGATCTAAAACAATATGGATGCAGGGGAGCGTGAAGATAGACTCCGTAGTTGCACCGTTTGTAAGCAGCTTGGTCACAATAGAAAACGATGCCTGTAGGTGGCAACCACGTCAATATCTACGAGGAACTAAAACAATTGTCTATTATCTGTATTCTTTGTTTTTCTTTATGTGTGACTTAATTTCTGTTTCAATGTAATGTTGTGAATTTGTTTGAGGAGTACTGTAATGTTTTTAATAGTGTTGTATTGGAATTGAACTTTTTTGTATTTCACAATAATCGTATTTTTTTAATTCTGTTATAAATATGTTTTCTTATAAATGTTTCGACCAATATGTGATAACAATAGATATGACTAATGAGCAGCAGCTTCTCGAGTTGATTGGAGATCACCATCACCGGCGTCATCGTGCTCGTCGGCTTCTAGAGGGCATCGTTCTGCCGGCTCTATATGAGGACACTGCGGGAGATGTGACCTCTGGATGAGCGGTGCCGATATGGTGGATTGGGCCCAACGATTTTCGTTTGATAGAGCTTTGTTCATTACTCTTGTGGACTGATGGAGGCCGGAGATGCACACTTTCCATTTCAGCTTCGGCAAGTTCACCGTCACACTTGAGGATGTTAATATGCTGCCCGGCTTGTCTATCAGAGGTGATATATATGTTCCCATTGCAACCGACAGAGTTGCATGACGTATGGATTTCTTGCAGCGCTTTAAGGGGATCGGGCCAGCGGTAGGGTCTGCACAGCCGGCGAGAGTGTCATAGTCTTACCTGCGCATCATTCAAGATGCTAGATTCCTAGTGGGCACTCCAGAGCAGGTATTTAGACATCACTTGGAGACTTACTTGCTTTATTTATTTGGATGGCTGTTGTTCCCTGGCACCCATGGAGACATATGTGAGTGGCAGTTTGTTCAGCTCGCTAGACTTATTGCGTACTCCTAGCTGGGACACACGCCACAATTCAGCTAGGGATCTGCTGTGCTTTTCCATGCATACATAGGATTGTGTAACACCACTAGCAGAGACCAGGATGGATCACTGTTCATAGGGTGTGCCATACTACTACAGATTTGGTAGTACGAGCATTCCCCTGTCGGCCGACTAGTGGTGCCGTGGGATCAATTTGCATTGGGACTTGATATGAGAAACAACCTAGTGATGGGATGGAGGTGGTGCAGACTGTCGACGATTGGAACCTAGGGTTCCTAGTCGAACTTACATGAATTTAGTTTGTTTAGTAGGGAGACAATCCAGACAATCACCAGATAAATCACAATATCTATGGATTTAATGACACATAGATTTATATAGGTTCAGGCCCTCAAATCTTGAGTAATAACTCTACTCCTATTGATTTATCACTATGAGTGTAAAGGATTACAAAGAGAATGTATTGTCTAATTCTCTATTGCCTTGTTTTCTTCTCCCCCTGAATCCTTCCCCGAAAGGTCCTTTTATACTTGTCGAAGAGATGTCAGTTTCTTCATTGAATAGACGCCTGGCAATCGTCTTCAACAAGTGCATAGCGGTTTCTTAAGTTATGGTTGGTTGTTGTTTGTCAGTTTCTTTAACTTGCGGTTATAGAAACTGCTCATCCATCTTTATCTTCTTCGATGGTTACCTTGTCAGGGACTTATGATTATTTTGAGAATAATCACAAGGATCAATGAATGGTTATTGCGAACGGTGACTTAACTACATGATCTCCATATTGTAATATAAGTCTTTAATACTATAGTCGCATATTGACTACAACCATGTATTGGTATCCGATTTTGTCTCTGCGACATGGTATGATCGAGGGTAAATGTCTCCGCAACCATAATACGTGCAGGTATAATATGAGACCATGGACTCTGCAACAATAGACGTCGAGACCATAGAGCTCCACAGTTACTAAAATTATGGGAGTTAAGCATCCTTGATGGATTATATCCAAAATATCCTTGGATTATCCCATTACCTCTTTCCTTGGTCTTCTGCGACCATGAAAAGATATTGTCAGGTAATTTACATCTCTTACTATGGTAACCTGCGACCATAGAATGATATGTGCGACCATGGTGTGGCATACGTGACCATGGAATGATATGCCCGACCATGGAATGATACACGTGACCTTGTGATGAGGACATCGCGACCACCCATCCACATGTTTTAACTCAAGCACATGTGCGTCGCCTTGGAAAACAGGTAAATTCGTTTCTTGGGCAAATTAATTATTTAATTACAGAACAAATGATATTTCCTAATGATTGCTCTTTGCTTGTTGTTACATGTAAAGGAGCTCTGGACGAAGTTGTTGATCCAATTCTTAGCCAAGAAAGAATGAACACTTTCCTAGCAACTTCAACCAACGATTCCTTCGACTTTATTGATCAGAAGAACTCTGTGTTCGGTCAGAAAGGCTCAAGATCGCAGCCCATGATCGGGAGCACATGGTCGCAGGCTGAGGACACAAGGTCGCAGCCCATGACCAGCACATGGTCGCAGCCGACCAGACTTGAGGACCCATGGTCGCAACCTGAGGACCATCCAGTCTGCCGATCAAGCTTGACTGTTCAGAAACTTCAATCAAGAACCAATTTCAGCATAGATGTCCAAGATAGTTGTGCGAGTACTTGTTGGAAATATATTCGAAAGAGCTTTCGAACGCATCAAGAATCATCGAATTCTGACATCGTATGCAACCAGGACACCCGAAACAATGTCAAGTGCACGAGGGGGACGAGTCCTGTTCGGATCCATGAACAGTAGTTCGGGATTTTCTTTTTATAGTTTGTTAGGATTCTATTCTGTTTCAAATTCATTTAGAATTCTGGTTTTAAAACATTCTATCTTTGTAGACACCATCCTCTATAAAAGAGAAGGCATGGTCTTAGTTTTAGGCAGACTTCGTTGATATACAGATTGTATGCTCGTGCATTTGCCGACTTGTACAATTCGGAGTCTCAATGTTCAACTCATAATTCAGATTATTGAGTGTTATCCTTCCGCTGTTGCTTTTGTTTTTCTTTATTGATTTGCTTGGGTTATTCTTCGTGAACAGGTCAACCAAGTTTTGCTCGGTTAATAACCAATTGAGGAGTGGTTTAGCGATTGTGAGGTTTCTGGTCGCGTGTTTGATCGTGGTTTTTTTTGCCGCTCCTTCTTCAAGGTCACAACTTGCATTTATCCATGGATTTCTCCTACGACGGAAGATCGGGACCAAACTACACGCACGCATCTTAAGGCGAGGCGTGTGCATATCAGTTGGTATCAGAGCTCACGTTGCCGGTAGGAATTCATTTATCCCTAGTTTAGTAGTTTGATTTTTTTTTTACCTAGAGTCCAGTAAATTGCCAGACAAAAACAAAGAGTTTCCTAGCCCGTTATTGCTTTCAATCTGTTATTTTGAGTTTGCTTAATTGAGTTTTCGTTCCGTTGAGTCGTGTCCAGTTGCTGGTCTTAATCTTGTTGGCCGAAAATCCAAAGTTAGATTGAGTCTTTGCCACTGAGTTTAATAGTTTGCATCTTGCCGTGAATCCTAAAACAAACATACCACAAGGAGGCAAGAGAGTTAAAAAAAAAAAGAGAGAGTATTCAGTCAAAGCAAAGAGAAAAAGGAAAATCTTGTGAAGTACTATAGCCTGTTGCTAGAAGCCAAGCCTTTCATTGTTTGATCAGCAATTAGGACTAGTACTCGTGTGAACTATTATTCAATTTCATAATTTTTGAGATAACTGATTGCTTTCCTTTGATACACAATATTTCCCTACCTACAACTCCACATATTCACCATTGGTCCGCACGTACCTCACATTGCAATCGCTGTAATTATCTCCTTTTCTAGTTATCATGACCTAGCTAGTCACAAATGTTAATAGGGGTAAGAGCTTTGGTTGGTAAGGTTGGTGAGGTTGAGAGTGCCACATACCTTCAGTAGTTGGTAGGAAATTTTTGTGTTTCTTGTTTTCGCTAACCATGGCAGGATTGAAGGGTTCACGAGGTTCGTTGCATGATAATAATGCTGATGTTTTGGAGAGCATGGATCGACCACCAGTGCTCCCATCGTCTCCGCGATCTCAAGCCATGTTGGGTTACTTCGAGCGGATGCTGAACGAACAGATAGTTCCTCATTTGACCGGCTTGGAGAATCGTTTTGACGAGATGGACCTTCGACTTAAGCAAGTTGAGCGAACGCCGCCACGACAACATGCACCACCTCGATTCTCTCGAGGTCCAATCGAAGCCAATAATCATGGTGCGGTTGCCGTTCTACATCAACCCAGGGCGAACTTGAACGCTGCATTCCAGGAAGCCGCCATGATGACATACGTGATCATTATGTGGCTGACAATGAGGAAGTCGTTTTGGATCTTGATCAACAACGACTTGCACGAAATCGCCAAGGCATGGGAGCATAAGCACGTCACCGCAATGAAGACATAAGGGATGATGCTTTGGGAAAGATCAAATTTACTATCCTCAGCTTTGATGGGAAGTTTAATCCAGAAGCATATCTTGATTGGGAATTGCTCGTCGGACAAAAATTCAGTTGTCATCTGTATCCAGAAGATCGTCGAGTACGTGCCGCCACCAGTGAGTTTGTTGATTATGCTTCTATTTGGTGGAGTCAAGTCCGCCAAAGAGAGCGAGCTCCTTACACTTGGGCTGAGTTGAAGCACTTGATGAGGTCCAAATTCATACCCGCTTATTTTGAGAGAGATTTGCTTAATAGAATTCAGATATTAACCCAAGGTAGCAAATCTGTGGAAGACTACTATCAAGAGCTGCAAGTGGGTATGCTTCGTGCTAATGTGCAGGAGGAGGAGAATGCAAAGATGACCAGATTCTTGGGTGGATTGAATCGTGAGATACAAGACATCCTTGATTTTTAGACTTACACCTCTTTGGATCAGCTGTTTCATTACGCATGCAAAGCAGAGAGGCAAGTACAAGGGAAACGAGCAAGCTACAACAAGACTGGTCGAAGCTACCCTAGTGCGACCACGCCTTGGAAGAGCACTACGTCATAGCAAAAGAGTGTGACACCCACGGGCGGAGCTACTACCACCACTGGTCGAGTGCAATACACGAGCCGCCCTACTACTTCGACATCCAAGGTTGCCAATTCGAAGACGACCACTGCTGTCCCCACCAAAAGTTCATCATCAGTCGCTTCTACAGGACGAACAAGGGAGATAGAGTGCTTCAAATGCAAAGGGAAGGGGCATTACATGCGTGATTGCCCAAATCAGCGTGCCCTCATTGTCCGGGATGATGGAGAGTACACATCGGCTAGTGAGGTCGAAGAAGAATTCGACCATGAGGAGCAACAGGACATGTTGGGCTCTGACGCAGAGGAGATCACCTTTGACGCTGGTCATACCAGCCTCATTGTTCATCGTGTTCTTAGCTCGCAGATGGAGAAGGCGGAGCATGGGCAGCGCCACAATTTATTTCAATCAAAGTTTGTGATCATGCAGCGCTCATGCAAGGTCATTATTGACGGAGGAAGCTACAATAACATTGCCAGTTCTGAGATGGTCGCGAAGCTCGGCTTGTCTACACGAACACATCCACAACCATACTACATTCAATGGTTCAATTGATGTGGCAAGTTGAAGGTGACCGCGATGGTACGTGTCCACTTTTCTGTAGGTTCCTATTCTGACTTTGTGGACTGTGATGTGGTACCAATGCAAGCTTGTGCATTACTACTTGAGCGACCATGGCAATACGACAAGGATACTACACATCATGGGCGTTCCAATAAGTACTCTTTTGTGCACAACAACAAGAAGGTTTCGCTGGTTCCAATGTCTCCGGATGAAATTGTCAAAGATGATTTAGATAGGGCTGAGCGTGAGAGAAAAGAAAGAGAGATGAGTGAGAGTCACAAATCGGGGAGTGAGAGCCACCAAACCAAATTGAGAGAAAAGAAAGAAAAGAGTGAAAAGAAAAGAGAGGTTCAGCTTAAGGGACAGGTTCTGTTAGCCACCAAACGTGAGATGCGAGAGCTTTAAACCCATCCCCAAGAGTGCTTTGTGCTTGTGTGCAAAGATTCTCTCTTTTCTACTAATGCTTTACCCTCTACTTTGCCCGTTTCGGTTGTTTCTTTACTGCAGGAATTTGAGGACGAGTTTCCAACCGAGATACCTGCTGGGCTGCCACCATTGCGAGTGATAGAGCATCAAATCGACCTCCTTCCAGGAGCACCATTGCCTAATCTACCTCCATATCGCACCAATCCCGAAGAGACCAAAGAAATTCAGCGCCAGGTACAAGAGCTGCTCGACAAAGGGTACGTATGCGAAAGCTTAAGTCCTTGTGTTGTTCCTGTTTTGCTTGTGCAAAAGAAGGATGGGCCATGGAGGATGTGTATAGATTGTTGAGCTATTAACAACATCACTGTTCGTTATCCTCATCCGATTCCTCGGTTAGATGATATTCTTGACGATTAAGTAGTTTGACCATCTTTTCTAAAGCTGATTTGCGTAGTGGATACCACCAAATTAGAATGAAACTATGTGATGAATGGAAAACTGCTTTTAAGACTAAATTTGGATTATATGAATGGTTGGTCATGCCATTTGGTCTTACTAATGCACCTAGTATGTTTATGCGCTTAATGAATGAAGTGTTGTGTGCTTTTATCGAACACTTCGTGGAGGTTTACTTTGATGACATCTTGATCTACAGCAAGACTTTCAATGATCATTTGGGGCATTTACGCCAAGTTTTTGCTATTTTGAGAGAGGCACATTTGTTTGCTAACCTTGAAAAGTGCACCTTCTGCACGGATCGAGTCATGTTTCTTGGTTTTGTTGTAACTGCACAGGGCATTGAGGTGGATGAACAAAAGGTGCAAGCAATTCGAGCATGGCCTACACCGACAACAGTCACACAAGTGCGGAGTTTTCACTGACTTGCTGGTTTCTACCGCCAATTCATACAAGATTTCAGTACGATCACCGCCCCACTCAATATGCTGACCAAGAAGAACATGCCTTTCAAGTGGGAACAGGCGCAAGAGGATGCTTTCAACATGCTGAAAGATAAGTTAACTAATGCACCACTTCTACAACTTCCTAATTTTAATAAAACTTTTGAGATAGAATGTGATGCTAGCGGTATTGGAATTGGAGGTGTTCTCATGCAAGATAGAAATGCTTATTTTAGTGAAAAGCTTAGTGGTCCAACTTTAAACTACTCAACTTACAATAGGAATTGTATGAGTTGGTTAGAGCATTAGAAACATGGAAAGTGCACTTGTTGGAAATATATTCGAAAGAGCTTTCCAAATGCATCAAGAATCATCGAATTCCGACATCGTATGCAACCAGGAGACCCAAAACAATGGCAAGTGCACGAGGGGGACGAGTTCTGTTCGGATCCGTGAACAGTAGCTCGGGATTTCTTTTTATAGTTTGTTAGGATTCTATTCTGTTTCAAATTCATTTAGAATTCTGGTTTTCAAACCTTCTATCTTTGTAGACACCATCCTCTATAAAAGAGAAGGCATGGTCTTAGTTTTAGACAGATTTCGTTGATATACAGATTGTATGCTCGTGCCTTTGCCTACTTGTACAATTCGGAGTCTCAATGTTCAACTCATAATTCAGATTATTGAGTGTTATCCTTCCGCTATTGCTCTTGCTTTTCTTTATTGATTTTCTTGAGTTGTTCTTCGTGAACAGGTCAACCAAGCTTTACTCGGTTGATAACCAATTGAGGAGTGGTTTAGCGATTGTGAGGTTTCTGGTCGCGTGTTTGATCGTGGTTTTTTTTGCCACCCCTTCGTCAAGGTCACAACTCGCATTTGTCCATGGATTTCTCCTACGACGGAAGATCGGGATCAAACTACATGCACATATCTTAAGGTGAGGCGTGTGCATATCAGTTGGTATCAGAGCTCACGTTGTTGGTAGGAATTCATTTATCCCTAGTTTAGTAGTTTGATTTTTTTACCTAGAGTCTAGAAAATTGCCAGACAAAAACAAAGAGTTTCCTAGCCCGTTGTTGCTTTCAATCTGTTATTTTCAGTTTGCTTAATTGAGTTTTCGTTACGTTGAGTCGTGTCCAGTTGCTGGTCTTAATCTTGCTGGCCGAAAATCCAAAGTTAGATTGAGTCTTTGCCACTGAGTTTAATAGTTTGCATTTTGCCGTGAATCCTAAAACAAACATACCACAAGGAGGCAAGAGAGTTAAAAAAAAAAGAGAGAGTATTCAGTCAAAGCAAAGAGGAAAAGGAAAATCTTGTGAAGTACTATAGCCTATTGCTAGAAGCCAAGCCTTTCATTGTTTGATCAGCAATTAGGACTAGTACTCGTGTGAACTATTATTCAATTTCGCAATTTTTGAGATAACTGATTTCTTTCCTTTGATACACATAATATTTCCCTACCTACAACTCCACATATTCACCAGTGTAGCTCTCTTTTGCCAGTACTACTTTTTGGCAAGCTCGAAAGGCACCACTGCTCCAGGGTGTGTTTATTTCAGGCTGCGGGAGAAGAAAGACTTCTTGCCCTTTCCACTTCGTGATTCTATTCACAAGTGGTACCAACGATGGTTTTATTGCTCAGCTCCTAAGGAGAGCCACCTCTGGTTCATGGATCGGTGACCAAAGAAAAGCCGGGAAAAGGATGTTGCTCCTCCCCTTGACGACGAGTAGAAGAGGCAAGCCCATGTAATCAAATACCTGATGAATAAGGGCTTGACCGCTCATAACATGATCCAAGATTTTGTAAAGAATCAGATCATCCCTCTAAGGAAGAGGGATCACCCTGCCTGGGAGGTTAGGGTGATGGAAGATGCTACTAGGGACCACCATCTTGATAATTGCCCCAACCCTAGGATTGGTCAAATTGGTAAAAAATTTTCTCAATCTGTTTTCCTTTTGAAACTGAGTTTCTGTTGTCTTGATTGTTGTTATTTTTTACAGTCTTGTCCATTTCTAATGTTGAAATGAGGACGAATTTCCTTTTGAAATCCTACAATTCAGTCGAGGAAGGCAACATCAATGCTTCGAGACCGCAGAGCTTGGTCGGCAACACTGACAAGTTTGGGCAAGTGCGGCAAAAGGTATCACTCTTTTTAGAAGTCTGTTTAAACTTGATTTCAAAGAATAATTTACCAAGAAAATCTTTTTGGATTTGTGTAGTTGTTCACACGACCAACAGCCCAAAAAAGGCTCACCGGCAACGATGTTGAACCTTCTGGTGGTTCTTCATTAATGAAGCCGAAGAAAGCTCCCACTGTGACCAAGACTTTGGCTTGGGCGAGAGCTTTACAAATTAACCCTATCTCCCCTCCTGTGACCTTAGCAGCTAAGACTGTGATCACCACCACGACGGGGGTTCCTGTGATGACATCGGCAGCTGCGGCCACAGAAATTGTTGCGACCAGGGCAACAACAGGCCCACAAGAATAAGTCGCGGCTACTACTTCAATTGACCCCGATGTCGCGACTAGGAGGATTGTCGCGGTAATGTCTTTAGCTTCTCAATCTTTACCTTATACAACTATAAATCAGCTTAAGGTTGTGCAGGGAGAGGGAAGTGACGTGGAGGAGGAGGAAGATGCCTCTTTGTTTCTTTTGAGGAGGAGGACAAGAACTTCCTCCGATGATTTTGAACCGGAGGCATTATCTACGCTCTTATCTCCCAAGGGTGTGGGCTCGAGTTCCCGTAATTTCATGGAACTCAGTATCAGGTAAATATTCGTCCCTTCTCTAACTAAATTATAATGTTTAGTTAGGAATAATTTATTATAGTTGTAAATATAGGGCTCCTTCGTCTGCTACATTGCCTACACCATCAGCCAAAACAATAATAGAGGCTCAGATGAAGCAGCGACAAGGACGACGGTCACTGATGAAGTTGTTGCGACTATTGAAGTTGCAGCTCCTCAAGTCGTCGAAGAAGAACATGAGATTATCATTGATGGGTGGTGAAAGATATTCAATTAAATGAACCCGTCAATGATGGAGAAACTGAAGTCGTTGTTGAGGCTTCGACCATCGGGGTGAGCGAACAGGTAGATATCTTTGCTCCCCCTTTGGTTGAGGAAATTGTGCCTCCCTCCTATTTAGAAAAATGAGGAGAGGAGAGGACAAAAGAGATGGCAGTTCAAACTGCCCAGATCCAACACCCTGCTCAAGATCTTCAGCAGGCGCTTCATAGCTTAGCTTCTTCTAGCCAAGCGACTGGATTTGTGGACTTCTCTAAGAAGTTTTTCAATTAATTTCTTGAGGTAAGTAAAAATCTTTACCTAAGAGTTTTGTTTTATTTCCTTAGGAATTTTATTCCTAGTATTTCTTGTTTTACGCATGACACAGCTCGTGTAGCGACCTCATCTAGTCTGCTAGTGGAGCAATTGAAGGTTGCTCTGACCAAACATAGCCAGATAAAATAGTAAGTATCTTACTTTTAACCTTAGTCTTTTTTCAAATTGTAATAACATTCATTGTCACAGGGAAAAAATTTCTTTGCAAAATGAGATGGTTGAAGCCCAAAAGATGAATGAAGAAAGGCTTTCTAAAATGTTGGTGCTTGAGGCCGAATTAAAAGAAGCTAAGGAAAAAGCTATGACCTTCGAACAAGCATCAGAATTATAGCACTTGCTTTGAGAAAAATCTGAGCGTCTTCTGGTACTTTGTGAAAACCAACAAGACAAGATGATGAGTAAGTTTACTCTTGGCTAAAGGTTGAGTTACCTTTGTAAACTTCATGAATTCAACTGAACTCATTTCTTCTTCTTTTTAGTACAAGAAGAGCATATCAAGAAGCTGGCTGAAGAAAAAGATCATTTCGAGCAAAAATTTATCCAAAGAGGAGTTGATATTGATACGCTCCAAAATGTTGTTGAGCATCATAAAGCAACCAGTGATAAGGCCAAAGATGCTGCTAAGCTTGCTCGTAATGAAAGGAATGTCTTAGAACCAACTATGAAGAGCTGTAGCAGTATCAAGCTGGACACTTTCAAGAAATTAAGAATGGTCGCAGACTTATTGAAAGCAGATATCATTGGTCCTAAGAAGGATAGCTTAAGCCTTAGTGAGTCCTGCAAATTAGTTGCCGCTCAAGCTGATTCATTGGTTGCGAACATTCCTGAAATTGCAAGGAAGCAGAAGGAAGGATTGAAGTCCAATGTTGGAGCTGTAGCCTCTGCTATCATTTGCAAATTAAGGCATCACTATGGTCCAAAGCTAAATTTGAATCATGTGGGTGAAGATGCTACTTTTGATAGTGAAGATCAACTGAGTGCCATTATGGATGAAGTAAGGCCCTTAATTGAAAGTTTTCTCCGAGAACTTGATCTTGTTTAATGTAATATTTGTTATTGTATTTTGCAACAATGAAGTTATTGAAATGAATGGAAACATTTACCTGGTTTGTTGATGTTTTCGTACCTTGCAAATATATACAGTTAGTAGAAATTTCAATAATTGAAAATATATTAGTACTAAGTTTTCTGACTTAATGCTATAGTTATATTTCCCTAGCTCCTTCCTATGACCATTCATACTGAAGGCTTGGTATAATGGTCGCAGGATTGAAGATAAACTATGGCTTGGATGATAAAAAACATATAAGTAATTCTCTTATGCGTTATAAAACGGCTTAAAAAGAGGAACTTTAGTTATATGCGATCATATGGTCGCAAGAATAAACATTTTTAATATAAATGCATAAGCTTTTTGCTAACTGACAGCCACTCGAGTGATATGGAACATGCTAGTAAGTCCTTTATACGTTAAGAAACAGCTTATAAAGATATGTCTTAACTAGATGCGACTATAAGATCGGCCCGTGAATCCACTTAAACATCATAATAAAACGCTTATTGCGACCAACCTCCAGGTGTGACCCGAGAAAAGAGTAAGGACAAAAAATGGGAAAATAACCATAACATAGAGTGAAAAAGTACTTTATTGAATGTCAAAATTTACAATGGAAATGGAAAAAACTTACATATAAAATTTTCGCAACTGGTTTATATTCCAGGCATTAGATAAAATTCTTCCATCCTCCATAGCTAAGCGAGCCGATGCAGGTCGTGGCACTGAGACCACAGTGTAAGGGCCTTCCCATTGAGGGGAGAATTTGTTGCGATTAGACTGATTTTGAATTTTTCTTAAAACCAAGTCCCCTACGTGTAGACTACGTGGTCGCACCCTCTTACTGTGATATTTACGCAAAGCTTGTAAATATGCTGCGGACCAAATAAACGCTTGATCACGCTTTTCTTCAAGAAGAGTGATTTCATCTTTGCGTATTTCACTTTGATTTATGATATTAAAGTTATCCACGCAAACAGAGCCAATTTGAATTTCATTTGGCAACATGACTTCTGCAACATAAACCAGTCGGAAAGGCATTTTGGCTCTAGCTCTACTGGATGTAGTACGAAATGCCCATAAAACGGTGTAGAGTTTGTCTACCCAAGCCCCGAGCACAATTTAAGGCGGTCGAAAACTCGTTTCTTAACCCCTTGTATAATATGCCTATTGGCACATTCTACTACTCCATTTGATGCAATCGACGGCCCGATCTTCCGTTAGGTCCTACTTTTGCGGAACAGAGACGTTCGCGTTCCAAAGCTTCCAATCAGCGAGATTGAATCCTTGCAATCGCTACACCCACGCACCTTTCATATCAACCGTGCTCACACCCGGAAGACCTTACCACAAGGGTTGATTCCTGCACGCAGTAGAAGAGATGAGCAAGAACGAGAAAGAAACAATCTGAATCTTAGAACGAACAAAGTTGAGGTTATCTCTCATCAAACCAGATCCTGGAACACTACTCTGATGAACAATTGTCTCACACACGGGAGGAACAATGTAGCAAAATAACCTCACCCTAGAAGTGGTGGCTTCAAAGTATATATAAAGAACAAACGACAAGGGCGACTAATCAACGGTTCAGATGAGGAGTCTGCAACAGCAGCAACTTGTAGCGTCTATTTGGAGGCCTTCCCGAACTAATCATGCAGCGTGCTTCTACCCATTGGAAAGATCTTGAAATAAGCTTTCCAACGAGTGGTGTATCAGCCCAAACGGACTCCGTATGAGGGAGTTATGGCCTTTTTAGTCCAGTTCTATCAGGCTGACTCCGAGTCGAATTGTAGCCCGAATGGATGGCATCAATTGGGCTTGGACTTGACTTGAACGTGGCTCGTAGGTGTTGAAATGTGGAATGTGGATAGGGTCCCCTTGACTTGGCATCTCCTCTCCTATACTCCTAAGTAACAACATATCACAAGGAAGGTTATGCAGTAGCACATTTTCATTAGAACAAGTATTAGCACTTAGGAATGAGCTTACCTTGTAATTGAGTCATTTTGTACGTGCTCGTGTTATTGGGCCATGAGTTACAGTGGTATCCATATCCATTGGAGTGATGTCCTCATCACCATTGTTTTGCGTATGAGCAACGGATGCTGGCTGATGAACTTGCTGAGCATGAAATTGACATTGTGGGCATGTTTTGACCAATTGGATGGCATCATTAAATGCCGAAGGCCAGTAATAATCTTGTCGAAAAGCTTTTCTGACCAGTGTCCTATAAGATGCATGTGCACCACACATGCTTTCATAAATTTCTCTCAGAAGAGTTTGTCCTTCTTCTTGAGCTATGCAACATATAAGTACTCCTTGAGCACCTTTTCGGTACAAGGTCCCTTCGATTAGTCTATACATGCGTGCTTTCCTAACTAACCGATCAGCCTCAGTTTCGTCCTCGGGCAAGGTCCCATGCGCGAGATAGATACTCAATGGTTGGATCCAATCCGCTTCATACTTGAGGGTGGCGACGTTAGTCATCGCCTCTGGCGTCTCTATGATTGAGGGATATTTTAAGTACTCAATGAACACTCTTGCCGGAGTGGATGCACATGAGGAACCAATTTTTGATAATTGGTTTGCGAGAATATTGTCTCTTCGCGGAACGAATTGGACTTCGAAATTTTTGAAGTGTTTTTCCAATTTCCTCCCTTCATCTAGGTATAGAGCCATTGTCTCGTCGGAGCAGCTATATTCCTTATTCACCTGGTTTATGACTAGCTGTGAATCTCTCTTCACCACTAATCGATGGACTCCAAGGGGATTTGGCTACTTGAAGCCTAGCTAGAAGACTTTCATACTTTGCTACATTATTAGTAGCAACAAAGTGTAATTGTATGACATACTGTAGTTGGTCACCCTGAGGTGTGATTAAGATCACTCCAGCCCCCGAGTTTGAAAAACTACGAGAACCATTAAAATACATCGTCAAATGGTCGGTAGTTGTCAAATTTGTTGATTCTTGCTCAAGTGGTTCGAGATTAGTCCATTCGACCACAAAACCTGCAAGAATTTGAGATTTAACTGCTACTCGAGCAGTGAAGATTGGGCCACCCTCCGTGAACGCGTCGTCGTTCACCGGCGTGTTCATATCATTTCCTTTTGAAGAATCAACTTCAGAAGGTATAGTCATGGCCTGCTGCTTAATCCAAGCAAGTACGATATGCATATCGGTAGAGAGTTTAGCCACTTGTTCAGCTAGGTTAGCTTGAACGGAGGTATCATCAGACATCTTCGAAGACATGACTATAGGAACCATCGATTGTTCGCCTTCAGCTGTAAGAGTTTCTTGTGGAGTTTTGCCAAAGGTTTTGTAACCCTGGCGAGTCTTCAACATCCACAGGACAGGATAGTTGCTCTGATACCAACTTGATCCGATTGAGATATAGACGGGTTTCGACTATATTCAACCAAATACTAAATATGCAGAATAAGGGATCTTACTCAGAATTACCGAACCTAACTGATCGAAACATAGTTCAAAAGATAGTACAACTCTTTATTGAAAAGAGAGATCTTGTACACGTCGAACGTTAGGACGCACTCGCCTACGTCGATCAATGAACTATAAGGTCTATGCCCATGTGTTAGATGATCAGGTTGATAATCTATCTATCCTATTACAAGGTATTTATAGTCCTAATCGATTGAGATCGTATCAAACTCAGACTCGACTAAACCTAATCGTATTAGACTTAGCTATATAGATATTGATCGGAATACAATCCGACCAGACAGAGAGATCGAATCATTTACGTACTCGACTTGAAGTATTCGACCTGAAGGACCCGAAGATCCTCCCGGATCATCTGCATTAGCCTGGAGAAAAGCAATGAGCGCAAGTTCCTATTTGCTCTCCAGTTCTGACCCAATCTGAACAGTTCTAGTTAGATCGTCTGGGAATAAGGAAACTTGTTTAAGTTTTTCATCTAGTCTAGGAGTTACCTTGACTGAATCTGTCTCTTTAGCCTTGGTCACAATCTTACATCCCAGAGGGGGAGCTGATCAACCAATTCCAAGGAAATGCGATCGCAAGCAAGAGCCGTATTCTGGCTACCCTTGACAGTGATCGCACCTTTTGGTCCTGGCACCTTGATGCACTGATAAGAATTATGCGTTGCTGCCATGAATTTGGTAGGCGAGGGTATACCAAGAATTGCATTGTATGCTGAATCAAAATCAATTACGTCAAAAGTAACTAATTCTGTTAAAAAATTCTCTGGTTTCCGAGTGTTATCGGCAGTTAATCTGACCGATAGGAGTGTACGAAGGACCAGGAATGATCCCAAAAAATGGGTGAACCATAGGTTTAATTCTTGAACGAGAGATTTGCATCTCGTCAAGTGCTTTTATAAAGAGCAAGTCGAGAGAACTTCCACCATCGACTAGGACTCTACCCACTTTCACAATACTAATAGTGGGGGATATGACCAGAGGAAGTCACCATGGTCGCGACAATCCCTTGGGCAATCTTCCTAGCTAAAGGTCAGGGACGTCTTTGACTAGCGGGGGTATTAAGGCTCTCCTGGGGGAGCTTCAACATTATTAACCTCTCGGCGAACAGATTTAAAGTGACGCTTGGAGATATAGGACGAAGAACCACCAAAAATAACATTAATATGATTATTTGATACCTGATACGGCATGTCCTCATCTCCGTCAGCGTCCTTATTACCACTAGGTTGCCTTTTTTCTGGTATGGGAGGCATAGGTGCGTTACCTTGGTAGAATTGTTCCATGCACTTGAACCTTGTTCGGCAATTCTTGAGATCATGTCCCGGGACATCATGTAGTGGACACCACCTCTTGTTCCCCTGCGGGTTAGTCTATTCTTCTACGTGATCATTGTTGCATCCACCAGAACAAGGTTTATTATTCTTGTATGAAACCATATTACCTTTATCTTGTGGTCGCTTTTCCATGTTCGCGACCTCTCAAGATCAGTTTGTTCCATCCTTTTCGCATTTTTGTTCTTCCCGCCCATAGATGATCCAGACTTCTTGTTAGAATTCTCTTTCCTTTGGGAGTCTAGACCAGGTTGGGATGGTAAATCTTGTCAACCATCCTATTCCATTCCACTGCTTTAGCGGCGTCGGAATAGCGATCAGCCATGTTGAAAAGTTCTGACACTGATCTTGGCAGGTGAATGCTAAGATCCTCTGTGAATCTTCGATATCGAATGTCGTGTTTAAAGACTCTGATTACCGAATTGTCAGAGATGTTGGGGATAGTATTTATTACCCCCACAAACCTCTTCACAAACTATCAGAGAGTCTCATTTGAGGTCTGGCATAAACAATGAAGATCATCTTCCTTGCCAGGTTTTTCGTAGCAATTTTGGAAATTGCTAAGGATAGCATCACATAGCATTTCCCAATTGTAGATAGATCCCTATGGCTAGTTGAAAAGTCAGGCTCGTGTTGGACCTTCAAGGACCGTTGGCAAATAATTTGTCATCACCTGTTCATTTCCGCCTGCCGCCTGGATAACAATGACATAGATCTGGAGAAATTCGGATGGGTTTTGCATCCCATTGAATCTCTCGATCATGCCTGGCTTAAATTTGTCAGGCCAGACTACTACTCGCAATCTCGGCGAAAAAGCCTTGCAACCAACATATGTAATATGCGGTTGTCGATCATCGCGACTATTTCCATGGTCGCCGAAAGAGTGAGCAAGAGGAATCTCACAGTGGGGTCCTCATTAGGAGCGTACCTGCTCATAGTCGCAATCACGGGAACGTTTAGTCCTTTGGACTTTGTTGCGACCATGATGGGTTAGTGTAACTCAAGCATGGTTCCGTTGTCCCTGGCTATAGTAAGTACTATCCCGTTCCCAGGAATAAGTCACAGATCGTGATGAGGCAATTGGAGTTACATCGGATGCTATTCCATCGAGATTTTCCGCAAGAACTCTTTCAAACGTTACCCCACATCATTTGCGAAGCCAGCAGGTGGATTGCGGAGTGCCTCCGCTATCACACGGATGCGCTCCTGTGTACTTATTTTGGGAGCCAGAGGAGTCTTCGCCATTATCGCCTCAGCCGCTGGGGAGCACTCTGGATCTGTGAGCGGCGATTGGTCGCGCCTACGTCCACCAGGATGTCGTTGGCGAGACGTTCTAGGGCCAAGGTCGCGAACAGCAGTGTCATGGCGACGTTGAGCAAGGCGCAGAGTTTCCTCTGTGGTCTTGCGAACATCTTCTTCTCACTATTTGTGGTCCCATCTTCCCTAACAAGTCATTGCTCCGGGGCTTCCTCGGAAAGTCCAGTGACTTCCAGTGGAGCCAAGACCGCAGATGGAGAAAACATCTTCTCTTTGTCCGAGTCACACTCAAAGTCAAAAAGGGAATGCAAATTGTCTAGAGCAGATTCTTCTAGACCCAATGAATAGTAATAGCTAGTGTCATTCATATTCGATGCAGAAGCATCGGAATCCTCAGCACCTGCGTTGGTAACTACAATGAGTTGTGGCACATACTCTCCTTCGGATGTGGCAAAGCTCATAGAAGGTGAGTAAGCTGCTTTCTCAGGCTCCTGGTCGATGGACATGACAAGAGCCGGAGAAGAATTCCCCTTGGCACAAGACTCAAAAGCGGCATTGATCTATTCCATGGGAACGGTGTCTTCATCCATGATATCGGCGTAGTCAGTGAGCGAGTTGTTCTCTGAGTCGTATGCACAAGGCGTAGGATCCATAAATACGAGAAACCTTGGAGAAGACGAAAATATGTCCTTTCCTTCCCCACGGTCGGCGTTTGCTGTCAACGATTGGGACAATATCCCAAGTCAAACTTACATGAATTTAATTTGTTTAGTAGGGGGACAGTTTCTATCAATCTCCAAAAGGAACTAGCATAAATGTGGAACAAGACACGTTGTGTTTTATACAGGTTCGGGCCCTCGTAATCTGAGTAATAGTCCTACTCTTGTTGGATTCTCACTATCAGAATGATGGATTATAAGGTATATAATTTCTATCTCTCTCGATCCTCTTCCGATCATCCCCTTTTTATAGTTTTCCAAAGGGCATCGGTTGCTTCAATAAAGGGACACTTGGTGATTGCCAGCGGTTGCCGTTTGCCGATTATGATGTGCGGTTATGGGTAACTGCACATCCATCTCATCTTGTTGACGATTATCTTATCAGTGAAGAGAGATTCACATTATCCTGGAATATTGGAATATAATGGTCATAGAGCAATTATAGTTTATGTCAACATAACCGCATAACCCTTAGTCCGTGGTCAGTAAAATAAGTCTCGACCAAATCTTCCTTTCTTGATTCGAAGGCACTTCCAGGTTTGATAATTCTCTTATTGTTTGGTCACGTACTGCCTGCGACCATGTATTGGGATTATCATATCTCCGAGACCAGAGTGGCCGCGGGTAAATGTCTCTATGATCATAATGATCGCGAGTAGTGTAATATGTGAGACCACAGACTCTGCAACAATAGGCATTGTGATCATAGAAGTCCGTGACCTCACGGGATAATCACCCGTGATGGGCCTTTGTGTCTAATTGACAAAATAGGCCGGGTTATATCTAGAATATCTTGGATTATCCCCTGCTCTCTCTCCATGGTCGCAGGAGAATAACTTAATTCTCTCTCTCTCTCTCTGTGATCTCCTACAACCATGGAAAGGCATAAGCAAATAACTTGGACAATAATCTTCGTCATATAGGAATGAAAGCACAATCTATAGTTATCAATTACATGATGCAACGCATGTGCAAAGCGAGGTGCTAGCTCAATTGAAGCAAGAAAATGTAAAGTTCCACAAATTATCGCACACATGCCCCTAATTGCTAGATGTTAGCTAGAAGTGACATATAGCAAATATGTGAAGCTCAAAAAAACTCCTAAGCTATCAAGCAATCCTAGACATGGTAATTATGCATGAAATAACATACTGAACACTTAAATCAAAATCTACTAGGCATATAGAACAAAACTACGTGAAAATTTAGAAAATTACAAAATTTGGAAACATGCAAATGTAGGAAATTTAGAAATGCAAAAATGTACACATGCAACAACCTCCCACTTAGATCAACCCAAATGGATGAATGATGCCAAGTTCAGACCTAAGGTGAGTGAATCTAGAAGCATCCAGGGGTTTAGTCAGGATATCAGCTAGCTGGTGTTCAGAATCCACAAAATGCAATGCAATGTCACCTTTCTGTACATCATCTCTAAAGAAATGGTACCTCACATCTATGTGCTTATTACGATTGTGCTGAACAGAATTCTTAGCAATGTTTATTGTGCTAGTGTTATCACAAAAGAGAGACACATTTTCAATTTTAAGACCAAAATCATGCAAAGTAGAGACCATCCAAAGTAAATGTGCACAACAGCTACAAACTACAATATATTTGGCCTCTGCTATGGACTAAATTACACAATTTTACTTCCTAGATGACCAAGAGACAAGTGAAGTGCCTAGAAAGAGACAAGTGCCTGAAGTACTCTTCCTATCTACCCGGCACCCAGCAAAATCAAAATCAGAGAAACCCTTAACATCTAGTGAAGAGGAGAATGAATACCAAAGACCGAAGTCAAGAGTGTGATGAAGGTACCTGAAGGTCCTCTTTACTGCTTGGTGGTGAGAAGCACAAGGGGATGCCTCAAAATGTGCACACAAACACACGACAAACTGAATGTCTGGGTGTGAAGCCGTAAGATAGAGAAGGGAGTCGATCATGCTCCGGTACTCTCAATCATCTACGGGCTCTCCATCCAAATCAGGATCAAGCACAGCTGTTGTACCCATTGGGGTTGCAATCAGCTTGCAATCCTTCATCTTGAAGAGCTTGAGAAGATCCCAATTGTACTTTGCCTGGTGCACAAAGATTCCTTACTTCGTTTGCTTGATTTGAAACCCAAGGAAGTAGTTAAGCTCACCCATCATGCTCATCTAGAACTCCATGCTCATAATGTAAGAAAAACTCGAAACCAAAAAGTGAGATGAACCCCCAAAAATGATATCATCCACATACACCTGTACAAGGAGGAAATCACTACCATGCCTGAGGATGAAAAGGGTTTTGTCAATTTTTCCCATTTGAAAACCTTTTTCTACTAAAAATTACTTCAAACAATCATACCAAGCACGGGGAGCTTGCTTGAGACTATATAAAGCCTTTGACTGTTTGAAAACATGTTTTAGAAAGTCCGGATTTTCAAAGCCTGGTGGTTGCTTCACATAAACTTCTTCATTGATAAATCCATTTAAGAACACACTTTTGACATCCATTTGAAAAAGTTTAGTGTTCGGAAGCAGCAAATGCCAACAAAATGCAAATTTACTCAAGTTTAGCAATCAAAGTAAAATTTTCTTCAAAATCAAGACCCTCAACTTGAGAAAACTCTTGAGCAACTAATTGAGTCTTGTTATGTACCACATGGCCGTGCTCATCTTGCTTGTTTTTGAACACCCACTTGGTCCCAATGACATTATGACCAACCAGGGGTTCAACAAGCATCCAAACTTTGTTATACTCAAAATTATGCAATTCCTCATGCATGGCATTGATTCAATTCATGTCTGTTAGTGCATGGGTGACATCTTGGGGCTCAAAAGAGGCAACAAATGTAGAAAATGCGACATGAGAGTTAGAAGCAGCAAACCGTGATCGTGTAGTCCGCTCATCCATGTCCCCAATCATTTGCTTTAGGGGATGCCACTAAGTGATGTGTCAAGGAGCTAAAGGGCTTGGATCAGTGGCAACAGGTGAAATCACCTCGGGCTCAGGAGTAGAAAGAACAAACTCCGGGGATAAGGGAGGTGATGCTGGCTTATTTGGCTGAGCGAGTGGAGTAGGAAGCATCGGATATATACTCTTGTCGTTGTCGTCATCCTCCACAAAAATGCCTTCAAATGTACCTGTTGGAGAAAACGATAGTCCCTCAAGTGGTTCTCCAGGTAAGAGGCCTTGCCCTCCCTAGGGGTTTCTCCGAGTAAGAGGTGGCACCCTCCCCGAAGGGTGCTCTGGGTAAGAAGCCGCGCCATCTCTGGATGGTTCTTCGGGTAAGAGGTCGCACCCTCTCTGAACGATTCTCCGGGTAAGAGGTGGTGCCCTCTCTGAATGGTGCTCTGGGTAAGAGGCCACGCCCTCTCCGGATGGTTCTCCGAATAGAGGCGCAGCCCACACCAAGTGGTCCCTCGGGTCAAGGCCCTGTCCTCACCAACCGTTTCTCCGAGTAAGAGGCCGGGCCCTTTCCGGGTGGTTCTTCGGGTAAGAGGTTGCCCCCTCCCCGGATGGTTCTCCAGGTAAGAGGCCGCACCCTCTCCGAATGGTTCTCCGGGTAAGAGGTTGCGTCCTCCCCAGATGGTGCTCTGGGTAAGAGGTTGCACCCTCCCCGGATGGTGCTTCAGGTAAGAGGCTACGCCCTCTCCGGATGGTCCTCTAGGTAAGAGGTTGCGTCCTCCCCAGACGGTCCTCCGGTTAAGAGATTGCACCCTTCCGAACGGTTCTCTAGGTAAAAGACCACGCCCTCTTCGGATGGTTCTCCGAATAGAGGCCTTGTCCTTCCCGGAGGTTTCTCCAGGTAAGAGGTTGTCCCTTCCCCGGATGGTTCTCTAGACAAGAGGCTGCACCCTCTCCGGATGGTTCCCTGGGTAAGAGGTCGTGCCCTCTCTAGGTCCTGTAACGGGACAAGGACAGAGTTACTCCCTATATATAAAGAACCTATATTAGGGTTTTAGATTTTTTGCATTGATATAGACAAAAAGAAGAGTTTACTATTTGTGATTATTTTCTAAAAGTTGGAATTATATTAAAGTTCATTTTTTAGAAATATACTTATTACTATTAAAACAATTAAAATATATAAAATCTAACATTTAAACAAAATATAACCTATACAGTAAAATAAATAGAAATTAATAAAACTTTCTGTTTTAGTGGGCCGGCCCACTCGCTCACGGCCCACACGGCCCAACACACACGCACTCACACACTCACCCACACACACGAATAGGGCTGGAAACGAACCGAGCTTGAGCGAGCCCAGGCAGGCTCGGCTTGGGCTTGATAGTGTATTGGGCTCGGCTCGGGCTCGGCTCGAAACATTAACGAGCTCGGAACCAAGCTCGGGCTCGGCTCGACAAAGCTCTATAAAGCTCGATAGAGCTCGATAGAGCTCGATTAGATTCACTCTATACACAAATAAATGCTTTCTCAATTAGGCTCGCTCGAGCTCGATTAGGCTCGACTCGAAAATATGCATTACAATTTAACTAGAAAATATAGAATCTTCTTCATGACAATAATAAATTAATAGCATAACAATTCATAATTTCAATTAAGAAAACCAAAATGCAGAGTTTCAATATAGCATAACAAACTAACAATATAGAATCTTCTGAGACAATTTAAACTTTCAACCAAGAGAAACAAAATGCATTATAAGATCTTCAAAATACATCAAATTTGTGCAACTTCAATTGACTCCAGGTCTCCAGACTCCAGCTTGAGAACCAAAGTGCAGCATGTAAAAAAGTGAAGCATGTGAAATCATCGTTCTTCAGATCCAATGCAGCCTGCAAAATGATGCATTGTTCTTAATGTTTGTTTTGTCATGTAATGATGTAATCAAGTAAATAACAACTTAAATAGCATGCAAATGTTCATGTAAAGAAGCAAATCACTAATTACTGCCCACAGCCGAAGTATCTGAAGGATTGCTTTCGATTAGTGCGATCTCTTCAACATCATCTTCCATTGGTGACTCCTGACATGAAATAGAAAACAATTAGAAACGATAAAAAACTATTTACCATTTGATAAAAACAGTTTTGAAATGAAGAAGTTAAAACTTACCAATTTCTTCAACTTATGATGGTTACCTCTAATCCAACTAGAGGTACACACTAAAGCTTGCACCATTGTTGGGTTTAGCGAGCTACGATAGTCATCAAGAACTCTTCCTCCGGCACTAAAGGCTGACTCTGAAGAGACGGTACTAATAGGTATGATCAGTATTTCTCTTGCCATCTTAGACACTATAGGATACTTTGATGCATTCATCTTCCACCATGTGAGTACATCGAAAGGTTTTGCATCACACACTTTATTCATGTCTTCTAAGTACATCTTCAAATCAGTTTTTGAAGGTTGTGCAGCAGAACTAGCTTTGATGAACTCATGAAACTAGCAAGAAAATGAGACCACAGTACTAGCACTACTCGAACTCGATGCAATCCCACAAGTACTGGCACTAGCTTCTTGATGTGAAATGCTTTGCTTATACTTGCTTTCATATATGGCATAGAACTCATCCAATGTAGCATTTACAGATGCAAGTTTTTGTTCAAGATCGCCATTAGAAAACATGACTGGAAAAGAGAAATCAATCATTCTCATCTTGTACCTTGGGTCAAGAATTGTGGCAATAGGAAGAAGATTTGTGCACTCTGGTCCCCAATATTTCTCAAATTTAAGAAGCATAGCATGTGCCACTTCCTCCAAGCATGCATTTGATGAATTGGACAAATCAAACAACACTTTCTTGATGTTAACAATTTCAGAAAAAACCATATTAGCTGTAGGATAAGTTGACCCAGAAAACATATTGGTAGCCAAATGTAGAGCAAACAATACATTCTTGACTTGTGCATATAACTCCCATTCCTCCTCAAGTGGTTGCCACTTGTAGTTGGCATCTTCAACTGCATATATTTCAATAGCAGGTCTGAAATAGAAGGCACTATCAAGCATCTTATAAGTGGAGCCCCATCTAGTGCATACATCTAGACATAATTTTCTCTTTAGATCAAGCTTAAGTGACTTGGCAATGGCTGTGAGCTTATACAAGCGAGTATTGGATTTCTTGAAGTACTTCACAGTCTCCCTAATCTTGCTAATCAAGCTCTCCAATGGTTTCAAACCATCATTTACAAGCAAATTCAGAATTTGTGCACAACATCTCACATGAAAAATTTTTCCTTTAAAGAACAATACACCCCTAGCACTTAACTTAGCAAGCAACAATTTTGCAGCAACATCATTACTAGAGGCTTTATCAAAAGTAATGGTAGCTATCTTATATTCAATTTTCTAATCAGCTAGACATTCAGAAATAGCTTGAGAGATAACTATTCCACTGTGGGGAGGCTCTAACTCAACAAAATTAATGATGCGGCACTGTAATGTCCAATCAGCATCAACATAGTGTGCAACTAAACTCATATAGCAAAGAGTCTGATTAGATGTCCAAAGATCACATGTGAGACTTATTTTGTTAACATGCCTAAAACTTTTCTTCAATTTTGCCTTCTTAGATTCAAAAAGTTTAAGACAATCAGCTCTAGTAGTCTTTCTAGAAACCTTTTGGTAAGAATGATTCAATATTTTTAACAAAGCATTGAACTAAGTATATTCCACGATTCTAAAGGGCAACTCATGAACAACAACCATGGTAGCAATTAACTCACGTATCTTAGCATGATCATATCCAGTAGAAGAACCAACAGGGGGAAGAATGAAATCACCTTCCGCAGCCAAAGGAAAACTCATGAGTTTCTGCTTTTTTATTTGCATTTGCTGAATATTGTGAACATTGCAAGCTCCTAAATGTCGTTTCATTGTTGATGTAGTGCCACTTTTGTTCTTTGCTAACTTTGTTCCACATGCCTTACACTTGACCTTTTCTTCCATCACTCCCCTCTCCTTTTTGGATGCCACCAAAACTGATTTGAAGTGTTGCCATACATCAGAGGTTTTCTTTCGTGAGATTGTTGTATTTTCAGAGCCGTCTTCTACCTTCATAGCATCAGTAGCTGTAGCTCCCTTTGCTCCCTCCTGCCCATCACTATCAGCAGTATCAACCCTCAAATTTGATGGATCACCAGATTGTTGGGAATGTAGTTCTTCTGATATCTACAACCACATATTACAGTATTAAAATTTGTGGGTCAAGTGATCAACCATGGATTACTATGAAAGCATGAAACCATGAGAATTTGCAACTCACCTCAAGCGATGACTGCTGCTCCATTGCGCTGCCTACTGTTGACTGTTGAGAGGACTTTTCTTCCAAATCCAGCGTCTAAACAAAATATTAAAGATATGTTCAAAGTTATTATAAGTTGTGAAATGGGTATCAATATTCAATAGGAAACAAGTTTTGCAGTGACAACATCTTCACTGTGAAACACATCACAGTGAAGTCTACAAACATGCAATTCAAAGGGAAAATCATCGGCAAAATGAAAAGACAAGATTGCTGAGAAATTCCATATATTTAAACAAAGACAACTCCCCAGACCCCAAACACCCAAAAAAATGCTATCAAAAATGCTAGCAAGATTCAAGAATAATTGAACTACTCTAAAGCTGTAGATTTGCCACTTGTGCCAACAGCCAACATACGTGAACGGTGAATCTACCAATGACAATTCCATGCAGGTACATGCTATGTCCAGGAGGTCATTTGCTAAAATATCTTATGATTTGTTGTCTTCTAGCATCAAATCCCCGCAGCTGACTGTGGATAGGTTTACTGATATCTCATCGATGTTATCCCATAACTAGATTGTTATGCTGGCCCCTCTGGGCTAAAAATATGTAGACTTGTTGATTTTCTGACCTTATGCAGTGAAATGCAACTGTGTGAAGCAATTTTATATTGGATGTCTGAAAATGTGAAACTCGGCAAACATCCACACCCTAACTCACTAGATGGGCAACTCTACATTCTTAGCAAGGTTCAAGTTGAACGGTGAATCTACCAATGGCAATTGGCAACAGCATAATACCAAATAAGAAAGCAATGCTCATACCAATTCTGAAGGAGGCTGCGATGCCGCCGCTCCTCGTGCTGCCCCTCCCCGACGCTGCCGCAGCCGCTCCCCGCGCCGCCGCCGCAGCACCCCCGCCCCCATGCGGCCGCCGCACCCCTATGCCTCCACCGCCGCTCCCCGCGCCACCCCTCCACCACCGCTCCCCACGCCGCCGCCGCTCCTCAACGCCTCCACCGGTCCGCAGCTCCCCCGCCGGCCCGCCCCCGCGCCGCTGCCGCACCTCCCCTCTCGCACGCCGCCGCCGCTCCCCGCACCTTCCCTCCCCCACGCCACTGCAGCAGCTCCCCGCGCTGCTGCCACTCCCCTAAGCCTCCACCGCAGCTCCCCCACGCCACTGTAGCCGCTCCCCCATGCCGCCGAGAAGAAATTCACTCCGCCGTGACCGTGAATCCTGATAGAGTGATAGATCTGGTGACGAGAGAGGATTTGAGATTTGAACTTTAGCCGGCTAGGGTTGGGAATTTGGGATTCGGGAATCGGGAGTCAGGACGGATCAGTAGCCAGTAGGTCACGGCCACTATTCGCAAACAAAAAGGGGAAGTTGGGAAATTGGACTGTGGGAGTGGGATGTGGCCTGTGGCCTGTGGGCTGGGCTGTCACGGGCCAGCTGTCGGGCTGTGGCCTATGGAATTGGAGTGTGAACTGTGGGTCTGTGGCCCATTAAATATAATTCGAGCTTTAACGAGCCGAGCTCAAGCGAGCTCGGGAAGGCTCGGGCTCGGCTCGAATACTCACTCGAGCTTCACTTCAGGCTCGAGCTCAGCTCGTTAAGAGCTCGAGCCGAGCTCGAGTCAAGTTGAGCTTCGATCCGATCCCGAATAGCTCGCGAGCTTCGATCTTTTTGTCCAACCCTACACACGAACACACACATGCACACACACTCTCACTCGCAACCAGTTTCTCTCTCGCGCTCATTGCCAGCATTGTCGCCTCCGTTCTAGCTCCAGCCGTCAACCTTCTCGGCGGCGGTACCTGCTCCCTATGCCGGCTCCATGCCTCCTCTCGACCGCACCCTACAAACACACCTCTAAGCACTTCTCGCCCAAAACCCTATATCTATTCGAGTCACTCTCGATACCGCCGCCGTCTTCGACTACACGGCCGATCGCCGCAACTTAGCCGTCGTCGATGCCAGTCTAGATCTGCTCTATCTACAACCCTCTTAACCTTGCTTTCCCAAAATGGCCTCATAGCCTAAACCCTAGATTTTATTTCGCTCACGCTCGCCGCTACCGCCGCTCTTCACGTGCACTCGTCGACGGTCGGTCGTAGCCTGTGCCGTGCCGCTGCTGCCTCTCTCCCACTGCCTGGACCATCGCGGTCGTGCTCCAGCTATGCCCATTTCTCTCTCCTACTCTTTTGGATGTAGTGCCATTATTCTGCGCTTGTGTTCTTGCTGTGCTCTGTGATTGAAAGGGTTGTGTTTTGTACTGTGAATGTGTATGCGTATGATCTCTGTGATGGCTATAAAATGTGTGATGGTTCTATGAATATGGTTATATCTGGATGTGCTTACCTAAGAGTATTGTGACCTGGGTTTGATCTTGTTCTTCCTCTGTTCTTGCTCCCCCTGGTGCACCTGTGAAACAGAGCACAACAACAGGGGGCATTAGTGTTGGATCTGGGATTCTGGGTGGTGAATGATTCTTAGGTGTGTTCTTACCTTGTTCTTGCTGTTTTGGAAAGCTTAGGCTGCAATGTGTGTTGGCTGGTTGATATTTATACTATGCTTCTTCTTGCTGGTGTCGCCCAGCAAAGGATGAAATGTGGCAGTGACCACTCACAGAGGCGTAAATTGGGCCGTATCGGGCCGACATAGCACGGGTCTGTCGGGCCGATGGCTTGTGCCATGCTGATGCGACACGGGAGGTCCGATCTTTCGATGAGAACAAGAACTATCGATTTGTGAAGACGACTCTCACGATCTGGCTACCAACCGTACACGACTGATACGCCCTGGCAATCGCTGAACCAACTTCGGATTGTTATCGACCGAACTAGAAGCACGATCGACCTGATCACGAAGATCTATTCCTGCAAGCAATCGAAGAACGAGCAAGAACGAGATAAACAAGCAATCTGAAATTGTAAATATAGATTGAATCACGAAAAAGAGTTGGGGTTCTGAATACAGATATTGATGTTGATCTAGCCGACCAAGAAGAATATCTCAATAGCTTCACGAAGGAAAGACTATGACTAAACAAAACCCAAGGATGAAGAAGAGGGGTGGCGGCCTTAAGTAGACGTATGACGGCTAGAGGGGGCATGCTGGCCATGGGGCACGCAACCCTAGGGGTACATGGGCCTTGGGCCCAAAGTTGAGGTGATGCAGCACCTGACAGCTTCTGTCCATCATCTTATTTTCATGATTCCCGTTGACTCGGATGGAATTTGTCCTTGGGACTGGATCGGTTGGAAAGATCTCATCGTGGGCTTGTCCATGCATACCAAGAACATCAAAAACGGACTTCGTATGACCCAGTTGTGGTCGTTTAAAGTTGGACTGCTCTTGGTGGCCGAACTGGACTCGCGGACGAATTGGCTTTCTGTTTGACCGGTCTTTGAGCGACGTGGCTTGTGGGAGCTTCGCATATGTTGGAGACGGAGAAACACCTTTCTTGAATATGCCACTACATAGGGGAGGAGGCCAAGGTGGCAGCCGAACTGCCGGTGGTGATGACGCGATATCCAGAGGCCGAGGAGGCCACTCATGTAATCGACCTGGCCAAGGTGGAGGTCGATAAAGCCATGTCAATGGAGCCACCATAGCATACATGGATGATGTCGACGTAGTGGAAGGAGTGCTGAGCATGTTCGCATAGGTGATGTCCTCATCACATGCTGTGCCCGAGTCGGCCCGCGGGCTATTGTGCCGGGCCGTGCTAGCCCGTTTGCTTGGCGGAGAGGCCCAGCATGGCACGATAGCCCGCGGGCTGCAGTGCATGCTAGGTCGGCACGGGCATGGCCCGTTTCGAGGTAGTGGTTGAGGTTGTCGTCTCGTCGCCGTCTAAAAGCCCGGCGCCAGCGACGAAGAGGATGAAGGAATGCTTGAGGGCGGCGCAGCGATGTGGTAGGAGAGGCGTCACCGTTCGAAGGCCCGGCGCCAGCGATGGAGAGGACGAAGGAGGCGGCTTGAGTGGAGCATATCCGATGGATCTTGCGACGAGCGCCATGGCACATGGCCTAGATTTGCGGGAGCGCGGCGCGAGCACGCGAGAGGAGGGCGTAGCCGGCATGCTAACGGGCTGTGCCGCCATTGAGGAGGGCAAGAGACAAAGCCACGAAGGCACACAAACGCAAAGGAGAGCAGGGCGTGGAGGACTGGAGCCTGGAGGCATGCTAACGAGCTGACAGGCTATCGTGCTGTCGGGCCGACCCGAGCACGACCCGTGTTAGCGTGTCGTGCTGTGCCGCCCGTGGGCCGATTCTTGCGGCCCGACATAGTCCAGTAACCCGTGTCGGGCCATGCCGTGTGCTGGGCCGAAATGGCATGCTTCGGACCGGCCTGGCAACGGCTTGGCCCAAATTACAACTCTAATAACTGGTCAAGTGTGATAGGTGGCAATGTGCATGCTGTGCTAAGTGTTTTTGGGACTTGTTTGTGATTTCAAAATAATTTGAGGGATTTTATGCAAATGTTCAAGACTATTCTTGACATTTCAGAACAGGTTAGGGCTCTATGCAAAAAGTCTTAGGGCTTTTATGAAATTTCGGAGTGGCCTAGGGGCTTTTTTGACATTTCCATGTTTTTATGGGCTAAATTGTAAAATGTATGAGTTGTCCCCCAATGCTCTATAGTTGTGCAGTCTGAAAAAGGTGAAGGTAGGTTTGAACTACTCCCATTATCCCTCTCTTCTCTCTTTCTCTCTGAGGCTGAAACGAGATTCGAATGATCCAAATCAACCTGAAAGAGACTCGTTTCTAAGATACTGGATGATGACAAACAAATACAGGACGAGTAGCGATACTCGCCAAAAAGCTGAGACACAGCTGTGATGAAACCCTGGGATAGATATTACTCAAGTCTGACAGCAATGATTTTTAAAACTTACAAAATCTAAAAATCCTATTTGCTTTCATCAGTAGCATAACCTTAGCCAGCTTCATTGTGCAGAACTACTGACTAATTTTGTGATCCTCACACACATGGTGAAGACCAAGAGCTTATAGAGAAGCGCCTGGGCAAAATGGTTGATAGAAGCACTTTCCTTTCAATCGCTTCCTCCCGCTCAAGCGGTTGAGAAAGATAACAAGGTCAAGACAGCATCAACTGAAAACCGCTCAACTATGTACAAGGCTTCATTTCTATCCATGCTAGGGGGCTTGCTATCATAGCTTGAGCTATGTACTCCTAATACTAATCCAAAAGATAACCGTGTACCTTTTCTAGGATCTTGGTGGAATACGTTTTCCCAGGAGGAAAAAGACCCCCTTAAAGTCCTTATTCAATTTCCTAGGTATATATTTTTCCTTAATCGGACTCTTGGCTGGTTAAGAGCTATAAAACAGAACCTCTGCTACCTCCTGAAGATCTTCGAGTTTTGGAATACTAGTACACGATTCTAGATCATGTTCGCAAAATTTGAGATAGAGCAAAGGAGATCCATTCTTGCCTAGTCTATAGATCAATATTCAACTCACCAAGTCCACTCTCGAGCACTTAACTAGGGTTAAATTGGTTTTATAGGCTATACATCAAATCTGTCGTGAAAACTTCTAAGCACTTCATAGCCGCTTTGTAATAAAGTACTTGCCATCTTTGATATGTGCAAGGTGGCTAGTACCCCTCTAGTGGCTTCCCTCAAGACGATCTAGAGGGTGTATTGATAAGAAGTAGGGGTTTTATTTGCCTTTGAATCTGTATAAATCTATGTCTTTTTCCTTTCAGACTTGTGTTCTCCCTAAAACAAGCAACCAATTTTCCTGTGCTGTGTATCGGGTGTCAGGTCTATCTGTCTTCCCATTATATGATAGGTCACTCAGATAATCACTCACTTAGAACTAGACCTATGCAAAAATTGAGCAAGACCACTAAAAAGTAGACGTCCATTTGTAGTGAGGAGAGTTGTTCCCAAACCCGTCCTTATGAGTTTTATGTCAAGCCATGCTACCTCAGACTTGGTAGGGTGTGCATTTTTCACTAAAAATGCAACTAGGTTAGGGTTGAGCCCATCTGATCTGGCTTGGGTCCTACACCCAGAACCCTTTATTTTAGACTTGGTCCTACTATAGGCCTAGGCCAAGCCAAAATCATGGTGGACCTAAGTCAGATTGAATTTGCACATGCTAGTGTCAGAACTTAGAACCCTTTGTTTTAGACTTAGTCTAGTTATAGAATGGACCAGGCCAAAATCATGGTGGACCTGAGTTGAGCTAAATTTGCACTTGCTTGTATCAAAACTCAAAACTCTTTATTTTAGACTTGGCTCTGCTATAGACCAGGGCCATGCTAAAATCATGGTGGACCTGAGTCGAACTAAATTTGCACGTTTAGTGTCGGTATCAGAAATCATAGACTTGACCTGCCTAATGGATACCATTGGTGCCTCTGAACTCTCTCAAGCATTGTTTCCTCAGTTGCAAGATCCGCGCCGTTGGATCCAAAAGCCCTCAATCCTAGCCGCCTCTGCATTGAGCTCCAAAGCCCTTCACCCTCTACCTTTGACCTCTTCCTACGCAAGCTCCAAACCCTAGCCTCTCCTTCCCAAACCAGCAAAGCCACGCCGCCCCGTTGCTCTATCTGCGGAGGCCAGCTCCTTCGTCCGCTCTCCGCCGGAACGGAAAAAGAAAGGAACGCCGGGGACGGGCGACAAGTTGCAATGCCAGGCGGCGGAGGCGGGACGCTGCGGCCGAACGTGCTGGTGACCGGGACGCCGGGGACGGGGCAGACGACGACGTGCTCCTTCCTTGCGGACGCCACCACCCTCCGCCACGTCAACGTGGGCGACCTCGTCCGCGAAAAGGTCCTCCACGACGGCTGGGACGAAGCCCTCGAGTGCCACATCATGAACGAGGACCTGGTCCGTATCTAATAAGCTATTTGGTTTGAAGTATCATTTCGTCCATGATTATTTAGTCTTTCACGGAATCATCCTACCTAAAATGAGATGGTCTGTTAAAGATTGTTTGGTTTGAGGAATGTAATAGTTCTGTTTCTTGTCTCTTGTTTGATTTGAAGGATTGAATAATCTTTTTTTGTTTGGTTTGAGGAATAATGATCGATGACAATTTTTTATTTATTCAATTTGTATACATTATTTAATTAAAGCATAGAAAACAAGACAATCAAGTAAGCTTGATCAAATACAAACAAACAACGGTTACTTGTATCAAAAATCCAAATATTCCTCGCATCAAAAAATCGAAATGTTTCTTGCATACGAAAAAGACATCAAACAAATGCATATAAATTCAAATGTTCCTTGCATCATAAAAAGACATCAAACAAGTCCAGATACATTCAAATGTTTCTTGCATCATAAAAAGGCATCAAACAAGTCTAGATACATTCAAATGTTCCCTGCATCATACAAGAGCATAATTCAACATTGAAAGACATCCATCACAACGTGTAGGTCCTAATAACATAGTTTTAATCCATCATTAAAGAGCATTGCAAAGTGTAAGTCCACAAAACACATAATTTGACTTGCAAATACTTACATCTTAGGATTCATGTTGTTCATGCAAGACGCATCAAGATAGATGATTCTTGATGTACCTGGATACCCATACCATCTTGTTGTCAAGGTTAAGTGTCACAAAAGCGTTAGCAATAGAAGGATTCTCAATAAGATATGCATAGTAGTGTGCAAGGTCACCCTCATTAAATGCTGGGATATCCTTCATAATATCCCAAAGATTAGTTGGAATCACGGGAGGAGCGCGGGTTGCTGTCATCATAATAGCATTGGCAATATTGTTTAAAGCAGATGTGGCAGCTGAAATAATAGAATCTTCTTAGCAAACAGATGCGCGCGCCCTCTTCTTTTTTCCTGAAGACTCCATTCCATCACGTTCAGGACTTCCATTGCGACTTTCATTTCCATGGAATAAGGAAGTACCAGCTAATTCCTCAGAAGCCATGCTATGTGAGTTGGGAGCACTTTCAAATGTTTTAGTAGCAAGTGACTCATTACTGCCTTTGGCAAACATTCCAGTGGCCTGTTGATTACCAAATATCACTGCCATATAATGATAGTTCTCCAATGGTTTATTAAAGAACTTTGCCTCACTTGGTTGTTGCTGAAATTTGAGTTTAAATTGTCATAACCAAGACAAAATAGATATTTGAAAATTAAACCTATCATTAAATAGGAATAAACAGCAAGAACTAAAGAGTATGAGGTTAACATTCTTAATTTTGTCATTGAAGAGGACTGCACAAAGATAAATGAAAGAACACAAAGACTAGTGTCAATGACATTGAAGATTACTTCCTAGGCAAAGAACAAGTGAACCAAGCACAAATGACAGAGAAATTCAGTTGATCAAAATTTTTAAAGACTAAGTGGAAACAGCTACCAGTTTAGGAGGGTCCGCAATTTTCTTTTCTAACTTCTGGTGTTTTCAATTAACCACATATGTCTTATCATTGGAGAGATTGTTGAAGTCTCTCTGAGAAATATTCTACTCACTTAAACAAAAAGTGAATGAGCTAGACAAGTTTACATGCAAAACTTGAGATCTACATAAACTACAGTTTTAATGAAACAAGGACATGATTCAACAGCAGCATAGACCCAAAAGCCGGTGAAGACGACAAACAGCAAAACGCTATCAACCCATAAAACATGCAAGGTACAAATATTTAAGACATAAGAAATAACTAATGTGATTTTGGTATCATCACCTCCTACTAACTAACCATCCAACCAATCAAACGGTCACCTAAGTTTGTTCTGCACCTGCATTAGAAGATATACCCAGCAACAAATAAAATAGATCTCTATAAAAACCAACCAGTATCTATGTTCAATGCTCTCCATTGACAGAATTTCTTTTGCATTGTTTGACTCCAAAAACCAAAACATAATGTGAGAACTCTTGCGAGACTGAATAAAAATCAAAAATCAATTATAATTAGTACACTATTTCCAAATGGGATGTGCATATAGTAGACGCTAAAGAGTCTATCAACTGTATTGGATTCTTCAAGAGACCAACACCTTTGATTTGACAAACAATAACTCATTGCTTAGCAACCATCACATAGTAATAATCAACATAAATGTAACGGTAGGCGCTCATGTGAAATATTTCAAGAAAAAGAGTACATACTTTGATACGGTCCATGTAATTCTTCTTATCAAGAAATATTGTTCCATTGTCTTCATCAAAATGAGCCGAGCTAACTTTCTTAAGCCTGACAATGTTAGTCCAGCGGGTTCTCCATGTCTTCATGTGATTTCTCATGTACTGCATGTGGTCATATCTGTACACTGTACAGCAGAGAAGCATGTACCACATCACATATCAATCTTCTGCTCAGGTGCCAAACTCACAGCATCATTAAAAATGAAAGAAAAATTTAACCCCCTACTGCTCAATCCTTATTTCCTTGTCTCAGAAAGAGTTCCAAGTTACAAATTTTATCAAAAATCATGATAATCCTTATCACTGCCTAAGGGAAAAGGAAAAGGCAAAAACAAGAACAAATCTGAAAGGGGACATACATAGCACAGCAGCCAAGAATACAAGTAAGGCAGCCAAGAATACAAGTAAGGCAGCCAAGAATTTGAAACTCGTGAACTGAAAGAAGATGTGTAACTCCAGCCTCACCTGAGAACCAAAGAAGATGTGTAATCTAAGAGATTCCGAATCAGTCAGCCACCGATTCTTCCACACCACCCCCTCCACTCTCTTCTCCAATCCAAATCCAAGCACCTAGCAAAACATATTGGAGATAGACATGGAAAGAAAATCAGGCTACAGTATTTAATTAGCATCATGAAGCAACACAAAACAAGCAAGCATCACCATACATAGTAATGAATTACTACTCAAATTTTTGGCACGTAGCAAGCATCACCATACACTATACATCTGGGACGCAGCATATCATCATGGCAGCAGGATACATGGAATGCAATAACTAATCTGGCATATAACCACTTCTGCAATCAACATAACCACTTTGTATTTGCACAAAACCGACAAGAACGTTTGGTCTATTTGACAAATCTGGCGCATAACCAACCACGGAAACCAACATAGGAGTCAGAAATTAAGGACTAGCACATTGGTCTAAGAAGCAACCAGTGTAGCCAAATCTTAAGAGGTAAGTCCAAATTACAAAAATAAATTAAAAAGGCCACAAACCTATTACAAAAACTATCGCATACCAACTACATGACAAATATATCACATTGGGATGCTCTCAAACATTGGGAACTGCCCTTGTTTCCCACATCCAGTTAGCAAGTTCTTGTCTCCGTTCAACCCATTCTCTATTTTCTTGCACTTGTTCCCGGTGTGTTCTTGCAAGTTGGTTGGGTTTGGTGTCCAATTTACCTCAGATGGGAGAAAAGTATCTACCCCATGGCCAAGAATCCAATTGTGCAAAATGCAACAAGCAAGGACAACATCTACTTGTGTCTTAAATGGAAAAAAGGATGAGCATCATCAAGAAATTTAAATCTATTCTTCAGTGATCCCCAAGCACGCTCAACTATAACCTTAGTTGTGAGTGTCTTAGATTAAATAGTTCCTTCTTATCTTCTGAATTGTTATCATTACCCCACTCTTTTAGGTGGTATCGAACACCACAGAAGGGTAGTAAGAAGCCAGGCTTTGCACCATAACCACAATCAATCAACCAAATAGTATTTTCCTACAACATCACATAATTATAGTTTTATTAGGAAAAATTACATTTTACAAGTGTGTGTATTGTAGATATTTACTAGAGACTACCTTCAGGGACAACAAGACCATTTGGTCGTTGCAAGGCATCAGCAAAAACCACAGCATCATGTGCTGAGCCCTCCCAACCAACCAACACGTATGTGAAGCGAAGGTCAAAGTTAACAGCAGCCATCACATTTTGGGTTGTAAAGCACTTCTTACCTCGAAACGCTGCCTCACGTGACTTGGGGACACTAGCCCGTACATGAGTTCCATCGATTGCTCCAATACAATTCTACATTATGATTTGTAAAAGACAAAATATAGTCAAACAAATTCCACTTTTACTATTTAAAACAGTACTATGTACCTAGACCATACCTGAAAGTAAGGATACCACTTGGTACTCCCTAGGATTTTGGCTGGAGTTTCAAGACATGGGGGCCTAATAAGGTCATCACGAAGCTCACCAATTGCTTTAAGAACTGCCTTAAAGTAACGACTAACCGTCTCATTTGACCTTTTGAAATTTTTTTCTATTCTCTGTTCCTCACATTATGACCAATTGTGTGAAGAAACATTGCTACTTGCTCCTCGACACAATAATGAATCGTATCACAAAGGAGGCTTCTCTGCTTCAAGGTGTCACATAGCTTGAAGAAAGGAGTTTTCTTTAGCCTCAACATGTGCAGACAACTATTATCATCTTGATGATAAAGAGAAGCAAGGTACTCATTTCTCCTTATTTCCATATCTATCATTGGGGCATACAAGACTCTTTGGGTTCTCTTTCTTTTCCTCCTCCTAACAATTTGTATATATACAAATATGGCAACAGCAAGGGCGGCCGCTCTAATAGTTAAATATCTTCGTATTTCATTCGCATCCATCTACACCAGTTTTGCTAACCGATCTACAGAAATGAAAATAGGGGTATTTGCCTTTGTGACCAAGAAAACAGTGCAAAGAAGAAGCTGAAACAGAGAAGCTGGGACTTTAGAAACAAAATCAATTTTTCAGTCAATAGAAGAGGAAGCTAAGCAATCCATAAGTCCAATGATAATGTTGGCACACATGTTGCAAAACTAAGCAATCCATAAGTCCAGGAGAAAAACAAAAGCTACTTAAACAATAAAAAAGGCATACATGTCTAACAGTAAGGCAATTCTCTAGCACATAAGGAAAAAAGGTAAATTAAAACTGCCAAACAAATGATCAAAACTGCATAAGAGAAATATTTCACCACAAAAATGAATAAAGAAAACCAGGTTAACAGACCTCCTAGATGTGATCAACAGCATGGTAACAAATACCTGGGTGATAACACAGATTCACAGAAGCTCTACATATTGGAAACTAAACGAGAGGCTGCAATAAATTTATGTAATCCTCCTAAATTGGGAAATGAATCCCAAGAAGTTCTTATGCAACTCACCAAGAACAATGAATTAATGCTACTAAGACCAACCACATTAGAGCCCAATAATCCAATACAAAGGTGAGCCCTCTATAGTTGCACAAGTCAAATCAACAATATGAGAGGATTTACATTAGGGATTGCACCATCCACAAACACACAGCATACTCCATTATCTCCAAATAAATTCAGTGACAGATCCACAAATGAAAAGCTCATGAGTCATCTATAGATCAAACCAAAATGCTAAAGTCTAGGAGCTGTAGCAACACTCATCTATAGATCAGTGGATTGAATAGATATAAAATCCCACACATGAACAAAGATGTGCTTGAAAAAGGAAGGCAGACTTCTAAATATGATTCCTCCACCATTTGCCTCCAACAACATATTGTCCTAATACTTGTCCAAATAATTTCATTTACATTCATGCACGCAGTGGTACATGAATATAGAACAAACTAGTACAAGCAAAACAAGGTAAATTGGGCAATGTTGAGCACAATGCAATCGATGGTACTAAATGAACAAAAACTCTAGAAACCTTGGATACACAAAATGGTACTGCATATAGGAATCAATGTGAATTTGGAATCAAGTTATCCAAACAATGTTGAGCACAATTTTCAGTGTGCACATAAAAATGCAACAACTCCGGACTCCGGCAAAGTTATCCATCATGGACTCCTCCTTATCAGGCTTTTGTGAGAAAATTCAAGTGATTTAAGATTCAATAACTAATACATCCAGCATCAATTTCTCAATATTTGGATTAATAAAAGCAAGTATACATTTGGAGCAAACTACACAATGCAATTAGTACGAAATGAAAAGAATGCACAATGTAGCAAAACGTAGTAAATATCTATCCCAAAATGATAAAATAACATCAAAGAACCACACGATCTGTACCACAAAAACATTTACCACGCATATAAGGGGAGATTAAACATGGAAAAAAAGGAGAACACCATGGTCGTTCATACCTAGAACAGTGAACAGATCTCTCCTTGGCAGCTAGTAGTAAAGAATTAGAGCAATCAATGAACAAATCTAAGAGTGAGAAGGAGAACACCATGCTCGTTCATACCTAGAACAGTGAGGAAGGCAGATCTGAATCTTTCCTACTATCTTTTCCCAAATCTTGTGCAAAAGAAAGTGTTACTGCAACCAAATCAATGGATGAGTGAAAGAATCACAAGAAGAAATCACAAGTAGAAGAATCGTAGTAGGAAAAACAAGAAAAATCACAAGAAAAAATTGCAGTGCCATGCCTGTAGCAATTGGAGGAGGAGCGAGTGCTCTACGACAACTAGGGAGGAAGAAGTGATGAAGGGGCGGCGCCGACGAGCGGAAGAAATCTGTCAGCGGCAAGGCCGCCCAAGTCGCGACGTCGTGGAGGACGGCGTCGTCCGATGGTTTTTGAGGAACGAACAGGTCAGAATTTTTGGCTCCGTGGAGGACGAGTCGAAGACGAAACCAGTAGATCCTGCGACGCAAACCAAATGGGTAGCCAGGTTCGGTTTTTGGATCGGATGGTCTGAGGACTGACCCGCGACGCAAACCAAACGGGTCATAAACGACTAAACCCATTCCGATTGCCCGTAAATTTGTCTAACCTTGCTTATGTAATGTGGGAAAAATTAGAGTTCTGTTGGTTAAAACTAGGGTCTACAGCATAAAAATAGTTCGCACTGAACAATCATTGACATTTTCTTGATGATTTTGTGTTTGTGGTGATTCAATTAGTATTTATCTCTTCGCTGAAGTGATTGGGCTCATTTGAACAAAGATAGATGAAAATATATGGCCAGCCTAGTGAACTGTGTGCAGTGTAAGGGTGGGCGTTCAGTTTAATCAGACTGATCATTTTCGTTAGTTCGATATTCTTCGAAATTTGATTTTCACTAATAAGACTCCGAATTTACCAAACTTTTTTTTAAAAAACCGAACCTAATAAACCAAATTTTTCTGGTTCGGTTTTTATTAATTACTTAATTTGGTATTGCCAAATTACCCCTCCATACATGACTTGCAACCTTTGTTAACAATGCAACATTTCTTGTATAATTAATACACAATATGTTGGGGGGAAATCTCCGGTCAATCAGTCCCGGTGACCCTTGTCCCAGGCGCTGCCATTGGCCCAGGACAACGGCCCCGGTGCCCCTGTCCTTTTGCCCGGGGACAAAGGCCCCGGTGGTCCCGTCCCGGGCATCGCCTTTGGCCTGGGGACAACGGCCCCGGTGGCCCCGTCCCGAGCACCGGGTCATGCAGGGATCACGTGAGGAGCACCTCGGGAATCTGCGAGGACACTTGTCAAGCATCCAACCCCCTGGCCAAAAGAAGGACGTTGGCACCCCTCAATCCAACGTCCGCAGCCGGGGTAGTCTAGTCTTTTTGCTTCTTTCGGGCCTATATATGCCCTTGTATCCCTCTCTTGTAATTAAGGACAATTCATTTGCATCAATACACAAAAACCAATAGGTGTGCTCTGGAGCACTCTTCCCGCGAGAGAACTCCCCTAGCCGACTCAAGTCGGGAGCACGTCGACAGGACTAGGGTCTCCACTGAGACCTGAACCTGTATAAATCCCCGTATCATTTTTCGTGTTTGCCCGACGGGAGAGGATCGATCACGCAGTCAGCTCGTGTCGTCTTTTCTTCTCTAGGAACCTTCGTAAAACCTGCTGAGGTATTTGCAATACCACGACAGTTGGCGCCGTCCGTGGGGACTTCATGAAGAATCGCCATGGCTCCCCCGAGAACAAGGGCTCGCGCCCTACCCAGTGACGCCGGTCCCAACTACCCGGCGCCACCTCCCCGAGACACGGCCGCCCCAGTGCTTCTGACTGGACGTGGTCAAACCCAGGTATCACCTCTGACCCGTCTGGTTATTTCCGGTGGACAGACTTCCGAGCCCAGCCTGGTGACCATGGCCGCCTCGGCGGGGACCAGTCTCCCCCCGATTGCGCCCCCGGCTTCTAGGGACGCCTTGCTCGAGGCTCTGGTCGAGGGTCAACTCCGCGCCCAGCGCTCTACGGACGAGCTGCTCCACGTCTTGGTGCGGCCACCGACCCCCCGTCTATCCGCCACAGTACCCGTTCATGGGTGTTTTGCCCCTGTTTATGGGGTACCCGGTGGCCCCTCCGATTCTCGAAGGCCTGGCCGCCACCGGGACCTATGACCAAGCCAGGAGTTACGTCCCCCCGGCAGGCCCAACGCCCCAAGTGTTCCCTGCTCCGGGGGCTCCCCCGGCCCCGGGGGTTAACCCCGTGCCCGGGGCTTTCCCGATGCCGGGAGCTTTCCCCGCGCCGAGAGCCGGTCCTGCCCCGCCGGTCGCATCCGCCGCGCCAGAGGCAGTCCCCGGGCAAAGGGAGTCCGATACGCTCGGCACGACCTCCATGCCACCGCGGGACCTCCCCCGCAAGGGACCCCCCTCTCTGACTCCAGACGTCGCTCCGGGGGTCCGTCCGGTGGTGGATCTCGCTCATGCCCCGGTAGCACCCTCTAGGCTGAAACGGCCACGCATGAGCTCCCTCCTCCCCCAGGGCCACCCCCGAGGGCTCCCCTGGCGGATCAGGTCCGCTTTACTCGGGAGGAGGTTGAGCGAGTGCGTAGTACGAAATCCGGGGAGGCTCCCTCCCGGTACCGATCGGAACTCCCCCCATCCCGCGGCCGCAGAGAGCCATGCTCCCGTCCTGACTGGGGGAAGAGACCAGCCAAAGAAGTGACCGCTACTTCTGGGGGATACCCGGACGTCCAGGAGGTTAGTTCGACCAACCCGGAGGAGAAGAGACGTTACCGTCGCACTGGCGGACCGCTTGGACCCCTCCCCGACTCCGACGATGAACGCGCGTCCCCCGTTAAAGGGGACGGTGACGGCGACCGGGACTCTCCCCGGGAGGTGGAGGGGGCCAACCAACCGTTGTGCCGCCGACTCTGGTGCATCTGCTGGCCGCGACCCTATTTCCCACCACACATCGAGCATTACAATGGTGAGGCTGACCCTTATGAGTTTGTGCAGGTGTACTCCACGGCCATTTCAGCGGCTCGGGGGGATGACACGGTGCAGTGCAATGTCTTCCCCCTCTACCTCACCGGGATTGCTCGCTCGTGGTTCTACAACCTTAAGGCCGGCCCCATCAAGTCTTTTGCTCGGCTTAAGCGCGAATTCTATACAAACTTCCAGGGGAACTATGTGCGTCCCCTGGACTCGTCCCAGCTCTACATCGTCCGGCAGAGGACGGGGGAGACCATCTGTAGTTTCTTCAAGCGCTTCGCTCAGGTTAAGAGCAAAGTTGCCCACATCCCTGACTCCACAGTCATTGAGGCGTGCAAGAGCGGGATCCTCCCCGGGAAGCTCCATTGGAGACTCTCTTGGAGCTACCCCTCCTTCGCCGATGAGCTCTTCACCGTGCTTGAGAAATACGCTCGGGCCGAGGAGGACGACCTCTGGAAGAAGAACCAGGGGCTCCTTCCCCCGCTGACCAGGAGGCTAGGGATCCCCTTAAGCGTCCAAGAAGGGGTAACTGCAGTGAGCCACGGCCTCGGGACACTTTTGTCCTCGAGGGTGGAGGCGGCTCGGGCGACGCCCCCTAAGGGCAACCGCCCGTTCCCCAAGCCTAAAGGTCGTGGGGGGGACAGCCGCCCCGAGACAGGGAAGGTCCCGCAACGGGAGGCAAGGAGAGCACAACCGGCTTGTGGTGCACATTCCACAAGTCCAATACCCACGCTACCCGGGAATGCCACCAGCTTCTTCAGCACTTCGCCGCATTCCTCGACCAGCGTGGGCAGGGGGGAGGGAGTCCTACCTCCTTACCCCCTCAGCCATCTTTGCCAGCTCTTCCTGCACCCTCCGGGGAGCAGCAAGGACAGGCGCGAGAAGGGGGCTCAGTAGAAGAGCTCCCCTTCCAAACCTCCCAGAGGCGCATAAACGTCATTACGAGAGGATCTGCCTTAGGGCGAGACTCTAAACGCCAACGCAAGGAGTATGCGCGGGAGGTAAAGGTTGTGGGGGTGCTACACATGTCTCGGCCATCGAAGTGGTCAGACGTCCCCCTCACCTTTACAGCGGAAGACGCGCGCAGGGTTCGCTTCCCCCATGACGACACGCTCATCGTCTCTGCCACCGTCTACAATTGCCAGCTGGCGCGCATCCTCGTTGACGGTGGGAGTTCCATTGACGTCCTGTACCTGAAGGCATTCAGGGAAATGTAGGTCGACGAAAAGCTGCTGCAACCCGCGATCGGGCCCTTGCAAGGCTTTGTCCCCGAAAAAACCATCCATCCGGTGGGGAAGGTCGATCTCCCCATGACCTTCGGCTCCCCGGACAACTACCGGACCGAGCTGGTCCAGTTTGACATGGTGGACCTCCCCTCTTCTTACAACACCACCATGGGGAGGACCACTATCAATCGTCTGGGGGTCGTGATCCACCAGAACTATCTCGCCGTCCCCTCCGGAAGGTCTCCCCCCAAACCGCGCCCGGAGGGGGACCTCCGAAAGGTCCTGCTGTCCCCAGATGATGGGGGCAAGACCGTCAGGATCGGGGCGGAGCTTTCCGAAGAGCACGCGGAGCAACTCGCAACTTTCCTCCACGAGAATGCTGACGTGTTCGCATGGAAGCCAGCCAACATGCAGGGTGTCGCCCAGGAAGTCATCGAGCATAAGCTCGCTGTGACTCCCGGTCACCCCCCCGTTAAACAGAAATGGAGTAATCTCTCCCTTGAACGCCAAGAGGCTATCAAGGTCGAGATCACCAAGCTCCGAGAGGCAGGGTTCATTCGGGAGGTCTTGTGATGAAACACGGGGTGCCCGATCTTCCGTCAGGTAGATGATAAGTCAATTTGGTGGAGATCTCGACGTTGACGATTCGGCTTCAAATCAGAACTAATCTGTAACACCTTGAGTTTAGCGGTAAAAACTCTCTTTTTCATGAACATCATGCATGCATGGATCTGTAGTAGTAGCCATATTAGTATTTATCTCAAGCCCTAAAATCTTCAAATCTTTCCTGTGAACCCCAAATTAAGATCAGATTTCCCAGATGTGATCTGTCAGTTACTCTAAACATAAAAGTCTTCAGAAGCTAGATTCAATTCCATCTCTAACTCTCAAATCTTGCAATCTATTCTGTTTTCGAAAACAGAAATTCGAATTACTATTCTAATTACCCTAAATACTCTGAACTCAGATTTAGCCAAATCTTGACCTAATCCAGACCAGATTATTCTTGGATTATGATTATGGGTATGCCAATACCTTAATCCAGAAAGTTGGCAGCCAAATTATATCATCTAAGTCTTTTTCACATATCAGTCCAAATTATATCGCAAATTAGTCCTTTATCTGATATCTGGAAACCCAAAAAGGCTAAAATCTTCAGATCAACTCCAAATTCAGAATTTCTTTAGCAAATCTCTTCTAAATGCTATTTGATACAATTTTCCCTTCTGTCCAGATTCCAAAATCTTATCCTAGATGCCAGAATTTGAAATCAATCAAAACTCAGATCTTAATTTACCTAAAGTACCATATTTTCAGTTTATATCAGAAATCATCAAATCATGCCATATTTTACCAAATTTCTTGCTGGATGAGTATAAGGTATAAGTTTATACTCATCTGTGAAATCAGATTGCAAATCAACTATCTCTAAATCAGAAATTACAAATCAGTCCAAGTTGCAACCAAAGATTCTTGCAATTAGGTCCCTGGTTCGACCTCAGCAGCAGTTCACGACCAGAGCAGTTGCTTGCGACCAGGGCTCAGCAAATCAGCTTCTTCGACCTCGGCCAGCGGTGCACAGTACTCCCTTTCGACCGCAACCATAGCTCGCAGTGTTTGCTTTGATCAGTGCCTTTGCGACCGCGACCAGGAGCGCCTCGTCGTCGTGATCATCGCCGCTGATCAGCGCCGCTCTAGCCCGTGTTGTTTGCAACCGTGTTTGCATGCGCACACGTGTTTGCACCTTAGCTACTGCCGTGGCAGTCCCTGTCCAGCTCAACAGCAGCTTGCACGCCAGAGAGAAGCATCATTGCTCGCCGTTGCTTCAACCCGAAGCCTTCTCCTTCACTGGCGCAAGCATCTTAGCTCCAAGCCGTGAGCTTGAGCTTTGCTTCGCTTTGCTTTGCCTATAAATAGCAACCCCAGAGCAGCTTCTTCATCTTTAGCAGTGCTCTCCAAAGCCCCCTCAAGCAATTAAACTGTACTTCTTCCCTACTGTTGTCTTCTTCTCTGGCGAGTCCAGCACGGAGGCTCACGGCGCCAGCTTCACCCACTATATCAACATCCAAATTAACAGCACCAGTGAGTTTCTCCCATCTCCCTCATCGTGCTATAGCTTTGAATTGAGTTTTATACATCTTATCGCCGGTGATTGCCGGCGATTGCCGAATTTAGAAAATGCCATGTTCCAGCTACACAACTCAATTCAATCCGAATTAGCCTTCGATTCAGTAGAACAAATTGATCAGTGAGCTATCCTTAGCAAGCCTGTGCATCCATATTGTAGAATTGAGCTTGAATCGAAGTTGTTCCCAAATTGGAACTTCACCAGTCGCTGGCTCTTGTCGCCAGGCTTCTCCGATGATGTTCCAGCCAATTTAATCTTGCCAACAGCTTCCTTATACCTCTTAGATACTCCCTGAGTAAGGAATTGAGTTCAATCGACCTGTATCGAAAATGCCCAATTCCCGTGTCATCTTCTCCGGCGCCGGCCACTGGAAATCTATTCCCGACCGATCCAGCTTCAGCAACCTTGTCCACCAGATGTGCCTCAATCTCCTGAGTACTTTTCTCTTCTATCTCAACACCTAGATCGGTCTATATTGAAAGTTATAGCTTTGCCAAGATCTGTGTCCAGAACTATTTCAGTGCAGTGAGATCACCGCAGTCCATCACCAGATTTCTTGCTGTCCGGCCATCTTCAGCCTTGGAACCTGTTGTATCAATTGTTCCTGTTATCAAGGCCTACCTCCCAGACAAAGTAGTGCATCAATTGGAGCCCTAGATCAAAAGTTATGGCAAGCCCTAGTTTCTGGCCATGTCAGTCCAATGCCAATCTATGCCAGCCAGTGGCATTAGCCCTTTTCACTTCCTTCCAGATGTGCATTTTGAGCATGACTTTATCCCTTAGACTCCTGATGTTGTGATCTACATTTTCTTCTTCTGTCACAACTTGAGTTGAGCTCTCTATCAACCATTGATCCTTTGTTGACGCCTTGAACCGAATGTCAACCTGAAGACATTCGTCGATTTTGGGCAAACCAACTGCAGACCTAATGTCATTTCCTTACCCTGAAACCCTAAAAGTCCCTAGTATCCATTTTCAGCCCTAATTCTATGAGTTAGCCCTAATCAGCTTCTAAACCCAATCATTTCAGAATTATCGAGACATTTCATCTTTGCATTATTGCATGTAGTATAATAATGTATTGAAAAGGTTGTGATTCTTGGTTGTTTGTTTGATCTTTGCTTAGAGTCGGAGCCAGAGTTCGAGGACTTCACTGCTGATCCGACATCAACTGTTGTCTCTTACGATGCGGAAGGCAAGTCATAGTCTTGATCATCTTGAACCTATATTTTATGAATTGCTATGATATGACCTTGAATATAAATAGTAATGCATGTAAGATTGGTTGAATTATGAATTGGCAGTACTAGGCTGGATGCCTGTGAAATGTGAATTGATCAAATAGTGAGCCATGAACTATTATAAATGTATTTATATATTCATGAAATAGAACCCTTAGCCGTGACCAGGGTTTTGGTATGGAATGGTGGTACTAGCACTAGATGTGCTTGGCTGCACTGGATGTGCAGGCACTGTAGGTGCATGGTTTGTGGTATGATCTGGTCACTGGCATATAAGGACTAGAACCTTGTGTTGTGCGTCTAGTGGCATGAAAAACGTGCTAACCGCAAGCCTGGTATGGGACAGGCCTGAACAAGTACTTATGCGATCGCACATGAAACCCCTGCATGAGATGGAAAGTAAAGCACGAATTTCACGGAGTGCGGCTCCTATATATATCACTGAATGTGATCATGCACGCTGACCCAGTAATGGGAAGAGGCTTTGGGGTGGGGGTATAGCCCACCACAACTGTGGTTCGCGAGAGATCCACAGGGTTAGGGGTGAATTGTGAGTAAAACATAACAAAAGTTCTTGTTATCTCCACCTTGCCACTCACACATGGTTGTGAGGAAGGGTCTAATCATCTTGATAGGATGGGCATGAAAGTGGAATATCTTGCAGGTAAATTGGTACCTCTCTGCAGAATTAAAAACGTATTCGAATACTCCGAGCTCCCGGGTTTATAGGAGTCTACTGCGGTGGATTAAATCCACGGGGTGTGGCACAAGTATGTTTTCTAAATAAAATTTGATAAGTCAAGATTACCCAAATGACATGTGTTGTCATGATAAGGAGTGCTGCCGTGGGCTGTCGTGTGTCGACATGTCGCGGTAGTGCTATAATTTAGTGAACACAAATAGCGATGCTATGTTATGAAAAGTGCTGCCATGAGATGAGATGAGGTATGAAAGAAAAGATTATTTTACAAACATCCATAATTCTTGAATAGTCTAGGTTCATAACAACACTACTATATGTATCTACTCTTTCCTATGACTTGCTGAGTACGTAAGTACTCTCTTGCAACTTACAACCTAAAAGATGGAGCATATTATGATCAAGAAGAAGGCGTGGAGAACTTCTTGGAACAAGATGAAGGAGAGCCAATTCCGCCAGATCCCTGATGTGTTGTTCTGCCGTCAACTTCTTACTGTGGAAGGGACACCCATCATCCGCTGTGTAGAAGTTTTATTTTGCTTTAACTAAACCTTGAAAGCCGTGAAGGTAATGTAATCTTTTTATGTAATATTAAGGCCAGCAGGCCACACTGCTTAAATGTTTGTAAGTTTTTCTGCTGCAATGTGAATATACTCTTGTGTTTGACTTATCCTGGGAAGTCAATGGTATGCTTATATGAGACTAGCTACAGTAAGCTAGGTCTCCACTGGAGTAGTCGTAGTCCCAGTTTCGAGGCGCGACATGATCAAACCCAGTAATCACTACACCACTGCTCCGTGGTTATCAACCCTGCCAAGACGCGGTGGACCTCGCCAAGAAGGCTAATTTCTGCAAGCGAATCAAGAGCACAAGCAAAAACGTAGAAGAAGCAATCTGGAAATTGCAAATCAAATTGAATTAAGCTCACAAGTTGGGGTTCCACAAACCGATCTTCGGCGAAACTGCAAAGGCAGAATAATCTAAGCAAAATCCAAGTCTCCCTGTGATGGGTACAGAGTATGTATATGAGAGAGTGAGAGAGGTGGCGGCTAGGGTTTAGGTTGCAGCCTAACTAAGATACATGGGCCGAAGGCCCAAAAAGAGGTGACGCAGCATCAGCCCGACTCTGTCTCGCGCGCACTGTTTGGACGATTCCTAGTGACTTAGAAAGAGTTTGGCGGCGGTACGAAATGCGTTGGAAAGCTTATCTCCTAAGATTTCTGTGAAGTGGTAGAATGTTGGAAACGGACTTCGTATGTGGTATGGGCGTCCGTTTGAAGACAGACGTGTCGCTGCAGTCCGAACCAACGTCCATCTCGGGATCGACTTGAACCTTGGCTCATCTCGGTGCATCGTGACATCCTCGCTGATCCAAACCATGATTCCTAAGTACAAGAACAATATCATTAGGTAGTAACTCTCCCTCTACGGTAGTTTCACATAAACTTAGGAACGAGCTCACCTGGTAATTTAGCTGACGTGCGCGTGCCCTTGTAATTGGTCCTTGCACAAGTGGTGTTGGAGAAGTTGACGCATCCATAGGAGTGATGTCCTCATCATCTTGCACCCCGAATGGCTGGCAAACCCCGTCCTCGTGAAGAAGTCGAATGACAAGTGGTGAATGTGCGTGAACTTCACCGACCTTAACCGCGCTTGCCCAAAAGGCAACTTCCCACTAGTCGATTCGACCGCGGGGTGTAAGTTGATGAGCTTCTTGGATGCGTATTCGAGCTATCACCAAGTCCGGATGGCGGAAGGGGATGAGGAAAAGACGAGTTTTATAACTCCCCTCGGGACCTTCTGCTACGTCCATATGCCTTTCGGGCTGAAAAACGCTGGAGGAACGTTCCAGCGACTTATGTCGCTGGTCCTTAAAGACCAAATTGGCCGCAACACCGAAGTCTACGTCGATGACACGGTTATTAAAAGTCTCTGTGTGGCCGCCCACCTCAACAACCTAGCGGAGACCTTCTGCAACCTCCGCAAATAATGGTTAAAGCTAAATCCAGAGAAGTGCGCCTTTGGCGTACGCCGGGGGAAGCTACTTGGCTTCCTCATGTCCCAGCGGGGCATAATAGAGGCCAACCCTAAAAAAATTCGGGCCCTACTGGACATGCCCCCACTGCGCTCCATCAAGGACGTACAGCGGCTGACCGGCCGTATGGCCGCGCTAAGCCGCTTCGACTCGCGATCGGGGAGCCCCCCCGATGCTCGTGAGCCCATCTACGAGGGAATCTCCGCTCCTTTACCTCGCCGCGACTCCAGTCGCTGTAAGCGCGGTACTGGTGAAGGAGCAAGATGGGCAGTAGCGCCCCGTGTACTACGTGAGCGAGGCCCTTCAGGGGGCCAAAACTCGATACACGGAGATGGAGAAGATTTGCTACGCCCTCCTCATGGCGTCCCGGAAGCTCCGTCACTTCTTCCTGGGACACCCTATCACGGTCTCATCATCCCTCCCCTTGGGGGAGGTACTGCGGAATAAAGAAGCCACCGGCCGGATCGGAAAGTGGGGGACGAAGCTCGCTCCCTTCTCCCTTTCTCTCACGGGCCGTTCTGCCATCAAGTCACAAGTCCTCGCTAACTTCGTGGTGGAGTGGACTCCTGCCTCCGGAGTGGCCGGTGGACGAGGGGGCGAGCCCCTTGGCTTGCGCGGTCCCCTCGGCCACGGGCGCCCCGGCGGCTCCGCGGTACGGAAAGGGAAAGGGACTCCTGATCCCCCCTCAAGACGACGTTCCCTCAGGGAGCTCGTTCTCCACCTCCTCTTCGGGGACCGGGTCTTTGGTGCTGAGGACTGCGGCCAGTGTCACACCGGTCCATATCACCCCCGCGACCCTTGTAAGGGGGCCGCCGGCGGGGACGGGTCTGGAGCCGTTGGGAGGGAGACCCCCTTGCTGTTTGTGGGCGAGGTCTTCCGGTTCGCCGAGGGACACCAGACCCGGAAGGTGCAGGAGTACGTCTCGCAAGGGACGCTCGGCAACCGGTGCAGCGAGCTGCAGTCGCTCCACATCCAAGTTCGTTTCCAGAGCATCCAGCCGCTTTCTTTCGACAATTTCACTAACTCTTTTTGGCTCCTGATATTTACTTGATTCGCCTTATTTTTCTGTACATTTTCCCCATGCTTTTGCACATATTAGTCATTTACCTCGGCATATGCCTAGATTATTCTAGATTTGTCACCAAATCGAGCGGATTACTCGTTTTACAATTTTTATCGCAGGTCGGCGACGATTGGATGAATTTTTGGCTAACGGATGCGCTTCATCGACTCATTCCGACTCCCGATCGATTCTTCATGGAAGTGCGTGTTCCCGCGGTCGCGTAGGAACCAACCGCGCTGAAATCGGAGTCTCTGGGCCCAGAATCCCAAAACCCTAGCCACCAGGTCCATTCTGTAATTTCTGAAAAATCCAGGCCCCTAAGTGTAAAAATGCCAATTTGGGCTTTATCTCCTACCGCCGGCCACCAGAGGAAGCTGAGCCTGGTTTTTCTTTTGTTACCTTCTTCTTCTGCCTCCCCCCTCGTGATCCACACCTCCGTCCACCACGCCGGCGATGACCAGGCCGTACGCCGCCGGCGGAGCTCCTTCGCTGCCTTTATTTTTCCTCTTTTTCTTCCTCCCCTTCTTCTTCATCTTTCCCCATTTCACCACCACAAATCCACTCCAGATCCTCCATCCAGAGCTCAACTCCCTAAAACCCACATCATCTCCTCCACACCACAAAACGCCACCAGATCTGCCACCGATCCCACCGTGGCCAGATCCGCGCCTCCCGCCGCCATAGCCTCCCTCTGCGCCGCCACCGGATCTCCACATCTCGAGCCGTCGGATCACCACTGCGCCACTGCGTTGCGCCTCCATCCCGAGCTACACCTCCACAGCGCCGCCACCGTCGCTCCCAAGTCCCCTCAATCTCCACGGCGCCGCCGAGCCGCTCCTCTCCTCCTCCATCGTCGAGCCGCCCTTTGCTTCTCACTGCGTCGCCTCCAGTCTCCACATCGTCCCGCCTCACCCACGACCTGTGCCGCCGAGTTCCATGCGCCTCCATCCTCGGCGCTGCTTCACAACCCAGAGCCAAGCCACCACAGCCATCCCTCAGCCGGAGCAGCCATCTTCTTCGCGCCACCGGTCATCCTCCACGGCGCTGCCTTCTTCACCAACTCCGACACCTTCTTCGTTCTCGGCCTCCTCTGCCCCAAGCCGGCTTCATCTTCTTCAACACTGCAACCGGGCTGTTTCTTCAACCACGGCCACATAGGACGACGGCTTGATCTTCTTCCTCGGCCCCTTCTTCGTCCTCAGTCGCGCCGGCGACTTCCTCGACAGCCACTTCGACCAGCAAACTCCAACAGCGAGCACATCAACTGTAGCCCCTCTCTCTCCCCTCTCTGTTTTTTCAGTTCTAAGTGAATTGCATGTATGTTTGAGATGGTAGATGTCTGTAGTTGACAAGTGAATCAGATTGCCAATTGATCCTTGAAGTTCATTTGGATTGATCACAATTACTATTTCTGTTATTCTTGTTTTGGAGCCTTGATTTGCCATCTACTAGATGTCAGTAACCCTGAGGAGTCAGATTTGTTCTATTCTATGTTGTGTTACTGCATCTAGGGGTTATATGTTGAAATATGGTATCTTCTGTGATCTGTTTGTGATTCAATTGCCTTCTGATTTGATGTGTTACTTCTTTGATGTCATCGTTGATTTGGAATGATACCCTCACTGCTTGGATGTCTTAAACTTCATCTGTCTCCAATGAATACAAGTCTATGAGTTAATTCACTTTTGAGTATTCTTCCCAGACTTATTGATAATGTGGAAGGGGTATAGTTATTTTGTGTGAATCATTTAATTGCTGTATTGGTGCTTCTTGCTTGCATTGAACAAAGCTGTGATTGCAATTCTGATTCGACTGAGTTGTTTGTGTTGTGTTCATTCATTGTTGGGAGTGGTCTATGTTATTTCTCAACGTGTTCGTTCGTTGATACCGGCGATAAGCATGTTAGGTTAGTTGGTTTCGCATCCTCTCGCGAGATCACTGAATGTTAATGATGCTATCGCATGTATTCACGGCAACGCGTACAGATCTAGCACAAACTAATGGTCGTGAGTTTTTACCTCGTTCTCTCTTATTTTCTGCGGACACCTTCTCTTTCTCTTGCCTATTTTATCTTCATTTTCCATTGATTTAGTTTAGTTTACACGTTTCGCTTCTCTAGTCCCTTTGGAAAGAACGACAGAATACTTGCTTGTATTGCACCGATCTCGTCCTCTTGCGAGACGGTCTAAGCCGGTATCAAATTTTTGGCGCCGTTGCCGGGGATTAGATTGAAAGTGAATGTGTTTGACTAGATTAAATCATTTTGTTTTTGTTTTTGTTTTTGGTTTTTGTTTGCATCTTTTCCCGCCCCTTTTTCCCTCCCAGATATTTTATTTCTTGCACTTCTTGTCCTTTTCTTGTTGATTGATTGATTGATTTTTATTGATTGAGGATATGGATGGTTCCCAGTCTTTTTGCGATGCATGTGACAATCTCAGTGCTAAATTAGATGATTTGCCTCGTCAGATGGATGCAGCTCTTCATAGATTATTTGTTCGTGTTAGTGTTGCTCCTATATGTTCTATTTGCGGTATTCGAGGTCATTCACCCACTGCTTGTCAGCGTGGTCGAGCATCCACTATATATCATCCTGGATGGCCTGCATACCCAAATTCACCGTATAGGAACAACCACCCTGTTATCTCATCATCTTCTCCTAGTTATCTTTCATAGGGTTTTAGGTATGGAGAGCAGCCCCCATGCACATCATATCAGCCTCCGTACCTGTCACATCAGCAGTGCCCACAGCAGCCTCCTGCATACGAGGATACATCATCTAGACTTGAGGTTCTGTTAGAGCGTCGTTTGGAAAAGATGAATGAGTTTCTACATCCGTCCCTACAGTCGCCTCCCGAAGTTGAGGATACATCCAGACTTGAGGCATTTATGGAGGGCTTGATTAAACAGTCCGAGCGCCTCATGACCCAGCATTCAAAGGACGTAGAATTATTGCGGGCTGAGACGCAGGGTGTGCGATCTTGCATAGCTGAGTTCAGACGATATCGAGATCCAGTCCACATCCTGCCATCTCAAGTACCTATATTTGAGGCCATCACACCTCCGTTGAGTGTCCCGGAGCCCACCCATGGCATCTATCCTCGAGACCCTCACAGAGAGACCACGTTGTGAGCGACGAGCTTCGACCTTATCTTGTTCCTTCGACGTCGCATCACTACGCTCCACCTCGTGCTGATCTGCTCATGTGTGATGATGATGGCGAGTTTGTTTTTGAGACACCTCTGTGTCCGTTTGGACCGTTTTCTTTTGATGATCCATTGGCAAACAGACCAGAGATGGAGAGTGTCAGTTTCGACATTGCAGACCTTCTGGACTACTCCTTGAGCCACGAGATCGAGAGGGAGACATTCTCATTTGATTTTGAGGGACTTCTTTCTGACGTAGGGGAGTCCGTTCATCCTAATCTATCAGATTCGACCCTCGTGGAGGTCTTTTCTACCCCAGACTTCACGCCATCCACTATTCAGGTAGATTTGAGACCCCTCTCGTATCATTTTGAGTTCTTTAATTCTGATGAGGCTATTCATATCCCTTTGAGTTGTCATTCATCCTGCATCGACATATGCCATCCTCATGATATGTTTAGTCAGTCGATCTACGTGATAGGACTTTCGTCAGCTGACTTTCTGGAGGGCCTTGTCCCTACCATACACACGTGCTTGTTTGTTCTTGATCTTATTTGCAGGTTAGCACGTGTGGCTTCTCGACCGCGAGCAGACTTGCTCCGAGTCAACATTCCCTGGGACCCTGGTGGATTCCCAGCATGCTGCTTCCAACAGGAGGGTGGACGTGGAGCTTCTACCACATCCCATACTTGCCTCTCCTTCCCATTCGCGCTTCCATGCCATATCCTTTGAGGGTCAAGATTTTGACCTAAAAGAAGCACTTCTCGGGAGGCAACCCGAGTGTTTTCTCCTTTTCTTTCTTTTCGTTATTTAGTTTCCTTTGTTTAGTAGAATTGTTTTTAGTTCTTTTGTTCTTTTCTCTTTCCAGGCTGCTGCTATGTCTTCATCCATACATGTGCGTGGGACTTCGACATGCTCCACCGTGATGACATTGACTTCATCCATACCCGGTGAGCTGTCTCGGATCCCATGTGACTTATTTGTGCAAAAATTTACTTTGTGCTTCCACCTCATTCATTTTACCACCTTTTGTATGCATCGTGGACTATGCATCATTTAAGCTTGGGGGTATGGGTCACTTTGTCCTTCATTGTTTACATTTTTGGGTCAAATTTTTTTTGAAATTATGGATGAATTGATAGCATTTGTGATTCATGTGGCCATACTTGTGCTTAAATTCTATATTTGTATGATTGTTGAGTTGTATGACTATTGTGATTATTCATGCTGTGATTGTCTTATATCCAGCCTTGTGGGCTTTGTTGTGTATGTTGATATGACCTGCTTTGTGTTTGAACTGTTGTACCGCAAGGTAATTCTAGAGAGGTCATATCAAAATTTTCAAAAATCTTAGACTTGTGATTTTTATCATTGATATTTGGCTTCTAAGAGCCCTTTGCACGTTGTGTTGAGTTGTATGCATGCTTTAGTGGCTCGACAATCTATTGTAGGTTGAATTGTGATCAACCATCTTCTAATGGTACTAAAATTGCTTGTACTTAGTTCCGTTGTGGATATCGTGGGAATTTGAATGTTTATTGATATTTATATTGCCGCATTCTATCATGTATATTGAATTATCAATTGTGAGCCTAATCTTTACACACATGCTTAGAACACGAGTCTCATAAACAATCATTTAACCCTTATAAACCAGATTTGAAGAAAAAAATTTTGCTAATAAGGTCGCAATGTTCGTTCTCTACCTTGTAGACACTGCCAATTTTTCTTTTCATTGGAATAAAAACTCTTCTGCTTCGTTGCTCCTCTGAGTCTTCGATGTAAAAGCATGGTTCGCACATTTTTAAATCTAATAAGTGCATAAGCCCTCTCGCTACATCTTTTGACTTATGAGCATGTTTATGAAGCACTCTAGTGGACTAGCTACCCTAGAGCGAAGTACGGAGAGATCCACCTAAATAAGTCGAAGGGTAGAGATTTGCATGAGCACCAGATTTCGTTTTTCAAATAAAGAAAGCTCAAAAATTAATAAGGTTGAAATTGCTTATTTGATGTTTATGGAGACCGTAGTTCTCTCATGCCTGTGCATTGTTTACGCTCACCTTGAAATTCTATATACATGCATGAATGTAGGTGGTATGAATAGACATAATCATTCTTATTTCCTCTGTACCCAGAACTAAGCTAGTTACTTGCAATTTCTATTCAATTATTAGATGGTTGAGCGCTTGATACATATCTTAGTTTGCCGAGCTTACTATACGCTGTATTTTACTCTTTCATGACATCTGTTTGCTTGCTTGTCTCCTTGGATTTATTTCTTGTCACATTGCTTGAGGACAAGCAAAGAATTAAGCTCGGGGGATGATATTTACTTGATTCGCCTTATTTTTCTGTACATTTTCCCCATGCTTTTGCACATATCAGTCATTTACCTGGGCATATGCCTAGATTATTCCAGATTTGTCGCCAAATCGAGTGGATTACTCGTTTTGCAATTTTTATCACAGGTCGGCGACGATTGGATGGATTTCTGGCTAACGGATGCGCTTCATCGACTCATTCCGACTCCCGATCGATTCCTGATGGAAGTGCGTGTTCCCGCGGTCGCGTAGGAACCAACCGCGTTGAAATCAGAGTCTCTGGGCCCGGAATCCCAAAACCGTAGCCACCAGGTCCATTCTGCAATTTCTGAAAAATCCAGGGACCTAAGTGTAAAAATGCCAATTTGGGCATCTCCTGCCACCATCCACCAGAAGAAGCTGAGCCTGGTTTTTCTTTTGTTACCTTCTTCTTCTGCCTCCCCCTCGTGATCCACACCTTCGTCCACCACGCCGACGACGACCAGACCGTACGCCGCCGGCGGAGCTCCTTCGCTGCCTTTATTTTTCCTCTTTTTCTTCCTCCCCTTCTTCTTCATCTTTCCCCATTTCACCACCACAAATCCACTCCAGATCGTCCATCCAGAGCTCAACTCCCTAAAACCCACATCATATCCTCCACACCACACAACGCCACCAGATCTGCCACCGATCCCGCCGTGGCCAGATCCGCGCCTCTCGCCGCCATAGCCTCCCTCTGCGCCGCCACCGGATCTCCACATCTCGAGCCGCCAGATCACCACTGCGCCACCGCGCTGCTCCTCCGTCCCGAGCTACACCTCCACAGCGCCGCCACCGCCGCTCCCGAGTCCCCTCAATCTCCACGGCACCGCCGAGCAACTCCTCTCATCCTCCATCGTCGAGCCGCCCTTTGCTTCTCACTACGCCGCCCCCGGTCTCCACATCGCGCCGCCTCACCCACGACCTGCGCCGCCGAGTTCCATGCGCCTCCATCCTCGGCGCTGCTTCACAACCCGGAGCCAAGCCACCACGGCCATCCCTCAGCCGAAGCAGCCATCTTCTTCGCGCCACCGGTCATCCTCCACGGCGCTGCCTTCTTCACCAACTCCGGCGCCTTCTTCGTTCTCGGCCTCCTCTACCCCAAGTCGGCTTCATCTTCTTCAACACCGCAACCGGGCTGTTTCTTCAACCACGACCACGTAGGACGACGCCTTGATCTTCTTCTTCCTCGGCCCCTTCTTCGTCCTCAATCGCGCCGGTGACTTCCTCGATAGCCACTTCGACCAGCAAACTCCAACAGCGGCACATCAACTGTAGCCCCTCTCTCTCCCCTCTCTGTTTTTTTCAGTTCTAAGTGAATTGCATGTATGTTTGAGATGGTAGATGTCTGTAGTTGACAAGTGAATCAGATTGCCAATTGATCCTTGAAGTTCATTTGGATTGATCACAATTACTATTTCTGTTATTCTTGTTTTGGAGCCTTGATTTGCCATCTACTAGATGTCAGTAACCCTGAGGAGTCAGATTTGTTCTATTCTATGTTGTGTTACTGCATCTAGGGGTTATATGTTGAAATATGGTATCTTCTGTGATCTGTTTGTGATTCAATTGCCTTCTGATTTGATGTGTTACTTCTTTGATGTCATCGTTGATTTGGAATTATACCCTCACTGCTTGGATGTCTTCAACTTCATCTGTCTCCAATGAATACAAGTCTATGAGTTAATTCACTTTTGAGTATTCTTCCCAGACTTATTGATAATGTGGAATTTTGAAGGGGTATAGTTCTTCTGTGTGAATCATTTAATTGTTGTATTGGTGCTTCCTGCTTGCATTGAACAGAGATGTGATTGCAATTCTAATTCGACTGAGTTGTTTGTGCTGTGTTCATTCACTGTTGGGAGTGGTCTGAGTTATTTCTCAACGTGTTCGTTCGTTGATACCTGCGATAAGTGTGTTTGTTTAGTTGTTTTCGCATCCTCTCGCGAGATCACTGAATGTTAATGATGCTATCGCATGTATTCACGACAACGCTACAGATCTAGCACATCGGCCATCAGCGACCACCCTGACTTTAAACGGACGCCCAGGCCACATACGAGGTCCAAATGAGGCAAATGAGGACACTCTCGAAAGGTTAGGAGATTATCTTTCCAATGCATCCAGCCTCAGGGAAAAATTCATTCTGGATCATCGGGAAATTGCGAAATACTCCAATGGATCAAATCTGCCAAGTGCTGCGACACTTTCTTTAGGCCGTGGGCCTTGTAATTTGTCGGAGGGGCCTAGGCCCAGGTTGAGGACGTGGGGAGAAACCCTAGAACGTCCTCCACCTTGGCCTCCACCCATTTGGCCGTCCTCCCCCTCCCCCCACCATAAAAACTAGCCGCCGACGTCATATTTGGAGGTTTGGTTGTGTGTTGGTAGACCCCGTGTGCGTCCCCCCCTCGAATTTGCGTGTGTCGACTAGACCACCCGAGTCGAGTTATCGAACCTCAAATTTATCCAAGTGCTTCATCCATATTTGCAATTTTAGATTGCGTTTATCTTGTTTCTTGCTTGTTCTTTGATCGCTTGCAGGAAACGACCTTCGTGGTCAGGTCAATCGCGTTCTTGGCGTGGTTGATAACGAGCAGGTTTGGTGGTTTAATGATTGCCGGGCTCCTATCCTTGCGAGGTTGGTAGCCGGATCGTCAAGGTCTCCTCTCCGAACAGATCGGAATTACCCCCGTGAGTCTCATCAGAAGATCGGGCCGCCCCGTGTGCATATCACATCTATTTAGTTAACATCTACTTAATTAACATCTAACATAAATATAACAGCTAATATTAACTTTTAACATCAACTTAGTTACTAATCACATAGTTAGCACATAAATTAGCAAAATAATCATATTTCAACGAAAGTTATCATGTTTGGAAGATCTTTCTTCAAGCTACAACTTTCTCAACTGCACTGACTTCAAACAACGATCAGATTTGAAGAAAATTTGGTTCAAACATAGAAATTTTGAAGTAGAGCAAGTGTGGGAGAGTGTAAAATGAATGAGAGAGAGAGTGACCGGAGGGGGGCTTAAATGCTGGCCGAAAACACAAAAATCTCTTGAGAAAATGGACAGCAGCTACTGTCGAGCGTGGGAGATGCGACAAAAGAGCCCAGCTTTCGGTCGCAGATGGGAGATGGAAAAGACCCCGGCCAGCTTTTGTCGCGCACGGGTTGAGGAATAATCCATTGTCGCGGTCGTGGTCCGCGAGAGGTGCCTTCCAGTACACGTCGCGGTCGTCAAATGCGAGATGTTGTCGGCGCCATCCTATCGCGGTCATGAGGCGCGATTAGATGAGGTGGCGGTATACTTTCGCAATTTTCGCAAAGTGTGGGTTATTTTTCAAATTATCCTTTTGCTTTGGGTTATTAATAAAAAATTTTCTGTAGGAAGGTGTTATCTAAAGTAATCAATTATTTTTATGAGATAGGCGTGTGATGACCCTCAAGAGCACGACATCAGTATAAGTCTTTTCTATGATAATTTTAGGGTTGTCGTATCCATGGAGAAATTTGACAAGATCACTTTTTTCTCATGCAATTCTAAGAGAGAGAAAAACAGTAGTAGAGAAAAAAATCTAGAAAATTTTATGGATGAGATAGACTTCAGGAGATTCAGGTTGCTAATTTATCAATAGTACTATGGATTGTGAAAATAGATCTATATAAATAATTAGTGATCTAAAATAAATTGATGTTTAGAAAGCAGAGCACCCTAATTTAGACATGCTGCTTGGTTGGCCAACCATGCCCTTATTACCCCACATTGCCAGTATTGCAAGGTGCATGCATACGCATCTTAATTAGAAACCTTGTCCAAAAGTTTAGGCTAATACTTTAGTCTCTATGATGCTTGTGATTCCTCATAGTTAATCTCATTAATGTGATTTACTCAAACTGCAATTAAGAGACTAACAATTAACCACAATTAGGGTCTTTGGGCCGTTCAGGTCCACTTCGGAATAGTACGCGACCTCAGATTGGTTCTCGACTTTGAGAGGATCCGATCTTAGACGGATTGGTTCGCGATCTTGGGATGATCCGATCTCGGAAAGCATTCGATCTCTGATCAAATTTGTAGGATCAAAGATGCCGGGGTGAATAAGAGGCTTTTAAAAATTCTTTTCAATTAACAATTTTTCCAAGACGTTTAGGATAACCTAGAGTTGCAAAGGGTTTATCAACAATCTGACATCTAGTTACAATTAATCAATATGGAATATACAATTCTACGCGTGAGTCACGTTTCTATATCCATGAAGGATATCTCCACTCGAGTTGCTCCTTCTCTACACCGGATAGGCGAGCACCTACATTTCACACTTGTTTGTCGGCCTCTCCAACAAACTTCAACCGGAGAGATCGCGACTCTCCTCCAACATTGATTTGCACACGCCTCGCCTTAAGATGCGTGCATGTAGTTTTGTTCTTGTCTTCCATCGTAGGAGAAATCCGGGGATAAATGCGAGTTGTGACCTTGACGAAGGGGAAACTAACCACGATCAAACACGCGACAAGCAACCTCACAATCGCTAAACCACTCCTCAATTGGTTATCAACCGAGCAAAAATAGATTGACCTGTTCCCGAAGAATAACTCAAGAAAATCCATAAGAAAAGCAAGAGCAACAGCGGAAGGAGAACACTCAATAATCTGAATTATGAGTTGAACATTAAGACTCTGAATTGTACAAGTCGGCAAAGGCACGAGCATACAATCAGTATATCAATGAAGTCTACCTAAAACTAAGACTATGCCTTCTCTTTTACAGAGGATGGTGTCTACAAAAGATAGAAATCTTAATCTAATTCAAAATAAAACAAAATCCTAACAAACTATAAAAAGGAATCCAAAACTATCCTTCTAGAGTTCGAACATGACTCTTCCCTCTCATGCATTTGTCATTGTTTTGGGTCTCCTGGTTGCATATGATGTTGGATTTCGATAAATCTTGATGCGTTGGAAAGCTCTTTTGATTATCTTTCGAAAAAGTGCTCACACAACCTACTTGGATATCTGTGTTGAAATTGGCGTTTGGTCAAAGTTGCTGAACAATCATACTTGGTTGGCAGACTGTCTAATCCCCAGGCTGCGACCATGTGTTTCCGACCATGGGTTGTGACCTTGTGTTTCTGACCATGAGCTATGACCTTGTGCTTCCGACCATGAGTTATGACTTTGAGCCTTTCTGATCAAGCGTAGAGTTCTTCTTATCGATGAGGTCGAAGGGATCGTTGGTCGAAGTTGCCAGAAAAGTGTTCATTCTTCTTTGGCGAGGAATTGGATCAACAACTTCGTCCAGAACTCTCTCACATGTAAAAACAAGCAAAGAACAATCATTAGGCAATATGATTTGTTTTGTAACTAAATAATTAATTTTCCCAAGAAACGAATTCACCAGATGTTCAAGCCGACGTGCATGCGCTCATGTTAATACTTGTGAGTGTGTGGTCGTGATGTCCTCATCATACTCCCTTCTTGAAAAAGAGTCATCCTCGACTCTTGCCCATCGTTCTCACCCAAGTATGGAGATAAATCAGCAACATTGAATGTATCACTCACTCCATAGTCCTCAGGTAGCTCCAACTTGTAAGCATTATCATTGATCTTGGCAAGAATTTTGAATGGACCATCACCTCGCGGCATAAGGTTGGACTTGCGCTGTTCTGGAAAACGATCATGACGCAAATGCAACCAAACTAGATCTCCTTCGAACACAACTTCCTTTCTGCCTTTATCGCCATGCTTCTTATATTGAAGTTGCATCTTCTCAATATTTGCTTTGGTCATCGCATGTATCTTTCGAATCATCTCAGCACACTGTTCGGCATCAAGATTACCTCGTTCAAAAAGCGATAGAGGTAACAAATCAATTGGCACAGTAGGTTTAATTCCATAGACAACCTCGAATGCACAAAACTTGGTAGTAGAGTGCACAACACGGTTGTATGCGAATTCAATGTGTGGTAAACACTCCTCCCAAAGCTTCAAATTTTTCTTTAGAACTGCCCGTAGCATGGTACCAACTGTTCGATTGACGACGTCGGTCTGGCCATCAGTCTGGGGATGACATGTCGTGGAAAACAACAGCTTCGTTCCCAGCTTCCCCCAAAACGTCCTCCAAAAGTGACTCAAAAATTTGGTATCACGATCAGAAACAATTGTTTTCAGCACTCCATGGAAATGAACGACCTCGCTGAAAAACAAATCAGCAATGTGGGTAGCATCATCGCTCTTATGACAAGGTATAAAATGAGCCATTTTAGAAAACCTATTAGCGACAACAAAGATACTATCCCTCCCCTTCTTAGTCCTAGGTAATCCCAACACAAAATCCATAGAAATATCCTCCCAAGGTACTTTCAGAATATGAAGAGGCATATATAATCCATGTGGGTTTAAGCGAGACTTAGCTGTTTGACAAGTAGTGCATCGCCTTACGTAGCGCTCGACATCTCGCCTCATCTTCGACCAGTAGAAGTGGGTGGCCAAAACATCTTCAGTTTTGCGTATCCCAAAATGTCCCATCAATCCTCCGCCATGAGCCTCCGGTAACAACAAAAGACGAACGGAACTCACGGGAACACACAGCTTGTTAGCTCTAAACAAATAACCATCATTTAGTACATATCGAGCCCAACATCTTCCTTCTTTACAATTAATGTAAATGTCATTGAAATCGAAATCAGTTGAATATAATTCTTTCAAACTCTCTAACCCAAGAATTTTGCAATCAAGTTGGGACAACAAGATGTAACGTCTAGACAAGGCATCAGCAACAAAATTATCTTTAGCTTTCTTATATTTGACAACATACATAAAGGATTCAATAAATTCAATCCACTTAGCATGTCAACAATTCAACTTACTTTGGCTATGAATGTGCTTCAATGCTTCATGATCTGAATGTATGACAAATTCTTTCGGCCAGAGGTAATGTTGCCATGTTTCTAATACTCTAACCAATGCATACAATGCCTTGTCGTCAGTTGAGTAGTTTAAAGTTGAACCACTAAGCTTTTCACTGAAATAAGAAATGGGTTTTCTATCTTGCATGAGAACACCTGCAATTCCAATACCATTAGCATCACATTCTATTTCAAAAGTTTTATTAAAATCAAGAAGTTGTAGAAGTGGTGCATTGGTCAACTTATCTTTCAATGTGTTGAAAGCGTCCTCTTGCGCCTGTTCCCACTTGAAAGGCATGTTCTTCTTGGTCAGCATATTGAGTGGGGCGGCGATCGTACTGAAATCTTGTACGAACCAATGGTAGAAACCAGCAAGTCTGTGAAAACTCCGCACTTGTGTGACTGTTGTAGGTGTAGGCCATGCTCGAATTGCTTGCACCTTTTGTTCATCCAACTCAATGCCCTATGTAGTCACAACAAAACCAAGAAACACGACTCGATCCGTGCAAAAGGTGCACTTCTAAAGGTTAGCAAACAAACGTGCCTCTCTCAAGAGAGCAAAAACTTGGCGTAAATGCCCCAAATGATCATCGAAAGTCTTACTGTAGATTAAGATTTCATCAAAGTAAACCACCACGAAGTGTTCGATAAAAGCACACAACTAGTCAATTCGTCAAGCATATCATCTAACCGAGGAATCGGATGATGATAACGAGTAGTGATATTATTAATAGCTCGACAATGTATACACATCCTCCATGACCCATCCTTTTTAGGCACAAGTAAACAGGAACAGCACAAGGACTTAAGATTTTGCGTACGTACCTTTTGTCGAGTAGCTCTTGTACCTGACACTGAATTTCTTTGGTCTCTTCTGGATTAGTGTGATATGGAGGTCGATTGGGCAAGGGTGCCCCTGGAATGACGTCGATTTGATGCTCTATCCCTTGCAATAGTGGCAGCCCCGCAGGTATCTCATTTAGAAAAACATCCTCAAATTCCTACAATAAAGAAACAACTGAAACGGGCAAAGTAGAGGGTAAAGCATTAGTAGAAAAGAGAACGTCTTTGCACACAAGCACAAAGCACTCTTGGGGATGGGTTTCAAGTTCTCGCATCTCACTTTTGGTGGCTAATAGAACGTGTCCCTTAAGCTGAACCTCTTTTTTCTTTTCACTCTATTCTTTCTTTTCTCTCAAATTGGTTTGGTGGCTCTCACTCCCCGATTTGAGACTCTCACTCATCTCTCTTTATTTTCTCTCATGCTCAGCCCTATCTAAATCATCTTTGAGAATTTCATCCGGAGACATTGGAACCAGCGAAACCTTCTTGTTGTTGTGCACAAAAGAGTACTTATTGGAACGCCCATGATGTGTAGTATCCTTGTTGTATTGCCATGGTCATCCAAGTAGTAATGCACAAGCTTGCATTTGTACCACATCACAGTTCACAAAGTCAGAATAGGAACCTACAAAAAAGTGGACACATATCATCGCGGTCACCTTCAACTTGCCACAAGAATTGAACCATTGAATGTAGTATGGCTGTGGGTGTGTTCGTGTGGACAAGCTGAGCTTCGCGACCATCTCTGAACTGGCAATGTTGTTGCAGCTTCCACCGTCAATGATGACCTTGCATGAGCGCTGCATGATCACAAACTTGGATTGAAATAAATTGTGGCATTGCCCACGCTCTCCTTCTCCATCTACAAGCTAAGAACACGACGAACAATGAGGCTGGTATGACCAACATCAAAGGTGATCTCTGCGTCAGAGCCCAACATGTCCTGTTGCTCCTCATGGTCGGATTCTTCTTGGACCTCACTGGCTGATGTGTACTCTCCATCATCCCGAACGATGAGGGCACACTGATTTGGGCAATCACGCATGTAATGCCCCTTCCCTTTGCATTTGAAGCACTCTATCTCCCTTGTTCGTCCTGTAGAAGCGACCGATGATGAACTTTTGGTGGGGACAGCAGTGGTCGTCTTCGAATCAGCAACATTGGATGTTGAAGCAGTAGGGTGGCTCGCAGATTGCACTCGACCAGTGGATGCAGCAGCTTTGCTAGCGGTTGGCGCACTCTTTTGTTGTGAAGTAATGCTCTTCCAAGGCGTGGTCGCACTAGGGTAGCTTCGACCAGTTTTGTTGTAGCTTGAATGTTTCCCTTGCACTTGCCTCTCAGCTTTGCATGCATAATGAAACAGCTGATCCAAAGAGGTGTACGTCTGAAAATCAAGGATGTCTTGTATCTCACGATTCAATCCACCCAAGAATCTAGCCATCTTTGCATTCTCCTCCTCCTGCACATTAGCACGAAGCATGCCCACTTGCAGCTCTTGATAGTAATCTTCCACAGATTTGCTATCTTGGGTCAATCTCTGAATTCTATTAAGCAAATCTCTCTCAAAATAAGTGGGTACAAATCTGGGACCTCATCAAGCACTTCAGGTCGTACCAAGTGTGAGGAGCTCTATCTCTTTGGCGGACTTGACTCCACCAAATAGAAGCATATTCAACAAACTCACTGGTGGGGGCACATACTCGACGATCTTCTGGATACAGATGACAACTGAATTTTTGTTCGACAAGCAATTCCCAATCGAGATATGATTCTGGATTAAACTTCCCATCAAAGCTGGGCACAGTAAATTTGATATTTCCCAAAGCATCATATCTTCAGCCTTCATTGCGGTGACGTGCATACTCCCCCATGCCTCGACGGTTTCATGCAAGTCGTTATTGATCAAGATCCAAAACGACTTCCTCATTATCAGCCACATAATTATCATACCTCTCTTCATTGGCGACTTCCTGGAATGCAACGTTCAAGTTTTCCCTTGGTTGAAGTAGAACGGCAGCCGCATCATGATTATTGGCTTCGACTGGACCTCTAGAAAATCGAGGTGGTGGATGTTGTCGTGGCAGCGTCCGCTCGACTTGCTTAAGTCAAACGTCTATTCTATCAAGACGATTCTCCAAGCTGGTCAAACGCGATACTATTTGTTCGTGCAGCATCCGCTCGAAGTGACCCAACATGGCTTGAGATCGCAGTGACGACAGGAGCACTAGTGGTCGATCTACGCTCTCCTCAACATCAAGATCACTTCATGCAACGAACCTAGTGAACACTTCGATCCTGCCATGGTTAGTGAAAACGAGAAACACAAAAATTTCCTACCAACTACTGAATGTATGTGGCACTCTCAACCTCACCAACCTTACCAACCAAAGCTCTTACCCCTCTTAATGTTTGCGACCAGCTAGGTCGTGATAACCAGAAAAGGAGATAATTACAACGATTGCAATGTGAGGTATGCGCAGAACAATGGTGAATATGTGGAGTTGTAGGTAGGGAAATATTATGTGTATCAAAGGAAAACAATCAGTTATCTCAGAAATTACGAAATTGAATAATAGTTCACACGAGTACTAGTCCTAATTGCTAATCAAACAATGAAAGGCTTGACTTCACAAGATTTTCCTTTTTCTTTGCTTTGACTGAATACTCTCTTTTTTTTTAAACTCTCTTGCCTCCTTTTGGTATGTTTGTTTTAGGATTCACAGCAAGATGCAAACTATTAAACTCAGTAGCAAAGACTCAATCTAACTTAGGATTTTCGGCCAACAAGATTAAGACCAGGAACTGGACACGACTCAACGGAACGAAAACTCAATTAAGCAAACTGAAAATAACATATTGAAAGCAACAATGGGCTAGGAAACTCTTTGTTTTTGTCTGGCAATTTTTTGGACTCTAGGTGAAAAACAATCAAACTACTAAAGTAGCGATAAATGAATTCCTACCAGCAACGTGAGCTCTGATACCAACTGATATGCACACGCCTTTTCTTAAGATGCGTGCATGCAGTTTGGTCCCGATCTTTCGTTGTAGGAGAAATCTGTGGATAAATGCGAGTTGTGACCTTGACGAAGGGGCAGCTAACCACGATCAAACACGCGACCGGCAACCTCACAATTGCTAAACCACTCCTCAATTTTTTATCAACTGAGCAAAGCTATATTGACCTATTCATGAAGAACAACTCAAGCAAATACATAAGAAAAGCAAGAGTTACAGCGGAAGGATAACACTCAATAATCTGAATTATGAGTTGAACATTGAGACTCCGAATTGTACAAGTCGGCAAAAGCACGAACATACAATCTGTATATCAACGAAGTTTACCTAAAACTAAGACTATGCCTTCTCTTTTATAGAGGATGGTGTCTAAAGATAGAAGGTTTAAAACCAGAATCTTAATCTAATTCAAAATAAAACAGAATCCCAACAAACTATAAAAAGGAATATGAAACTATCCTTCGCGGGTTCGAACAGGACTCTTCCCTCTTGTGCATTTGCCATTATTTTGGGTCTCTTTGTTGCATACGATGTTGGATTTTGATGAATCTTGATGCCTTCGAAAGCTCTTTCGATTATCTTTCCAAAAAGTGCTCACACGACCTACTTGGACATCTGTGTTGAAATTGGTGTTTGGTCAAATTTGCTGAACAATCATGCTTGGTCGGCAGACTGTCTGATCCTCAGGCTGCGACCATGTGTTTTTGACCATGGGCTGCGACCTTGTGTTTCTGACCATGAGCTGCGACCTTGTGCTTCCAACCATGAGCTGCGACTTTGAGCCTTTCTGATCGAGCGTAGAGTTCTTCTTATCGATGAGGTCGAAGGGATTGTTGGTCGAAGTTGCGAGAAAAATGTTCATTCTTCCTTGGTGAGGAATTGGATCAACAACTTCGTCCAGAACTCCCCCACATGTAACAACAAGCAAAGAACAATCATTAGGCACATTTGTTCTGTATTTAAATAATTAATTTGCCCAAGAAACAAATTCACCTGATGTTCAAGGCGACGCGCATGCGCTCGTGTTAATACTTGTGAGTATGTGGTCGTGATGTCCTTATCAAACACCGTCTAGGCGAAGGTGATCGCCAAGAATAACAAGTCGGATGCTTTCACTTGAACGAATCAAATGCTAGAAGCTCAAATGATGCAAATGAATGCTCAATACTCTAGTACTAGCTTGCAAATTGTGGATGAAGTGCACTAAGCACTCTTAGCCTCACATAAAAGCTTTCTCTCAAATCCACTCAAGATTTTGGCTCCAATCTAGCCTCTAGATGCAATAGATTAAATGCAATGAACTTGACTAGCTTATACACTGTGTTTCCAAGTTCTTGAGCAGCCTCAAATACTGGCCAACACGAGGTATATATAGCCCCTCAAGAAAACTAGCCATTTGCAATAAACCGAGCAAGTTTTGTACAGGTCGTACATTGTCCGGCCAGTGCAAGAAAATACGACCATTGCGAACATGTCAGTTACCGTTGGGCTATATTTGTGAAGGTCGGACAAATGATCTTTTGTCCAGACAAAAAATCGGATAGATGCATTTGCCTCTGTTTCACTCTCAAATATGAGGCTGAACTAAATTGTACAGGCCGGACAATGTACGGCCCTACCGGACAACCTCCGGCCTGCCCCGGACAAAAGTCCCTGGAAAAAACCATACGACTCTGGTTACAAATCAAATCAACAATCACCAAATTTGTACAGACCGGACAATGTCCGGCCATCACGGACAATGTCCGGCCTTCCCCAGACAAAAGCCCCAGACAAATCTATTTGTCTCTGTTTACGATTTGCAATTGCCACTAGAGATTTGTACAGGCCGAATAATGTCCGACCATCACAGACAATGTCCGGCCTGTGCAAACCGAAAACAGGACTTTACCCATTTTACTCAAAACTCAAATCTGGTTATTTACACATGTAGATTTACTATTTTCTCGCATACTAACACTCAGCAATGACCACGACCAATATGATTTAGGAACTTAAAGCCACAGGTCGAATATCCGGTCGAAAACAGGTGGTTGAGTGGATTTGGTCGAGCATACGCAATCGAGTTGAAAGCTTGTACGACCAGCTTGAACACCTACGACCACGACCAAACTCCAAACAAAGATACAACCAATCTCACAAACACGACCACGACCAAACTCCAAACATGGATTCAATCAGAATGTGCAAATACGACCACGACCACGACCAGCTCTAGTAAGAAACAGAATGCTCTAGCTGGCGACCACGACTAACTGCAGTTTTCAAAACATTTTCATTAATGAAACACAAACCACACTTAGATTTTCTTAGCAATTCAGGAGGTGATTAAGCACTAGTGGAAGATGATATGAATGCATTTGAGCTTCCACACTAGATAGACTCAAGCTACTAGTTTCTGACCCCTCTTAATAGTACGGTCAAACTAGTAAAAAGAAGTCATGTCAAACCGGTCTATCTCCAAACACCGATACCAATTAAAATCCTAAGAAAACAATCCTTAAACACCGATACCAATTAAAATCCTAAGAAAACAATCCTTAAAATCCAACATCGTATGCAACAAAGAGACCCAAAATAATGGCAAATGCACAAGAGGGAAGAGTCCTGTTCGAACCCGCGAAGGATAGTTTCATATTCCTTTTTATAGTTTGTTGGGATTCTGTTTTATTTTGAATTAGATTAAGATTCTGGTTTTAAACCTTCTATCTTTAGACACCATCCTCTATAAAAGAGAAGGCATAGTCTTAGTTTTAGGTAAACTTCGTTGATATACAGATTGTATGTTCGTGCTTTTTATGTCCTCGCAAAGCTTGACCTCGCTCAAGATATCTCATACCGGCATCAACCTCCATACGCTCTTGCTTGCTTTAATCTCGCAATAAACCTTAAGACTACAACACATACACTCAATGCACAACGTTAGTCTCATATTTTGGTTGTCATTAATCACCAGAGAAATTACTTTACAAAGGAGTTGACTCAACAATTTCTCTTTTCGGTGAAATGACAAAACCATTTTCAACAAATACCAAATGAGTAAGAGATGAAATATCCAATCATATAGATTCATATTTGATAAGAAATATGCATGATCTATGCTACTCATGTCATGGTAGCAATCAGCACAGATGACTAATATGATAAGCTCCCCTCAACATATGTATTGATATCAAACCACACTAAAGGAGTCATCAATTTCAGGATTTAACACATCACATTTCGATTGATAATTAGCACAATCTTGATGCAACCACAGAGCTCTCCCTCAACATATCCATTGATTATTAAACCACAACAGGGAGTCATCGACTTCTAGGGTTCAACAAATAACAATTCAATTTACTTGTGCTAAACCAAGATTTATACAAGTTGTCATTGATCATCAAAACTATCATTATCCATATTAATATTAATCATCAAGGGTTTATCCAAATCGTCATTAATTATCAAAACCTAGATTGACCTAAATCCAATAGGATTGTATTTCGATCAATATCTATATAACTAAGTCTTACATGATTAGGTTTACTTAGTGTTCGAGTCTAATACGTTTAGGTTATTGAGTCCGATACGTATTCATACGATTGGACTATAAATACTTTGTGATAGTTCTAATTTAGATCATCAAGTCTAGATCGAACAGTCATCGAACTTATTTAAGTCTTAGACACATAGTTTCTCGATGTAGGTGAGTGCGTCCTATTGTTCGGCGTGTACAAGATCTCTCTTTTCAATAGAGAGTTGTGCTATCATTTTGAACTGTGTTCTCGATCAACTTGGGTTTCAGTTTTTCCGAGTAAGACCTGATTTCCGCATTCTGGTCAAGTATAGCCGAGCATCTATGTCTCAATCAGATCAAGTTAGTATCTGGTCGAGGCTAGATCCAACCTGGTCTAGACTTGATTCAGATCAAGTTAGTATCAGAGCAACTATCATGTCCTATGGATGGTGAAGACTCACCAGGATTACAAAACCTCCGGCGAAACACCTCAAGAAACTCTTGCAACCAAGGGCGATCATTCGATGGTTCCTATAGTCACGTCTCTGAAGATGTCTGACGATACCTCTGTTCAAGCTAACCTAGCTAAACAAGTGGCTAAACTCTTCGCCGAGATGGATACCGTGCTTGCTTGGATTAAGCAGTAGGCCATGGCTGTACCTTCTGAAGTTGATGCTTCAAAAGGCATCGTTAAGGGTGTGAAGATTGGTGAAGACTTGCACAGGATAGACGAAAATGACCATAAGGCCGACGACCTCGCCAACACCTCCTTAGTTGTCAGATCTTTTAAGGTTGAAGCTAAGGTTGACATATCCATATATGATGGGGTGATCGATGCCGAAAAACTGGATTCTTGGATCGACCAGTTTGAGACATACTTTGACCTAAGAGGGTTCAGTAGTACTCAAAAGATAAAATTCGCACCTTTGAAGATGAAGAACCACGCCAAGAATAGGTGGAAAGCCCTTGTGCCAATGGTGAAGCTGATGACCTTCCATGGGGTCAGTTCAAACGACTCCTATGACAAGAATTTTACCTGATGGGTTATCTCGAGGAGAGATGGGATCGTTGGCACAGATTATATCAGCACTGTGACCAATCCGTCCAGGATTATACGACAGAATTTTGAAGAGAAGCAATGATCATTGGCATCTCGCTCTCTGATCCTCAAGTGTTACAAAAATACATGTCTGGACTTCAAAAATTGATCAGTGTTAAGCTGAGCCTGTTCGGCGTCTAGGACATCGATCGCCAGCACGACTACTATGGTGATCGAGAAGAAAAATAAATCCCACAATGACAAGAAGGAGAATTCGACCTCGTCAAAAGGAAAATTGAGTCCGAAAAAGAGTACTCTGAAGTCTAGTACGAGCATCTATTGTGATCATTGTCATGTTGCCGGGCATACAAAGGATATGTGCTATAAGATCCATCCTGAGTTTCGACCAAAAAGAAATGGACCAGGAAAGAAAATAGCTACAGCTACTACGGCTCCACCCAAAGAAGGAGTTGTCCGAGTAAATTTGGTCGATGAGGCGGATACGACCTTGTCTCTGATGGCAATGCTGAAGGAGAAAGGTTCGGAATCCTCCTCATGCGCCGCCGGGATCCCGTGCGCCTCCACTCCTACATCGCCGCAGCCTCCTTTCTTCCTCTCCGACGCCGTTTGCCGTTGGCGTGACAACAATGGTGAACCGTCAAATCCCACTACTCCCATCTCGGCATCGCCGCTGTACCAGTTTCCTCTGCTCCGGCGATGGTGTCTACTTCCCAGAGCTGCAGCTTCGTCCTCATTCCCGTCCAAATCTCCGATGACGTCGTCAGCGACTACGGCCACGGCTTCTCCGTCCATCTTCTTCCACCTCTCCGACGAGCACTCCGGTGACCACGTCAACGGCTTCTTCACCAACTTCAGTTTTGGGAACGAATCCCCTCTCTCTAAATCTCATTCTCTCCTTCTCCCCCTAATCTGTTACTTGTGATGCATGTAAATAAACAGAATTCAACTATGGATGATCAATTTCATACTTGAGAAAAATCCATTTTAGTTGTGTTTTAATTTCTTTGGAATTTTACCTGATTGCACCCTATTCTTGTGAGACTGCAATTTCATTCCTGTAGTGTTTGAGTTCTACTGCTGATCAGGTGCTTGTCCCTGTTTTGTTTTGTGATGGCCTTCATGATCCTGCTTGATTTTGGTGTAGTTTAGTGATGATAATTCTTGCGAACTGAGATCCACAGTCTAGTAGAATTCAAAGTTGCTGCCATCCTGAAATTTCCTGATACATGTATGATTTGGGTATTGATTGTATGCTAGGAATGGAATTGGTTTGTTGTTTCTCAGTTTCTCTACTTTGAATTGACAGCTAGATAAATAGTTGGTGTTCAACTTGAGTTTAGCTTCTGTAGTTGGGGAAATTTGGAATCAATCTTCTATCTGATTCTTGAGAGAAATAGAATCTAAAGCAACGTTTCCCCGACTTTACGCATTTGTCCACCGCTCACCTAAGACACGATTGCAGTACAATTTTTGTTAATCGCATTTCAGTCGTTGAGGCATGTCGAGATGAGCCGACCTTCTTCTAACTGTATTTCTGATTTTCTTATTCAAATTTAGTTAGGCATATTTTGCTCTCATCTAGTCCCTTAGGAGAGAACGACATACTCACCTACTATTGCAACCTCATCCGCTTGCGAGGCCTTATTTTAGGTGGTATCAGATGACTATGCCACAATGTACAGTGAAGATCCTGATTTTCGATCAGCACTGGCTGAGCTTGAAACAGAGAAACCTGCAAAGTTTGTTCGGTGAGAAAGACTCTTGTACAAAGGAAATTTACTTTGTATACCTCGTGGAGCACCTCGAGTTCAATGGCTGTGAGAAGCGCATACATCGAAGGTTGCTGGTCACTTTGGGGTTACAAAGACTTTGCAAAATATTCATCGACATGTGTTCTGGACGCGGATGCAGCAAGGTGTGGCTAGTTTTGTTCGAGGCTGTGGTCTTTGCAGTATCTCAAAACCGGCAAATCGAAAATTAGCTTTGTACACTCCTTTGCTTGTTCCATTACGACCATGTGAAAGCATAACCATGGATTTCTTCAGAGGATTGCCTAAGACCTGATGTGGTAACTACTATCTCTTTGTGGTCGTTGATCAGTTCTCCAAAATGGTAATTCTCATACCTTGTCGAAAGACTATCACGGGAGAAGAAGCGGCTCGAGTATTCTTTCAGCACATTTGGACACATTTCGAACTGTCGACTTCTATTCTATCTGATCATGATACCCGGTTCCTTACTCACTTTTGGCGATCGCTCTGAACAATGATGGACACAAAGCTAAAGAGGAGTACTGCTTTTCATCCTCAAACTGATGGTCAAACCGAGGTGGTAAATCGAACAATCGTTCATCTCTTGAGGGGCTTTAACTCTAAGCATCCGAAGACCTGGGATGAAAGCATACCGTACCTGCAGTTTTCTTTTAATCGAACAGTGCATTCAACTGAAAAGTCGCCTTTTGAGATCTGTTTGGGATTTCTACCACAGAGTCCATTCGACATGGAGTTTGTGATCCCTACCTCAGCGCAGAACAGCAAGGAAGCCTCCAATTAAGATCGAGCGCAAAATTTCCTGGAAGATATTCAACAGCTCCGTAGTGAGGTTGAACAGAACTTGCTGAAAACTCAACTCAAGTACAAGGCACGACATGATCGGCACTGAGTTGATGCTCAATTTCGTAAAGGTGATATGGTATGGTTACATCTAAGTAAAGAGAGACTTCAAGGTGAAGGTAAAAATCTTAAACTAATTTGTTATGGTCCTTTCCGGATTTTGCAAAAAATTGGCACTAATGCTTGTCAACTTGAGTTACCTTAAACTCTTTGAGCCTTCTATGCTGGATGATGAGCCTGATATCATAATACCATTTGTTGAAGACTTGGTCTACCAACGGGAAGAACCTCTACCTGACGACGTGATCTTGGAGAAGAAGGTGACAACCACCCGTAGCGGCACATGAGAGTCTTTTCGAATCGAACGGAAAGATCAACGAGCACGTGTGTCAAGTGGTACACCCGAGAAGATGGTTAACCTCAATTTCCACATCTCCAGTTTTGATCATGTGGTTGCCAACAGGGGTTGGCTCCTTCTCAACAGGAGAGTCATGAGCCGGGAGGATCTTCGGGCCCTTCAGGTCGACTTCGGAATGGTACGTGACCTCGGACTGGTACATGACCTCAGATTGGTTCGCAACCTTGGGAGGATCTGGTCTCGGAAAGGATTCTATCTCTAGTCGGATTGTATTATGATCAATATCTATATAACTAAGTCTTACATGATTAGGTTTAATTAGTGTCCGAGCCTAATATGTTTAGGTTATTGAGTCTGATACGTATTCATACGATTAGACTATAAATACTTTGTAATAGTTCTAATTTAGATCACATGTCTAGATCGAACAGTCATCAAACTTATTTAAGTCTTAAACACATAGTTCCTCGATGTAGGTGAGTGCATCCTATTGTTCGACGTGTACAAGATCTCTCTTTTCAATAAAGAGTTGTGCTATCATTTAGAACTGTGTTTTTGATCAACTTGAATTTCGGTAATTCCGAGTAAGATCCCGATTTCTGCATTCTGGTTGAGTATAGCCAAAGCGTCTATATCTCAATCAGATCAAGTTAGTATATGGTCAAGGCTAGATCCAACCTGGTCTAGGCTTGAATCAGATCAATTAATTTGTTTATTAGGTTAGATCTGATAGATTTTATCTAAAATCATAGTAATCGAGCGCCGAAGAAAACTGTTTATTAAGAATACTACCTAATAAATCATAAACTTTGCATATTTTAAAATAGATTTAATATCATCCTATCAAATCCTTAGATTCCCTACATCTACTTAAGCCAAATAGATTTACTCACTTATAATGAAAACAAATGTCGCGCCCCGAAACTGGGACTACGACTACTCCCGTGGAGACCTAGCTCACTACAGCTAGTCCCATATATGCATACCCTTGACTTCCCAGGATTAGTCAAGCACAGGAGTATATTTATATTGCAACAGAGTAACTTACAAAATATTTAAGCAGTGTGGCCTGCTGGCCTTAATATTACATAAAGAGATTACAATACCTTTGCGGCATACATGGTTTAGCAAAATAACATCTGCACAGCAGAAGATAGGTGACCCTCCCACAGTGAGAAGTTGACGGTAGAACAATACACATCAGGGCTCTGACGGAACTGGCTCTCCTTCATCTGGGTCCAAGAAGTTCTCCACGCCTTCTTCTTGATCATGGAACGCTCCATCTACTGGGTTGTAAGTTGCAAGGGTGAGTACTTACTACTCAGCAAGTCATAGGTAAGAGTAGATACATATAGTATGAATGATATGAACCTATGCTAATCAAGAATTGTGGATGTTTGTAAAATAGTCTTTTCTTTCATATCTCATCTCATGGCAGCACTTTTCATAACATAGCATCGCTATTCATGTTCACTAAATTATAGTACTACCGCGACACGTCGACACACGACAGCCCACGGCAGCACTCCTTATCATGACAACACATGTCATTTGGGTAATCTTGACTTATCAAATTTTATTTAGAAAACATACTTGTGTCACACCCCGTGGATTTAATCCACCGCAGCAGACTCCTATAAACCTGGGAGCTCGGAGTATTCGAATACGTTTTTAACTCTGCAGAGAGGTGCCAATTTACCTGCAAGATATTCCACTTCCATGCCTTTCCTATCAAAATGATTGGACCCCTGACTCACTTCATACTGTGAGTGGCAAGGTGGAGATAACAAGAACTTTTGTTATGTTTCACTCACAATTCACCCCTGACCCTGTGGATCTCTCGTGAACCACAGTTGTGGCGGGTTGTACCCAAACCCCCACCCCTATGCATATTCCCATTACTGGGTCAGTGTGCATGATCACCTTCAGTGATATGTGTAGGAGCCGTACTTCGTGCAAATCGTGCATCACATCACATCTCATGCAGGGGTTTCATGTGCGATCCACATAAGTGCTTGTTCAGGCCTGTCCCATACCAGGCTTGCGGTTAGCACGTGTTTCATGCCACTAGACGCACAACACAAGGTTCTAGTCCTTATATGCCAGTGACCAGATCATACCACAAACCTTGCACCTTCAGTGCCTACTCATCCTTTGTAGTTAAGCACCTCCAGTACTACAACCATTCTATACCAAAATTCTGGTCACGGCTAGGGGTTTTATTTCATGAATATAAATAAATACATATATATTAATTCATGGCTCACTATTTGATCATTTCACATTTCACAGGCATCCAGCCTAGTACTGCCAATTCATAATTCAACCATTCTTTTACATGCAATATTATTTATATTCAAGGTCTATCATAGCAACTCATAAAATATAGGTTCAAGATGACCAAGACTATGACTTGCCTTCCGCGTCGTAAGAAACAGCAATTGATGTCAGGTCAACAGTGAAGTCCTCAAACTCAGCTTCTGGATCTGCTCGGCGACAAACAAGCATACAATAATTACTAACTATGTTAAAATGATTTATGATCTATATGCAGATATGCTTAGAAGAATAACTGAACGATACTGGAGATAATTGGGATTGCAAGCTGAACTGAGTCGAGATTCTAGGGTTTCAAGGAGTTTGGCTAAGGATGGGTGTTAGATGCTCCTAGGGTCTCAAGGCTGCAATAAAGACATCAAGTCCATGGCTGGTTTGTTGAAAAACAGTGAATGTCGGCCGATTGACATTTGGATCAAGGCTCTGACATAGCTTCAAGGAAAGCTAGAGAGCTTATCTCAAGTTGTGACAAAAGAAGAAAATGTAGATCAAAACTCTAAAAATTCAGTGGACAAAGTGGTTCTCAAATTGCACAACCAGAAATGGGTAAACAAGACCAATGCCACTAGCTTGCATGTACTGACATAGTGCTGACAATGTCAAAAAACTAGGGCTTAGCAGCAAATGCAATTCAAGGCTTCATCTGCTGTGCCAATTATGTCTAGGAGACAGGCTCAAGTAACAGGAACACAATGCAAGTGGTTTCAAGAGCTAAGATGGCCGGACGGTGATGAACGGCGGTGAGGAAAGATGGTGGCAACACAGCAAGACAATAGCACTGGACAAAATCTTTGGCATAGCTATATCTTGCGATCTGGACGGTTTCAGAGGTCGGGCTAGAAGAGAAAAGTGCTCAGGAGATCAAGGCGAAGATGCTAGACAAGGTGGATTCGACGGTGGCAGCCAGAAACAGATTCCGGTGAACGGCACCGGAGAAGACGACACTAAATTTGGGGGTTTTTGCTACACAGGTTTATAGGTCAATTCCTTAATGTGAGAGTGGAAGGGAGGTGTGAGAAAGCTACTGGCATGGTTAATTTGGCTGGAGGATCGCCGGTGTGGCCTGGCGACGTGAGCCAGTTTCTGCTGAAGTTCAAATTTGGGGAAGTCTTGATTCGAGCTCAAATGGTGATTCTAGGTTCACAGGCATACTCAAAACAACTCTCTGATCATTTTAATCTACAGGTTCAAAGGCTAATTTGGGTTGAATCGGGTTGCATTGCCGGAACAGGGCAAATCGAAGATTCCGGCGATCACCGGCGTTAGGGTCCACCAGAGCTCGATTAGATGCTACAGAACGATGAGGAGGATGAGAGATACTCCCTGGTGGTGTCAATTTGGCAAATGGTGCAGTGGTTGAAGCTGGCACCGTGAACCTTCGTGCTGAGCTCGCCGGAGAAGAAGACGAAGGTGGAGGAGATAACGATTTAGTAAATTTCTGGTGAAATGGAGATGATACAGGGTATTGGGCTGCTTAAATAGACCAGGGCGGAGCTTGCGAAGAGGGAACATCAAAGGAATTGGCGCCAGGGATGAAACTGGCCTGGCCCAGGCGCAACAACGGTGTGATGTGACGGCGACAACGGTTCTGCAGCTGATCAAATTGTCACTTCATCGGGACTCGGCGCTGGCTGGTGCAAGCGGTGGCGACAATGGCTGGCATGGCAAGGCAACGTGGTGTGGAGTTGCTGACAAAAGGCTGATGTTGCTGCTGCTGGTCGCGCACGGGAGCGGTTGCTGGTCTTTGGCGCTGCCACGGCGATGGCTGAGGCGCGGACGCATGCGCATAAGCATGCATGGGCACAAGTGCAGGCAAACTTCACCGGCGACGAAGAACGCAGTGGCGCGGCACAGCTGGACGCGGTCGAAAACGGCAAGGTCGAACGGAGTTGCTCCTGGTCGAAACAGCAGGCTAGACTGAAATGCAATTTGCTGATTCTTGGCTTTGGGCTAAATTGTAAATCTGTAGATTTGGATAGTTAGGGTTGAATTTGATTTTACTGATTTGGCAAACTTAATTCAACAGATAATTTGGCACAGATAGAAGATAAAATTTGAAACAATTGAATGGTTTTTGAGTGAAATTGATAATAGGGTAAATTAGAGTATCTGAAATCTGGATTTTGTCAAATGCTGAAATTCTGGGATTTAGGATTTGATCTTGAGATACTCATATAAGAAGATTTTGTGTTGAATGGCATTTGGGAGGTGTTCCCTGAATCAGTTTTGGATTTGGAGATGATTTGTAACATTTTGCCTTTTCAGGCTTCTGGAAAATGTGGAAAAGGACTGATATGCGATACTCTTGGACTTTGCGAAAAGGGTTTAGCTGATGAAATCTGGCTGTCAACTTTTTGGATTAAGGTATTGACATACCCTTGATCATAATCCTGATATAATTTGGTATGAACTTGATCAAGGTTTTGATTAAATATGAATTTCTGAAACTTAGGGTATTTGGGGTAATATAATATATTTCTGTTTTCGAAAACAGAAAGGAGTTGATAAATCTGGAAGTTAGAGATGGAATTGAATCTGGGTTCTGAAGGTTTTTATACTCAGGATAGATAGTAGATCAAATATGAAAAGTCAGATCTTGATTTGGGTCTACAGGATAGATTTTAAGATTTTAGGCTTAGGATAGAATAAAGCTGGGGCTGATTTGACTGATCTAGAAGAAACATATGCATGCATGACTTTTTATGCAAAAGAATTTTCACCCCAAACCCAAGGTGTTACAACAAAGAACAAAATAAAAATAAAAGAAAGATACCAAATTCATTATTTTGCTTGTAGGAGCCAAAATGTTTACGAGTGATTATCACTTCCTTGAATCAGAGTATTATATATAAAAATAGAAAAAGGAAAAGAAGTGGCTACACTAAGATGGTGACAAGAAATTTCCGCCCTGAGCCTTCCTCTTTCTCTCCCCTCTTCCTTTGGTAGGACTTAAGTCTATAAATCTTGATATATCCTACATGAGTTCTCAAGTCTCTATTATAGACTTCTGTTTCTTCTAGTGTGTAGCAGCATCAGAAGTCGTTTCACTCTGAGATCTTCACAGAATAGAAAATATCTAATGAGATCTTGCTGTTAGAGTCCTATACACTCAAGATTGACCATATAAGTCTCTAGAAGGTTTCTGCATCAAATACTTCTCCTTCGTGTGATCCTCTTCTTCAGTTCGCACCGTATGAGCCTCCAAAGCTCAGTTTTTCAGCTTTTCCACAAAATAGAGACCTAGAACAAATTTTCTACAAATATAATAAGTAAAGCACATATGAGATAGCAAAATATTTTGAAGTAGATCAATTTACAGGTAAGGGTAAAAAATTTTATTATCAAATAAGAGTGACAGCTTGCAATGGTCTTTAAGTGTTGTATTATAGGTGAAAGATTATTAGTTTAAATAGTGGTAGATCTACGAATTTAACTTTGCGGACTCAAACTATACTCAGAGTGGGATTGTGCTAAATATAAGTTTTCTTACGAAACAATTTTTATTTTTTTATTTTATATGAATAAGCAAAAAAAACTATGGGATCATCACAGGTTTTTATGTCCATTTCTAAACCATCAAATGCAGTTTCATGAGGTGGTTTAGCCTGTGGCATGTGGCACCTAAGAGAGGACATCTAAGTGATGAGGACATCACTACGACAGATACACACTCTATTTCAATTCCATCACTTTCTATGCAAGGACCAATTACAAGGGCACGTGCACGACAGTTAAATTATCAGGTGAGTTCATCCTTAGGGTTACATACTTATGCTTTGGAGAATATGTTACTACCTAATGATGATGTTCTTTTACTTAGGAATCATGGGATGTACTAGCAAGGATATAATTCTTCACCAAGGCAAGTTTCGGCTAAAGTTGTACACGAGATGGAGTCCAGTTCGGCCACCAGGGAGCAACTCACCTTAAAACGAACATAAATGCTGCATACGGAGTCCGTTTGGAATGTTCGAACACTTTATGGAGAAGCCCACGACATCATCTTTCCAACGGATCCAGCTCCACTTCAAAATTCCTTCTGAGTTGGTCGCAATCATCAAAACAAGTCATGGCCAGAATCTATTTTGGGCTTCTCAGTGTTGCGTCACCTCTTTTGTTGGGCCACGGCCCATGTACCCTGCCTAGTGTTGCGAGCCACCCCTAGCTGCCACCTCTCTCTCCTATATATGGTTGAACTCCTCAAGTTCTTCCTTAGGTTATTTGCTACATTGTTTCCCATTGCATGAGATACAATTGTTCATCGGAGTAGTGTCAAAAGACCTGGTTTGGTGAAAGATAACCTCTGTTGTTCGTTCTGAAATTTTAGATTGCTTTGCATCTTGTTCTTGCTCATTTCTTCTATTGCGTGCAGGAATTAACCTTCATGGTAAAGTCATCCGGGCGTGAGCATGATTGATAACGACAGGTGCGTGTGTATAGCAATTGCAAGGACTCAATCCCCGCTTATTGGAAGCCTTGGAATATAAACGTCTCCGTTTCGCAAAGTAGAACCTATCGGAAGATCGGACCGCTGTCGCGTCACTAAGCAAGATATAGATATAATTAATCTAACAAGGTGACATCATATATAGCTATATACAATCCAAACACTAATTCGCCACCATGATGTGCCACATCGACGCCACGTTCCAGGCTGTTCGATCGGCGTCTTCGCTTCATCCGCACGATTTGCGTGGATCCCGCCACTTTGCCCTGCAGTTGGAATGTTTGGTAAACGTTAAGCGACGTGGTCATTTCGTTCCTACCCATTGGATCCGCGTGTTTGCTTCGTCTGGGCTGTCGAACGTGCCCTTTATAGTCCAGCTGTTCCCTACTCGCCAGCTGTTTATCACATTCGACCACGACCAGGTCTTTGAATTAGACCAGCTGAAAAATCGACAAGGCATATTGTCTCATACTATCGAGCTGTTTTGCTACATTCGACCATTGATCATAACAAATGATTCGAGCAGAAAACCAAAATTCAACCATTGTAAAAAAATAAAATGCGAAAAAAATGACAGCTGATTCGACCAAAAAAACAAATTCGACCAAAAAAAATTCACAATTCGACCAAAAATTTTAAATACATGATCACGTTTATGTTTTGCTGAATCGATCTGGTCCTTTTTCTCCTGGTGCGACCAAGATTTACATTGACAGGACAAACTTTACGACCAACACATTCGCTACCATGACCAATGTAGTTAATTCAACAACAACCAAGCCTTCAGGTTGGACCAAAAGCAAGAATTCTTACTCAACCCAAAAAAACAAAATGCGACCAAAAAAATTTTACTCTATTTGCCAACAGTAAGCAGCCTCCGCCCTTATGACCATGTTTTTTCTCACCACGAACGCTTCGACCAAAAGGGATCACAGTGTTTCGTACTATCGAGTTGTTTCCCATGTTCGACCACAAAAGCTGAACCAATATTTATGCGACCATCATAAAAAAACAAAAGCGTTGCTTCGACCAGACATAAGACCAGTGGCACTTATTGCTCTTCCCTACAGTTAACTAATCCTGCTGATTCCACCAAAAAACTAAATGCCTATTTTTTTTGTTGAATCGATTAGGTCTTTTGCTGTTGCGACCAAGATTTATGCTGAACTAAATTTATGACCAAATTTTTTGATATCGCGACCACGAAACAAAAAAAAATACGACCATCATAACAATAAACAAAATTTCTTCTTTGACTAGGCATAGGCCCAGTGGACCTCTCACTCGCCCATCATAACAAAAAAAAAACAAATGTGGTTGTATCAGCAAAAACTCTGTTACGGTCGTAGTCTGCTAGTTCAAAACTGGTTGTACTAACACAAACAGTATTCTGGTCGTGGTCATCCAGTTCAAAACTGTTCATACCTGCTCAAGTACTATTCTGATCATGGTCATGCAGTTCAAAACTAGTCATAGTAGTGTAGTTCAATAAATGCAACAATTATAACTAATTTGTAAATACAATACCTGATCTACAAATCTATTTTCTCAATACTCACAGCAACTCGTGAGATTCTTCCTAGTTGTTTTAGATAAACAACATGTCAGTGTCCCTAAAAAAAACTTGTGCAAGAATTGAAATTATATAACAAGACGATTTTTAACTTATTATTATTAATAATAATAAAGAAAACTAGTTAAGATGAGGAAATTGATCTATGTTGTCAAGGTCTGAGGGAGTAATCCAATTCATAGGGGTGTAATTGGTTAGACTACAGATCATATCAAATCCGCATCCATATTTTCACAAAAAAAAAATGAATTTGGACGAATTTGAATATTACTCAGACTCAAGTACTGCTTGGATTATTTTCTGAATTCAGATACATATTGGATTTTAGAATTTTCCGGATGCTGCTACTAATTTCTATGTTTACTATTTATTTACTACAAACATTCATAGTTTAAATAATTTTTTTTAGACTTTGTATTGTCCATTCATATATTTGAGTAGAAATTAGATATGTCATAAATTTAGACAAGCATTTCAATAAAAAATCAAATTCAGATTTGGATATATCATAAATATATAATTTTATTCTATTTGGATTTAGACACGGGTATTATCTTTCAGATTGGTTATGGATCAAATGGATGGAAAATTTTATTCAGATGTAAAATATATCCAAATCTGCATCTTTAATTGTTCTAACAATCGGACATTATTCACTTCTATTACAGTCCTACCTATATATGAAATGGATAGAATATTAACTTTTTTCTAAATAGGTGAAGATGTGTCGCATAAAACAATCAGTTACTTTTTAAGATGGGCCCACGATTGTCTTCAATTGTTGCACTCTTTGGTCACCACAGAAATTATAACTTAGAGTCCTAGTGGCAGATCTAAAAATTTAATTATGTAGAATTAAATCATACACAGGCTTAAATTATGTGTCAAATATATCTCTTTTATTTTTAAACAATTTTTAATATTTTTTACTTTACTCGAATAAGCACCAAAAATTTGTGAGATCACCCTCGCTATAGACTTAGGGAGGTGTTTCACCAAGCTCCGATCTCCAGACTCTAGTTTCTGAGTAAGAGCCAAAACTACTACACCAAATATAATACAACTCAAATTTGAGGTCTACATAAGCAATACAGAAGTTGGAGCATCTTCAAATACAGAAGTTATATCTTCCTTTTAGGTGTACCAAGAGCTCCAAAAACTATGGCACATTAATTGACCCAAAATTGTTTAAAATTACAACATCATATGCACAATATTTTCTCTTTAACTCAAAGATTAAAAATAAGAATCACAGTTTCGAATAGAGAAGATAGAACTTAAAACAAAACACTTCCCATGCTTCAAGTTTTGGTCTCTAGTTTCTCTAGATAACACTAAAACTATAACTTAACCAAACATAACTTATATATCAGTCCTTACTAGTTTAGATTTGGTCTTTTGAGAAAGTGATTTAGCCCATTAGCCATAAGGAAAAACTAGTTAGTGAGTTCGGTGTAATGCACGTCATTCTTGTACAATTTTTTTTGTTTGATATGCACGGCATGAGCCTCTTATTTCATCTTTTAGAATTAACGGGACTAATGACTTTCATGACCAACTAATAACCAGTTAATGAAATTTTATATACTAGTTAATGATATTAAATGAGATTTCAAAGAGGGAGGTTGAATGACTTCTTGTAGAGTAGGGTCTAGTGTAATTATTAGAAAGTGGTCCCACGTGACAGTAAGATAACGAATAGTTTAAATTGGGAGAGATTGCGGTACCATAAATAAAAAGATGAGCTTTCTCTGTATTCCACTATTACTAAGAAAATGCAACAAGTGCATTTCAATACCTCTGGAGTCGTTCAATAAAAAAAAATCAATGTTAACATTGCTTTTTAAGACAGAATTACATGAAATATGTAATTTCTCATTCAAATGTGATATGAAACATTTATTTTCAATCTAATGGTTGTTGAGTGGGAAATGCCATAATACAGAGAACCCAGATCGAACACAAAGACTCAAGCTAAAAGAAAAATGTTCCCAACTTTTTCCAAAAACTGATAAGCACCATCAATAACTTCTCCCATTTAATTCTACATTTAATTTGTATGATCCAACCTGATCTTTTGTGACGACATGTCTTATCATTATCAGGGTAATGACACCGATCTATGGTATTAATTTAATAAAACAGTATTTTACTAGAAATAATACCGTGTACAAAATAGAACTACAAAGTAATAGACCGGACAAAAAATTTTATTCACAAAAACTTATTAGGACTTAGCAAAATACATGATCGATGTACTCTACCCATCGAAAATACACATTGTGACTGAAATCGAATTGAACACTATTTGATGCCTGCCATTTTTTTATCACTCGTCCCAACCTCCGCTCCAGTCGAAGTCGTCAGCTAGTGCCTCGGGATATGCCTCTTCCTCTAAGCCGTATATACCACCATCATTGATTCCTGCTTATATATGTATGTGCCCCCAAAGAAGCAAAAAGACCAAAAAGTTCTAGCTACGGCCGTCGGATCAAGGGGTATTGGTGCCATTCCACTGGCTGAGGGGGTTGGATGCTTCACAAGTGTCATCGCTAATTCCCGAGGTGTCTTTAACATCACCCGCACGTGGCCTTGCATGGGAGGCCTCTATGCCTTTTCCTGGGGGGCCTCTGTGACATTTCACGAGAGGCATCCAGGGTTTGCCACGGGAGACTCCGGGACTTTCCCAGGTAGCCCTGCGGGATTTCCCACGGGAGGTGTGTGGGACTTTCCATGGGAGCCCTCCAGGACTTTCCATGGGAGACGTCCGAGACTTTCTACGGTAGCCCTCCGGGATTTCTTATGGGAGGCATCCGTGGCTATCCACGAGAACCCTCCGGAACATTCCGTGGGAGGCGTCCGGGACTTTCTCCGGTGGCCCACAGGAGCCCTCCAGGACTTTTCACGGGAGGCGTCCGGGGCTATCCACGGGAGCCCTCCGGGACTTTCCATGGGAGGCATCCTGGACTTTTCCCGGTCGCCATCCGGGACTTTCCACGGGAGGCGTTCGTGGCTTTCCACGGGAGCCCTTCGTGGCTTTTCCTAGGGGTGTCCGGGACTTTCCCCGGTAGCCCTCCGGGACATTCCATGGGAGGCGTCCGTGGCTTTCCACAGGAGACGTCCAGGATTTTCCCCCAATAGTAGCCCCCCAGGCCCCCGGGGACACGGAGTGGCCCCGGAGTGCGTGCGTAGAACTTGCCCCGGACGACGCTTCTCCCTCCGGGACGCACCGCGGGCATCGTGCGAACCTTCATTTTCCCGCGCGAACCTTCATTTCACCGCGCGCCGCACGGTGCTCCGATCTTCGTGCAACCCTTCGGTATCTGTGCGGTGATTCAAATCAACGGCCCAGATGGTCCTAGGGACACGTGGCATCCATCTGACGCCCCCTCCATCGCTTATAAATGGGGGAGCGGGGCCCCGGCCCGGGACACAACTTCTAGCTTCAAACCCTCGCTCTCCAGGTACCACACATTGCTTCCTTTCCTTCTCACATTTTCCGGACGCTTCCACTCCCCGGTGATGGCACCGAAAGGTCGAAACAAGGCCTCCGAATTGCCCCTAGAGGAGGTGACCTCCAACAATCTTGGGGCCACCGAGTTCTCCTCCTGGGACCTCGAGATCTTCCTTGACTGGAAGCTCTTCGCAATCAGGGACATCAGGATCCCAGGGCCGGAGGAGCTAGTGCCGAGCCCTCTGGAGGGTGAGGTGGTTGCCTTTGAGGCCTTTGTGGAGGCGGGGCTCCGGCTCCCAGTGCATCCACTGCTCCGAGAGTTTCTCCTGGAAAACCACCTCTCGCTCAACCACCTCACCTCGAACACCCTCGTCCGGATGGGGCTGTTCGTGTGGCTGTGTGAAACAGCAACCAGGGAGAAGCCCACTCTCCGGCTCCTCTGGTATTTCTACGAGCCCTCAACGAGGGGCCCGTTGGTGACGAAGGGCGGCCCCAAGTCCGCTTTCGGCTTAGTCATGATTCAACTCATGCTTGGCTGGATAGATGAGTACCCGGTTCAAGCTTCCTGGGACCACTGGGGGACTGGCTCTAGAGGTGGTTCTTCCTACGGGTAAGTGACTTGGAGGTGACTTACTCCCCGGGGCCATCATCCTACTGCCAGTTGACCGGCCCGGTGGCCCCTGAGTGAACCAAGCGAGAGATGGACCTCCTCACCCAAATGGATGAGGTTCGGCTCCGGAGGTCCATGCGGTACCTCGTGGAGGAATTGGTGCTCCTCCAGGTGGCATCCTTCAGCCTCAGCCGGGGAACAGGGGTGAGCGCTGCTCACTGCCCGCCTCGGACGATGGTGGATCAGCATAAGTTCCCGGGCTCAATCCAATGGGGAGGAGGTAGCCTTTTTTCTAACTTCTTTTTCCCTTTGTAATCTAGTCTTATGACGGCTCCCGAGAGGTGGCGGTCAACCTCCTTGGGATGTACTACGAGTGTATTGTGCGCGTCATTGGGGAGGGTCCTCCCCGGAACCTCGTGGTGGAGGCCTTCGGCCTGCAGCTCCCCATCCGGGTGCCTCTCCCCACCCCCGGATCGCACAAGAGGGGGAAAGAGGCAGTCGGGGGGCCTCTGAAGCGCGGTCGCACGCAGAAGAGCCCACGAAGGTCCAAGTGAAGCCCTCGGGCCCATCGGCGGGGACTCCCATCAAGACACCGGTGAGGGCACCGGTCATGCCCTCGATGGCGCCCCTGGCTACCCCAGTGGTCACATCTTGGGGGGCGGGTCCTTCCGGGCCCTCCGAGGGTGTGGTGGCTGGGAAGAGCCAAGAGTCGGATTGGATGATGTACGCTCTGACTCCTCCAACACCGGTGGTCTCGGAGGCTCACCCGCAACCGCCACGTGGATGGGTCTTCGTCTGGTTTAAGACATCAGGGGCCTTCCCAATGGCCTCCTTCATGGCCCCGGATGTCTCCCCCTCGGTGGTGTCGGCACCTCCCCCGCCCAGGAAGGGTAAGGACCTCTTCATCTGCCCCGGTGTCCCAGCCCTGCCAATGGACTTGACGTCCGACTCCTCCGATGGCGGGATCCTGGAGGATGGTGCAGCGGCGAGCAGGTCTCCCGAGGGAGACAACCCCAGGACGCTCCGGGGGGAGGCTGCTAGCAGGTTATCTCCGCCGGGATCTGGGTAAGCACCACTCACCGAAGCCTTAGGTCTCGTGCTTTGATTTTGTCTAACGCCTCTTTTTCCAAACCGTTATGTTGGTCCGGGAGTTTGAGGCCCGGTTTCCAAGTGTCTCCGGGCCGCCGAGGGGGCGCTAGCCTCCGAGTGCTCCGAAAAGAAGAAGGCACTCGGGGACCTGGTGGCCGAGTGCTCCAAGAAGGACAAAGCACTCAGGGAGCTAGCGGCGACCCGAGCGCATTTGGCGGCCGTTGAGGACACCGCCTCCCGGTTCCGGAAGGAGCTGCATGTGGGGCAGGAGGCCCTCCGGGAGGCGGAGGCATCAGGCATTCTCGCGGTCGTCACCGAGGGGAAGATGATCCACTTCGTCTTGGAGGAGCTCAGGCTCGAGCTTAGGGTGGAGGGTAGCTCAGAACTGACCCCGTCGTCGATTCAGGAGGCCTCGTATTTTCACGATACGCAGGTCTCCCTGATTCCGGTGGCGACGAATGTCTGGGCCCGGGGCCTTGCCATTCCCGCGATAGCCAATGCGGCCGCTCTCGTCGAGGACCGCGGGGAAGGCGCCCGAGTCATCGGGGACCTGCTCCCCCAGAGCTTCCCCGGCTACTTCGAGGCACGGCGAGGAGATCTCGAGGACCTAGCTGGGACCCTCTTCGACCGGGTCTCTGGGACGATGGAGCCAGAGAGCGCACGTCCGGCGGAGGCAGCGATGGCGGCCGAGGTTCCTGCGGGGGGGGGGGGGGGTACAAAAATGGGTAAGTATGAGCCCCCCCGGCCTTTAGATAGGTTTTATGTTTGCTAGTTTTTTGTTCCTAGTAGCTTCTTTAGAAGAAGCCCCAGAAAAATTCCAAGGGCTTGGTCGAAAATTTCCCCCGGTCATCGAGCGAACAGGAGCCGGTCGAGAAATTTGATGGGACCGTGAATTTCCCCCGGTTACCATGAGAACAGGAGCCAGTCAAGAAATTTGACGGGACCATGAATTTTCCCGGTTGAAAAATTCCAAGAGCCCGGTCGAAAATTTCCCTTGTTTGCTGTGAGCACGGGAGCTGGTCGAGAAATTTGACGGGACCGTGCAATTTCCCTGTCGAAAAATTCCAAGGTCCCGGTCAAAAATTTCCCCCGGTCACCGTGAGCACTGGAGTGGGTCGAGAAATTTGACGGGACTGTGAATTTTCCCGGTCGAAAAATTCCAAGGGCTTGATCAAAAATTTCCCCCGGTCGCCGTGAGAACGGGAGCCAGTCGTGAAATTTGACGGGACCGTGAGAATTCTCCGTGACCTGCAGAGGTGGAAACTCGCTGCCAAAGGAGGATGAGCCCGATGATGGGCTTTAGAGTGTTTGAGGGGGGACTAGTCTCTCAAATTGACTCGTTACCGCAGTTCATGAGAACTGGGTTGCCGCTTACCCCCTTAGTCTACGAGGGGTTACTGTAAGTCACCCTAAGGGAGCGGGGCTCCCGTCGTAGGGACTTTTAGGCTGCGATAGCCCATGTCCTCACGAGGAGGGCATCCTCATGAAGAGGGCATCGCCTTGGTGGCGGTAAGTCAAGAATATGTAAAAATTCTGGAGTATGAACAAAAAACCACTTGTATTAATGAAGATGAATACAACACCTCGCGCCGCTAAACCGCGGCGGGGGAGGGAACAGTGAGTATAGTGCCTCTCCTTGCGAAGTCGCGACGGGGGAGGGAGTGAGCCCGGAGGCTATGATGAGGACATCACACCCAAGGATACAACCGCTGCCCCTTCTGATGAGGACATCACACCCAAGGATACAACCGCTGCCCCTTCTTCCCCTACGACCGCTACTTCGTCCCCGACCGTCGCTGTTTCGGCCACTACTTCATCTACGACGCCTGGAGGGCTTAATCCGGAAGCAAGGCCTTTCCACCCACCTTTGCTGGACCAGCACGTCAAGATCATCCACCGAGGACAGCCCACGCGCCAAGGAAGGCCCAAGATCAAGCCCAATTCGTCGACAAGTCCGGTTCGGCCATCCAGGAGCAGCAGTACTTCAAACGGACATAACTTGGGCTCCCGGACTCCGTTTTCAGCGTGCGACCACCCGTTTGAAAGCTTAGGAGATAAGCTTTCCAATGGATCTGGTCCCAAGGCCAAATTTCTCCTGGAGAGACGGGAAAACACAGAACAATCTCACGGGCCAGAAATCCCGGGTGCTGCGCCACCTTTCTTTTGGGCCCAAGGCCCATGTATCTTAGGGTTTTGGTGGCCAACGCTGTTTTGGCTGCCCTACACCTCCTGGCCGTCGCTATATATATGGCGGCCACCGTTCTTTTACGTTTAGGTTTTGTTGTGTTTGGTAGACCCCGTGTGCGTCCCTCCTCGTGTTTGCGCGTGTCGACTAGACCGCCCGAGCCGAGAAACAGAACCTCAACTTGTTCCTTTTGATTTCAATACTATCTATTCAGATTGCTTCATACTTTGTTCTTGTGGGTTCTCGATTTCTTGCAGGAACTACCGATCATTGGATCTTGTATCTGTGTGGAATTGGCATTGCGATTGTGAAGTTCCCGACCTACTGGTTGGAAGCCCTAAATTCGGTGCCATCAACACCCCCAAATCGATCCACTCTTTTTGGAAGGTAAAGGCGCTGTGATATGGTTGGTTTAGGGCTGCAGCGCTTGTTGTTAGCGGCAGCGAGATGGTGGCAGCGGCACAAAGGAAGACACGATGAACGCGAAAAACACTATTACAATTACGTGAACAGAACTCGAAACTCTAAAGGAACTAGACTCTAAAACCAGCAAAGACACGATTATGCAACCAACGATTCAACAAACCAAGAACAAGTAGTAAAAGCTAGGGCACAAATTAGCTTGGACAGAGGAACCAATCTACTAATTTTTTTTGTGGCTGTTTTCTGGACTCTAGGTGAAAAAAATCAGAATTGAGGGGAAATCTCACCGAGCAACCTTGAGCTCTGATACCACTTGATGGGGACGACGATCCCGATCTTTCGGTGAGATGATGATACGTCGATTTGGGGGTGTTGATGGCACCGAATTTAGGGCTTCCAACCAGCAGGTCGGGAACTTCACAATCGCAATGCCAATTCCACACAGATACAAGATCCAATGATCGGTAGTTCCTGCAAGAAATCGAGAACCCGCAAGAACAAAGTATGAAGCAATCTGAATAGATAGTATTGAAATCAAAAGGAACAAGTTGAGGTTTTGTTGTGTTTAGTAGACCCCGTGTGCGTCCCTCCTCGTGTTTGCGCGTGTCGACTAGACCGCCCGAGCCGAGAAACAGAACCTCAACTTGTTCCTTTTGATTTCAATACTATCTATTCAGATTGCTTCATACTTTGTTCTTGCGGGTTCTCGATTTCTTGCAGGAACTACCGATCATTGGATCTTGTATCTGTGTGGAATTGGCATTGCGATTGTGAAGTTCCCGACCTGCTGGTTGGAAGCCCTAAATTCGGTGCCATCAACACCCCCAAATCGACGTATCATCATCTCACCGAAAGATCGGGATCGCCGTCCCCATCAGGCTAGATGTAGAACTTGCGGAGAAAGTCTACGTTCCAAGTATGCTTCAACTCCTGGTCTTCTAGGTTGGAGAGCTTATATGCCCCTGAGCCCAGGACTGTAGAGATCCTGTAGGGGCCTTCCCACTTTGGGAAAAGCTTGCCCTGGGCTTGGGGGTCAGTTACGCACTTGGGAACAAGGTCCCCAAGGTGGAACGCTCTTGCGTGGACACGCTTGTTGTACGCACACGCTATTTTGCACTCGTAGATGGCATGGCGGAGGAGCGCTCGGTCGCGCTCTTCCTCGACGAGGTCGACTTCTAGCTGTTGATTTGCTTCGTTGGTTCGGTATGTTGCGATCGTAGCTCCGTCTAAGAGCTCGACCCGCAACGACCGAAAACCAATCTCTGAAGGGAGAACCGCCTCAGCCCCGTACACGAGCAAAAAGGGGGTACGCCTTGTTGCTTAGCTTGGGGTCGTGCGCATGGAGCATAGGATGCTCGGAAGCTCCTCCGCCCATGTGCACCGCCTGGAGGCGGTCTGCTCGAGTCGAGGGCATAATCCCTGTAGGATCACACCGTTGACCCTTTTGATAGCTCCGTTGCTCTGGGGATGAGCTACGGAGGTGAAGTGGAGGGTAGCCCCCAAGCCTTCGCAGAACTCCCGGAAGTATGTCGAGTCGAATTGGGTCCCGTTGTCGATGGTGATTTCTTGGGGGACCCCAAAACGACATATGATATTCTTTCAGAAAAACTGATGTATAGCTCAGGAGGTGATGCTGGCCAACGGCTCAGCCTCCACCCACTTGGAGAAATAATCCACCGCCACCACCGCATACTTGTAGCCCCTGGCGTTGGGGGAAGGGACCGAGGAGATCCATCCCCCAGCGCGCAAAGGGCCAAGTGATCGGGATGGCCTGTAGTGTCGCAGAGGGGAGTTTGGAGCCCTTCGCCATTTTCTGGCAGGCCTCGCATGCAGAGATAAGGTCTCGCGGATTGCAGACCACAGTAGGCCAATAGAAGCCCTGGCGGAGAACCTTCGCCGCGACCGCGCGCGGGGCCTAATGAGAACCACAACTCCCTAAGTGGATGTCCTCGAGGAGCTGAAGTCTCTCTGTCCGTGGGAGGCAGCGGAGAAGGGCGGAGGCCCCCCCGCTTGTAGAGTTTCCCTTCCATCAAGAGATACGCTCGTGCCTTGGCACGGTGGCGCTTCGCCTCGGTGTCACCGGGAGGCTCCCCCTCTCCCGTTATGAAGGAGACGAGAGGGTCCATCCAGGACGTGGCCCAGACGATCTCGGAGATCCCAGGTCGCGGGACTCGGGGTTAGCACCCGAATGGGTTACCGAGGGCTTCGAGATGACCTCTAAGAAGGCACCCCGGGGGAGGGGTTCCCGAGCACTGGCCACCCGGGCCAAGGCATCAACGCGGTCATTGTCCATCCGGGGGATATGCTGGGCCTCCAGGCCCTCGAAGTACCTCTCCATCTTGCGCACCTCCCCGAAGTAGAGACTAAGGTTCATGTCATGACACAAGTATGACTTGTCCATTTGGAAAACCACGAGCTGGGAGTCCCCCTTGACCAGAGGCGATGAATCCCTAGGGAGTGCGCGAGGCGCAGCCCCAGGTGCAAGGCCTCATACTCAGCGACGTTGTTCATAGTGGGGAACTCGAGTCTCGCTGCGTACTCCAGCGTTCTTCCCTCCGGGCTCAGGAGGACTACCCCCGCGTCAGCCCCGGTGAGGCAGAAGGAGCCATCGAACATGAGTGTCCAGTGGTCGTTGTACTGGGGAAGCTCGACGGGGGTCTCCCCCTCCGTCTCAAAGGCTGGGGTTCATTCCGCCATAAAGTCAGCGAGGACTTGTGATTTGATGGCTAAACGGCCCGTGAGGAACAGAGAGAAAGGAGCCAGCTCGGCGCCCCACTTCCCGACCGGCCGGTGGCCTCTTTGTTTCGCAGCACCTCCCCCAGGGTGAGGGAAGACGGTATCGTGATCGGGTGTCCCAGGAAGTAATGGCGAAGCTTCCGGGACGCCATCAGGAGGGCGTAGTAGATCTTCTCCACCTCCGTGTACCGCGTCTGAGCCCCTTGGAGGGTTTCGCTCATGTAATACACGGGGTGCTGCTACCCATCCTGCTCCTTTACCAGCACCGCGCTTACAATGACCGGGGTGGCCGCGAGGTAAAGGAGTAGGCGTTCTTCCAGAGATGGGGTCACGTGCATTGGAGGGCTTGTGAGGTACTTCTTCAAATCATTGAAGGCCGCCTAGGCCTCGGGGGTCCACCTGAACCCCTCAAGGTCCCAGAGGATCTTGAAGAACTGGAGGTTGTGTTCCCCCGACAGCGAGACGAAGCGGCTTAGCGCGGCTAGGCGGCCGGTAAGCCGTTGTATGTCTTTCACGGAGTGCGGCGGTGGCATGTCCAGCAGGGCCCGAATTTTCATGGGGTTGACCTCTATGCCCATTGGGACATGAGGAACCCAAGCAGCTTCCCCCCGCGTACGCTGAAGGCGCACTTTTCTGAGTTGAGTTTCAACCTGTACTCACGGAGGTTGCGGAAGCTCTCTGCTAGGTCGTTGAGGTGAGCGGCCGCACGGAGGCTTTTGACGACCGTGTCGTCGACGTAAACCTCTACGTTGCGGCCGATCCGGTCCTTGAGGACAAGCGACATGAGGCGCTAGAAGGTTGCCCCAGCGTTCATTAGCCCGAAGGGCATGTGGACGTAGAAGAAGGTGCCGAGGGGAGTTATAAAACTCGTCTTTTCCTCATCCTCATTAGCCATCCGGACTTGGTGGTAGCCCGAATACACGTCCAGAAAGCTCATGAGCTCACACCCCGCAGTCGAATCCACTAGCTGCTCGATCCGCGGGAGTGGGAAGTTGTCTTTTAAGCAAGCTTTGTTGAGGTTGGTGAAGTCCACACACATCCTGCACTTGCCGCTTGACTTCTTCACGAAGATGGGGTTCGCCAGCCATTCGGGGTGCAAAACCTCCCAAACGAACCCCGCCTCTCGGCGCCTGGCGATCTCAGCCTTGATGGCCTCTTGGCGCTCGAGGGAGAGCTTCCTCAGCTTTTGCTTTACTGGGGGGCGGCCAGGTGTTACAACAAGCTTGTGCTCGATAACGTCCCGGGCGACGTCCCGCATGTCAGCGGGCTTCCACGCAAAGACGTCGGAGTTTTTTCAGAGGAAGGCTGCAACTTGCTCCGCGTGCTCCTCAGGGATGTTCGCCCCGTCCTTGACGATCCTTTCCCCGTCCTCCGGGGATAGCCGAATTTTTCGGAGGTCTCCCTCAGGGGGTAGGTTCGGGAGAAACTTCCCGGAGGGGACGGCCAGGACGACTGGAGCGTTTGGTGACGTCCTCAATTGTCGTGGCAGTGTGCTCGTAAAGAGCACGGGCCACGTCCTGGTCGCCTCGGGCGATGATTACGCCGCGAGGCCCAGGGATCTTCACACAAAGATTGCTCTGGTGGATCACAGCCCCCAAACGGTTGATCATGGTTCTCCCCATAATCACGTTGTATGAGGAGGGGAGATCCACTACGTCAAATCGAACCATCTCCGTCTGGTAGTTCTCCGGGACGCCGAAGGTCATGAGGAGGTCAACCTTCCACATCGAGTAGATGGTCTTCCCCGGGGCGAAGCCTTGCAAGGGCCCGGCAGCGGGTCGCAGCAGCTTCTCATCCACCTGCATTTCCCTGAATGCCTTCAGGTCTAGGATGTCAGCGGCGCTTCCACTGTTGACGAGGATGCGCGCTAGCTGGCAGTTGTAGACGGTAGTGGAGATGATGAGCGCGTCGTCATGGGGGAAGCGAATCCCGCGCGCGTCTTCCACTGTGAAGGTGAGGGGGACATCCGACCACTTTGGTGGCCGGGACGTGTTCAGCACCCCCACAACCTTTACCTCTTGCGCGTACTCCTTGCGCTGGAGCTTGGAGTCTCGCCACGAAGCGGATCCCCCCGTGATGACGTTTACATGTCTCTGGGAGGTTTGGAAGGGTAGCTCTTCGACTGAGCCCCTTTCCTGTGCCTGTCTCGGCTGTTCCCCAGAGGGAGCAGGGAGTGCTGGCAAAGCCGGTGGAGGGGGCAAGGAGTCTGGGCTCCCCCACGCCTGCCCACGCTGGTCGAGGAATGCGGTGAAGTGTTGTAGAAGCTGATGGCATTCCCGAGTAGCATGGGCGTTAGACTTGTGGAAGGCACACCACAAGTTGGCTGTGCCCTCCTTGCCTCTTGTTTTGGGGCCTTCCTGGCCACGGGACGACTGTCCCTCGCATGGACTTTCGGCCTGGGGTAAGGGTGGTTGCCCTTGGTGCCTTCGCACGAGCCGCCTCCGCCCTCAAGGACAAAGGTGTCCCAAGGCCTTGGCTCGCCGTGGTTGCCCCTCTTGGGACGCTTGTTGAGGGGGTCTCTAGCCTCCCAGTCAGCGAGGACAGGCACCCCCTGGTTCTTCTTCCAGAGGTCGTCCTCCTCTGCTCGAGCGTACTTCTTGAGCACGGTGAAGAGTTCGTCGGCAGAGGAGGGGCAGCTCCGGGAGAGTCTCCTGTGGAGCGCCCCAGGAAGGATCCCACTCTTGCACGCCTCGATGACTGTGGAGTTAGGGATGTGAGCCACTTTGCTCTTGACCTGAGCGAAGTGCTTGAAGAAGCTCCAGATGGTCTCCCCCGTCCTCTGTCGGACGGTGTAGAGCTGTGATGAGTCCAAGAGACGCACGTAGTTCCCCTGGAAGTTTGGGCAGAACTCGTGCTTGAGTTGTGCGAAAGACTTGATAAAACATGCTCTCATGTTGTAAAACCATGAGCGGGCTATTCTAGTGAGGTAGAGGGGGAAGACGTTACATTGCACCGTCTCGTCCCCCCCAACCGCCGAGATGGCTGTGGAGTATATCTGCCTCACCATTGTAGTGTTCGATGTGTGATGGACAGTAGGGCCGCGACCAGGGTGTAACACCCCAGTTTCTTGGCTATCTTTTCTGCTTGCGAATCAGCATAACTTCTTTGGAAACCCTGATATTTTAACCCTATCTTGTTCTTGGGTATGCCACTACCTTAACCTAAAAAGTTGGCTGCTAAACTTCACTCCCCAGATCATTTTCACATTTCAGTCCAAAGGTGTTTCAATTTAGTCCTTTTCAGAAGTTTCAGAAAACCCAAAAAGGCTAAAAGCCCCAGATCACCTCAAAATCCAGATCTGATCAAGTGATAACCTTTCTTTCATTTTTCTGAACATTTTTCCCTTCTGGAAGAATTCCAGAATCTCGACCAAAACCCTAGTTTCAGCCCCGACAAAAGTTCAAACCCTAATTACCCTAATTACCCTGTTTTCGATTTTTGTCAAAACCACCAGATGTTATCGGATTTCATCATTTTTCCTGCTAGATGAGTCCAAGACATTTAGTAGCACTCATCTGCAAAATCAAAATTCAAATCAGCCCTTCAGATCTTCAGAATTGCAATTAGGCCCAAACTCCCGAACCAAAACCTTCACAGATCAGTCCAAATCGTTGCAAATAGGTCCAAAGTTCACAACCAGGTCCCTGTGAAGTTTTCAACCAGCAACCGCCAAATTACCGCGCCGTTGAACTCACCGCCGGCGAAGCCCCTCGCATTGCCACCTCACGGCCACGTAGCCACCAGCCATGCGCAGCTGTACCGCCACCGTGGAGTGCTCAAGCCCCACCGTGCCATCTTCTTCCTCGCGCGCGTGCTGCTGCTGCTGCCAGGAGCTTTATGCCACTTGGCCGCCATCCCGTAGATCATCGCCACCATCCTGACCAAATCCTGCTTCCCCGCGATTCACCGCCTCTGGCAGAGCCCCGCCGTGTCCCGAAATGCATCGATGACCGTCCCGGCGTCAGAAGAAGATATCCCCGGCGATTGCTGCTGCTCCCGAGAGCCTCACCCACGGCTATATAAGCCCCCTCCCTTGCCCAGCATTGCCTCACACCACCCCACAGCTTCCTTGCCTTAGTCTTAGCACCAGAGAGCAACCGAGCCCTCAGCGCCGCCGCGAAGTTCATCTTCTCCGGCGAGCAGTTTCTGGAGCTCACGGCGCCAGCTTCGCCCGAAGCTTCCCCCTCCAAACCGACGCCACCAGTAAGCTCCTTTCATCCCCCTGTACGTTTCATAGCCATCAATTGGTCCCCGGCGCACCTCAACGCCGGCAATCACCGGAAAACCGAAATCCCCTGTTCCCGCAATGCCGAGCGATTCAAGCCAAATTGATCCTCGTGCCTGTAGGGGATATTGATCAGTGAGCTAGGAGGAACAAACCTGCAAGCTTGGATTCGCCAATTTTGCCCCGAGCGCCGGATTTCCATGTTCGAGCCTCGGTAGTTCGCCGGAGCACGCCGCTGTGCTTCTCCAGCCGATCTCTGGCGAAATTGAGTTCACCAATAGCCTTGTGACAGCCCCTAGATGCTTCCCGAGCGTTGAATTGAGTTCAAACGCCCTGGAACGAAAACCCCCAAATCGGTGCCTTCGTCTTCGGCCCCGATCGCCGGAGTTCGTTTTTCGGCCAAACCAGCCAATGAGACCTTGTCATTTAGATAGATCTCAACCCCCTGAGCAATTTTGTCTACTAGCCCGACCTCTGAATCGACCTGAATCAAAAGTTATAGCCATGCCAAGGTTGCTGTCCAGTGGCTCAGTTCATGTCCAGGCCACCGTGTTTGCTCACCGGATTTGGCCACCCTCCGGCCACTTTCAGCCCTTGAGCCTGTTGAGAGTTTTGTAGCTGATATCAATGCCTAAACCCTAGACAAAGTTGTGCATCAATTGGAGCTCTGAATCAAAAGTTATGCAATGCCCTAGTTTCTGGCCATGTCTAACACTATGTCAGTGCATGTCCACCTGTGGCATTGGATGATTTAGACTTGTTTCTTTTGAGCAATTGAAATGCCACTTTGTCCACTAAGCCTTTCGAGCCATGTTCTACAATATTCCCTACTAACACATCTCCAGAAAACAAACCTAGAACCAATTTAGGGCAATGTTAAGCCATGAGCCGAATGTCAGCCCTTCGACATTCAAGCCCTTTGAACCCATCTCTTCAGCCAATGTCAAGTGACCTTGTCTAAACCAATTCCCCTGCATGCATGATGTATTTACGTATTATTTTCTAGTGCTTGTGTGCTTATGTAGTGTGTATGTGTTGTTTGTACCCGTCGTGGAACCAGACGTTGAAGGAGCAGAGGAGATCCCTGAAGATTCATTTGAGCAGCTAGACCCGTCACTGCAAGGCAAGTCTCAAACCCTTGATCATGTCTCACCTGCTATTTTGAAATAAAGTATGTTAACTGTTTTCCAGTATATGCACGCCTTAGATTCAAATAAGAATTATGTTTCAATAAAATGACTAGATATGACCTAAATGATTGTAAAGCCCCTTTTGACATTGAATACCCCTGCACCCTTGTTACCCTAGATTATCATGCTTAGGCTATGCTATGCTTAAAGATTATATGATAAATGTTGAATGGTCACATATGAGAAAAGCATGTTCAAAACCTTTTTTGTGAAAGAAAATGTGATTGGAATCGATAGTGAGGATGGTTTGATTGGATGGTGCTGTGTGCGCACTGGGAATGTGAAAGACTCCTCACTAAAGATTCATAAGGACTAGAACCTTGTGTTGTGCTTCTATGCGGCATGAAAAACGTACCAACCACCTGCCTGTTTATGGGACGGGCGCAACTTAGTAGCTTTCTTTAGTGTTAGCTTTTCCCTGCAATGGTTGTCGGTCCAGTTTCTTACGAGAACTGGTGGGCCGCAGAAGGCCATGAGTGATGTGAGTTCAGAAAAATCATGAGAGGAAAAGGTGAAAAGAAGGAAGACGCCCTAAGCCAGATTAAGTCGTGCGCGACTGTAATCAAGAGAGGCTATGTGTCTTGCGAGAACATAGGCCCAGGCTAGGAAGTAAGGCAGTGGGGAGGACCCACAACGGTACTTGAGACTTAACTGTCTATTTACCGGGCAGGGAAATAGTTAATACTAGGACTGTAAATTGTTGTGTCATCTCGGCCTTGTCACATGCGTAAAAGTCGCATGAAGCTGATCCGACTTGAAAGCCGAATGATTGGTGGATTAAGGTGGTACACCTTTGCAAAGTTTAAGAAGTATCGGATACTCTGAGCTCCCAGGTCATGGAGTCTGCGCGCTGTGAATTCTATTCATGTCGATGCAGCACAAGTAGCTTTTGGAAGTTTTTCACAAAATCTGTGTAAAGTGGTGACTCATGAAAGACCGCCACACACAACATTTCTGAAAATCTAGCTTAGGATTTCAAAAGCCCCGCTTTCGAAAATAAAGACCTTTCTTTAAAGCTGCATGTGAAAATCTATTATATATTTATATACAAAGCCAAAGAGCTATTTCTTGAGAAATTCCCCATCATCTATATATATGCATTGTTACTCGGGACTTGTTGAGCACCATGTGGACAATGTGCTCACCCTTGCTTTTCAAACAAATTTAGAGGAAGGATTCGCCGACCCTGAATCTTATGGTCTTGAACCCAATGTGGAACAAGAAGAAGAAACTGAGGACCCATCTGGTTAAAGGGTTATGCACCAAGGTGGAGTTCGATGTGGAGAAAGCCCATGCAATACCGCCGCTGCAGAGAAAGAAGACTGAAGAAGTCCTTTTGTTTATCATAGCTGTTTTATTTTGTGCCGACCTTTGTGTCGAAAACTCCTTAATTTGTATTAACAATTAAATGCGTCATTTCGGCGCTAAGTTATTGTAATGTTGGTCCTTGTGATCAGCACTTGTTTTTAATTACTCGCATTTTATATAATGCATCTTGTTGTTGTGAGCTGCAATGTGCCTTTTCTGAGTGCAATCCACCTGGGTGATTGCCACTGGAATCCTCAAATGAGGGTCCCACAGAACTTGGTATCAGAGCGGAAGACTCGACTGTAGGTCGTAACCCTTAGATAGAATTTGGCGTCCCTAGAAGGAAAGCTTGCTAGTTCTTTGTCAAAATTTGTTTACGAAAACCTATTTTCCTTAAGAGAAATGTTATTTTTGATTTTTGGAAAAAGATTTTGGACTTCTCTTATAGATGCCTTTTGTTCTGTCTTCAGATGGCTTCCGATAGGAGATACCTTCACGGAGACGAGCTCGGATCGTGGGCACTGTTGTTGTGGATGATGCTGCAATTCCTTGGAGCACGGGACAGTCAGAGACCGGTATATTGCTTCTGGCAAGATGAGATAAATGGACGACCCATAGGTTGTCGGGCCTCGGTGATTGTCTACGAGATCCCCGAGCATGGGAGAGGCTCAGTTAGACGCCAAGCCCGTAGAGAAGAAGAGGAGGATGCTATCTTGGATGCTGCCCGTCGTGCTGTAGGTTCCGTTCGGCAGATGTACAGCGACTACCTTTCTGATTCCCCTTACCGCTTCGTACCTTACCAGGTCCCCGGATCGGAGTACCGAGTTGTTCTTCCGTCCAGCGACCAGGAGAACGCTATCCTGACGAAGACTCGAGACGTCGTTCGCGCTTCAGAGATTGCATACACCCGCCTATTTCGAGACTACGAGCGTGTTCGCGATGATCGCCACTACCTTGAGGGCATGCTTATTAGGGCTCGTGCAAGCCTCCGAGAAAAAGAAAGAAAAATTCAAGAAATGGCTGAATCAAGTGGAGAAAAGGACCTTGAAGCTGCAGAGTCGGTAACCAAGAAGAGTCGCCCAAAGTTGAGGATCACCGCTCGCAAGAAGGTAGGAAACTCGAAGGAGTATCTCAGTGGTTTCATGCCTGCGTCGCGTGGCATAGTCATCAACGGTCAAGCGATCGAACTTCCTTGCACCGCACAGAAAAAGAAGACCCCCGAAGGAAAAGGGAAGGAGCCTATCAACATCGACGACAACGAGGAGGATGACCCGATGGATGCTGATGACGATGAGGAGGAGGATCCCGAGGAGGTTGAGCCTTGTGATTCTTCTGATGATGCTGAGGAGTGACTGCAGACTTTCGACCTTTTGTGCCTAGCCCAGCAGACGCTAGATTTCCTTTTGTTGTAGTTGTTTTAGTGTGATTGATGTATGCTGGTTGCTAGAGGAGCTCTGTAAGCCGATGAGGCTAGAAGCTTTGTATCTTCTGAAAAATTGGTTTATGAAAAAGTCATTTTGCATATCCTTATTCTTACTTCTTGAGTTAATGCCAGCATTTTGCTAGCATCCCTGTGAATGATTCTTTCCGAATCAATGTTTCTATTCTTAACCTCCTGTTTGAGTAGGATGGTTAACACACGCGCGAGACCCCAGGAAGGAGGGCTAGGAGAAAACCCCAACAATACAGGAGCTACATCCGGAGCAAGAGGCCGCACAGACCCCGATAGACCAGGATCTTCGACGATGCCACAGGGAGGTGACATCAACGATGTGCTGCTATGGATGGAGCGCAATCGTCAAGAGTCGGCGGCTGTACAGAACCAAATCTTGGGACAGCTGATGCAGCATATTGCATCCGGACAAACTGAAGGACCCGTGATGGGCGCAAAGTTAACTGATTTTCAAAAGACGCGACCCCCGACTTTCTCAAGCACAGAAGACCCCATCGTGGCAGACGACTGGCTCCAAGATGTGGAAAGAAAGTTGAATACCGTCAGATGCAGTGATGAAGAAAAGCTCTTGTATGGATCGAACCAATTGGCTGGACCTGCTGCTGCTTGGTGGGAGAATTACCAAACCGTGCACACCAACAGAGATTCGATCACCTGGAATGAATTCAAGGAGGAATTCCGTAGATACCACGTCCCGAAAGGCGTTGTCCAGGCAAAGCGCCGAGAATTCGTAAATCTGCGACAAGGGAGTAAGACCGTGAAACAGTACCTGCATGAATTTATTCAACTGGCAAGATACGCACCTGAAGATATAGCGACAGAGGAAAGGAAGATTGATAGGTTTTGTGAAGGACTACAGAATTCCCTGCAATACCAACTGTCATCCCACGAGTTCACAGACTTCCACGTCCTAATAAACCGACTACTTAAGATGGAGGAGAAAAGAGGAATAATTGAAGAAGACCGAAAGAGGAAGGCTTTGCCCAACTCTTACCAAGGAAGTGCTAGTCGAGGGAGACCGATGCCAACTTTCCGACCAGCCTTCAGACCACCTCAGAGACCCCAAAGGCCTGTGCCTACTACAATAGCTCAATGTGCTGGATGTAGAGGAAATCACCTCTTGAAGGACTGCCCCCTTAAGAACGAGGAGTGCTTTCACTGCGGAAGGAAGGGACATCGTAGGAACACTTGTCCACTGCAACACCTTCCATCCAGTGTCGCTCGTATGCAAGCTGCAAGACCCTCTGTTCCAGCCCAAGGCTTCACCAGGAATGCTCCACCCACCAGAGGAGGAAGGTTTCAAAATGGCCGAGGAAGAGGAGTACCTGCTGCAGGTCGCGGAAGACTTAACTATGCATCCGCCGTTGAAGCAGGAGAAGCATCAGACGTCGTGATCGGTAGGATCTTTATCCACTCTGAACTTTCAGTTGCATTATTTGACCCTGGTGCTACTCATTCATTCGTGTCAAGACCTTTCGTGCTCAGAAATAAGTTGCCAGTTTCTGCATTAGAGTTCCCTATTTTAATTCAATCCCCTGGAGCTCGAATGCCTGTCAACTCTATCTGTAGAAATATCGCCTTTAGTATTGGCAATCTAGGATTCCTAGCAAACCTGCTAGTTTTGGATCTTCAAGGACTAGACGTCATTCTCGGAATGGACTGGCTAGCCAAGCATAAAGGCCAGATGGACTGTGAAAAGAAGGCAATAACCCTGACGAATGCTGAAGGAAAACAAGTCACACTCCACGCAGAGAGATCAATAGTGAACAACCGAGTGCGTAGTTTGAACAGCTTGGAAGGAGTTCCATTTGAGGGAGTTCCAATGGTGAATGAATATCCAGAAGTTTTTCCTGAAGAGCTTCCCGGAATGCCACCAGATCGGGACATTGAATTCTCAATCGAATTAAAACCCGGATCTGCCCCTTATGCAAGAAAGCTTGCACGTATGACAAGTGAAGAACAAGAAGAATTAAGAAAGCAAGTGCAAGAATTGGAAAGAAAGGGATTTGTTAGAACAAGTTCCTCACCTTGGGGAGCCCCGGTACTTTTCGCTAAGAAGAAAGATGGCAGTCTACGACTTTGTGTCGACTACCGGAAACTAAACGATATGACGATCAAGAACAAGTACCCTTTGCCAAGGATCGACGATCTCTTTGATCAACTAAGAGGAGCAAAGATATTCTCAAGGATCAACCTGAGGTCCGGATACCATCAACTGAAGATTCTAGAGCAAGATATTCCAAAAACTGCATTCATAACAAGATATGGATTGCATGAGTTTACTGTAGTACCATTTGGTTTAACGAATGTGCCAGCAGTGTTCATGAATTTGATGAACAAGGTTCTCATGGAATTTCTGGACAAGTTTGTCATTGTGTTTGTCGACGACATCCTCATCTTTTCAGAGTCAGAGGAAAAGCACGCACAACATCTTAGGATGGTGCTGGAAAAGTTAGTGGAACATCGACTGTATGCCAAATTCGATAAGTGTGCCTTTTGGTTAAAAGAAATTTCGTTCTTAGGCCACATTATCTCTGGAAAAGGAATCTCAATGGATCCGTCAAAAATTCAGGCTATCATGGAATGGAAACAACCGGAGACAGTGAATGAAGTAAGAAGTTTCCTAGGATTAGCCGGATATTACCGGAGATTTGTCAAAGGATTCTCCAAGATTACAAAGCCACTCACCAGACTACTAAAGAAAGATGTTTTATTCGACTGGACAGAAGGATGTGAAAAGAGCTTTGAGGAGTTGAAGAAGATATTAACAACCGCACCTGTCCTTACGTTACCGGATAACAAAAAGGATTTTGAAGTCTACTGCGATGCGTCAAAGCAAGGACTAGGTTGTGTCCTTATGCAAGAAGGAAGAGTCGTAGCTTATGCATCGAGACAATTGCGACCACATGAGGAGAATTATCCAACTCACGACTTGGAGTTAGCCGCCGTCGTTCATGCGTTAAAGATTTGGCGACACTACCTTCTTGGAAATAGATGTGAAATCTACACGGACCACAAGAGTTTGAAATACATCTTCACCCAACAGGACTTGAATATGAGACAGCGAAGATGGCTAGAGCTGATTAAAGATTATGACCTTGGAATACACTACCACCCTGGAAAAGCGAATGTAGTAGCTGATGCCTTGAGCAGAAAATCCTACTGCAATCAAGCAAAGATCTTAGGAATACCACCCCAATTGCTTGGAGATTTCGAGAAGTTGAGTTTAGAGTTCGTTGAACAAGGAACCGTCGCCGCATTGGCAGTAAAATGTGAGCTGAAGGACCAAATCCGAAAAGCGCAAGAAGTGGATCTGAGTATTTAGAAGATGAAAGAGGACATGAAACACGAGGATGTGATTAACCTTCGTGAGGACGAAGAAGGAATTTTATGGTATCATGACCGAATCTGTGTTCCAGGAGACAAGGAAATCAAGAACATGATACTACAAGAAGCCCATTGTACCCCATACTCTATTCACCCAGGAAGTACAAAGATGTATCAAGATCTAAAGGATCGGTTTTCGTGGAGAGGAATGAAGAAGGAGATTGCCGAGTTTATAGCTTCTTGTGATACCTGTCAAAGAGTGAAAGCAGAACATCAGAAACCTGCAGGACCGCTGCAACCCCTACCAACCCCAGAATGGAAATGGGATGAGATTGGAATGGATTTCATAGTTGGTTTACCAAGAACCCAACAAGGATACGATTCTATATGGGTCATAGTCGATAGATTGACGAAAGTAGCTCATTTTCTACCAGTAAAGACGCAGTACACAACGCAAAAACTGGCAGAGCTGTATCTTACCAGGATTGTTACGCTACATGGAGTACCAAAAACAATCGTCTCAGATAGAGGAGCACAATTTGTATCAAGATTTTGGGAAGAGTTACAGAAGTCCCTAGGAACGAAGTTGAAGTTCAGTACAGCTTACCACCCGCAAACTGGAGGTCAAACAGAAAGAGTGAACCAAATTTTAGAAGATATGTTGATAGCTTGTGTTTTGGACTATGGAAATTCTTGGGAACAATTTCTACCATACGCAGAATTTACCTACAACAATATCTACCAAGTGAGTCTACAAATGGCCCCTTATGAAGCACTTTATGGAAGGAAGTGCCGTACGCCGCTATATTGGACCGAAGTGGGACAGAAGCAATTCCTTGGACCGCAATTAGTGGAAGATGCCACGGCTCATGTGAGGATCATACAAGAGAGATTGAAAATGGCCCAGTCTCGACAAAAGAGTTACGCCGACAGAAGAAGGAGAGAACTATCCTTCGAGATAGGCGATTACGTATATCTCAAAGTGATACCCTACAAAGGAGTTCGACGATTCCAGATGAAGGGAAAGTTAAGCCCAAGATATGTAGGACCATACAAGGTTTTGGAAAGACGAGGAGAAGTAGCGTACAAACTAGAGCTACCGCCTGAGTTAGCAGGAGTCCATGATGTCTTTCACGTATCCCAACTGAGGAAATGCCTGAGAAAACCAACGGAGCAAGTGTCTCCCACAGAAATGGAGGTTCAACCGGATCTGACATACCAGGAATATCCAGTCAAGGTGTTAGAAGTCAGTGAAAGGAGATTAAAGTCAAGGACCATAAAATTTTGCAGAGTCCAATGGAACAACCACACCGAAGAAGAATCAACTTGGGAAAGAGAAGAAGGGCTGCCTCAGAATTTTCCTTACCTATTCTCAGACTATTCGGAATCTCGAGGACGAGATTATTCCTAAGGAGGGTAGGTTGTAACACCCCAGTTTCTTGGCTATCTTTTCTGCTTGCGAATCAGCATAACTTCTTTGGAAACCCTGATATTTTAACCCTATCTTGATCTTGGGAATACCACTACCTTAACCTAAAAAGTTGGCTGCTAAACTTCACTCCCCAGATCATTTTCACATTTCAGTCCAAAGGTGTTTCAATTTAGTCCTTTTCAGAAGTTTCAGAAAATCCAAAAAGGCTAAAAGCCCCAGATCACCTCAAAATCCAGATCTGATCAAGTGATAACCTTTCTTTCATTTTTCTGAACATTTTTCCCTTCTGGAAGAATTCCAGAATCTCGACCAAAACCCTAGTTTCAGCCCCGACAAAAGTTCAAACCCTAATTACCCTAATTACCCTGTTTTCGATTTTTGTCAAAACCACCAGATGTTATCGGATTTCATCATTTTTCCTGCTAGATGAGTCCAAGACATTTAGTAGCACTCATCTGCAAAATCAAAATTCAAATCAGCCCTTCAGATCTTCAGAATTGCAATTAGGCCCAAACTCCCGAACCAAAACCTTCACAGATCAGTCCAAATCGTTGCAAATAGGTCCAAAGTTCACAACCAGGTCCCTGTGAAGTTTTCAACCAGCAACCGCCAAATTACCGCGCCGTTGAACTCACCGCCGGCGAAGCCCCTCGCGTTGCCACCTCACGGCCACGTAGCCACCAGCCATGCGCAGCTGTACCGCCACCGTGGAGTGCTCAAGCCCCACCGTGCCATCTTCTTCCTCGCGCGCGTGCTGCTGCTGCTGCCAGGAGCTTTATGCCACTTGGCCGCCATCCCGTAGATCATCGCCACCATCCTGACCAAATCCTGCTTCCCCGCGATTCACCGCCTCTGGCAGAGCCCCGCCGTGTCCCGAAATGCATCGATGACCGTCCCGGCGTCAGAAGAAGATATCCCCGGCGATTGCTGCTGCTCCCGAGAGCCTCACCCACGGCTATATAAGCCCCCTCCCTTGCCCAGCATTGCCTCACACCACCCCACAGCTTCCTTGCCTTAGTCTTAGCACCAGAGAGCAACCGAGCCCTCAGCGCCGCCGCGAAGTTCATCTTCTCCGGCGAGCAGTTTCTGGAGCTCACGGCGCCAGCTTCGCCCGAAGCTTCCCCCTCCAAACCGACGCCACCAGTAAGCTCCTTTCATCCCCCTGTACGTTTCATAGCCATCAATTAGTCCCCGGCGCACCTCAACGCCGGCAATCACCGGAAAACCGAAATCCCCTGTTCCCGCAATGCCGAGCGATTCAAGCCAAATTGATCCTCGTGCCTGTAGGGGATATTGATCAGTGAGCTAGGAGGAACAAACCTGCAAGCTTGGATTCGCCAATTTTGCCCCGAGCGCCGGATTTCCATGTTCGAGCCTCGGTAGTTCGCCGGAGCACGCCGCTGTGCTTCTCCAGCCGATCTCTGGCGAAATTGAGTTCACCAATAGCCTTGTGACAGCCCCTAGATGCTTCCCGAGCGTTGAATTGAGTTCAAACGCCCTGGAACGAAAACCCCCAAATCGGTGCCTTCGTCTTCGGCCCTGATCGCCGGAGTTCATTTTCCGGCCAAACCAGCCAATGAGACCTTGTCATTTAGATAGATCTCAACCCCCTGAGCAATTTTGTCTACTAGCCCGACCTCTGAATCGACCTGAATCAAAAGTTATAGCCATGCCAAGGTTGCTGTCCAGTGGCTCAGTTCATGTCCAGGCCACCGTGTTTGCTCACCGGATTTGGCCACCCTCCGGCCACTTTCAGCCCTTGAGCCTGTTGAGAGTTTTGTAGCTGATATCAATGCCTAAACCCTAGACAAAGTTGTGCATCAATTGGAGCTCTGAATCAAAAGTTATGCAATGCCCTAGTTTCTGGCCATGTCTAACACTATGTCAGTGCATGTCCACCTGTGGCATTGGATGATTTAGACTTGTTTCTTTTGAGCAATTGAAATGCCACTTTGTCCACTAAGCCTTTCGAGCCATGTTCTACAATATTCCCTACTAACACATCTCCAGAAAACAAACCTAGAACCAATTTAGGGCAATGTTAAGCCATGAGCCGAATGTCAGCCCTTCGACATTCAAGCCCTTTGAACCCATCTCTTCAGCCAATGTCAAGTGACCTTGTCTAAACCAATTCCCCTGCATGCATGATGTATTTACGTATTATTTTCTAGTGCTTGTGTGCTTATGTAGTGTGTATGTGTTGTTTGTACCCGTCGTGGAACCAGACGTTGAAGGAGCAGAGGAGATCCCTGAAGATTCATTTGAGCAGCTAGACCCGTCACTGCAAGGCAAGTCTCAAACCCTTGATCATGTCTCACCTGCTATTTTGAAATAAAGTATGTTAACTGTTTTCCAGTATATGCACGCCTTAGATTCAAATAAGAATTATGTTTCAATAAAATGACTAGATATGACCTAAATGATTGTAAAGCCCCTTTTGACATTGAATACCCCTGCACCCTTGTTACCCTAGATTATCATGCTTAGGCTATGCTATGCTTAAAGATTATATGATAAATGTTGAATGGTCACATATGAGAAAAGCATGTTCAAAACCTTTTTTGTGAAAGAAAATGTGATTGGAATCGATAGTGAGGATGGTTTGATTGGATGGTGCTGTGTGCGCACTGGGAATGTGAAAGACTCCTCACTAAAGATTCATAAGGACTAGAACCTTGTGTTGTGCTTCTATGCGGCATGAAAAACGTACCAACCACCTGCCTGTTTATGGGACGGGCGCAACTTAGTAGCTTTCTTTAGTGTTAGCTTTTCCCTGCAATGGTTGTCGGTCCAGTTTCTTACGAGAACTGGTGGGCCGCAGAAGGCCATGAGTGATGTGAGTTCAGAAAAATCATGAGAGGAAAAGGTGAAAAGAAGGAAGACGCCCTAAGCCAGATTAAGTCGTGCGCGACTGTAATCAAGAGAGGCTATGTGTCTTGCGAGAACATAGGCCCAGGCTAGGAAGTAAGGCAGTGGGGAGGACCCACAACGGTACTTGAGACTTAACTGTCTATTTACCGGGCAGGGAAATAGTTAATACTAGGACTGTAAATTGTTGTGTCATCTCGGCCTTGTCACATGCGTAAAAGTCGCATGAAGCTGATCCGACTTGAAAGCCGAATGATTGGTGGATTAAGGTGGTACACCTTTGCAAAGTTTAAGAAGTATCGGATACTCTGAGCTCCCAGGTCATGGAGTCTGCGCGCTGTGAATTCTATTCACGTCGATGCAGCACAAGTAGCTTTTGGAAGTTTTTCACAAAATCTGTGTAAAGTGGTGACTCATGAAAGACCGCCACACACAACATTTCTGAAAATCTAGCTTAGGATTTCAAAAGCCCCGCTTTCGAAAATAAAGACCTTTCTTTAAAGCTGCATGTGAAAATCTATTATATATTTATATACAAAGCCAAAGAGCTATTTCTTGAGAAATTCCCCATCATCGATATATATGCATTGTTACTCGGGACTTGTTGAGCACCATGTGGACAATGTGCTCACCCTTGCTTTTCAAACAAATTTAGAGGAAGGATTCGCCGACCCTGAATCTTATGGTCTTGAACCCAATGTGGAACAAGAAGAAGAAACTGAGGACCCATCTGGTTAAAGGGTTATGCACCAAGGTGGAGTTCGATGTGGAGAAAGCCCATGCAATACCGCCGCTGCAGAGAAAGAAGACTGAAGAAGTCCTTTTGTTTATCATAGCTGTTTTATTTTGTGCCGACCTTTGTGTCGAAAACTCCTTAATTTGTATTAACAATTAAATGCGTCATTTCGGCGCTAAGTTATTGTAATGTTGGTCCTTGTGATCAGCACTTGTTTTTAATTACTCGCATTTTTATATAATGCATCTTGTTGTTGTGAGCTGCAATGTGCCTTTTCTGAGTACAATCCACCTGGGCGATTGCCACTGGAATCCTCAAATGAGGGTCCCACACAGGGGATGCACCGGAGGTGGCGGCACAGCCACTGGTTGGCCCCCTCAACCTCCCGGGGAGATTCCCGGTCGCTGTCCCCTTTAACAGGGGACACGCACTCATTATCGGAGTCAGGGAGGGGTCCCAGCAGTCCACCGGCACGACGGTAACACCTCTGCTCCTCTGGGTTACTTGAGCTAACCTCTTGAATTTTTGGGTACCCCCGGAGGTGGCAGTAGCCTCTTCGACCTGTCTCTTCCCCTGGTCGAGTTGGGGGCGTGGCACACCGCGGCCGTGAGCCGGGGGGAGTTCAATTGGTGACGGGAGGGAGCCTCCATGGACTTTGTAGTACATAGGCACTCTACATTGGTGGAGCCCTCAAGGGCGGTCTCGGGGGAAGAGGGAGCTAATGCGCGTTGGTCGTGGCCCGGAGGATGCCTCTGGCACGGGGGACTGGCCCGGCACCGAGTGAGCGTCCGGGGCGGCGGTGAGAGCCGGCGCAGGGAGGGTTCCCGGAGCAGCCGCCGGCTTCGGCGCCGGAGCGGCCCCGGGCATCGTCCTGGGGAGGCCTCTACGGAAATGGGCAGCCATGGGCGCGGGGAAGGCTCCCGGCACGGGGGGACCCTTGGCGCGGGGAGGGTTCCCGACGCGACGGCGGCCGCCTGTGGAGGTTTCGGGCCCGATGCCGAATAGCCCCCCGGGACGAGGAAACTATTGGGTGTGGGCAAGCCCCCCGGCATGGGAAACATTCCTGGCGTGGGGAAGGCAGCCGGGTGCCCCATGAAGAACGGAGGTGGTGCCCCCATAAACAAGTATGGGGGCGGGTAGATAGGAGCTGGGGGCCACGCTAAGAAGTGAAGCTACTCCTCCAGGGTGTGCTGAGCACGGAGCTGGCCCTTGACCAAAGCCCCAAGCAAGGGGTCTCCGCAGACCTGGACTACTGGTTGCGGGGCACTAGGCCCCGCAATTGCGGTCGCAGTCGCTGGGTTGGAAACAGGAGCACTTCTGCCAGAGATTACGGGGGAGCGAAGTGGTACCTCTGTTCGAGTGTCCCCGGACAATGGTGCCGGGACAGCCGTATCTTGCAAGGGCGGCACCGGGTCGCTGGGACCAGCACCACCGGAAAGGGAGAGAGCTTGAGCTCTCATTCTCGAGGGAGCCATGGCTAATCATCACACGTCCCCACGGATGGCGCCAACTGTTGTGGTATAAAAGATACCACTGGCAGATTTTTCAGACGTGCATAACACACGTATAATGGTGTGAGCTGACCGAGTAACCGATCACCTCTAGCCGAGCAACAGAGAGATTGACATGGTGGTTTTTATACAGGTTTGGGTCCCGGTGGGGGCTCTAGTTCTGTCGGCACCCTCTGGACGTGAGTTCGCTGGGGAGGTGCTCTCTCAGGAAGAGAGGTCTCCAATGGATGCTTGTTGTTTGTATGTATAAAATGAAATTCGGATTCATTACAAATGGGATACAAGGGGGTATATATAGGCCCCCAAAGAAGCAAAAAGACCAAAATGCCCTAGCTACTGCTGTCGGATCGAGGGGCATTGGTGCCATTCCACCGGCCGAGGGGCTTGGATGCTTCACAAGTATCCTCGCTAGTTCCGGAGGCGTCCTTAACGTCACCTGCACGTGACCTTTCACGGGAGGCCTCCGTGGCTTTTCCCAGGAGGCCTCCGTGACATTCCACAGGAGGCTTCCATGGTTTGCCACAGGAGACTTCTGGGACATTCCACGGCAGGCGTCCGGGACTTTCCTTGGTAGCCCTCCAGGATTTCCCACGGGATGCGTCTGGGACTTTCCATGGGAGCCCTTCGGGACTTTCCATGGGAGGCGTCCGAGACTTTCCACGGTAGCCCTCCGGGATTTCTTATAGGAGGCGTCCGTGGCTATCCACGAGAGCCCTACGGGACTTTCCACGGGAGGCGTCCGGGACTTTCTCCGGTAGCCCTCCAGGATTTTCCATGGGAGGCGTCCGGGACTTTCCACGTAAGGCGTCCGGAGCTATCCACGGGAGACCTTCGGGACATTCTACGGGAGGTGTCTGGGACTTTCCACGAGAGCCCTCCAGGACTTTCCATGGGAGGCATCCGAGACTTTCCACGGGAGCCCTCTGGGACTTTCCAAGGGAGGCTTCCGGGGCTATCCACGGAAGCCCTCCGGGACTTTCCACATGAGGCATCCAAGACTTTCCATGGTGGCCCTCAGGGATTTCTCACGGGAGGCATCCGTGGCTTTCCATGGGAGCCCTCCGGGACTTTCCACGGGAGCCGTTCATGGCATTCCACGGGACTTCTGTTCCACACTCCTTTACGGGTGCGTCAACAGCCATTGTGCCAGCAGTGTCTTAATACTAGATCTCCAGTACTTATAATCTCACGAGGGGGCTAAGAGAATATGGTCATAATATGAAACAAAAATTTTAGATAATTGGATATATATAAACATATGTGGTGTTTATAAACATATGTGGTGTTCCATGTATTACTTGTAAAATGACAGGTATATATAGGTATAAGCTAGAGCAAACATATATAAATATTTGTTGCATGTGCTTGAGTGCATAACCACAGTAATCACAAGTTTCACACCATGATCAGCATATATATTAATTCTTCAATTAAAGCTCCAAGTAATATACATCACTTACATTGCAAAATAGTCAAGAATGGCTGTCAACCCATAATCCTTCTTCGTGATCGTCTCACAAGTAACTTGTTTCGGCAATATCTTCGGTAAGGACAGATTGAGAATTCCATCTAAAAATGGAGGTATTTCATCAAACTGATTATACTCTTCTTCATCCACAAGTCTTCGACCCCAACAATACGTCTCTTGCTGTGAAGGACAACGTGCAACTTTGAATTGGCCAGGTCAACGATGTAGAATACCTGTGTGGCTTGCTCAGCAGGTATAAATGGATCATCTTGGTGTGCGACTCTATTTAGATCGACGAGAGTAAACCCGTAATTGTCAACTTTAACACCTCGAGGGATTTCGACCCATTGGCATTAAAACAAAGGAATCTTAAATAATACATAATCGAGCTCCCATATTTCTTCAATAATACTGTAATATGAGTTGAATGCCCTTATTTCCCTGGCATCCTCCAAAATAGCAAGTAGTGTCACTCCACTACATTGCATAGTACTCTTCTCGTCGTGAGTTCTTGTGTAAAATGAATAACCATTGATGTTGTGCCCCTACCAAGTCCCTACAGTAAACTTGGCCCTCTAGCCAACCATGTAACAACTTCACTTACGGAGCCCTCGGAAGCTCACAAGAATCTATTTTTGATCCACCCAGCAAACTTCCTGTTATGTTCTCTAGTGACCCAAATCTGATGAGGACATCCCCAACACAGATACGAACGCCACTCCATCCACTCCTCCCACTCCATCGCCCGAAGACCATGGAGAACATCAAGTCGGCATGAACCCACATGTCAAGCCTTTCAAGCCATCTACACTGAAGGTCCAGCATACCACGACGCTCCAAGACAAGCCCAAGTTGTCCACGCTCCAAGACAAGCCCAAGATGAAGCCCAATTCATTCATGAGCCCGATTCGGCCATCCAGGAGCACACCAACTTCAAACGGATGTCCAGGTCATGTACGGAGTCCTTTTGGGGTGAATGAGCACTTTACAGAGAAGCTTAGGACTCCACCTTTCCAGTGGATCTGGCCCCACTACCAAATTCCATCTGGATCTCCCACAATTGATGAAACAATTTGCGGACAAATTCTACCGGGTGCTGCGCCACCTCTACTTTGGGCCCAGGCCTGTGTATCTCTAGGGTTACATGGGGGTGGGTTCTCTGGCCAGTGGCCTACCTCTGGCCGCCATACTCCTGCTACATATGCCCGCCACCTCCTATCCTTTTCGGTGGGTTTTTCTTAGATTATACTGCTTAGACAGTTTTCGCCGTTCATCGATTTGTGGAACCCCAACTCGTACTCTTCATTGGTAATTGGCAATATTTAGATTGCGTCTACCGTGTTCTTGTTTGTGTTCTCGATTCGCATGCAAGGATAAGCCTTATTGGCGAGGTCAACCGTGTCTTGGCGTGGTTGATAACCAACGGAGCTGTGGTGTAGCGATTGCAGGGGTTCGAATCAGTTCTGATTGGAAGCCGGATCGTCAATGTCGAGTTCTCCATCAATCGATTTACCTCTACCTATTGGAAGATTGGGAGACTGTTCACATAGTTGGTATCAGAGCGAAGGTTGCCCGATAGGTAACACTATATCCCCTTTTTGTTTAGATTGATTATGTTCTTCATCCTAGAGTCCAGAAAATTTTCCCTACAAAAAAAATTGTTTACCTTGTCCAAACCCTAGCCATTAATCTTGCATTGTTCTTGTCAGTTTGCATCTTTGCATTTTCATCCAACGTTGTTGAGTACTGGTTTTTAGTTTTAGTCTTGGTCTAGTTTTAGTCTTGCATCTCGTCGCGGAGTCGAATTGCACGTCGATCTCCTCGTCGCGCATCCAATTCGAATCTGCCGCTGTCCAGTTTGTTGTTTTCATCATATCTTCTTCATGCAAACTCGGATTTTCACATTCTTGTACTTGCTGGAAACATCAGATCGTGCTCTACAACTTTGTTGTTGAGGTCAACCGTGTCTTGGCGTGGTTGATAACCAACGGAGCCGTGGTGTAGCGATTGCAGGGGTTCGAATCAGTTCTGATTGGAAGCCGGATCGTCAACGTCGAGTTCTCCATCAATCAATTTACCTCTACCTATCGGAAGATCGGGACACCATTCACATCAGTTTTAGTCTTGCATCTCATCGCGGAGTTGAATTGCACGTGGATCTCCTCGTTGTCGCGTCCAATTCGAATCTGCCGCTGTCCAGTTTGTTGTTTTCATCATACCTTCTTCATACGAACTCGGATTCTCACATTCTTGTACTTTCTGGAAACAATAGATCATGCTCTACAACTTTTCTGTTGAGGTTGAAGTCAGATTCGGCTTCCATCTATGAGATATTGGGCCGTTAATGTCAACGGTGTAGAGTTTGAATCTAATACATCTGTTTTGGTATTTTCATTATAATTCTTTCATCTGAGCTCAGATTGGGATAAACTTATACTTTCTGGAATCGATGTGAGAAATCCCACAAAAAGTTAGTTGGGGTAATCTTCAAATTCGGCTGTTTTCATGACACTAAAATTTGGGCAAAGTTAGTTGTGTAATCTTCAAACTCTAGTCTAATTCGGATTCAAATTGCTCACTCTGAGACAGCTTCGGTAAAATTACCATATCTTTTGATTTCCAACACCGTTTTTTATGTTTTTATACTTGTTGGAAAGATAAAACGATCCTCTACAACTTTGGTGTTGATCAGATCCTCTAATTCAGAGTTCTTAGGGCCCAAAATTGTTAAACAACATTTTTGTCCTCGTTGTACAAGTGCAAAAAAAAAGCCGCACTGTTTATTAAAAAAAGGAAATAAAAAAAATCAAGTGCAAAAAAAATCATAGAAGAAAAATATGTGTAGCAAATGGGAGAATTTTCAGTAGCGCATCTTGGGTTCTAGTCCTTCGTGATTCTAGTTGCTTGCTTGAGCTAAATCTGAGTCTAGGCTAATTCCAGCACTTTGACTATTACTTTGGACTAATTTTCAACTTTGCATTACTGATATTGAATTGTTGCTACACATATATTAGCCTTCCGAGCTCCACTTTCTTCCAACTCAGTTACAGGTTTACCTTGCAATCGCCTCACTCACGCTTGTCATGGTATCACGAACCAGCCACCGGTTGCACCCCTACTGCCTTGGTAAGAACACTTGTAAGAGTGTGGTAAGACGCTTGAGAGAGTGTGATTTCCCCCTCCACAACCTAGTAGTTGATAGTGATAATACTCTGGTGTTGTCTTCTATTTTCTACTAACAATGACAGGTGATACATCTGATGGAGACGAGTGTATTACAAAAGGAGAGCTCATGAAACTCCTGGGTGAACAACACAATGCCATTAATGAGCACCTTAATAGCAAGCTTGAAGATACTATAGCTACCATGAACAACTTGTGACGACACATGGCGACACTCATCGATAGCTTGGCCATGCTCACTACACGCATTGAAAGAATGGCAAAAAATCAGCCACCTAACAACGGTACCAGACGGGGGGAAGTGCGCGATGCAGCACAAGATAATGAGGAGTCCGTTGCAGGGGATGATGATGATGCTCGGCGAGCCCGCGATGCCAACGCTGAACTCACCGCTGCCCAACATGCACGTCAACAGCTCTACTTCAATTACAACCATCAAGGAATGGGAGAAAAAGAATTGCATGGAAGGCCGCAAAGGACAAGGAGCAACTTTGCTAGTACATCTACACCGAGCTCGATGCCGGGACAAGCCAAATTAGATTCACCTCTTGTTGTTTGGTCTGCTTCCCCCTCCACGAGTAGGGAGCGTTCAGCAGCACCGCCACTGCCATCACATGCACCCGAGGTGAGTAAATCTGCTAGTGTGCAGGTACCAGTGAAGAGTTCATCATCGGTCGCTTCCACGGGTCGAATGAAAAGGATCGTGTGCCACCGTTGCAAGGGACTGGGCCATGTTATGAAGGATTGCCCAAGTCAAAGAGCGTACATTGCAATGGCAGACGGTGGGTACATTAGTGCTAGTGATGTTGAGGATGAATATGCTCTTGTAGCTAACCTTGCAAGTAATGATGATGATCATGAGACGGACAGTGATGGTGAGGAGATTTTAGGCATCGCTGCCACAGAGAGTTACAGGGCCCTCATTGTGCAGTGAGTATTGAACACTCAAATGGAGCAAGCGGAGAAGCTACAACGTCATAATTTGTTTCAGATGTTACTCATCGTCAAGGATCGATGTGTTCGTGTCATAATTGATGGTGGAAGCTGCAACAACTTGGTGAGTTCAGATCTGGTCAAGAAGCTTGGCTTGACCACATGTGCGCATCCTCATCCATACCATATCCGATGGTTCAACAACAGTGGTAAGGAGAAGGTAACACAAACTGCGAGAGTGCATTTTTCCATTGGAACATACCATGATTTTGCTGATTTCAATGTAGTGCCTATGCAAGCATGTTCACTTTTGTTAGGCCGTCCATGAGAATTTGATACTGATGCAACTCATCATGGTAGAAGTAATAAATACACTCTTATGTACAAAGGAAAGAAAATCACTTTGCTTCCTATGATACCTGCTGAAATTGTGCAATGTACTAAAGAAAGAGCTAATAGAGATAAAAATGAATGTGAGAAAAGTGAGAATCACATTGTAGCTAAAGAACTGAACCCACTTCACACGAAAGAACCTAGTTCTACGAAATCTGAAATTAAATTGAAGGGTGATGTTTTACTAGCTGCTACGTCTATTTTGCATGATATGTCTCCTGTTATGCCGCCTGTTGCTCCTAATCTTTTGCAAGAGAATGTACTTGAATCGAGGACGACTCCAATTTGAGAAGGGGAGGATGATGAGGACATCCCCAACACAGATACGAACGCCACTCCATCCACTCATCCCACTCCGTCACCCGAAGACCATGGAGAACATCAAGTCGGCATGAACCCACATGTCAAGCCTTTCAAGCCATCTACACTGAAGGTCCAGCATACCACGATGCTCCAAGACGAGCCCAAGAAGAAGCCAAGTTGTCCACGCTCCAAGACAAGCCCAAGATGAAGCCCAAGTCATCCGCAAGCCCGATTCGGCCATCCAGGAGTACACCAACTTCAAACAGACGTCCAGGCCATGACGGAGTCTGTTTGGGGTGAATGAGCACTTTACAGAGAAGCTCATGACTCCACCTTTCCAACCGATCTAGCCCCACTTCCAAATTCCATCTGGATCTCCCTCAATGGATGAAACAATTTGCGGACAAATTCTACTGGGTGCTGCGCCACCTCTACTTTGGTCCCAAGGCCTGTGTATCTCTAGGGTTACATGGGGGTGGGTTCTCTGGCCGGTGGCCACCTCTGTCCGCCATACTCCTGCTGCATATGCCCGCCACCTCCTATCCTTTTCGGTGGGTTTTGCTTAGATTATACTGCTTAGACAGTTTTCTCCGTTCATCGGTTTGTGGAACCCCAACTCGTACTCTTCATTGGTAATTGGCAATATTTAGATTGCGTCTACCGTGTTCTTGCTTGTGTTCTCGATTCGCATGCAGGGATAAGCCTTATTGGCGAGGTCAATCATGTCTTGGCGTGGTTGATAACCAACAAAGCTGTGGTGTAGCGATTGTAGGGGTTCGAATCAGTTCTGATTGGAGGCTAGATCGTCAACGTCGAGTTCTTCATCAATCGATTTATCTCTACCTATCGGAAGATCGGGACACCGTTCACATCAAAATCTCTAGCTTCGAAGGATTCTATTTCTGTAACATTTCCTTATGCTCGTGTATGTATGGCTCCACTCCCATCATGTGTTGTAAACCCAAAAATGTGCTTTTGCATACAGATCACTGGAGGAGACGGCTGCTCTGAATCCAATCGTTCCGATGCCATGAAGCCTACCCTCGTGCTGGGACTTAGGAACGTCAATTGTGTCAACCCTAGCCATATAGTTGGTGCAAAATTCAATCACCTCCTCGGCGGCATAACCTTTGATGGTACTGCTCTCGGGCCGATCACGATTCCTTAAATATCTCTTCAAGATACCCACAAATCTCTCAAATGGATACATGTAGCGTAGGAACACGGGTTCACAAAACTTAATTTCTCTGACAAGGTGGACAATTAGGTGGACCATAACATCAAAAAAGGATGGAGGGAAATACATCTCGAGCTAACAAAGAGTTGAAGTCACATTGCGTTGCAAATCATCCACTCCATCCGGATCAATTACCTGTAAGGACACAGTTGTAGCAAATATTTAGATCAGAAAAATCCGGCAAGTTCCATGAAAGACCAGAGTCCACTATGCCCCATCACCTACAAAAGGATCAGTTACCAGAGTGCTGTGCTTCTCATGGTCCTCTGTGTCAGAGAAACCCCACCCGGGCGATCCATCCAGGAGCTAATTAACTTAGTAGGAATACACACTGACCTTACAAGATATTGCGTTGAAGAAATAACATGGCTTTGTAATTGTCTCTCTAACTTTGACCGGGAGAATGCTTCTGATAGCAATGGGAAGCATTTGTGACATCAGTACATAACAATCATGGGACTTCATAGCAACCAGTTTCAAATCCTTCATGGACACAAGTTTTTTCAAGTTCGCAGAATACCCACATGAAACTTTGACACCATACAGGCATTGACATAGTTCTATTTTTTTCCTTTTTGACAAAGTATAGCAGGCCGGGGGGAGGTATATATGCTTTCCCTTCTCCAACGGTGCAAGCTCAGTCCTTATGCTCATTTCCACCATGTCACGGTGAACTTTGATGCCATCTTTCGTCTTTCCCGGAATGTTCAACAACAAACCAATTAAACTGTCACAAACATTTCTCTACATGCATGACATCAATGAAATGTCGAACTTGTAAGTGCTCCCAGTATGGTAAATCCCAAAGAATTGATCTCTTCTTCCAAACATTTTTTTCAGGAGGTTTAGAACATTTACCGAACTCAACTTTGATGTCCTTCACGCGAAAGTAAAGCTCCTTACCGATCACAAACACTGGGGCTGATTCTTTCTCAGGCTTCCCATTGAATGATTAGAGGAACTTGTTCTTAAAGGAAAAGAATTCAATTGGTCAAAATTGGATTGGTTCTTTGCGAATGAGGGTTGGTTGAATTATTTTCCTAACACCTTTGTTAGAACTTCTTCAAGGTTGTTGTCTGACCACTCTCCCTGTATCATTTCTGTCTCTTCCATTCTTCCTCATGCTAAGCTATTCAGATTTGAAAACTTTTGGGTGGATCGTTCGGTTTTCTTGGACTTGGTTGAGAGTTCCTGGAAAACTGATTTAAAGGATTCTAATTTGGCCAGAAGTATTAATCTTAAATTTAAGCTTCTTAGAAGGTCTTTAAAATTTTGGTGCAAATAATTCAAGATGTCTCATGTTCAAGTGGATAATTGTAATTGCATTATGGTTCTTTTGGATGGTTTAGAAGAATAGAGAGACCTTTATAGATCAGAATTTAATTAAGAATTATCCTTAAGAGATGCTTATCTGTGCTGCTTAGAAAAAGAAATGAGTATTGGAGGCAAAGAGGTCGTATTCGCTGGGCTAAGTTGGGAGATGAAAATACCAAATTCTTTCATTTAGTAGCCTCTAATAACTTCAGAGTCAATCATATTGTCTCCTTGGAGGTTGATAATTATAAGCTTCTGTGCAATCATTCTGATATGGCAAATCATCTTTGGCTCCCTTTAAAGGGAAGAATTGGTATATCTGAATATCAAGGAATGTAGTTTAATCTGGATGAGCTTATTACTCCCTTCCAGGAGGAGTTATCCAGTTTGGAAAATAAATTTTCTTCTCAGGAAATTGATTCAGTGGTTTTGAATTTTCCTAGAGACAAAATTTCGGGTCCAGATGGTTTTAACGACACTTTCTTTCGTGCTTGTTGGCACATTATAAGATATGATTTTTATGAGCTTATTCAGCAGTTCTTTGAGGGACAAGTGGATCTTGATAGGCTTAATTCCTCTTTTGTTGTCTTGGTTCCAAAGAAGGATGGGGCAAAGAAGGTCTCTGATTTTAGACCTATCTCTCTTCTTAATAGCTCCTTGAAGCTGATCACTAAACTTCTCACCAAATCATCTTTAGTGTGTGATCACTTCTATTGTGCATCATAATTAATATGGTTTTATAAAATCTAGAACGATTCAGGATTGTGCTGCTTGGGCATATGAATATCTACATATTTGCAAATCTTCTCAAGAGTCTCTTGTGTTACTGAAATTAGATTTGGAGAAAGCCTTTGATCTTATTGAATATGGGGCCATTTTGGATGTCTTAAAGGCTAAAGGGTTTGGTGGTAAATGGCTTAATTGGATCAATATGTTGCTGGATTCTGGAAGCTCTAAAATCCTTTTAAATGGAATCCCTGGGAAACAAATTCTTTGTAAAAGAGGTGTAAGGCAGGGTGATCTGTTATCCCCTTTGCTCTTTGTGCTGGTGGCGGATCTTTTGCAATCTATCTTGAATTCAGCAAAGGATAAGGGATTGCTTAGCCTCCCTGTTCATGTAGTGGGAAATGCTGACTTTCCTATTGTGCAATATGCGGATGATACGCTAATTATTGTTAAAGCGGTTGCCACAGAGATTTTTCTTTTGAAGGCTCTCATCCATTCTTTTGCTTCTTCTACGGGTTTGGAAGTGAATTTTGCTAAATCATTCTTGATTCCTATTAATTGTTCAGAAGAGGAGACCTCTAATTTAGCTAGAATTCTGGAATGTCAAGTTGGTTCTTTTCCTTTCACTTACCTTGGACTTCCACTCAGTCTCTCTAAGCCTAAACTTGTTAACTATGAGAGGTTGATTGAAAGAATAGAGAAGAGATTGTTTTGTTGGCATTTCTCTTTTCTTTCTTTGGGTGGTAGATAAACTCTGATTAACTCGGTTATTTCTTTTTTACCGATGTTTATTATGTCTACTCTTAAAATTCCTGCTATCACGATTGGAAGAATTGATAAGATTAGAAGGTCTTTCTTTTGGAGGGGTCATTCCAATTATCATGGTGGTCACTGTTTGATTGCTTGGGACAAAGTTTGTAGGCCAAAGAGTAATGGTGGTCTTGGGGTTATTAATTTGAGAACTCAAAACCTGGCTCTCCTTTTGAAATTTCTGTATAAGTTCTTTAACAAGGATTCGTCTCCTTGGGTTCAGCTTATGTGGTCTTTTTACTACTATAATAAACTCCCTTCTGATCTTCATTTAGTCGGATCCTTTTGGTGGAGAGACTTCTTGTGCTTCTTAACTTTCTTGAAAGGTATTTCTAAATGCCATATTGGAAGGGGTGATACTTGTGATTTTTGGAACGACCTTTGGTTTTCAAAGACCCTTTCTCTCAGATGGGCTGAGTTATTCTCATTCAAGGTTAGAGATTTAACAGTGCAACAATTTTGGAATATGCAAGATGGAGATATCAACTTTCAACTTCCTTTATCGGACTTACCCTTTTCTCAATATCAATGTTTTCTCTCCTTACAATTTGAAATGACTGGAGATGAAAGTTTGAATGATTGTTGGAGATTGATTAATAGCAATCTTATGTATTCTGAAACTAATAAGGTTTACAAAAATCTGATGGGGTTTTTTTTGTTTCATCCTATTTTCAATCTTTGTTGGAAGAACCATTGTCTTCTCATGATTAAAGTTTATTTCTGGATTTTTCTTTGGGAGAGATTAAATACCAGAGGTATGCTGGAAAAGAAGAATTTACTTAGCCATTCAAATTGCTGTGAATTATGTGCAGATGGGATTCTTGAAACTTAGTTCCATATCTTCTTTGAGTGTCCCTTCGCCATTCGATGTTGGAATCTTATTGCTTTTAAATGGACCATTATTCCCTCTATTATGGATATGATTTGGAGGGCAAGAAAGGATAATATAGATCTTAAAGAATTTTTCATGGAGGTCATCATGGTGGCATTTTGGAACATTTGGAAAATTCGTAACTTGAAGATTTTCCAATTCAAGGTTTCTAATTCTTTGGATTGGAAACGGGCTTTTATTTCAGATTTAAATCTAGTTGCCCTTCGTTTACAGAAGAGGATTAGACATCAGATTATGAGATGGATTGAACTTTTGTAATCTTTTCTTTCTCTTTCTTTTCTTTCTGGTTTATGTTCTCTTTTGTTTTGATTGTACTCTTTACCCTTATATTTATATATATTTAGCAGTAGGCTTCTTTCCTACTGCCTTTGGTCAAAAAAAAATTCATCTTCTTACGGTAGGCGTGATGTATCGGAAGAAATCTGCGGTGACTCATGTACACTGTTTTTCTGTAGTTCTGTAACCACATGCTTTCAGTTTCATCTAGGCAAATAGGGCAAGCCTTGCCTCCTTTCATACTATACATCAACAAATTTCAATAGGCCGGGAAATCATTTATGGTGCAAAATATCATGGCCCGCAATATGAAATTCTCTCACTTATATACATCCCACACCCGCACCCCTTCGCTCCATAATTTCTGTAAGTCCTCGATTAAAGGCACTTGAAACACATCAATATCATTCCCGAATTATCTGGGTCTTGAGATTAGTAATGACATCATGATGTACTTGTGCTTCATACATAACCAAGGAGGAAGATTGTAGATGCATAAAAGAACTGGCCAAGTGCTATGCCGACTGCTCATATTTCTGTGTGGATTCATACCATCTGTACTCAGCCCAAACCTTATATTCCTCACTTTCGCTGCCAAACTCACCAAATATTCCGTTAATGTTTCTCCATTGAATAGAATCAGCTGGATGTCTTAGTTTTCCGTCTTATTTCTAGCCTTCAACATGCCAATGCAAGTACTTCGCATCTTTTGGATTTGCAAACAGCCATTTCAATTTAGAAATCACAGGAAAATACCACACAGTTTTAGCTGAAGGCCCTTTTTTTACCTCGTCACATTCAGTGTGATAAATTCGGTCCCTACATTATATTGTGATGCACCGCATCTAGGAAAAACATGCAAATCCTCGTACTCGTTATGGTACAGCACACAATCATCTGGGCATGCATGTATTCTTTTGATTTCCATTCCCAACGGACACAACGGTTTTTTGGCCTAGTAAACCGATCTTGACAACTCATTTCCCTCTAGAAGCATGTTCACTAAAAGATCTAATAGCGCCGTGAAACTCTTATCACTCCAACCGTTGTTTGCCTTTAAGTTATATAATCTCACCACAGAAGACAACTTTGTAAATTTTGCACATCCAGGGAACAAAGGCTTCTCAGAATCAACAATCAATTTCTCAAATTTACCAAAGTCATTTTCGCTGTAATCTTCTTCCACATCACATAACATTTCATCTAAATTTTCATCATCTACATGCACATCCGAATGAACATTATCAAAGTTCTGATGATCATCATTACTTCAATCCACTTTCGGGTCTTGCTGATTGGTAGAGGTGCTCGTTTCCTCCAAATCTTCGCCATGCCATATCCAATGGGTATATTGTGTGTTAAAACCACGATGAATCAAATGACTATTAATTTGATTAGAGTTGCTAAATCTCTTTAAGTTCATACAATCTATGCAAGACAATGCATATGTTTTTCTCCCTTCTTCACTTTTTCTTGTTCAGAAAATTTAATAAACTCATTCACACCCTCCAAATACTCAAGAGTAGTATTTTTTATTCCATACATTCAATATTCTCAGTCCATCTACAATTCAAAAAATTAACAAATTGCAAAAAAATAATTAATGACTCAGGCATGCATGCATGAAACTTGGCCAATTAAGCTATATATATAGCTACTTACAATTGATATATGAAACCTTAACTTGATGCATTAATTGTAAGAGCCAGCTAGCTAGCTTATTAACTTCAGCTATAAATCATTACTAACTTAACTTTAGCAAGCTATAGCTAGCTAGCTAGCCTCCTAACTTGGAGCAACAAGTAGTTTGGAAGTAGAGATAGAGAGTTAGAAAGTGATCGAGAGAGAGAGGTGATGAGAAGTTTACATTAGTGAGAGGGATCGAATTAACTTCCTTCCAGCTAGCTTGCCCAGATCATTTTAGCTTGGAGCGTGGAACAGAAGGAAATTAACAGAAAGGTCGAGATGGTCACCAATGGTCGAGTGGGTTATCTTATAGTGGAACTTTTACTAACGGTTCCAAAACACAACTGTTAGTACACTTTCCTCTCTTCTAATGGTTAATACAGTAATAACCATTAGAATAAATAATGAGGTTTTACTAATAGTTCCAAAACACAACATTGGTACACTTTACTCTCTTCTAACGGTTAATATAGTAATAACCGTTAGAATAAATAATGTGATTTTACTAACGCACTATAAGATAGTACTTCAATGCTAGCAGTAAAGCAGCTGGCAAAAGCTAGTATTCCCAGCACTTTAGCTGCTGCGAATAAGGTTTGCTACAGCTGGGCGAAAAGGTGCTGCGAAAAGTTTTTTCCAGCTGTAATCTTTTTCTCAGCGGTAGGTCCAATGGCAAAGAGTATTCCCAGCTGTAGGCCGCTTGGAAAGTTTGAACTTTTCCCACCTGTATGTCCACTTGTAATATATTATTCCAAGCTGTATAACTATTTGGAATATTTTTTTCCCAGCTGTACGTCCAGTGGCAAAGAGTATTCCTAGCTGTAGACCGCTTGGAATGTTTAAACTTTTCCCACCTGTATGTCCACTTGTAAAATATTATTCCAAGCTGTATAACTATTTGAAATATTTTTTCTCAGCTGTACGTCCAATGGCAAAGAGTATTCCCAATTGTAGGTCGCTTGGAAAGTTTGAACTTTTCTCACCTGTTTGTCCACTTATAATATATTATTCCAAACTATATAACTATTTAGAATATTTTTCCCAACTGTATGTCCAATGGCAAAGAGTATTCCCAGTTGTAGACTGCTTGGAAAATTTGAACTTTCCCACCTGTATGTCCACTTGTAATATATTATTCCAAGCTGTATAACTATTTGGAATATTTTTTCCCAGTTGTACGTCCAATGGCAAAAAGTATTCCCAGCTGTAGACCGCTTGGAAAATTTGAACTTTCCCACCTGTATGTCCACTTGTAATATATTATTCCAAGCTATATAACTATTTGAAATATTTTTTCCAGCTGTACGTCCAATGGCAAAGAGTATTCCCAGCTGTAGACCACTTGGAAAATTTGAACTTTCCCACCTGTATGTCCACTTGTAATATATTATTCCAAACTGTATAACTATTTGGAATATTTTTTCCCAGTTGTACGTCCAATGGCAAAGAGTATTCTTAGCTGTAGACCGTTTGAAAATTTTGAATTTTCTCACCTGTATGTCCACTTCTAATATATTATTTCAAGCTGTACAACTATTTGGAATATTTTTTCCCAGCTGTAAGTCCAATGGCAAAGAGCATTCCTAGCTGTAGGTCACTTGAAAAGTTTGAATTTTTCCCACCTGTATGTCCACTTGTAATACATTATTTCAAGCTGTACAACTATTTGAAATAAATCATTACCAGTTGATCTGTCATTGAGAATTTAGACTTTCAAATTTAAATATGTGAATTATTTGTAGTAAATTTACCGCTGGAATTGTGTCAATAATTAATTTTAAATATATATATTTTTAATAATTAGGCAACAATATTACAACTAAAACTATAATATGCACTATCCTAATAAACATCACACCACATTTTGCAATAAAATTATCAAAAATGGATAAATGGCACAATTATATATTATATTGAATTCTTTGCTTTATATAGCCATTGACAAGATTCGTAATGGTCACAAATTATTCAATCGACAAAACCAACCAAAATAGACATAGTACCTCTGAAATAATTGCGAGAAAAATATCACTTAAGAATTCTTTACATCAAATGTATGCCCATATATAATATTCTTAACTCTATATATTTTGTTCCAACTATAACTATCAAAAGTAAAATATTCCACTTTCAAACTCCTCTTATGACATAAAATATCTTCATCACTTCATATGCTATTAACACCTTATTGTTAACCACCTGCATAAGAAAAGATATCGATTACAATAGCCTTGAGATAAATATATACAAATCAATAACTTTTGCTTTAAGTTACATATAGAACATATGACAATTATAATAAAAGATGGTTGATTGATTGTTGTATAACAAGTACAAGTTGTTGCTTATGCGAATGAGAAAATTGTGTTGGCTGTGATATGACTTGCATACACTTGATAAAAAAAATTAATCATATGAAAGTGAGCTGCTAATTCAAGGCACAATTAACATACACTCAATATTTAGAAAATGAATAACATGTGGATTGTGTTGATAACACCTCACCTGTAATAAAAGTATTAAGTATTTCCACTTAGTTTCAACTAATTCTATTGTCCCTTTCACCTGTAAGCATTGTTTTATTAATAGCAAAACAAGACAAACAAAAAAAATAGTAACTAACCAAGTAAATAACAGGTTAGAATAGAGGTGGGTCTCTAGTGTAGTAGTAAAGTCACTAGGTGGCAAGTTAGAGGTCTTGAATTCGATTTCCCACCTCTACCATTTATTCATGTAGGGCCGAATCAGCAGTACCCTATAGTCTCTCTCAAAAAATAATAGGTTAGAATTATATATATCTAGAACACGAGAAGAACCACCACCTATTATAGTATCATCTTGAACCTACAACTAAAAGTTCACAATTTGTTTACTTGGATGGTATTGGTAAGTAAATAAGAGTGATTATACTAGATAGAATAGATTATTTTTTCACGTGGCCGTGAAATTGATCGTCCAAGCGCATCAGACATTTTTCTAACATTCCCATATGGACGTAACAATGGAGCATCTCTTTTCAACAAAGTTCATAACCGCCTCACAACACTCAGGGCCAAGAGGTATGTCACCAACTATTACACTTCGAGACACTCTTTGAAGCGTACCCTTAGCAACAGGAACATATGGCCTCATAAAAGAAATCAAAATAACCTCCTTTCCTCCTTAAAGATCAAATAGAATTGCATATAAGCTCAATGGCTAGTTCTGGCTTGTTGCCATATGTCTCCATAATTGTTTTCTAAAAATTAGATAAAGCCCATATTTTTATATATGTTTACATTTGATCCTTGATTATAAATGCATGTAACCCTTCAATGACACTTATAATTATGTCTTTAGCTCCTTTTTTTGAAACTCCATTTTATGGGTATGTGCTTTGATAAATATTTCTTGTCTAGCGAGCATATAACCCAGTTCTTTGGACTGCACTTCCATTAATATTGACAATTAGTTATCTAAAGAAAGTAGAAATAAATATGAAGACATTTAATACCATATCATATGCAATCCGAGCAAGTATATAAGCACAAACACAATCACATAACCAGGAGTGTAAAAGTGGTTTCAAATTCATGCAGAAGCACCAATACCACACTGGATCTAATCTACGGATTCTGTAGGAGTATATATATATATATATGCACAAACACAATCACATAACTAGGAGTGTTTCCAATATATATTTCAAATCTATATACTAAAATTATACAAAATTTACTGATGTCTAGCTAAAGAGATAGATTAAAAAAATTGTAAAATAGTTATGACTATATTACAGAGACTACTATTTTTGTGTTTAGTGGTTACATTGTATAACACTTATCAATCAAATGGCATGCATGCCTTTTAGAGTACAATGATTGGCTTTGTCTAGAGCCTTCTGGACATATAAAACTCTTTAAGAATAATCAGTGATGGAAACTACTCAAAATATAGACATTGTTAGTTTGCACATTATCCATGCTCAAATCCCATGTTCTTTTGGACCATGGCACCAACTAATATAGAATTCACTTTATTGTTGATCACTTGAGTCCTTGTACTTTATTACTTTGGTCAAAATAGTCCTGAACATTCATCCACCTAGGCAACATGGGAATAAAAGAGCCTATTAACAAGAATTTGATCAGTATAATACTAGAAAGTACAGAAATTTGGTGTTACAATTTGAATTTGTAAATATCATCTCTAAATAATACTACCTAAATAATACTACCTGATTGCATACAAACAAGAATCATACAGCAATAAACTCCAAGTTGGAAGTCCCTAATACAGAAACAATCCCTAAATATCATATCTATATAATACTACCTGATTGCATACAGGTAAGAATCATACGGACAAGAATCATACAACACAAACAAGAATCATACAGCTATAAAAATAATACTAATATTACCTGATTGCAAAATTCAAACACAGTTGATTCTGGAAACAATATGTAGCAAATGACAAGATCCAAACTCTTGTTTGAGTTGATTCATGTCGGGTTTAGATGTACCTGCACCGAAGTACTAACATCAGGTGAAATACCAATAACTTAGTGAGTTTGGAATCTAAACCTCTAATTAAATCTTTCCATAGGGATCATTGGCTACTATCAGGTAGTACAACTCTATAGTCTATACTGGGTGGCTTTAAGCTGTAACAAAAACGAGCTGCACAAAACTTTCTCCTATATGTAAGTTGTGATCTAGTTAGAAGATGCACAAAACTTTCTCCTGCATGTATGTAAGTTGTGATATAGATGGTATTCAGAGTCCTGTCTACTCCATGTGACCGCAAGAAATGTTGTCCGAGCTGCTGTCGAGTGTCAAACCATTGCACTTGGCCACCAGTTCCTCCTTTACAGTCTGCAAATGGAGTTAAGGAATTGTTAGTAAAAAGAATTGGAACTATCACACAATACCAGGAACACCATTGAGTTTACCATGTATATTTGAAGCAAAAGTCCACCACCAGTATGCTTCACTCTTGAATAGTTGTCATAAGTTTGCATCATAGGAGCTTTAATGGCCTGCGACAAAAACCAGACAACAGAATCAAGAACATCACATAATAGATTTTGCAAGACTCACCAAAGAAACTAAATTTAAGCTACCTAAGCCAACGAAAGATGAAAGCAAAGTGCACGATAGCAGCAGCTGCTTTTACTAACCATAATCACATATTGGTTATATATATATATATATAATTAGAAGCAATACCGAAGTGCTGGTGACCAATTGCACAGGGCACAAAAATTTGAATGCCAAACAAGAAGCAACAAATACCATGTGATAAGTGATAGAAATCTAACAGTACTAGTAATATCAGCTGGCAATACACTGCAATACTGTTATTTCTGTGTGAAGTTTTTCTCCAACAAAAAGTAGTACCTGCAAACAGAGCTTGGGAAAAGACCTTGGAGATAGTAGGACACGGCGATCTCCTACAAAGAGTTCATTGGTTATGTTGAAAAATCTACTCTTAAAAGCCATACTAAACCTACTCTAATACTAAATGTTGGATCAATGGTTGCTCGAGAGTGGATTAGCCAAATTTGTGCTAAAAATTATTGAAAGCAATTCAAATTCTTTTACTTTCTGATTTTTTGTTTATGTGAAGGTTTGCAGTTGCTTGTCGAGGGAGGATGCACATTCTAAAGGTGGTCTATCCATAGTCTTGAAGTATTATTTCCACAAGAAATTCAGCAAAAATCCTACAATTAAAGCCGGGAATACATATAAGCATGCACTGATGCAATTAAACAAATACAAACATGTGCATTTGCTGATGCAGACACAAGCACATAAGCATGCTTCAGAACCAGAAAACTACACACACAAATATACATGGAAGAGATGGATTGGAATATTTATGTATAGGCATGTACATTAACATACATATTATGAAGCGAAAGCAATCATAAAGAGAACTATATCTAAATTCCTGATTGAGATAGCATATTAATATACATTTTGCAAGAGAAAATATAAGAGAGAGTTTTGCTGACAATACTACTCAATAAAGATCAGTGTAATTGTGGCAAAGGAACTCCTATCCCACTTTTCACCCTGTTTGATTAGAAATGATTTGAGTACTTGATTTACACTGCAATTTTTCATATGGTAGAGGCACAAGAGGCAAAACTGAAAATTCAGAGGGAAACCATTGAAGCATTTTGTAATGAGAATTGAACCTAACACTGGATGGTGAGCTGTTTTTTTGAACTTTCAATCACCTGTATTTAAGAGGGTACCATCCGAATCGAGAACAACATGGGAAACTTGTAGAGTAATGGGACTAGATGTTGACATCTCCAAGATTGGTGGGAGCTCAATGCAGCAAGACACAGGTCATTTAGCTAGTCAAACCTGACAAAGAACAGAAGAATTCAAGCATACACCAGCATATTGATTCCAAACTGACTAATAGTATATCCGAAATATGCTTAGTAACCCATACAAGATAACATAGCATTCGACCATGCTACTTTATCCTAAAAACTATATCTGAAATATGCTTCACGCTAGCTTGCAAGAAATAAACAGATTCCAAACTGACTAATGCTATTGACCACTCTAAATAAAGCACAAATGTTTCATTCAAGGTGATAGATGGGTTGAAATAATGAATGAATTCCTCATATGTAATATTGCTACTTCATCCTAAAATTACAGATTACAGCTTACAGATTGAAGGAAAAGAACTGAAGAGTGATATCCTAGAACAAAATTGCCCGCATATTAAACTCTTCTCTTGTTAGAGGGAGCCAAAGTTAAATCAATACACAAGAAAACATTACAAAAACAAACTTGCCTGGTGACTAATCCACCAAATTTCTAGAATTAGCATAATACATCACAATAGATCGATACCGCCACCAACAAAGAAGACGCAATGATGCAGCAGTGTAGTGGAGGGTGGAGATCGCTGAGAATTACAACGTGTAGAAAGAGGAGTGGATCACACACCTTTGCTTGCGTTGATGAGGAAGTAGCCATCGGGCGTGACGCAGCTGTAGAATAGGTCCACCACCGCCCGCGAGCGGTTGTGGCACCAGCCCTCGCCCCCCTCTACCCCTCTGCCTCACTGGACCTCGCTGGCTCCTCTACCATGCCGGGCCTGCAGATCTGCCGTTGCGCCTCCGCCCTCCGCCGCACGCCGCTGACGCTAGGGTTTTGAAGTGGGGGTGCGGTGCGGAATTGGTGGGGGATTGGTGGGAGAGCAGAGGTGTGGTGTGGTAGGGGATCGGTGGGAGAGAGGTGGGGTGTCGGCCGGCGGTAGGGGAGAGGCGCCGTGACGAGAAGATTTTGGTGGGGAGGGACGAAGCCTTTGTGGTGGTGGAAGGCACAGTGATTGGAGGAGAAGGTTTCTATTACTGGGCGCAAAAAAATAATAAATCTGTTAATATATTTCTGTTATTTTCTGCTGAAAACTTTCCCTCTCAAAATAATAATTCTGTTATTTTCTGCTGAAAATTTTTAGTTTTGCACACAAAAAAATATATTATTTATTCCTAGTATAGATCTAATAAAAATAATAACTTTTCCCAGCTAACACATTGGTGCAAAATCAAAATTATATTTTCACCTGTAGAACCACTGGTAAAAAAAAGTTTTTCCCAGCGTAAAAAATATTGCCAGCTGTTCCACAGATCGTATATATCTTTTTCCAAACTGATCTACAGCTTGCTATATATTATTTATTCCTAGCGGTAGATCTGCTAAAAATAATAATTTTTCCCAACTGACACATCGGTGAAAAATCAAAATTATATTTTCATCTGTAGGACCGCTGGGAAAAAAAGTTTTTCCCAGCAGTTTTACAGCTTGCGCTAGCCTACCGTGTTGTAGTGACGGTTAAAAAAAATAAACTGTTAGTACAATTTTATCTCTTCTAATGGTTAATATATTATGAACCGCTAGAATAAGTAATGTGGTTTTTACTAACGGTTTCCCACAACCCAACCATTAGTAAAAAAGCTCTTCTCCACTGCGGATCTTGTACATTAACGGTTTTCTTCCAGATTGCGTATAACCGTTAGAAGATAGGGGTTAGTGGGCTATATTTCTGTAGTAGTGTGTGCTTCTTCTCCAGACGAGAGTCATAAATTTATAGCAATCTGACCACCTACTCTCGTCGTTGCGTCCTGTCCATGATGTGGGCTTGTGTCAACTTCGTCTTCTCTCCCCCCTTAGCTATCACACGTGTTGTCAGTGCGGCCGTAGCTGGTGAGTTCGGTCTTGACTTTTGGGGCTTGGGCCAATTTAGTCATGGTTTAGGTGCGAGGGTGATGCAAGAGTGCATTGGTGTCGTACGACGTTGTGTTGGCGTGGTTGACGGCAAGGTCTATTGGGTAAAAGGGTGCTCCGGTTGATTTTAGGATTGCTATGTTAGAATTAGAGAAAGTTTAGGGTTGTTTTTGCAAATTTGTGAATTCTGAACCCTAAATGAGCTTGAGGCATGATTTGGGTCAAATTTTCTTCAAAATCTTGATTAATGGCTAGATGAATTCAGAATTGTTTCATCTTTGTAAAAGATTTGTTTAAAAAAGAAACACTTTTTAATATAGGGTACGTCTAATTTTAGGGTGAAAGTCAAACCTTAATTTGGGTGCCACAACTTAGGCAAAATGCTAAATATATTTATAATTTTGATTAGTAGGTGACTTACGTAAGATTTTGTGATGCACCATAATATATGTTGGTAGTACACTAAATAATAAGCCAACTAGTGACACATCTAACTCAGGTGTGGCAATTTGTCGTGTTAGGCCAAACATTTCTCATAAAATAATTTTATATAAAAAAGAACCATGGATTACTCTGTTAGGTGTGCATGCCTACTTCTCATGTACTATTTTGGAACCTACCCGTGCCGTATTCTTCAATAGTCTTCCCTGTTTATAAATGTATACATTTTTAGATTTTTTTTTATAAATATATATCATTCTATATTTTTAATGAGAATTTTTCACATTTGTTTCCTTTATACCCCCATTCTAAGATCAACCATAATTAATACTCTACACTATCGACGATTAGGCCTCTGGTTCTTAGTCGAACTTACGTAAATTTAGATAATGAAATGTGAAGCCAATTTAAGGTGAAACTCAAGTAAATCAGGGTATCTATGTCTAACGAAGAAAGGAATTTATACAGGTTCGGTCCCTCTAATGATGAATAATAGCCCTATTCCTGTTGGTATTTCACTAAGAATATCGAGGTTTACAAGGAGAAAATAAGAGGTGTTTTTAGGTGAACTAAAAACAATCTCCTAGTCTTTGTTACACAGTGTATAACAATCTACTGCTTCTATCTCCTAGGTCTTGCCTCTTGGCTCTTTTGCTAGATGAGTCTTGGATCTTTTTTTAGATGTCCCTTCTCTCCTTGGCGATCCCCCTTTTATAGCTCGTCACCGGTTGTCGTTTACGGGATTGAAGGGTTGCCTGGAGGTAGACATGCACCGGCCATGATGTGCCATTATGCCCGATTATGATTGTGCTTTTACTCCTTGACGGTTATTAGAAGCTACAATGTCCCTGGGGAATAAAGAACTGAAGGTATCCAAGGCGGCGGTGGTGGTCGAACATGCTTAACTACTGAGTATGGTCGAATGGGTCTAACTATATAGCCGCTGGTTGTTTTGACTCTTCAATTGTCATGGTTGCATATTAACTACGACCATGTATTGTCATTCTTTCACTCTCCACGACCTAGGCGACCATGGGAATATATCTCCATGATCAGGGTATTTGCGGGTATGTGAGACCATGAACTTTGCGACCTCAGTATTGTGGGTGTCTCGAGACTACCGACCCCGCGACAATACAGGCTGAGACCACAGAGGGGTATGCAAATAATCTAGATCTCGTTATGTAGTCCTTGCAACTATAGAACGGAAAAGATGACCAAGTCGGGTTATAATCCTCGTCAGCTAGTCCCCCGAATTTGAAATAACAAATTATATACTTTGTCATTTCAAATTCTAAAGCTTTTAATTTAATCATATAGGCATTCCAATGTTTCACCTTCTTATAATGCAAATTTGGAGAAAACGCTTCGTTTTCCCACCGTGTGCCGCTACATTTCCCAAGAAGAACTTTGGGTGAGGTTGTCAGGCCATTATGAAGTCTGTTGTTGCAACTCAAGGTTAAACTTATAAGGTGTCTTTTAAGAACTCGAGGCTATGGATATGAACCGTCGCTTCTAAGTTCTACAAATACCTAGCTTTTGCAGTCTAAAGTCTTCAAGCTTTCGCTGATAAGTCTTAGAACCTCTTTTCATCTTCTAATTTTCTTCCTTCTTCTTTGTTCTTATTCTAGTGGCAAACCAAAACTCTAAACAACTCATTGAAAGTGAAGAAGAAGAATTAGCAATAGAAGGCAATGTCGTGCAGGCATTCCAAAAGGTAATTCTCTTTTGAAGGATCTGCATAAATCTTTTTTCTTGAGGAATGGTTTTCAAAACGATGCATCTTGGATTTCTTCAGGTGTTTGAAAATCCAGCAATTTCAAAGAGGCGAATTGGTGATGATATAGGATCATCTAGTGGATCCTCATCGAAAAAACTAATGAAGTCCGATGTGTTAGCTGCCACTGCATCTCAAGCTGCGGCGTCTTTTTTACCATATCCTTCTTACTTTTCACTTGCTTCTCCTCACTTGAGGCAAGTATTGATTATCTCTCTAGCAAAGTTTAAATTACTTAGTTAGAAATGACTCAATATGAGTTGGATATGTAGGGGAAGTAATACCACTCTGTCTCCAAGTTCTTCGGTGGCCAATCAGCATCTGTTTCCAAGGTAAGTATTGTTACCTTTTTAAACCTTTCTATACGCGACCTAGATTGATCCCATAATCATATAGGAGGACAAGGGTTTGTGTGTTCTCAACGAATAGCTGGCTGAGATCCAGGTTTTTCTAAAGGAAAAGACTGCTTTATGCAAGATTCTTAAGGAAGAGAACGAGGAGCTTGAGGAGCAGTTTATCAGGCGAGGACTTGATCTCGACTCTACCTTCAGGGCCGTTGATAGTCTAAAGGCGAATTGTGACAAGGCTCGTGAGGCCACAAGGCTTGCTCGCTTGGAGAGGGACCTTGCTCGAGAGGAGAAAAACACCTCTGATGTAATCATCGCATGTTGTGGTCTCACAACAAAAAATGTCCTCAAAAAACTAAGGACAATTGCAGACTCACTCGGGCGGATGTTATTGATCCTAAAAAGGATGATTTGTCCAGTCTTGTATGTTTCTTTCGGATCAGGCTGACTCGTTGGTCACCAGTATTCCTTTTTTCTGTAAGGATTGTAAAAAATGATAATAAAGTTTTCAATGTTTTTTGGATAAGTTTAATAATATGATCACGTATAATCTTTAATTATTTATTAATATCCAATTTTATCTCTGCTATCAAAAATGATCGCAGGTAAGTATCTCTGCGAGGAAAAATGATTGCAAGTAAATGCCTTCTGCGACCATGGCATTCACAGGTAACAAAAAGTATTTGGGACCGTGGTCTCTGTGACTTCAAAAAATTGAAGCCAAAAAATCTTTATGGTTTAGGTATGATGTAGGTAACTAATAAACATCTAGCCCCTGAAATAAATGGCCTTCGAACCTCAAAAAGGTGCCTTTTGTTTTGTATTTCAACAGGTCCCAAGGAGAAACTTTGGGTGCACCTGTCAGACCCATCATGGAAAGCATTAAATGCGAGGGTTTGGCGTAGTGATTGAAAAGCAACTTATAGACTGAGAAGCTTCAAAAACCCTCTTCTTGGCAATCGCCGCCTCTTCAAGCAGTCTCAAAACCCTTAAAAACCTTCATTTTCCAAGTTCATCTTTGTCTTGGATTGTAAGCAAATGGCATCCTAGGACCGATCCATTCATTAAGATATGGAGAACTTGTGCGAGGCTTTTGTTGGAGTTCTGCCCAGTATTTCTGGTGTGGTCAAAGAGTTCAAATGCTGCTGGATGTGTCTATTTTCATCTGAGAGAGAAAAAGATTATCTAGTTGTTCCTCTCCGCAACTCTGTCCATGGATGGAATCAGTGATGGTTCTATTTCTTGGCTCCTGAGGAGAGCCATATCTGGTTCGAAAATCGTCGACCAAAGAAAAGCAACGAAAAAGACTCTGCTCTTGAACTTGACAGGGAATTGCAGAGTCAGGCCCAGGTTATTCTCCATCTGGCGCGTGAGGGCTTAACAGCGCGGGATGTGATTCGGGACTTTATAAAGAACCGGATCAGACCACTGAAGAGAAGGGTGCATCCTGCCTGAGAGGTGGTGCGTTCTATGCAAGATGAAACCCTGGATTATAATGAAGGTAAAGACCCCTTCTTGTAGATTTGTATATTATCTTCAATCTGTTTTGAGCTTATTGTGTTTCCCAAACAGGTTTACCTACTTCTGAGGTCAGCAGGAGAACGGATGCTCTTTTGAAAATATATAATATTACCACAGAAGGTGAGATGAACGTTCCAAGACCGTAGAGCATGGTTGGTGACAGCAACAACTTGATACAAGAGCGTTGAAAGGTAAATCTCTTTCGGAAAAACTTGTATATGTTTTCCCTTTGAACAATAATCAAAGAAAATCATTCCGATTTGTGTAGTTACTCATGGGCCAAATGATTGGGATGAAGCGGGCTGGTGATAATGTTGGGACTTCTGGGGGTCCTGCATCTAAGAAGTTGAAGAAAACTCCCTCTAAACCCAAAGGCCAATCTTCATCCAAAGTAAAGACTTCAGCCCCCAGCATAATCAAGCTGAAAAAGATTGTAGGGGCGACTTCATTTAAAGCCGTCGAATTTAAATCAGCGGCTGAAACAGTAAAGTTTTTTAGCACTCGCATTTCTCCAAGTACAACTGGAAATTATTCCTTGGTCGTACAAGGAGAGGGAAGTGAGGAGGAGGAAGATGAAAATCCTCTCATTCTGCGGAGAAAAAGTTCCACAAAAGTTTTGAAGAAATCCTCTAAGAGGATGTTATCTTCCTTATTATCTCCTGCAAGTGGGGCATTGAGTTCTCAAAGTCATATGGGACTCAGCTTCAGGCATCATCTTGTTATATTTCCAACTAATTTATTGTGCTTTAGTTAGGTATAATTTATACAATCATAAAATGAATGTACAGGTCAAGTCCAACCCCTGCACAATCTATTTCAACACCAGAAATTGAAACAACTGTTGCAGAGAGGGTAGAGACTTCTATGGCGGAAACTCTTGCCATAGTGGATACTACAGCTCCATCTAAAGTACTAGATGTTGTTGTGACCATTGAAGTACCTGAGACTATCATTGACAAAGCAGTCCAACAGATTCAATCTTTGAAACCTATCAATGATGAAGAAACTGAGGTCACGACTGTGACCTTGACCATGGGGACAAGGGAACAAGCAGGAACTTCTGCTCCCCCTATGGTCGAAGAAATCCTTCCTTCCCCTCATCAGGGAGAAAAGGATTTGGAAGCAGCAGTTCAACTCGCTGATACTCCGTGTCCTGCTCTAGAAGTAAATCTACAAATTACTGAGCAGGCGCAAGATAACTTGGTATCTGAGTCTTTCTCAAAGATCTCATAGAGGTAAGTAAAATCTTTACCCGATGTGTTTTATTGTTTTTCTGAGTAATATCTTCAGATATTCACTTCCTTGTAGAACTCTGCTCGTCATTCGACCTTGGTTAATTCACTAATAGAACAATTCAAGGCCGTTCAAGCGAAGTGCAACCGCTTAGAGCAGTAAGTATCTTGCTCTAATCTTAGTCCTCTACGAATTAGAATGACATTTCTTATTGCCACAGGGAAAACTCTGCTTTGAATTGTGAGGTTGCTAAGGAGTTCTTCAATAAGGAGACCGTGGCGGTAGAAGCTCTGAGGGAAAATAGCAAAGAACTTGCTGAGGCCCTTTCATCCTTGGAGAAAAATAAACAATTATATGCTACTCTCCAAGAGGAAAAAGAGAAGTTACAATCTGACTTAGATCGTAAGTTCATTCTTCCAGAATTTGTCATTGCGTTTATGATTTTTCATGAACTAATCAAATTGTTTTTGCTTCTTTATCTGACCAGGTCAAAGAGAAATAAACTCCAAGTTGGCCGAAGAAAGGAATAACTTGGAGGAAAAGTTTATCCGGCGAGGACACGATCTCGATAAACTTCATAAGACCATCAATATCCTCGAGATGGCTACGGAAAAGGCCAAAAATACTGCAAAACTTTCTCAAGAAGAAAAAAATCATTTGGAAAAGATCATCAATAGCTGCAGTATTATTGAATAGGCCACTCTCGGAAAACTGAGAAAAATCGCGGACTCACTCGAGGCAACAGTTATTGATCCTGAGAAGGATAACCTATCTCTTGAGGAGTCCTGCAACTTGGTCGCGGCTCAAGCTAACTCTCTGATCGCTAACGTCCTAGAGTTTGCAAGGAAGTATAAGGGGACAGTGAAGATCGATGTAGGTATTGCTGCTTCTTCTATCCTTTGCAAACTTAGGCATCGCCATGGACCGAACTTGGATCTAAATCCAGCGGCGGAAAATATAATGTTTGACAATGAAGATCAGATGACTGCGGCCATAGTTGAGGTTAAGCCCATAGTTGATAAACTATTAGAAAACCTCAAGCTTGTATAAGACTTTCTTCTTAGTGCAAAATTTGTTAACAATGGGAAACATAAATTCTTTGATGTACCGAATTTTTTATAACCTGCAAATACATATAACTAATAGAAAATGCAAATGCATGATTAACAAAATTTGAAATAACAAGAAACATACTTAACTTCCCACAAAATGTTATAGTTATATTCCCGAAACCCCCTCCTGAGATCACTAATGCTGACGATACAGTATAGTAATCTTAGGATAAGAAACATGGACTAAAAAGACCATGACTAGCGAGTCTCTTATGCGTTGAGAAACGGCTTAGAGAACAGATATCTCAACTAGAGTTTATCATGAAGTCGCAAGGATAAACAACTTAATATAATTGCCAAAGCTTTTTGCGAATTGAGGCTACCCGAATGATCAGAAACATGCTAGTAAGTCTCGTATACATTAAGAAATGGTTTATTTAGAGATGTCTTATCTAGATGCGACCATGGGATCGGTCAGTGAATCCACTTTAAACATCATAGTAAGATGGTTATTTGCGATTATCCCCTAAGTTTAGCTCAAAAAAATCAAGGACAGAAAATGGGAACACAACCATAACATAAAGTGAAAAAAGCACTTTATTATTAAAGGAAATATGCTAATGGAAAAGGGAAACAGAAATGGGAAAACTTACACATAAAACTTGCACAATTGATCTATATTCCGAGAATTGGATAAGATCCTTCCATCTTCCCTAACTAGAGCCGATCCTAGTCGCAGAATTGAAACCACAGTATAAGGACCTTCCCACTGAGGGGAGAACTTGTTGCGATTAGATTGGTTTTGGATTTTTCTTAAAACCAAGTCACCCATGTGAAGACTACATGGTCGCAACTTTCTACTATGATATTTATGCAAAGCTTGTAAATAGGCAGCAGACCTAATCAATGCTCAATCACGCTTTTCTTTGAGAAGAGAAAGTTCAGCTTCTCGAGCATCACTTTGATTGTCAATGTCTAAGTGACTTAGGGGAGCCAAACCAAATTGTATTTCAATTGGTAAGATTGGTAAGACAGCTTCTGCACCAAAAACTAGTTGGAAAGGCGTCTTGCCTGTAGCTCGAATGGATGTGGTATGTAACGCCTATAATACGGAGTAGAGTTCATCTACCCAAGCCCCTCGAGCGTAACTTAAGGCGGTCAAAAACACATTTCTTGACACCCTGTATTATTTGCCCGTTGGCACGTTCAACTGCACCATTGCTCTGTGGATGAGCGACGGATGCAAAATAGACTTTGGTCCCAATGTCATCGCAATAGTCTAAGAAAAGACCACCAACAAACTGGGAACCATCGTCGGTAACGAGACAACTTGAAGCACCAAATTGTGTCACTATGTTCTTATGAAAGAACTTTTTGGCTACACTGGCAGTAATATTTCGGACTGGTTGAGCCTCGATCCACTTGGTGAATGTATCAATGGCTACAAACAAAAATTTGTATCCATTGACTGCTTGAGGCATTGGTCCTACAATATCTATCCCCCAAATGGCAAACGACCACATTAAGGGAATAACTTGCAAAGCATATGCTGACTGATGAACTTGCCGAGCATGGAATTGACACTGTGGGCATGTTTTGACCAATTGCATGGCATCATTAAGTGCCGTAAGCCAATAATAATCCTGTTGAAAAGCTTTCCCGACCAGTGTATTTCTCTTAGAAGGCATTTACCTTCTTCTTGAGAAATACAACACTTAAGTGCTCCTTGAGTTCCTTTTCTATATAAGATTCCCTTAACAAGTCTGTACATGCATGCTTTCTAACTAACCGATCATTGTCAGTTTCATCCTTAAGCCCCATTCGCAAGATAGATCCTCAATGGATGGATCTAAGCTGCTTCTTGCTCTAAGGTAGCGACGTTAGTTATCGCCTCTGACTCTTCTTTGATAGAAGGAGATTTTAAGTGTTCAACGAACACTCCTGCTGGAGCGGATGTACATGAGGACCCAATTTTTGACAATTGGTCTACAAGAATATTGTCTCTTCACTGAACGAATTGGACTTCAAAATTATTGAAGTGTTTTTCCAATTTCCTCACCTCGTCCAGGTAATAACCCATTGTCTCATCGGAGATGTTGTACTCTTTGTTTACCTGGTTTACGACTAGCTGTGAGTCCCCTCTCACCACTAATCGAAACCCGGCAAGAAGACCTTCATACTCTGCTGCCTTATTGGTAGCAGCAAAGTGTAGTTGTATGAAATATCAGAGTTGGTCACCCTGAGGTGTAATTAAGACCACTCCAGCCCCCGAGTGTTGATAACTGCGAGAGCCATCAAAGTACATTGTCCAATGATCAGCATTGTCCAAATCCATAGTCCTGCACAAGTGGTTCAGAATTAGACCATTCGACCTCAAAATCTGCGAGGATTTGGGATTTGATTTCAAATTCTACCACCCATTTCGCAACTCGACCAGTAACTTCCGAATTCCGGAGAATATCCTCTAAAGGAAAAGATGAAGGCACGGAAATCATGTGCGCTTGAAAGTAATGTCGAAACTTTCTAGAAGCCATTAAGAGAGCATAAAGTAACTTTTGGACTTCAGGGTAATGCTCCTTCGGTCCATTAAGCACCTTACTTATGTAGTAAACTGATTGTTGCACTCCTTCCCTTTCTGCGACCAGCACTACGCTAACTGCATGAGGGGTAGCAGCCAAATAGATGAGTAAAGATTCTGCCTTAACAGGGGAAACCAACACCAGAGCACTAGTGAGGTATGCTTTTACTTTCTGAAAGGCTTGTTCGGCTTCGTCCGACCATCAGAAACCATTATGCTTACGCAGAACCTTGAAGAAAGATAAACCACATTTGCCTAACCGTGAAATGAAACGACTCAAAGCCGCCATTCGACTGGTTAGGCTTTGCACTTCCTTCGTAGTTGAAGGGGATCGTATTTTCTCAATGGCCTGAATTTTTTCAGGATTAACCTCAATGCCTCTTAAACAAACAAGGAAACCTAAAAGCTTACCCATATTTATTCAGATTACAAAAAGTTTCAGCAAGATCATCTATATGACTAAAGCTTTTAAGACTCTTTACAACCAAATCATCAACATAAGCTTCTAAATTACGCCCTAATTGAAAAAGAAAGGTCTTTTGCATCAAGCGCTGGTACGTGGAACCAGCATTCTTGAGCCCAAATGGCATCCTTATGTAACAGTAAGTACCAAATGGGATGATGAAGGCAGTTTTCTCTTCATCTTCTTCTGCCATGCTAATTTGATGGTAGCTTGAGTAAGCATCCAGGAAGCTCATTAGTTCACAACCCGCTGTTGAATCGATCAACTAATCAATACGGGGAAAGGGAAGTCATCCTTCGGGTAGGCATTATTCAAATTGGGGTAATCGATGCACATGCGCCACTTACCGTTTGATTTCAGGACCATGACCGGATTCGCGAGCCATTCGGGATGGTCAACTTCGCGAATAAAACCAGCCTTTTGGAGTTTGTCTAACTCTGAACGGATAGCTTCTTGCCGATCAGGAGCAAAACGTCTGAGTTTTTGCTTTATTGGTCACTGTCCAGGCTGAATTGCTAGCCTGTGCTCAATCACTTCCCTTGGGACTCCAGGCATGTTTGAGGTTTTCCACGCAAACACCTTCATGTTAGCCTGGAGGAAAGTAATGAGCGCTAGCTCCTATTTTTCATCCAGATTTGACCCAATTCGAATGGTTCTAGATGGATCATCTGAGAATAGTGGAACTTGCTTGAGTTTTTCTTTTGGTCGTGGGGATCCCTTGACTGCATCTGATTTTGAGGTCGCAACCTTGACATACCGTAGGAGAAGTTGATCGACCAGTTCCAGGGAGATTCGATCACAAGTTAGAGCTGTTAACTGCCTCTAACTGTGATCACGCCATGTGGACCTGGCACCTTGACGCATTAATAAGCATAATGCGTTGCTGATACATCTTAATTTAATAGAATTTTACCCTGGATGGAGGTCATGATGATCAATAACCACGTCCCTCGTACTTAGGTTGTAAGGCTTTCTCGCCAAGGCTACGTGTAGTAGTCTGGCCAGATAAGTTTAACCCTGGGACGATCGAGCGATTCGATGAAACTACGAATCCTTTGGAATTCCTCCAGATTTATATTATTGCCATCCAAGCGGCTGGTGGTGATGACCGGGTTATGGCAAACTATTTACCGACTGTCATGGAAGGTCTAGTGCAGACCTGGCTATTCAATTAGCCTGAAAGATCAATCTATAATTGAGAATATTGTGCGATGCAATTCTCAACAATTTCCAAAACTGTTACCAAAAGCCTTGCAAGGAAGATGACCTTCATCGCTTGTGCCAGACTTCCATAGAAACTCTTCGGCAGTTTGTCAAACGATTTGAGGGAGTGAGAAATACCATTCCTAACATCTTTGATAGCTCTGTTATCAGGGCATTCAAGCATGTCGTTCGGTATCGAAGATTTACCGAAGATTTGCTTATCATCCACCACGATCAGTCAGGGATCTGTTTGACATGACTGATCGTTATTCTGATGCAGCTGAGGCCGTTGAATAGAATAAGATGGTGGATAAAGGAAACTTGCTGCCTCAACCAGGTCTCGAGGTCGAGAAGAAGGATGATTCGCGTAAGAAACCTGAGCCAACTGCGGGCGGAAAGTCAAGAAAGGTAAAGAAAGCCAAAACTGGCCAATTCCGAGAGGTCACCATCATCGACAAGCAACCTCAAGGGAAAGGTAAGAAGATTCCATTTAAGACTAATAAATTTTCTTCTGCTGGTCATAGCAACCAGGCAAAAAACAAACTAAATCGCAGGGAGTGAAGAAATGGTGTCCATTGCACAATGTTTCATCACACGATCTCCAGAATTTTGAACCTGGTTAAGAAAGCTGGATGATTTTTACCAAGATAAAACCTCTATGCCCACAATACCAGGTCAAGGACAAGCCAGCGGAAATAAGGGCGCTAGTGGAGATGAGGACATGCCATATCAGGTACCTAACAATCATGTTACTGTTATTTTTGGTGGTTCTTCATCTTATTTTTCTAAGCGTCAGTTTAAAACTGTTTGCCGTGAGGTAAATAGTACTGAAGCTCCTTTAGGGAAGCCTCAGTTTCCCTGCTGGTCAGAGATTTCCCTGACCTTTAGCTGGAAAGATTGCCCTAAGGGATTGACGGGACCTTGGCGCGTCCCTCTGGTCATATCCCCTATCATTAGCAATGCTAAGGTAGGACGAGTGTTGGTTGAAGGAGGAAGTTCCCTCAACCTACTTTTTGCCAAGGCTCTTAACGAGATGCAAATCCCTCGTTCAAAAATAAAGCCAGTAGCTCAACCATTTTTGGTATAATTCCTGGTTCTTCTATGTTACCTATTGGATAGATTGTGCTGCCAGTAACACTTGAAGAACCAGCAAATTTTTGAACGGAATTAATTACTTTTGATGTAATTGATTTTGATTCAGCTTATAATGCCTTTTTGGGAGGCCTTCACTTGCTAAATTCATGGTGGCGACTGATCGCACCCGAGAGGGTTGAGCGCGATTTGTGAAGTAATAAACCGCAAGTGGACGGTTGAACGTTGAGCACTTGAGGGTCAAATTCCACGAGGAACAAGCGTATTCGTCTTTCTAGCTTAATGGATCACTGATTAAGTCTAAACGAGTTTTGGGGTTGTTTTTCTTCCAGTTCGGGGCACTGGGTCAACAGTCAGAGGATCGCTTCCATTGTCACGTTTGGCCAGAGCCTCTCTCTTGTTCAGGATCCCGCGTCAAAGCACTAAGGACTTAAGAACTCCCCTAAATTCTAGCTAAGGCTCAACTGTTACGTCTGTTGCCGAAACGAGAATTTAGGGTTTAGAGGAAGAAAATATTAGAAAATAACTCCAAAAGTTGAGATTAAAACCAAGGAAAAATCACGCCTTCCGGATTAGGTCATCCCTAACCCTAGAAGGGATCAACTTGCAAAAAGCCATAAGAATGCCGAAATAATAATAAGAAATAAATAAAAACTTACTTGATTACTTGAGAATTCAAGTTGTCGCCCTTGTCGTCTTACAAAAGCAATAAAATAGAGAAGGGGGCTCTACTAAACTAAAACTAAACTAAACCCTAATGGCTAGTATGTAAAAAAGTATGTCTAAATGAGCCAAAAACTTCTCTATTTATAGTACATAAGTCCTAGAATTAACCAATTACAACTCAAGACTTATTTAGGAAGAAAATTGTCTCAGTTTCAGACTTTAAACCGACTAACGGGTCAGTTTTGGATTCAGAAATTAGGTTTCAGGTCGGATTCGGGTCCAATTTTGGGTGGGATTCCTGTTTTTTCTTCAGATTTTCAGCATCTTCTTTCTCCACTTCGTTTCCTATCCAAACGATGTCGAAATAACTCCAAATTTGGTACGTTTGTTCCCTGAAATATGAAGAACACACTCGTGAAAGCGGATTGTAAAAATGTCACAAAAATTCACATAAAATGACGTATCAAAGGAATTTTAAGCATCATTTTTGCACATTTTCAATACTAAATCTAGGGTAAAATTCTACCAAATTAAAACTTATCAAATTCCCCCAAGCTAGTATTTTGCTTGTCCTCAAGCAAAGAATGTGAATAATTTTTCCAAAAATTGAGATGCCTTGGTAACTTAGATTCTCTATAAACAATCTTTCGAAAACTCTCATCACATCTATGCATATTAGGCAATTGATCTAAGCAATTTTAAACTCTCCAATTGCAAATATTCAGATTATCAAATTTCAACCTTAGAAAAGAGAAAGCTTAATCAATTAAATCATCTTGACAACTTCTTTCATATAGGATTTAGAACAAACTATAGCTAAAGAAAACACTCATTATGCTACAATTTATACAAAGTGATGAGGACATCACTTCTTCGGATACACGCACCAACCATAATCCTCCGCTTGTGACACAAGGACCAAAACGCGCAGCAAAGCCCAATTGTTGCATTGCCAGGTGAACTCGTTCCTAAGTTTATATATATATGGTTTTGAGAATGGTTTACTACCTAATAGAGATAATATTGTGCTTAGGAACCATGGAGAGGACCAGCAAGGACGCAAGGACCAGCAAGGAGCCCAAGTCAAGTTGGAGTCCGGGATGGATTCGAGTTGGAGTCCGGTTCGGCCATCCAGGAGTAGTCTGCCTTCAAACAACCATAACTCACTCATACGAAGTCCAATTGGGACGTTCTTATAGTCCACGGAGAAGCCCACGACGAGATATTTCCAATCACTAGTACAGAAAAGCTTTCTTCTATCGGTAAAAAAAAAACCCTTCTACTATCGATTTTCGTACCGATAGAGATAGACATGATAGAACAAGACAGAACATTTTCTATTGGTAAATAACCGACAGAAGAAATTAACAATTCTATCGGCATCATAGGAGTGTACCGATAGCAAACCCGTCGTAGTGTGACGATTAACGGTGGGAAAAGTACCACTATTCTAACGGTTAATTACATGATTACAGACAGGAAAATATTACTATTCTATCGGCACCTTATGATTGTACCGATAGAAAAAACCCGTCGTCGTCTGACGTTTAGCGTTGGGAAAAATACTGATATTCTAACGGTTAATTACAAGTTTACCGACAGAAAAAAGTTTAGCACTCTCTCGGTTGGAAATGAGATTACCGATAGAAAAAAGCTTAGTACTCTCTCGGTTGTGTATGAGTTCACCGGCAGGAAAAATCACACTTTTCTAATGGTTAATTATAAGTTTACCGATAGAAAAAACTACAGTAGTCTCTCGGTTGTGGATGAGTTCACTGGCAGGAAAAGTCACACTATTCTGACGGTTAATTTCAAGTTTACCGATAGAAAAAGTGGTAGTAGTCTCTCGGTTGTGGATGAGTTTTCCGATAGAAAATTTGTAGTAGTCTGTCGGCTGTGAATGAATTTACCGATAGAACATTCACATATACAGTACGTTATTTACATTCACAATATAGTACATTCACATATACAGTACAGATGCAATACATTATAGATTGGATACACAATACAGTACAGATGCAAAGAAGGGTAAATTCACAGAACAGATTGACACATTAGACAGTTATTCACATATATTCACATATATATGGACAAATACAAATTGCAATCCAATGTGGACATTTATTGACATATATATTTATTCACATGTATATAAACAGTCTATGCACAGAGTACACGAAAAAGAGAAAATTATCATGGCGGATGGTTGGGCGCAACTTCCTCCATGACATATTGAGCCCAGATTTGTCGAAGATCTCTAATCTTTGCATTTTCGTATGAGTCTTTCGACATGGCGATCTGCAAGCATGTGTGAATACTTAGTAACTAACTTCCTAATTTAGAACGTGACACCCAATTTTCAAATTTGAGTTAGCTATCGATGCTTACCTGGGGGAATTGGGCAAAGTTTGTCTGCACTAGGTCGTACATGTAGCGCAACACATAAAACCCGCATTCCCACGATTACGGCTGCTGATGGCACTGAGATAATTGCATATGCGAAGACATGTTAGCTATTGTTTCCGTAAACTAATTAAGCATAAGCAAAAAGTCTCGTGAGTACCTCATATTCTTTCCAAGCTAGTAGGGAGCCCTGCGGTGCGGCATGCCTCCCTCCAGCGGACACATATTTATCAAAAGTCCTGCATTTCAGTTAGTATTGCCGGTTAATGTATTATCATTAGCTAGTGAGGTGAAAATTTAAATCAAACATATAAGTTACTTACGCCTCCATATTCCCCTTGACCACATATTCGATCGATAATCTGTCACGCATCGAATTGAGGTAGTACACCTCGTTCCTCGGCGGACAGATCACGATGAGGATCCAGTGGCCCCTGCATTGTACGTAAAAGAGGACCGCTAGCTCAAAGTATATCTCAGGTGTAACATACAAGATCGAGTTAAATTAGTACGAAATGCACTAACCTTTGGTGGTACGGCACCAGAATGAACTCCCTGTCCTGCTGCGCCATCAGCGCCTAGGATATGTACTGCTCAGCGTGCGCGGCGTCGTGCTCTAGCATCGTGAGGCTTATTTTCTCTGGGTCGAGGAAACCCACCTTGTCACACGCAGCCTCCGATGCTAGCCTGTACATGCACCTGCATGCAAAGGACGACATTAGTATTGCACAGAAAGTTACTACATTTCAAATGAACTACAACAATGCAGAGTTAGCAAACAGAGTTAGAAAACAGCAATACATAGCATCAGCAAACTCACAGGACTCCAGTCCGTATGATGGACATATCGAGCTCCCGCCAGTTGTAGAGGTCGAACAGATCCTCGTGTGCCACGGATATACTCCCGGGCTCACGGTGGAACTGCCCAGGCCTGTAGGGAACTAAGAAGTTCAGATTGCGCCGAGCTCGGTGTAGGTACCACTCGTGGAGGTCTCTGGTTGATCGATCCAATTTGCGCAAAGCTGCCTCCGACATGAGTGGGAACCCGTTCCTGAACCTCTCCGGTTGTCCCTGTCGCCCTTTTCCCTTGCCTTTGCCCTTGCCTTTTGCCGGGGACTGAGCGCGTACCTTCAAAGGCAAGGGCAAGGTGATGGCGGCTTTCTTCTGAGGTGAAGGCGTGGATGCGCTGGGTGGGGTCGAGGCCGTCTTTGATGTGTCCAAGGTCGCACGAGATCGGGCCTCATGCCCCGAGCTGGGGGCGCAGTCCCCTGGTAGCCCAACGGCAGGCCACTTCAATTAATGAGCACGTATGTTAGATTATGCAAGTTGAGTGTACTGAGTAGGATGTAATCTAAAATGTGTAGGATTTACCGGTTGTATTAAAAGACACTTCTTGGGCCACTGTACGTAGGAGCCCACTGCCTCAGCAAGTGTCTGCAGTTCCTCTGTTGGGACTGGCAACGGAGAATCGTTGTAGCCCGGCATGGCCATGTCCACCTGTACCTTTGCGAACCCCAACCGCAGAGGTACACAGTGGACCCGGACATCCGGCCCAGACGGATATACGAAGCTGTGTCCAACCACTTCCTGCCCGGCGCCTACGTGATTCTGTAGGATGCAGCCCTCCGGCTTCTGCAAATTTGTAACAATTAAAACAGGTTAGCGAAACAACTCTAACAGAATGGGAGTGGCATCAACTTAAGTGCACAGATGAAGGCTTGCAGTACCTCAAGTAGATCCACTGGATCCGCGAGTACCTTTGAAGCGCAACTGCTTATCCGACCCCGCGGGGTACTGTCGTCCTGGGGATCCGCATCTGCACTCTTGGCCAGCAATGCTTCTCTCAACCGTGCAAACTCTTACCTCAGTTGTGCGACCTCGGACTGCACCTCAGACTGCACCTCAGCCCGTATCTCAGCCCGCATCTCCGCCCGTATCTCCGCCCGTACCTCAGCCCGTATCTTATCGGAGAGGTCAGCTTCCTTTTCCTTCCAGGAGCGGGCCTTCTTCCTCGGTGGAGCCGGATCTACGAAACCGGCCTTCCACGACACAATGGCTCCCACGGCCCGTGTCCGCCCGGGATGCTCCTTATTTCCTAGAGCCCGGGTGAGGAAGTCGTTCTCCCTCTGCGGGGTAAACAATCCCTCCGCTGCCTCCTTCTCAAAAGAGATCTGTTACATTTAAAGGTACCTTGTGAGAAAAATTGCCTTATATACACTTGTGCGCACACAGTTTACGAGGTTAGCCAACTTACCATTCACCTCACAACGTCGGCGTCCCCAGGGGTTGCGAACTGCACAGACCCCGTGGACGACACGGACCCCCTCCCCCTCCACCATCGCTTGCACCTCTCATCCCGGATCTCGGAGAGCGGCAACTCAGGGGTGTCAATGACAGGATTTTGCTCGTCTTCCTTCTTCCACTGTGATGAGGACATCACACCCAAGGATACAACCGCTGCCCCTTCTTCCCCTACGACCGCTACTTCGTCCCCGACCGTCGCTGTTTCGGCCACTACTTCATCTACGACGCCTGGAGGGCTTAATCCGGAAGCAAGGCCTTTCCACCCACCTTTGCTGGACCAGCACGTCAAGATCATCCACCGAGGACAGCCCACGCGCCAAGGAAGGCCCAAGATCAAGCCCAATTCGTCGACAAGTCCGGTTCGGCCATCCAGGAGCAGCAGTACTTCAAACGGACATACCTTGGGCTCCCGGACTCCGTTTTCAGCGTGCGACCACCCGTTTGAAAGCTTAGGAGATAAGCTTTCCAATGGATCTGGTCCCAAGGCCAAATTTCTCCTGGAGAGACGGGAAAACACAGAACAATCTCACGGGCCAGAAATCCCGGGTGCTGCGCCACCTTTCTTTTGGGCCCAAGGCCCATGTATCTTAGGGTTTTGGTGGCCAACGCTGTTTTGGCTGCCCTACACCTCCTGGCTGTCGCTATATATATGGCGGCCACCGTTCTTTTACGTTTAGGTTTTGTTGTGTTTGGTAGACCCCGTGTGCGTCCCTCCTCGTGTTTGCGCGTGTCGACTAGACCGCCCGAGCCGAGAAACAGAACCTCAACTTGTTCCTTTTGATTTCAATACTATCTATTCAGATTGCTTCATACTTTGTTCTTGCGGGTTCTCGATTTCTTGCAGGAACTACCGATCATTGGATCTTGTATCTGTGTGGAATTGGCATTGCGATTGTGAAGTTCCCGACCTGCTGGTTGGAAGCCCTAAATTCGGTGCCATCAACACCCCCAAATCGACGTATCATCATCTCACCGAAAGATCGAGATCGCCGTCCCCATCAAGTGGTATCAGAGCTCAAGGTTGCTCGGTGAGATTTCCCCTCAATTCTGATTTTTTTCACCTAGAGTCCAGAAAACAGCCACAAAAAAAAAATAGTAGATTGGTTCCTCTGTCCAAGCTAATTTGTGCCCTAACTTTTACTACTTGTTCTTGGTTTGTTGAATCGTCGGTTGCATAATCGTGTCTTTGCTGGTTTTAGAGTCTAGTTCCTTTAGAGTTTCGAGTTCTGTTCACGTAATTGTCATAGTGTTTTTCGCGTTCATCGTGTCTTCCTTTGTGCCGCTGCCACCATCTCGCCGCCGCTAACAACAAGCGCTGCAGCCCTAAACCAACCATATCACAGCGCCTTTACCTTCCAAAAAGAGTGGATCGGTTCCAAAAATAGCGGATTGGCTTTCTTGTAATAGTTTCACAATTTCCACCTGCCAAAACACCCTCCACATCCACCTGGCCGAGCCCCACCACTTCCCCAACTCAGCCAAGCCCAAAAAGGAAACTCCAAAACTTACTCCAATTCGTTCTCGCGTGCAATTTTGTGACTGCTGCAGTAAAACAATCATAACTTCTGCATACGAACTCGGATTTGGACGTTCTTGGACTCGTTCGAAAGATCACGAAATTTCCTATCAGATCCAGCCTTGTCTTTGACAAAATAGATATTTCCAAATTCGGCCATTAACAGTGAGAAAAGTTGCAATCTTTGTCAGGCTGATTTTTGATCCACCGCAAAAAAATAAAAAATAATAAAAAAAAAGAAGAAATTCTGTGAGCAAAGGAGAACAAAATAAAAAGAGGCCAGTGCAACAAAAGAGCCGCGCTGTGAAAGAAAAAAAAAAAAGGAAAAGAGAAGAAATTCTGTGAGCAAAGGAGAACAAAAGGGAGCTTTATCATTTTGGTGCTGCATATTGAGGATCCTAGCCTATATTTATCTTGTTTGTTCAAGGACCTTCATCTTTGTTCTGTGACCTAAGTCTGCGATTAGGCTCGCGTCTCTAGCACGGTCTAGCCTAGGACCAGCATTGTACTGATTTTGAACGACTTTTCAGCTTACTTTGGATCGATGGTACTAGTTCCTCCTTTGCTACATATTATTGCCTGTCCAAGCTCCACCATCTTCTAACCACACAGGTTCCGGAATTTGCAATCGCTTGCCACATCGAGGACTTGTAAGAACTTGGTAGAAGCTTGAGAGTGTGTGAGGCTTGCCACTTCATACAACCTAGTAGTTCATAGGAGCTTTCATATCTTTGTGAAGTTTCTTTGTTTCTACTAACTATGGCAGGTATTCCAAGCAATCATGGGAGTAACGTCGGCAGTAGGAGTGAACATGAGGACCCCCTCACACCAAAACAACGGCGTTGGGTCACTCATTTTCAGAGGATGCACAATCAGCATGAGATGCGAACTCGTGACACTCTTGATGCGATTCAGGCGCAATTGGCACCCCTCACTGAGCTTCAAGCACAGCTAGCACAACTTCTTCAAGGTGCTGCCCCCAACAATGGTGCCGCTGGTCATGCTTTGGGCCAACGCGGTGCTCCGCTTGCTCCTTTAAACGGGGTGGATCAAGAGGAGAACAACTACGCTGCCGATACCGAGGACGACTACAGGGTCAATGTGAACAACGACCGACCTCATCGTCGACTCCACAACAACAGGCAAGGTATGGCTAGAAATCAACATGATCAAAGGGAAGAACGTGATAATTCTATGGCAAAAATGAAATTTACTATGCTTCCTTTTGATGGCACATATAATCCTGATGTTTATCTAGATTGGGAGTTGGCGGTAGATCAAAAATTTTCTTGCTATGACTTCTCTGAGCGTAGAAGGGTTCACGCTGCCACTAGTGAATTTACTGGTTTTGCATCTATTTGGTGGAAAGAACTTTGTAGAGCCAACCGTGATGTACCTACAACTTGGGATAGGTTGAAGCGTGTCATGAGGGCTAGATTTGTTCCTACATACTATGCTCGTGATTTGTTGAATAAAATGCAGCGCTTTAATCAAGGTGATAAGACGGTTGAGGAATATTATCAAGAATTGCAAATTGGCATGTTGCGCTGTGGGTTAGACGAGGGTGAAGATGCAAAAATGGCTAGGTTCTTGGGTGGGCTTAACCGAGAGATACAGGACATACTTGATTATAAAGAATACAATTCTATCACTCGTTTGTACCATCTTGCTTTGCAAGCAGAAAGGGAAGTGCAGGGTCGACGATCGACAACGCGAGGAAATCTTGGAGGCTCCTCCACATCCAAGTCGGTCCAGATCCATACCAAGGCATCATCTTCCATACCTGGACGTGTACCTACACCCGCTGTTCCAACTACTTCGACGCCATCACGCATTCCGGAGGCAAACAAATCAGTCACACTTCAAGCACCCGCCAAGAGTGCTTCCTCAGTTGCCTCCACCGGTCGAACGCGGGAAATACAATGCTTTCGATGCAAAGGAATGGGGCACGTGATGCGAGATTGCCCTAATCAACGTGCTCTAATAATCAGAGAAAATGGTGAGTACACTAGTGCTAGTGACATTGATGAAGATGAATATGCTCTTGTTGCCACTAACACTGCAAAGCCAGCAGAAGAGATTATCACTTCTGCAGCATCCGAGAAATATCTGGCTCTTGTTGTCACACGTGTACTTAGCGCACAGCCTGCACGCGATGAACAAAATCAACGCCATACTATCTTTCAGACAAGGTGTGTGGTGAATGAGCGCGCTGTGCATGTCATTGTTGATGGAGGTAGCTGCAACAATCTTGCTAGTGTAGACATGGTCGAGAAGCTTGGCTTGACCACAAATCCACTGCCTCAAAAGTATGAAATTGAATGGCTCAATTCCAATGGTAAGGTTCAGGTAACTAAAACCGTTCAAGTACCTATCTCGATTGGTTCTTATCATGATATTGTTGTTTGCGATGTTGTACCCATGGATGCTTGCTCTCTTTTATTGGGTAGACCGTGGATCTATGATATGGATGCTATACATCATGGTAGGACCAATGAGTATACTTTCTTGTATAAGGAAAAGAAAATTGTTTTGAAACCCATGAGCCCTACCGAACTAAGAAACATTGATGTTAAAAGAGCTCAAAGAGAACAAGAAGAGAGTGGAATTAAAAGTGTAGCTAGTAAATCAACCCATTCAACTACACCAGTTGCTCAAAAACCTGATCTTAAGTTGAAGGGTAAAGTATTGTTGGCTACAAAAGTTCTCTCACAAGATAACATGGATAGTATAGAACCATTGCCATTATCTGTTTCTTTGTCTCCTGTTGTCACTAACTTTTTGCAGGAGCATGGGATGGAGTCGAGGACGACTCCAATTCAAGAAGGGGAGGATGATGAGGACATCACACCCAAGGATACAACCGCTGCCCCTTCTTCCCCTACGACCGCTACTTCGTCCCCGACCGTCGCTGTTTCGGCCACTACTTCATCTACGACGCCTATAGGGCTTAATCCGGAAGCAAGGCCTTTCCACCCACCTTTGCTGGACCAGCACGTCAAGATCATCCACCGAGGACAGCCCACGCGCCAAGGAAGGCCCAAGATCAAGCCCAATTCGTCGACAAGTCCGGTTCGGCCATCCAGGAGCAGCAGTACTTCAAACGGACATAACTTGGGCTCCCGGACTCCATTTTCAGCGTGCGACCACCCGTTTGAAAGCTTAGGAGATAAGCTTTCCAATGGATCTGGTCCCAAGGCCAAATTTCTCCTGGAGAGACGGGAAAGCACAGAACAATCTCACGGGCCAGAAATCCCGGGTGCTGCGCCACCTTTCTTTTGGGCCCAAGGCCCATGTATCTTAGGGTTTTGGTGGCCAACGCTGTTTTGGCTGCCCTACACCTCCTGGCCGTCGCTATATATATGGCGGCCACCGTTCTTTTACGTTTAGGTTTTGTTGTGTTTGGTAGACCCCGTGTGCGTCCCTCCTCGTGTTTGCGCGTGTCGACTAGACCGCCCGAGCCGAGAAACAGAACCTCAACTTGTTCCTTTTGATTTCAATACTATCTATTCAGATTGCTTCATACTTTGTTCTTGCGGGTTCTCGATTTCTTGCAGGAACTACCGATCATTGGATCTTGTATCTGTGTGGAATTGGCATTGCGATTGTGAAGTTCCCGACCTGCTGGTTGGAAGCCCTAAATTCGGTGCCATCAACACCCCCAAATCGACGTATCATCATCTCACCGAAAGATCGGGATCGCCGTCCCCATCACACTGCTCCTCCTTCCCTGCATAGCCCCGGGATCCGAGCCGATGCGGGTGGTTGTTCCTCTTCTGGATCGCCCTATTCTTCTCGCTAAGGGCCTTGAACTCCTCAGTCCCCTTCTGCTTGGTGAATTCTTCCCATACCTCCTCCGATATGAAGGGGTACTTCTCGCAAGGAGATTTCCCCGCAGCGAGGAAGTTACTGACGAGCCAGCTGTTAAAGGTTTTCCATGTTCCGTTCATGTCCTTCAAGCAGGCAGTCCTAGGTGTATCGTCGGGGATGTTCCACTTAGCCTGTTTTCGAAAAATGCATACAATTAATCACGAGTTAGTTAAACTTTAGTATAAGCCAAGAGAACGTGATTACGAAAGAGTTCAGCGATTTCAGTTAATTTAACCTTCACTTCCGCCCACAACCTCTCCCTCTCGTCCGCCGTCACGTCCTTCCAGCTCTGGACGGTGATCTTCACCCTTTCTTTCGCCAACAGCCCAACGTAGGCGCGTACCTCCCAGCATTCTTTCCAATCGGCCTCCCAAATTGGTTGAACTCACAAGAAAGATCTGTGCGTTTGGCCAAACGCCCCAACGTCGTCGCGCCTCGCCCCACCCTCTTGCGCTGGGATGTAACAGCTGCATCTTCAGTAGTTACGATGGGGTTGGTCCTAATCGAACCACTAGTACCATCCGATGAAGACGACGACATGTCTTCCCCTACAAAACCATCAACAAACCATATGGCAATTAATTCGCCTTGCAGTTCCATAACTCAGCCCAGGACTAGAGTGCCGCATCCCGCCCTCACAGGGGGACACGACTACTCCCATGGGGACCCAGCTTACTGCAGCCGATCCCTTACCTCTTGACTTCCCAGGATGAGCCAAACATAGGAGTATATTGCATCAGTTTAACTTGCATTACATTGAGCAGTATGGCCAATTGGCCTCATTACAACATAATAAATTACAGGCCATCACGGCGTAAATAAGTTTGGTTGCAGAAGAACAACTACTCGGCAGAAGCTAAGTGAACCCCCACAGCAAGAAGTTGAAAGCAGAGCAACACTTTTCAGGACTTGGGTAGAACTGACTCTCTTCCTTCAGGGATCCAAGAAGTTATCCAGGCCTTCGTCTTGATCAGGGACATTCCATCTATTGGATAGTGAATTGCAAGGGTGAGCACTTACGTACTCAGCAAGTCATAGATAAGAGTAGATACATATAGTAGAATGATATGAACCTATGCTATTAGGGAAGGAGGGAAGGTTGCAAAATACTTTTCCTCTTTCCAAATCTATGGCAGTGCTCATCATGACATATCATTAATATCTTTTATAAACTCTTAGAAGCACTACCATAGCACGACAACACATGTCTGCCCATGTTAGCACTTCATTTCATGACAACACATGTCAAGCACACATGAGCTAAGTCTAGCCATATTTTATTTAGAAAACATACTTGTGTCACATCGACGTGGATAGGATCCACAGCGCGCAGGCTCCTATAGACCCGGGAGCTCGGAGTATTCGAATACGTTTTTAACTTTGCAAAGGTGTACCACTTTAATCCACCAATCATTCGGCTTTCAAGTCGGTACCTCTCCATGCGACTTTTACGCATGTGACAAGGCCGAGATGACACAACAGTTTACAGTCCTAGCATTAACAATTCTCTGCCCGGTAAATAGACAGTTAAGTCTCAAGTACCGTTGTGGGTCCTTCCCACTGCCTTACTTCCTAGCCTGGGTCTATGTTCTCGCAAGACACATAGCCTCTCTTGATTACAGTCGCGCACGACTTAATCTGGCGTAGGGCGTCTTCCTTCTTTCCACCCTTTCCTCTCATGATTTTTCTGAACTCACATCACTCATGGCCTTCTGCGGCCCACCAGTTCTCGCAAGACACTGGATCGACAACCATTGCAGGGAAAAGCTAATACTAAAGAAAGCTACTAAGTTGCGCCCGTCCCATAACCGGGCAAGTGGTTGGTACGTTTTTCATGCCGCATAGAAGCACAACACAAGGTTCTAGTCCTTACATGCCCATGACCAGTGCATTCCACAAACCCTGCACTCGTCAGTGCCACCACCATTCCATACCAAACTCTGGCCACGGCAAGGGTTCTATTTCATGAATATACATATATACATATATATTAGTTATGGCTCACGGTTTGATCATTTTATAAGGAATCTCCTCATCTTTTGTCGGCATACAGCCTAGTACTGCCACATCATACCTTTGTCATTTCATCAAATGCAATACTGCTTATAACCAAGGCAATGTCTTAACAATTCATAAAATATAGGTTCAAGATGTTCAAGAATATGACTTGCCTTCCGCGTCGTAAGGTACAGCAGTCGATGTCGGGTCTGACGAAATCTCTGTACTCAGGCTCTTGTTCTAATCAAGGATCAAACAAGCAAACAGGAATCACAATCCATTAATAATCTATATGCAACATGCAAAGGGGAAATACTCTCGGCGATACTGGAACTGGTAAGCTTGAAAGCTGGATTTGAGTTAATCTTGGAGATTTATGGAATTAAGGTTCAGGACGAATGCTAGAGACTCTCAGGGTTTCAAGGATGCGATATGGACATCAAGTCCGCGGCTATTTTGCTCAAAAACGACGAACATCAAAGGTCGACATTTGGTTCAGGGTTTTGACATAGCTTCAGAGAATGCTAGAGAGTTTATCTCAAGGTGTGGTAGTTGAATAAAATGTAGAACATGGCTCTACAAGTTCAATGGACAAGGTGGTTTTCAGGTTGCACAACCAGAAGTGGTTAAACTTGCCCAATGCCATTGGCTGACATGAACTGACAAGGGCTGGCATTGTCAAGGAATGGCATTGATGTGGTTTGGATAATTTCCAGTGGGAAGAATGTGATTTGATCAAAGCATTAGATGCAAAATGTAATAAGGTAGCTATTTGACAAGGTGGTTTTCACAGGAAAGTCCCGAATTTAGGCAATTTGCAACGAGGCCCCTGGACACAGAGAATTGAATGTCAGTGCACGGCCAGATTCTAGGGCTTGAGTGTTTGATCGATCCTCTTGAGCTTTGCTTCGCCAACTATGTCTAGGAGGTAGGCGAAGACAACAGGAATCCAGTGGTGGAGGTTTCAGGAACTAAGGTGGTCGGACGGTGATGAACGGCGATGAGAAATCACGGTGCCGACACGGCAAGACACAGGTACTGGACAGATCTTGGCACGGCTATATCTTGCGATTTGGCACAGCATCGGAGGGCGATGCAGTGGAGTGATATGCTCAGTAGGTTGAGGCAGATCTACAGGACAAAGTAGATTGAACAATGGCGATGAAACGACGGCGAACGGTGAGGTTGAACTCGTCGGTTTTCAGGAACTAAGGTGAGCTACGGTGGGCACAAGCTACAGGCGATGAAACTCGAAATTGGTTGAGGATTAACGCTTCTGGGATGCTGCTGATCATTCTCCAGCGAGGAACTGGGTTGCAATCAAACACTGGAGCTCGTCGGCGTTGATGCCGGACTCGAAGAAGACGGCCGCTGGGGGCGCCGCTGATACAAGGTAGCTCCGGTCAATTTGGTTTGGCTACACCATCTACGGAGTTCAGGGGTCACAATGCTACAGTCAATTTGGTCGGAGGTGAAGCTATTCGGGCCGGCGACGTGTACAGCTCACGGTGGCGCGCGAAAACAAGGGAAAGGCTCCATCCGAGCTTCAATTTGAAATCCAACAGCAAGGGCTTGCAAGGAAGGATCTACTGATCAATTGCCCCTACTAAAATGAGTACTAATTTTGGCTAAATTGGGTTACAAGGCTGGAACAGGGCAAAAGCAAATAACGGCGATTGCCGGCGACAGGAACCACCGGAGTTCAATTACTTTGCACAGCACAGAGAGGCGAGGCAGAGACACTTACTGGCGAATTTGGATCGGAGGTTGATGCAGCGAAGCTCCCTGTCGTCGTTCTCCCCTTCGGCGGCTTGCCGGAGACGAGGAAGAAGACGAGAAGAGCAAGAGGAAACGAGACCTGCTGGCTCTGGTGAGGAGTGAACTGCTGCGAGCTACGGGGGGGCTTAAATAGTGGAGTATGGGGCTCTCGAGACTTGGAGAAATCGGGAGGATATCCAGCTGGTTGGCTACGGTGGCGGTGTTCAGCGGTTTCAACGGCTTTTCAACACGGTCATCGCGTGCTCTGGCAGGTGCAGTGGTAAAGTGTCTGGCAGCTCCGGCATGGAAGCAATGTGGCACAAAGCTTCTGACATTGCTGCAGGCGAGCGCGCGCGCGTGCGAAGGAAGGATTCGGGCGATGCTGGTGCTGCTGCAGCGCTGCTACGGCCAATCTGGTGCGCGCATGTGGCGACGGGGTTGCGGCGAAGCTGGCAACGGCGAAGCTCCACCGGCGGTGAGGTTCGCGGTGTAGTTACGCTGCTGGTCGCAGCTGGGCCCGTGGTCGAAAACGGCACATCCACTGGTCGTGGCTTCCCTGGTCGAAGGTGATGCTGTTGGTCGAAACAAGAGGCTGGACTCGATTGCAATTTCAGTTTTCTGATTTGGACTAATCTGTAAAATCTGAGATATTGAGGATTATGGCTGATTTCGACTTCACAGATTTGAAGGACTTTATTCAACGGATGATTTGAGAGGATACCTGATGAAATCTGGGAACTCTTGATCAATTTTGAACTGAAGTGAAAACAGGGTAATTAGGGTATCTTGAGTCTGGTTTTGTTAAAATCTGGAAATCTGAGACTTAGGGTGGGATTTTGATGTGCTGACAAAAGGCGATTTTGTATTGAATAGCATTTAGGAGGCATTCCTTGAATCAAATTGAGATCTGGAGTTAATTTGTGGCTTTTAGCCTTTTTGGGCTCTTGGAAATTAGAAAAGGACTAAGCTGCGATATAATTTGGACTGATTTGCAAAAAGGGTTTAAATGATGGAATCTGGCTGCCAACTTTTTGGATTAAGGTATTGGCATGCCCATGATTACAATCCAAGAATAATTTGGTCTAGATTAGGTTAAGATCTGGTTAAATCTGAATTCTGAAACTTAGGGTATTTAGGGTAATTAGAATATTCAATTAATTCTTGTTTTCGAAAACAGAAAGAGATTGATAAATCTGGGAGTTAGAGATTGAATTCGATCTGGCTTCTGAAGGCTTTTATACTCAGGATAGATAGTAGATTATTTCTGGATAATCTGATCTTGAATTGGATCTTCAGGATAGATTTTGAGATTTTTGGGGCTTACGATAGATTAGAATTGAACTGATCTTGCTACTTCTAAAGAGATACATGCAAGCATGATTTTCATGAAAAGGGATTTTCACCCCCAAAATCAGGGTGTTACATAGAGACTAACTAGGGCGGCAAAAGGGAAAATAATACAAAAAGAAAGACATGCATAAATTACTTCCTGAACTGTTCAGAAATATTTTCTATCGGTAAACACATGAGCTGCCGATAGACCATAACAATTACCTCCACAGAAGACAATTTTTCTATCGGCAAACCCGTGAGATACCGATAGAACATAGCAATGTTCTCTACATATGGAATTTTGTTGACAAGCCACCATTCACTGTCATCACATAACATTCTTGATGATTTGCTATACTAATATTCATGGGCCAGCATTATTATTTCACACGTAAATATGCACACAAGCATCTAAGTACCACTGTGCATAATCTTTAGCCTGTATGTGAGTCATCAGGACTTCACATCTATTAGGTTGGGAAAAGTCATGTATAGGCATTTGAAACATATACATCGAAAACCCATCCACATTGCCATATATTCATACCAAGTGAGTAAAAATTCCCAACCAAACTAGTACATTGCATGGCTCATGTCCTTCCAGATTCAAATTAAGTTTTACTACTTGTGCAGAAATATTTTCTATCGGTAAACACATGAGCTGCTTATAGAATATGTGTAAGAACACCTCCAACATATAATGTGCATTACATGGCAGTCGGATACAATTGATCACACATACAGCAGTATAGATAAGTTAAAATCTCAAAACAGGTTCATTACAACACTGGAACATATTATGTAAACCCTAATTTAAATCAACATTGCCTGCTGAATGTACATAATCCAACACAATAGGGAACCCTAGTGTAATTGCAAAACTCGAAGAATTAGTACGTGCAAAACACTAGGATCAAATAAGGAAGATGCTGGAAATAGAACGACGAATTAGGGTATTTACGGCGGCGATCAGTTCTGGTGATGGAGAGGCGGTGTAGAACGCAGCGGCAGCCGGCGAAGGACGAAAATAAGAACCGGTGGCAGTGGCGAACCAGTGTCCAGCCGACGATCGTCGTGTGGGAGAGAGGAAGTGAGTGGTCACGGCGGAGCTTGTGGTTTTCTTCGCTCTCGAAGAGACGCAGTGCTCTAAGGTGGAACTGTTCGAGTGGAGGGAAACTAAAGGGCTGTGTACGAGTAATAAAGTAGTGGAGGAACTTTTCTATCGGTACAACAAAATGATACCTATAGAATTATGTTTTTTTCTATCGGTACAACAAAATAGTACCGATAGAAAAAGTAAATTTCCTGGAAAAATATTTGAAGTAGTGGATGCCTTTTTCTATCGGTATAAACAATAAAATCCCGTGAGACCAATTTTCCCCAGAAAAATTTTTTAATTAAGTGCTTGAGATTATAGTATTGGGTGCCCTTTTTCTATCGGTAAAAACAACAAAATACCGTCAGAGTAATGAAAAGGTACACACAATTTAACATCAAACAGACTGTGGTTGAAAGCTGTAGAATGATAAAGAAAGAGGAAAGATAGCCGGAAAATTGGAAAATTGACATAAAAAGAAATTGTTCATTCATTGTTGTTTTATCACTTACAAAAAAAAATAAAACCCAAAATGCTAGGTCAAGGGGTGGTCTTAGCCCTGGCTGCATGTAGAATAGAGTCAGTTAGACTTGCAGCCAGGACGCAGGACTCCTCTAGCGACAAGTTGTCCCTAGGATCAACTAATACCGCGTCGAGAAGGCCTGCGACCTCCCTCAGCTTCGCTATGGTATCCTTCATAGTCAAACCGCAGCCAGCGATGGTCATATCCGCGGCTTTCTTCTCCTCGCGAAGACGCCTCGTCCTCGCCCTAGCATTGTCACCATCCGTCTTCATACGCTTAATGCGCTAGAAGAGATCGTCAAGGTCAAGCCGTAGCTGAGTGTGCTTGTCTGTAAGGAGCTTGTGCTCCTCCTGGACGGCCCTCAGGTCGGCCTTCACTTTGGCAGTGTCTTCCACGGCTCCCATTCCCTGTGCAAATCAACAGGTCAAGAATGAACTGAACATGGATTAACAATACAGGGGTAAACCGAGGAGATTTAGAGTTCTTACCGGGGAGGGCGTGGCTGACGATCCCATGGAGGTTGCCATTGTGAAAGAGAAGATGAGGAGTCGAACCGTTCGAGAATTAGAAAAACAACAAAATACCGCGACGCATGGCGAGGTACTTATAGAGTTTCCAAGGCGACGCATGGCGACACGGTTGAGAATTCAAAGCGCCAGAGTATTCTTCTATCGGTAAAAACAGGAAAAAACCATCAGAAAACAAATACCGTGAGACTAACGAATTTATTCTAACGGTAAAATAGAATAATACCGATAGAAAAAGTAAACTTTTCGAAAACTTTTGAAGTGCCTGAGAGAAGTGCCTGAGACACATGAAAGTAGCGGATGTCCTTTTCTATCGGTAGAAATAACAAAATACCATCAAAAAAAAGTGATTTTTGGAGAGCTTAATTTGAAGAAGCAAGAGGCTGCGATGAGATTTTTGCAAGTGCTATTTGAAGGGAAGAATTAAGTATTTACAGGATAAAGGTACTGTACATGTTAGAACTCATGCTGTGGAGTAAAATTGAGATATATTAATGCTGTGAACTAGCTTATCATTAAGTTCTAAAGAAAAATGTACTGCCTGATGTATTAATGATAAGTTCCTCACCTTGCTGCAGAACTTGTGGGCTGTTTGCTTGGCATTTATCCCTGAAATAGAAATTAATCATCAATGGTTCTCAACCCATAATCCTTCTTCGTGGTCATCTCGCAGATACGTTGTTTCGTCGATATCTTCAGTACGGATAGATTGAATGTCCTCTAAAAATGGAGGTATTTCATCGAATTGGTTATACTCCTCTTCGTCGACAACATCTTCGACCCCAACAATACGTCTCTTGCTGTGGAGGACAACATGCAAGTTTGGATTGGCCGGGTCAACGATGTAGAATACCTGTGTGGCTTGCTTTGCAAGTATGAATGGATCGTCTTGGTGTCCGACTCTACCAAGATCGACGAGAGTAAACCCGTAACTGTCAACTTGAACACCTCGAGAGATTTCGACCCATTGGCATCGGAACAGGGGAATCTTAAGTAATCCGTAATCGAGCTCCCATATTTCGTCAATAGCACCGTAATATGAGTTCAGCGCCCTTACTGACCTGGCATCCTCGGAAATAGCAAACAGTGTCACTCCGCTACATTGCGTGCTACTCTTGGCGTCTTGAGCTCTTGTGTAAAATGAATACCCATTGATGTCGTACCCCTGCCAAGTCCCTACAGTGAATCTTGGGCCTCTAGCCAACCATGTCACAGTTTCACTTATGGAGCCCTCGGCAGCTCGCTTGACTCTTTCTTGGATCCACTCAGCAAATTTCCTGTTATGTTCTCTGCTGACCCAAACGTCTGACTTCGAAGGATTCTGTGACCGTAACATTACCTTGTGCTCGTGTATGTATGGCTCGACCTCCGTCATGTGTTGTAAGACCCAAAAATGTGATTTTGCGTACACATCACGAGCGGGGACGATAGCTTTGAATCCAATCGTTCCGATGCCCTGAAGCCTACCCTCGTGTCGGGACTTAGGAACGCCAATTAGGTCAACCCCAGCCATATAATCTGTGCAAAATTCAATCACCTCCTCGGCGGCATAACCTTCCATGATACTCCCCTCGGGTCGACGACGAGTCCTTACGTATCCCTTCAATACACCCATAAATCTCTCAAATGGATACATGTAGCACAGGCACACGGGTCCACAAAACTTAATTTCTCTGATAAGGTGAACAATCAGATGGACCATAACATCAAAAAAGGATGGAGGGAAATACATCTCGAGCTGACAAAGAGTTGTAACCACGTCGCGTTGCAAAGCGTCCAGTCCATCCGGATCAATTACCTACGAGGACACAGTTGCGCCAATATTCATATCAGAAAAATCTTCTAATTAAGCTCCACAGATGGAGGTAATGAACTTATAGTACGAGTGCACGTACTTACCTTGCAAGATATTGCGTTGAAGAAATAACATAGGTTTGTGATTGTCTCTCTGACTTTAACTGGGAGAATGCCTCTGATAGCAATGGGAAGCATTTGTGACATCAGGACATGACAGTCGTGGGACTTCGTGCCAACCAGTCTTAGGTCCTTCATGGACACAAGTTTTTTCAAGTTCGCGGAGTACCCACATGGAACTTTAACACCGTGCAGGCACCGACAGAGATCTGTTTTTCGCTCTTGGACAATGTATAGCAGGCCGGAGGGAGGTATGTATGCTTTCTATTCTCTAAAGGTGCAAGCTCAGTCCTTATCCCCATTTCCACCATGTCACGACGAGCTTTCACACCATCCTTTGTCTTTCCCGGAATGTTCAACAACAAACCAATCAAACTATCACAGACATTTTTCTCAACATGCATGACGTCAATGCAATGTCGAACTTGTAAGTGCTCCCAGTACGGTAGATCCCAGAGAATCGACTCTTCTTCCAAACATTTTTTTCTCGAGGTTTAGAATGCTTACCGAACTCAACTTTGATGTCGTTCACACGCGAGTAAATCTCCTTACCGGTCAGAAACACTGGAGCTGATCCCTTCTCAGGCTTCCCGTTAAATGATTTCCTCTTCTTACGGTACGTGTGATGCACCGGAAGAAACCTGCGGTGACCCATGTACACTGTTTTCCTGCAGTTTCGCAGCCACATGCTCTCAGTTTCATCTAGGCAAATAGGGCAAGCCTTGGCTCCTTTCGTACTATACCCCGACAAATTGCCGTAGGCCGAAAAATCATTTATGGTGCAAAATATCAGGGCCCGCAAGATGAAATTCTCTTTCTTGTATGCATCCCACACCTGCACACCCTCGCTCCACAATTTCTGTAAGTCCTCGATTAAAGGCGCTAGAAACACGTCAATATCATTTCCGGGTTGTCTGGGTCCTGAGATTAGTAACGCCATCATGATGTGCTTGTACTTCATGCATAACCGAGGAGGAAGATTGTAGATGCATAAAAGAACCGGCCAAGTGTTGTGCCGGCTGCTCATATTACCATGTGGGTTCATACCATCTGTACTCAGCCCGAACCTTACATTCCTAAGTTCGCCGCCGAACTCAGCAAATGTTCTGTTGATGTTTCTCCATTAAATAGAATCAGCTGGGTGTCTCAGTTTTCCGTCTTGTTTCCGGGCTTCAGCATGCCAACGCAAGTGCTACGCGACTTTCGGATTTGCAAATAGCCGCTTCAATCTAGGTATCACAGGCAAGTACCACACAGTTTTTGCCGGGGGTCCTTTCTTTACCTCGTGACGTTCACTGTCAATCCGGTCCCTACGCGTATACCTCGATGCGCCGCATCTTGGACAAACATGCAAACTGGAGTACTCGTTACGGTACAACACACAATCATTTGGGCATGCGTGTATTCTTTCGATTTCCATTCCCAACGGACACAACAGTTTTTTGGCTTGGTAAGTAGATCTTGGCAACTCATTTCCCTCTGGAAGCATGTCCGCTAGAAGATCTAATAGTGCCGTGAAACTCTTATCACTCCAACCGTTTCCTGCCTTCAAGTTATATAATCTCAGCACAGAAGACAGTTTTGTAATTGTTGCACATCCAGGGAACAGAGGCTTCTCAGAGTCAGCAATCAGTTTCTCAAATTCACAGAAGTCATTTTCGTTGTAATCTTCCTCTACATCACGTAACATCTCATCTAGATTGTCATCATCATCATCTACGTGCACATCGGAATGAACATTACCAAAATTCGGATGATCATCGATATTATTGCAATCCACATCCGAGTCGTGCTGATTGGTAGTAGTGGTGCTTGTTTCCTCAAGATCTTCGCCATGCCATATCCAACGGGTGTATCGCGCGTTAAAACCACGACGAATCAAATGACTCTTAATTTGATCAGAGTTGCTAAACCTCTTCAAGTTCATACAATCTGTACAAGGACAGAGCATATTTTTCTCTCCCTTCCTCTCCTTTTGTTGCTCAGCAAATTTAATAAACTCATTCACACCATCCAAATATTCAAGAGTAGTACGTTTTATTCCATACATCCAATACTTCCTGTCCATCTACAATTAACAAAATTTAACGAGTAAGCCATGCATGAAACCTGCCCGATTAAGTTATGTATATGTACATGTACAGCCTCTTACAACAAATACATGTGTTGAACCCTAGCCTGACGAAATTAACACTAATTAACCTAGCTAACTACACAATACAAGCTAGTTAGCTCCTAAAACATGACGCATTTCCAGCTACCAAGCTCCCAAGCTTAGAGCTACAAACTTGGAAATACACAATACAGCTAGCTTGCAAGTAGAGAGGAAGGGAGATCTAGAGGGAGAGAGAGATAAGTGTCGACAATTAAGCGTACCTTAAAGAGAGGGGCGCAATCAACTTCCCTCCAGCCTGCGCTGATCACCCTAGCAGTGTAGCTGCGGGCGTGGAACTTTCGTCACAAACAGAGGGACACAAAGTGCAACAGAACAAATTAAAGAGCAGCTCAGCAATGGTCGAGTGGGGTTTTCCTTATAATGGACATTTTTCTAACGGTAAATACATGAAATAACTGTTAGACTAACTTAGGTAATTTGCCGCTCACATATTCTATCGGTAAAAAACACACATACCGTTAGAGAATGTACATTACCGAGCAAGTACAGGACTTCTTCTTTCGGTAAATATGTGTATTGACCGTTAGATCATGCATGACACAGCACGTACATGAGTTTTTCTATCGGTAGATATGTGTACGAACCGTTAGATGATGCATAACACACGAGCAAGAGTTTGTCTATCGGTAAATATGTGTATTTACCGTTAGAATATGCATGACTGAGCAAATATGTGTTTTCCTATCGGTAAATATATGTACTTACCGTTAGAGGAGGTACTGGTACCAAACTGGGACAACCATGCACATGCCATTTCTCACATTCAAGGAATCATATCAATGTAACATAAAACAGATCTTACATCAAACAGATCTTACATCAAACGGATCTTAACTAGAAGATAAAGCAATATATTTCAAGAAATGCTAATTTGTGGATTAACTAGGAGACACAAAAATACTTTTCTTAGGTACTTGAGACTTCATCTTGCCAAAGAAATTACACATGCCAGTTCACAAATTCAGGTACAAACATACACATGCCAGTTCACCAATACAAATTCAGGTACAAACATGCACATGCCAGTTCACAAATTCAAGTGTATGTCCGAAACAGCAGTACAAATACACACCTACCTACCAATACAATTAAATACACAAATACTCCCTGCACATTCAAGTTCATGTCTCAATTAGCAATACATGATACACAAATATACAATAATATACAAATACAACAATTCACACATTCGATGTATATTAGAAAAGCCACGTCTGAAATTAACAACAGATCACGACGAGGACCCAGTGGCCCATACATTTTACATAAAAGAGAACCTTTGCAGGTTGCCACAATGCAACTACCGACTACAAGTTAGACCTGATACATCACAAATCCATTCATCCAAAACAGCAAATGTCTGAACCAAATTGGACTTAACCATAGGAGTTCAGTTCGAAGACGCCCGAGGAGCTGGAACTGCCGTCGACATACATTTGTACGTATTGGTGATTTCCTCGGACTCAAACTCGATCAACTCAACTCAACTCAACTCAACTCAACTCCATTAACAAAAAGAACCTACCTTCCAAGATTTTGTTCTGTGTAGTGATGGTGTAGAATGGCTGTGCAAATAACAACAATTCTTCTTCTCCAAGCAGGTAAGCATCTGGCCACAAGCTGGTGCATGCAAAAAAATGTAAGATGCTTTCTATAGATCCTGATTTGAGAAACACGCCAGGCTTAAGGATCTTCTCGACCGAGCCAACCAAGATCTCGCCCTTCACGTCCTTCCAGCTCTCGACGGTGATCTTCACCGTTTCTTTCGCCAACAAGCCAACGTAGGCAGTGTACTGCGATGAAGAACCGTGAAATACGTTGCCCCTGATGAGCATCATCCAAGGACCTGAACAGATCATAATCATATTGAAAAGAAACACATCAAAATGAAGGATACAAAAAAAGCAGAATTATTGCCATAATCGGATTAGAATAATCTAACAATATTGCAGAAATTTTACGTACCTTCCTTGGGATGCCGAAGTCTAGAGGGCGTCGATGGAGGTGCGGAGGTGCAGCGGTCCCCTGTAGAGGTGCGCCAGCCGTCCATGGAGCTTACGGGTTAGGACTACGAGCCCCAGATGAACTGTGAGAATGAAAGAGACATACCCGTGTATTTATACAACTATATATTTTCTATCGGTACAAAAACAGCATACCGTTAGTAATAAAAACATCTGTAGAAGGCGAATGGTTCTATCGGCACAATACATATTATCGATAGGAATTTTTGTACATGCTCTATCGGTGTGTACGCACATTCCCGATAGAATATTACAAGTTGTAGAAGGCCAACAGTTGTAAGATATTTTTTCTATATTCTAACGGTATAAACATTCATTACCGATAGAATATTACAAGTTGTAGAAGGCCAATAGTTCTAAGATATTTTTGCCATATTCTAACGGTATAAACATTCATTACCGATAGAATAAAACTATTTGAGACGAACAGTTCTAAGCAATTTTCTATATATTCTAACGGTACAAGAATCCATTACCGATAGAATAAAAATATTTGTAGAAGGCCAACGGTTCTATCGGCGTACTTGATGCGACACGGGCGGTCCGATCTTTCGATGAGAACAAGAACTATCGATTTGTGAAGACGACTCTCACGATCCGGCTACCAACCGTACACGACTGATACGCCCTGGCAATCGTTGAACCAACTTCGGATTGTTATCGACCGAACTAGAAGCACGATCGACCTGATCACTAAGATCTATTCCTGCAAGCAATCGAAGAACAAGCAAGAACAAGATAAACAAGCAATCTGAAATTGCAAATATAGATTGAATCACGAAAAAGAGTTGGGGTTCCGAATACAGATATTGATGCTGATCTAGCCGACCAAGAAGAATATCTCAATAGCTTCACGAAGGAAAGACTATGACTAAAAAAAAACCCGTGGAACCCTAATGGTTCAGTATGATTATATAGAGGAGGTAAAAGAGATCGGTGGCCAGGTAAGGAAACCTGAAACCGACATGGACTCCTTCCCTACTCGGATTCGAACTCAATACATGGGACTTGACCCAACCAAAAAGGTGACGCAGCACCGACTCGGTCCAATCAGAATCTGGTCGAAACTTGTTTTGTCAATTTCCAGCGATACAGAAGGAATTTGGATGTGGGACTAGATCCATTGGAAAGATCTCGCCGTGGGCTTCTCCGTGGACTATAATAATGTCCCAATCGGGCTTCGTATGAGGGAGTTATGATCGTTTGAAGGCAGGCTGCTCCTGGATGGCCGAACCGGACTCTAACTCGAATTCATCTCGGACTCCAACTCGACTTGGACTCCTTGATGGTCCTTGCATCGTTGCTGGTCCTCTCCATTGTTCCTAAGCACAATATTATTAAACTATTCTCAAAACCATATATATATAAACTTAGGAACGAGTTCACCTGGCAATGCAACAATCGGGCTTTGCTGCGCGTTATGGGTCCTTGTGTAACAAGCGGATGATTTTGGTTGGTGTGTGTATCCGAAGAAGTGATGTCCTCATCAGTACTACATATTGCCGATAGGAATTTTTAATATACTCTGTCGGTATATTCATACAATACCGATAGAATAAGTCTAGTTGTAGAAGTCGACCAGTCCTATCGGCGCACAACATTCTCCCGTCAGTACTTATGCATCTCTTCTTACGGCAAATTTGTTCACCACCGCTAGAGTAAATCATACTGCTTCTTCTATCGAGAAGTTTCTTACAAACCGATAGGAAAAATACACCCGATGGCCTTTTATGACCTCGAGGCACATTTTCTATCGGTTTTCAACTAAATCGCTAATAACCGATAGAAGATAGGGGTTAGTAGACTGCATTTCTGTACTAGTGAATGGATCTAGCCCCACAACCAAATTCCTTCTGGATCACTGGAAATTGAAAAAATAAGTTTCGACCAGATTCTGATTGGGCCTAGTCGGTGTTGCGTCACCTTTTTGGTTGGGTCAAGGCCCATGTATGGAGTTAGAGTCCAAGTAGGGAAACAGTCCATGTCGGTTTCAGTTTTTCTTACCTGGCCACGGACCTCTTTTACCTCCTCTATATAATCTGGCCAAACCATTAGGGTTCTGAGGGTTTTGTTTAGTCGTAGTCTTTTTTTCGTGAAGCTATTGAGATATTCTTCTTGGTTGGCTAGACAACATCAATATCTGTATTCGGAACCCCAACTCTTCATCGTGATTCAACCTATATTTGCAATTTCAGATTGCTTGTTTATCTTGTTCTTGCTTGTTCTTCGATTGCTTGCAGGGATAGATCTTTGTGATCAGGTCGATCGTGCTTCTAGTTCGGTCAATAACAATCCAAAGTTGGTTCAGCGATTGCCAGGGCATATCAGTCGTGTATGGTTGGTAGCCGGATCGTGAGAGTCGTTTTCACAAATCGATAGTTGTTGTTCTCATCGAAAGATCAGACCACCCGCGTCACATCACAAAGTTTGCAAGATTTCTCTTTAGAGAAAAATTAAAACACTTATATTTTTTTTTATTCACTTATTTATTTATTTATTTTTCTTCTTCAACTTTTTTGTGCTCTTGGCCATAATGTTTTTTACTGGATCATTCCATCGCAGCTAGAGGAAACACAACTGAAGACGCTTACTTAAGTGCACTTACAGAAATGCAGCTTTGTTGGTTTCCCGAGCCCCTATAAGCAACCTCAATGCTTCGTATCCCTTCCCTTCACCAACTGGTCGACGATTCACCACTGCCTCCCCCAATGGGTCGCATATACGTTACACGAAACTAGATAAAGCCGCATCTTAAGCAACCATTTTATTGAAAATATAATTTTCTTGTGTGCATAAGTTAAGTAAATATTCCCTTCCCCAGTTGGTTGACGATTCACCACTGCCTCCCATCAATGGGTCGATTATACTTCACTCTTACACATTTTTTATTTTTAAAGAGAAGGGCAATTAGCAATCTAGGCATAAAAAGTGACATAAGAGAGTTAATTTTAGATAATAGTTTATTAGAAACCTTCAATTTGGAAGAAGTCAATGATAATTTAAAAAACAAGTTCAAGCTTTAATGGTCAATTTAAGATAAAACTAAACATAAGCAATTGAGATGTTTAAGAGAGCTAAATTCAATGGATCATATGCAAAGATGTGATGGAATAGTCATCTAATTGATTAAAGATCATCTTCAAAACTAGGCATTCCAAGTGATAAATTTCTCTTTTTTTCAGTTTATGATGGAATATGGTGGAATGATATTCGATAAAGACTAAGCAAATGGTTAAGTGAATACCCCCAAGCTAAATTAAACTAAGCAAACAGTTAAGTGAACACCCGCAAGTTAAATCAGACATTGTCCTCAATGTATGGAAAGAAATACAGATTACCGTTTGCGGTCGTGGTGGAAGATGACGTAGTGAAAGAGGATGTTGTGGTCATGTAGCTCCAATGGTGTAGTCCAAGGTGTCGCAAGTGAAAACCTAGTCTCCTGCATTGTATAACTTGATACGATGCATATTTACCTTGAAAGTGGTGTCGTTTTGTGCTCGAAGTTCTACTGCACCATACGGAAAGACCTTTTCTATCGCGTATGGCCCAGTCCATCGGGATTTCAAGTTTTGAATATGCTGCGATGTGGACTTGAATGTCATAATCTGAATTTGGTTGGCCCTGAAAAAGAAAAAGAAAAAGAAAAAAAAAGAAAGAGAAAGAAGAAAAAAATAAAAGAAAGAAAAAGCATCGGGTTGCCTCCCGATAAGCGCTGGTTTAACGTCCCGCTCGACGTAGACCATAGCATGATCTTTATGGAGGTTCCCAATAATGATTTTGAATGTTTGGTGTAGTAGGAGACCTAAGCCTATTGTCTAGCAATTCAGATTTTTCAGCTTTCATCGTAGCTATGTTTAATCAGTGTGGAGGCTCTATACCAATTAGATCATCAATAGAATATCCTAATGCCTTGCGATGCAGTGTTAATGTATTGATCAATGTACTTGATGGTTTATCAGTTATATTGTCCTCTACAAGCATAGGATTATGTTTATCTCTATCAAGAAGCATATATTTCACCGAAGAAGGAAGGGGTGTGAGTTTTGGTACCTTGTTTGCATAGGGATTGTCATGATTTCTTACCACTAAGAGTCGATTGGGCAATGATGATGTGTTTGTAGTAGCATGATTATCTGTGTTATCATCAAGAGCATCATCTCCAATTTGTTTACCCTGCAATATAGTCTCAAGAGGGTCTATCCTACATGTGGTGTCCTCATACATAGGGCAGTTAGCAATTTTAGGCAATTTAAACAATATTTTCTCACTTCCCATATGGAAAGCAATTGTACCCTCACATATATCAATTTGAACTATTTCTACATCATCCAAATCCCTTTTATTTGTAATAATTTCTTTTAAGAATTTTTCATATGAAGGAATTTCAGTGATAAGATCAGCAAAAGGCACAGTCAAATTTGATTTTTTTCAGGATATCAAAGGATTTGTCATTAGAATTAGACTGGAGGTAACAACTTGGAAACGATGGAGTCAGTTTAGAAACACGTGTTACCTCATTATTACCTAATTCTGCTTCTTTTGATTGTTCATCCTTACCAAGGTCGTTTGCCAGCACAGGTAGATCATCATATTTAAGTTCAGTCGTCGGTGTCAAATCCTTGGTAGGCATCTTCGTTGGTTCCGGTTGCACCTTTTCTTCTTGGAAAGTTCCTACACCTTTCAAATCAGCAATATCAACGCAAGATATAACGTTAATATGTTCAAAATTACGATGGTTGATAGGTTGAGAAGTTAGAGGGCTAGAACTCATTGGTGCGGGATTGGCCATTTGCACGAATTGAGTCTCAAGCATGCGAACGTGTGTAGAGATGGAGTCAATCTTCTGGTTCAGTGCAACTTTTTCCTTCTCTTGATTTTCTAGAAAATCTTCTAGCATGCGCTCGATGTTGGACTGTTCAGGTTGATTTTGTCATTAATGTGGTGGCCGGTACGGTGGTTGTTATTGTTGTTGCTGAAACGATGGCCATGGTGCTTCATATGATTGTTGTTGTTGAGGGAGTTGGTGCTGCGGTTGGATCAGTCTTGATGCAGCGTGTTCATTTCCCCATTGCATGTAGTTTTGTGTCATACCTTCAATTAGATCATAGGCTTCGTCAACGCTTTTGTTCATGAGTGCACCGCCAGCTGTGGCATCAACATTCATCCGTGCCATGTAATTCAAAGCATTATAAAACGTTTGAACTACAAGCCACTTTTCCAGGCCGTGGTGTGGGCGTGACCTTAAAAGTTCTTTGTACTGCTCCCATGCTTCGTAGAGCGATTCTCCTCCCTACTGAGTAAAACAAACAATCTGGTTTCGAATATATGCAGTTTTAGATGGAGGAAAAAATTTATTGAGAAAAATGCGTGAGAGTTCATCCCACGTTGATATTGAAGCGGGCGGTAGAGTGTACAACCATGCTCTCGCCTTATCTCGAAGAGAGAAAGGAAAGAGACGCAATAGTAGCGCATCCTATGAAACTCCATTAATTTTAAAAGTATCACAATGCTCAAGAAAAATATGGAGATGCAGTGAAAGATCTTCAGTGGCAAAACCACTGAATTGATTTTGTTGTATCAAATTCAATAGTGCAGGGTTAATTTCAAAACTATTTGTTTCGATTGTTGGTCTAAGACTACCTGACTGAAACCCCATGTTGAACGGGATTCCATAATTCTTCAATTTCTTTTGTTCACCCATCTTTGGTGATTCGGCTTCCTTCGGTGTTTGATTGTCCAATGTGGCTCGTTCTTGATCATATCAGATTTGCACTACTTCTCTGAAAGGTTAGTGGTGCACAAAGAAGAAAAAGGAAAAAGAAAAATAGAAGCAAGATTGAGAAATGAGATTGACTTATATCAGCGAAAATTAACCTAAAATGATGAATTACCGTTGTTCCCCGGCAACGGTGCCAAAAACTTGATCGCACCCGAGAGGGTTGAGTGCGATTTTCGAAGTAATAAACCGCAAGTGGAAGGTTGAATGTTGAGCACTTGAGAGTCGAATTCCACGAAGAACAAATGTATTCATCTTTCTAGCTTAATGGATCACTGATTAAGTCTAAACGAGTTTGGGGGTTGTTTTTCTATAACTAACTCTACTACTAAAGCTATCAATCTAGAGTTTTAAAGCAGTAAATTGCAGGTATGAAATCTGGATTTATAAAGCAGGAATTAAAACCTAGGGCTTCGGGAATTCCATAACCATCGGCATAATTCTATCCAAGGTCCGAGAATTGTGAGTTAATTTCCATTATTTTCTAAGACAAATTAGGTTTCCAGTTCGGGGCGCTGGGTCAACATTCAGAGGATCGCTTCCACTATCACGTTTGGCGAGAGCCTCTCTCCTGTTCAGGGTCCCTCATCAAAGCACTAAGGATTCAAGAACTCCCCTAAATTCTTGCTAAGGCTCAACTATTACGTCTGTTGCTGAAACGCGAATTAGAAAATAACTCCAAAACTTGAGAACAAAACCAAGGAAGAATCACGCCTTCCGAATTAGGTCATCCCTAACCCTGGAAGGGATCTACTCGCAAAAACCCATAATAATGCATAAATAATAATAAGAAATAAATAAAAACTTACTTGATTGCTTGAGAATTGAAGTTGCCATCCTTGTCGGCTTACAAAAGTAATAAAATAGAGAAGGGGGCTCTACTAAACTAAAACTAAACTAAACCCTAATGGTTAGTATGTAAAAAATCATGTCTAATTGAGCCAAAAACTTCTCTATTTATAGTACAAAAGTCCTAGAATTAACCAATTACAACTCAAAACTTATTTAGGAAGAAAATTGTCTCAGATTCGGACTTTAAACTGACTAACGGGTCTGTTTTGGATTCAGAAATTGGGTTTCGGGTCGGATTCAGGTTCAATTTTGGTGGGATTCCTATTTTTTTCTTCAGATTTTCAGCATCTTCTTTCTCCACTTCGTTTCCTATCCAAACGATGTCGAAATAACTCTAAATTAGGTACGTTTTGTTGGATCAAGGATGCCGACTAGAGGGGGGTGAATAGGAGGCTTTTAAAAAATTTAAACTTAAACAAATATTTGCAGAACAAGAACAAATAATAAATTGAGCAATAGGAGAAGAGAACGAACACAGTAATTTTTACCGAGGTATCGGAGACTCGCCCAGTCTCCACTAGTCCTCGTTGAAGCACTCAAGTCACTTGAGTTTTGCCTCAATACTCACGAAGAGTATTATCAACTAACGGTTGCTCCTTGTCCACTCCGGAAAGGCGAGCACTGATGCCTTGTACAAACTTGCCGAGCCTCTCCGACAATCTCTGAACTGGAGAGGTCAACGGCCATGCCTCCGAACCGTCTAGGTGAGGGCGCTCACCAAGAGTAATAGGCAGCGAGATCTTCTCTAGACCTCCAAACACGCACCGAGAAACTAAGAGTATGCAAATGCAAATGAACTGAAACTCTCAGTGGATCGAAAACACTCGACTTGATCAACAGATCAAGATTTTGTGTAGAAAACTAAAGCTCAAGAGTGTATAACAGAATACTGTTGCTTGTTGTATGAAACTCATGCCCAAAGCCCCTATTTATAGCCTCAAGAATCAAATGAACCGTTGGAGCTAGGGCTGAAAATCAGCAACACAAACTGACAGTCAGTTTGCCTAATTGATAGTCAGTTTTGTGTACAACGGCCGACAAAATTTACGGATAAAAAATTGCTAGCCGTTTGTGGTCGTTTATGGAAACTTGAAACCCACAACTGACAGTCAGTTCGACCAAAGACTCGACCAAAACAGATAAAAACTCAGTTAAAAACAACTGTGATCGAAACCCCAACTTACAGTCAGTATGGACAAACTGACAGTCAGTTTAGTACAAAAATTTTGAGCCCAAAATACACCCTCTCTGGACAATTGTCAGTTTAATTAAACTGACATTCAAACTGACTGTCAGTTTAGCAAACTAACAATCAGCCTGAACAAAAACAGCTATAACTTTAAATCCAGAAATCCAAAAGAGGTGTTTAATAGCTCCTTTGAAAGATAATTTCAAGAGCTACATTTTTGTCAACAGAAGAAAAAAACCAGATCTACCTAGATCTTTCTGAAAATTACAAATACTCTTCTACTGTCAAAAACTCAACTAAAAATCCAAATAACTCAAATCAAATTCAAATCAAATCCAACCAAAAAGATGCAATGCAATGACCTAAGTTTCTCGGTTTATGTTGGAGATAAAAAGAGGACTTTCGCCACCCCTCTTTATAGTACGGTTAAAAGTTAAAAACAATTTTCCTAAACCGATCTATCTCCGAACTCCGAGATCAGAAGAAAATGAAATACGGATTACCTTAGGTCCTTTTTATCTTTATGTTTGCGTCTTGTCTTTGCTCTTCTGCACCTCGTGCTTCACTTCATGTCGGGTTCTTCTTGATCATCTCGTATTTCTTCCCGAATAAACTCTGTTTCAAAAATCTCAGAAGCACAGTTAGTCTAAAACACTTTGTTTTCATTAATCATCAAAATTAGGGTTAGGCATGAAGGCCTAGATGCAACAATCTCCCCCTTTTTAATGATTGATGACAACAAGTGTTCAATAATAAAATATAAATGAACTAACTCCTCCTGAGTGTATGCATCCCATCATATAGGCCAAAATCAGAGCATACATCAGAGCATCTCATAAATTCATCATACACAGATATGCATATATATCATCACCAAGTCATATCAATATGTATCAGAGCATACAAATCTCAAGACCAAGACATCACAATAACATATATAGAGCATTCAACATCACAATGTCAGATCATCATATCCAAAGACACACAGATATATGATAAACCAAAATATCTCCATGATAAAAATAAAACACCTGTCCAAAACATATCAAAATACTATAATATCCAAAATACTTCTCCCCCTTTGACATCAAGCACAAAAAGGGAGGCAATACAGAAAAAGTAGAGCCTAATGCTCATCATCAGAAGAAAGCCCTAAGACGGCTGTATCTCCGGAGCCTGCTGGAGATCCAGACGTGTCGATAACTGGAGATGCCAGAGGAGAAGCAGTTGGAACCAGAGCAGGTACCGCAGGAGCTAGATCAGCAGGTCCTGAAGCTGTGCTCGGAGAAGACGAAGCCTGGCGGGGCCCTCTTGCGAGGGGCAGGAGAAGCTGAAGAAGGTAGATGCCGCAGAATCTCCTCCTGTGAGCAAGCAAACGGAGCAACATCTGATGATGCTCCGCCTGGGTGCTGAGGATCTGCTGCTGCACCTGGATCACCTGATCAAGCCGAGAGCTGGAGGAAGATGCCGATCCGGTGTCAGTCCCTATAGCCGGTGCTGGTGCCGTCTCCTGAGCTGGAGCCTCGTCCTCTGACTCCCCCGCAGCATCATCATCTGATGCGGGAGAATCAGGGCCAGCAATTGCAGCAGGGCGAGCACCGAGTCGGCGATCAGCCTGACCCGGAGGATAGAAGAGAAGCGGATGATGAGGCCTCGGGAGCTCAGAGTCGACGGCCCTAATGTGCAGAAGCACCGCCATGATATATGGAGCGTATATCAACTGACGGCGCGGAGAGAGGAGAACGTGCTGAATCTCACTGATGATGAGATCAGCAACGTCAAAGGGCTCCTCCTGGAAGATAGAAATCAGGACGTGGAGCCCAAGATAGGTGACTCTGGCCCTATCTCCGGTCATGGGGACTAAGGTGAGCCAGAGGATCCGTAGGGCCAGATCAACATCGCGGCGCAAGCCAGCGATGTGACGAAGCTGGAAGGGGCTGGAATAAAGCATGGCCACCTCCCAACGCTCGAGGTCTGGAAGGGTATGGAGCTGGCGACCAGAAGGAGGGCGCACCAGTCCAAGCGCTGACTCAAGCTGCTCCTTCGTGACGGTGTAGACCTGGAGGCCCGTCATGAAGGTCATAAAGTCGCGTTGAAGGGAAATGAAGACGGTGGAATAAAACTGGCGAATGGGCCCCTCAGCCCAGTGCAGAGAGGAATCGGCGACTAGGTCGCGGATCCCTACAGAGCCGAAGAGGTCTACGAGGGTGGCGATGCCCATGCGAGAGGCGATCGTACCGTACGACAGAGAGCGATGAGCGAAGATGGGTACTCGACTGTACACACTGTTGAACAGATCGAGGTGCAAGTTGTTATCGTAGGTAACAACATTGCACATGTCGCGACCAGTGGGACGCGGCAGCAGATAAGGGTTTGTGGAGCGGAGCGTGCGAAGGCGGCTAGCGTGCCACCGGGAATAATCCACAGGGACACGCTCAGGCGGAGGTGAAGGTGGGTTCTCGGACGTCTGTCCCGATGAACGCTGGTTGTTTGCCACGTTCTTCCGTCGGGCCACACGACGAGAAGGACCCGGCTGATCAGACATGGTTAAAACAGCAGAACAAAAACAGAGAAGGAGGCGAAACGACCTGAACAGGGCGTCGAACAGAACAGCCGATCGGAGCAGAAGAGGTCGTCAGCCAAAAATCTGCGACAACGTCCAAGACGACAGAAGAGAGGAGGCTCAGGACGACGAGGAGGATCTCAATGAAGACCTACGACGAGGTGATGCCGAGCCAGTGAAGAAAACGGTGAACAGAGGAGCCACGGCCGACGAGGTCGAGACGTGCGAGGACGGTGGCGCCGGCGGTGAGGAAAACACCGGAGAACGCAAGGAGAGGCGAGGAGGCAGTGGCGAGGCACGGTGAGGTGGTGGCGCAAGTTGCGACGACGAGGAGGAGCAAGAAAAAGGCAACGGCGGCGAGGAGAAGCTGAGAAGACAAGGAAAAAGAACGGGGGATTTTTAGGGTTCAAGATCCCACAACTGACAGTCAATTTGATAAACTGACAGTCAGTTCCAAACTCAGAAACATGGAACTGACAATCAGTGTACCACACTGACAGTCAGTTCACATAATTGAGTTTTGAAACTGACAGTCAGTGTATGAGACTGACAGTCAGTTTGAGACTCGAAACCACACAGGAGCTACGACCAAAGTTAATTGTACATAACTGACTGTCAGTTTGTGAAACTGACTGTCAGTTAGGTCAACGATTTCGACCAGAGACTAAGAACTGGCTCCTAAGCACTAAACTGACTGTCAGTTTGGTCAATTTTGACCAGAAGCAGTTTAAGACTAGAGAGGGAATAAAATAATATTATTTTATACAAATAGCACATTTAGCACATCAACTAGCATTTGATATATCAATAATATTCAGTTCACCCCTTAAAAAGCAAAATCTTGATTCATCTAAGGGTTTGGTGAAAATATCTGCTAGTTGCATATCTGTTCTGACATAATTCACCTCAATATCTCCTTTTGCCACATGATCTCTAATAAAGTGGTGCCGTATTTCAATATGCTTAGTTCTAGAATGTTGAACAGGATTATTAGCAATTTTAATGACACTTTCATTATCACACAAGAGTGGCACTTTATCAAATATAATCGCATAATCCAAAAATGTCTGCTTCATCCATAGTAATTGAGCACAACAACTACCTGCAGACACATATTCAGCTTCAGCTGTAGAGAGAGCTACAAAATTTTGTTTCCTAGATGACCATGATACTAATGATCTCCCCAACAGCTGACAGCTACCAGATGTGCTTTTTCTGTCAATCTTGTACCCAGCATAATCACAATCCGAATATCCAATTAATTCAAAATTTGCATCTTTCGGATACCAAAGACCTAAACTGGGACAGCATTTTAAATACCTAAGGATTCTTTTAAGAGCAATTAAATGACATTCCTTAGGATCAGACTGGAATCTAGCACATAAGCACACACTAAACATGATATCAGGCCTAGATGTAGTAAGATATAATAAACTACCAATCATAGACCTATAAAGTTTAGAGTCGACCGATTTTCTACTTTTGTCCATGTCCAGATGTCCATTGGTCGCCATGGGAGTTTTGATTGCCTTAGCGTCTTCCATCCCAAAGCGCTTGAGCAGGTCTTTCACGTACTTTGTTTGACTCACGAACGTACCGTTCTTGAGTTGCTTGATTTGAAATCCGAGGAAGAAGCTCAGCTCACCAATCATAGACATCTCGAACTCCCTAGACATCATCTCTCCAAACTCATGACAGAAATGTTCATTAGTAGATCCAAAGATAATATCATCAACATATATCTGACAAATGAACAAATCCTTTTCAATTTTCTTTGTAAAGAGAGTTGTATCAACCTTCCCAATTTTAAAACCTTTTGATAAAAGAAAGTCTCTAAGTCACTCATACCAAGCTCGAGGAGCTTGTTTGAGACCATAGAGAGATTTGGACAATTTAAACACATGGTTTGGAAATTTAGAATCTTCAAAACGGGGAGGTTGTTCAACAAAAACAAGTTCAGAAATTTCACCATTTAAAAATGCACTTTTTACATCCATTTGAAAAAGTCTGATATTGAAACATGATGCATAAGCAAGAAGAATGCGAATCGCTTCAAGTCTTGCTACAGGTGCAAAAGTTTCACCAAAGTCTAAACCTTCTACTTGAGTGAAACCTTGAGCAACAAGACGAGCCTTATTTCTAATTACTACACCATTTTCATCTTGCTTATTTCTGAAAACCCATTTTGTTCCAATAACATTATGATCCTTGGGTCTTTCTACTAAAATCCAAACTTCATTTCTATAAAAGTTATTAAGTTCCTCATGCATGGCATTTACCCAATCAGGATCATTTAAGGCTTCATTAACATGTTTGGGTTCTAAAGAAGATACGAAAGAGTGATGTTCACAAAATGCAGCAATACGAGATCGAGTTTGAACACCCTTATTGACGTCACCCAATATTTGGTCTAGAGGGTGATCCTTGGTGATCGTTTGATGTTGTCTTGGTGCTTCTTCTTGTATAGCTTCATCTTGATCTTGTTCTGGAGGATCAACATGAGATGATGATTCATTTTGATCAACATTCTCAATGTTGACATCATCTTCTTGATCTTCTTCTCTTGGCTTGATGTCTCCAATGGTTATGTTCTTCATGGCTTCTTGAAGAACTTCACCTGAAACTTCACAAGAAACTTGCTCCTTTTGTGAGCCATTAGTTTCATCAAATTCGACATCACAAGATTCTTCAATACAACCAGTATTTTTGTTAAAAATGCGATAAGCTTTACTAGTGGTGGAGTATCCGACTAGAAAACTAGAAAGCCTTCATCTACTCTTCTTTGAAACTTACCACAAAAATTCCTTTTCTTAAGAACATAGCATTTGCATCCAAAAATCGGAAATAAGAGATATTTGGCTTGCGCCCAATAAGAACCTCATAAGGAGTCAAATTCAGAAGAGGATGCAAATAAAGCCGATTTATAGAATAGCAATCGGTATGCACGGCTTCAGCCCAGAAGCGAGTAGGAGTATCGTACTCACTTAGCATAGTCCTTGCCATTTCTATAAATGTTCGATTTTTCTTTTCTACAACTCCATTTTGCTGTGGAGTGTAGGATGTAGAAAATTCGTGTTTGATTCCAAGAGAGTCACAAAAATCAAATAGAGTTGAATTAACGAACTCTCCACCATGATAACTGCGGATTTTCTTGATGGATAATTCGAATTCAGTAGAAACACGTTTTGCAAAACTTTTGAAAACATCGGGGGTTTCAGATTTTTGGAAAATAAAGAAAACCCAAGTATAGCGAGTAAAATCGTTAACAATCACAAAACCATAGTTGCTACCCCCGATACTTTGGAACTCAGAAGGTCCAAATAAAACCATGTGAAGAAGTTCCAAAGGTTTGCAAGTCGAAAGAATGCGCTTAGTCGGATGTGAAGTAGCTACTTGCTTGCCAGCTTGACAAGCGCTACAAGGTTTGTCCTTTTCAAAATTCACATCCTTTAAGCCAACAACCAAATCACGTTTTAAAAGTTTTCTCAATTGATGCATTCCAACATGTGCAAGTCGTCTATGCCATAGCCAACCTTTTGAGGTTTGAGAGACAAGACAAGTTGAAAGAGATGCATCTTTTGAGTGAAAATCAACCAAATAAAGATTTCCAAAACGAAAACCTTTAAAGATCAAGGTTTTATCTTTTAAACTTTCAACCAAAACTTCTTTTGGATAAAATGTGCAACTAAAGCCAAAATAGCAAATTTGTGCAACAGAAAGCAAATTGAAGTTCAGAGATTCGACCAACAAAACATTCGAAATATAGAGATCATTAGAGATTGTGATTTTACCCAAGCCTACCACATTTCCTTGACGGTTGTCGCCAAAGGTAATCTTTTGGTTCTCGCTTGAGTTGTCTTTAAGTGAGGTGAACAACTTCTTGTTGCCGGTCATGTGTTCGGAGCATCCGCTATCTAGCACCCAATGCCTTCCACCGGTCTTGTAGTTCACCTGCAAAAAAAGAGTTAAGTTCTTTTAGGTACCCAAACCTTTTTGGGTCCTTTAATGTTAGCAATCAAAGCTTTGGGCACCCAAATAGATTTCTGCTTTTTATTCAACATGGGTGCACCAACATACTTTGCTATAGCATAACCTTTCTTCGACTTTTGAAGCATGTAGCAAGTATCAAAATAATTTGTAGTCATTAAGGGACATGCTTCATGTCAATGACCAGTTTCATGGCATTTATGACAAAATGTGCTGCATGCTTTAACAAAGATAGTTTTAGAGTTTGGTTTCTTTACTTTCTTTGGAAAATATCCTAATCCTTCTTTTCTAAAAGAACATTTTTGTTTACTAAGGATTAGATCAAGAGACACTTTGCCTTTGTAGCAGTTTTCTAAGTCTTTACCAAGTTTTTCAACTTGTGCCTTAAGTTCATTATTTTCATTCAAGATATTATCATTAGAAACACATGGAGTATGATGACTACTAGAAGGAGAATCATCCAAATTATATGAAGTAGAAACATCTACCTTAGATGAAGCATTAGTGACCTCTTTTATGAGCATGCTTTCATAAGAATCTTTTAGGTCGGAGTATTGAGCGCGTAGGGAAGAATGTTCTTCCTTAAGCGTCTTATACTTCTTTTTAGTTTTTTCAAAAACATCATTTAATTCAGTTATCATTTCAACTAAATCATCATATGAAGGATCATTGGTGTGTACCTTTTCATCGCCTTTAGCCATAAGGCAAATGGATGAGCTAGTTGAAGTGTTGATGTTGCCGAGAGCTAATCCGGCCATCTTCTTGGAGCAACTTCTTTCGTCGTCAGAGTCGGAATCGGAGCTCTCACCTCCGGACATCCACTCTCCGAAGCATGCTTCTTTGGTTTCTTCATTCTTCTTCTTGAAGAATTTCTTCTTTTTGTTCAATCCCTTGTTCTTGTTTGGACATCTTGAAGCTATGTGTCCCTTTTCATGACATCCATAGCAAATGATGTCCTTGAAGTTGTTCTGCTTTGGTCCCTTTGGTCGTGTGTCAAGATTGACACCCTTCTTATGCAACCTGCGGAGAAGTTTTTGAGTATTTTTTACCATGAGTGCAAGGTCTTCGTCGGAGGAGCCATCACTTGAATCGTTCTTTGCGTTTGCTTTGAAAGCCAAAGCCTTCTTCTTTGTCTCTGAGGGTTCGGCTGCTTCCTTCTTCTCCTTCTTGTGCATCTCATGGGTGATGAGGTTCCCATAGAGATCGGTCGGTGTCGTGGTCGATAAGTCGGAATTTGTGAGAACCGTCACAAGAGTGTCGAAGCTTTCAGGTAAGGCTCTAAGCATCTTTCTCACAATATCAAGGTCAGTAAAAACGACACCAAGCCCCTTGAGTTCATTCACAATGTTATTTAACCGAGTGAACATAGAGTCCACGAACTCAGTTGATGACATGGTGAATGTCTCATATCTTTGCCTCACCATGAGCAGTTTTGCCTCTTTTACTTTAGTTGTGTCCTCGTAGATTTCTTCGAGGGTGGTCCAAACCTTGTGAGCAGTCGTGAGATTGCTTACACGGTTGAACTCGTTTAGAGACAAACCCACAAATAGTGTATTTTTTGCACGGGCATTTAAATGCAGTTTTCTCCTGTCGTCCTCAGACTGACTTGCCGGATCATCCGGAGGAGTAAAACCGAGTTTAACAATATCCCATACTTCAAGCCCTATGGCCTCTAGGAATACTGACATGCGCACTTTCCAATAGGGATAATTTGTCCCATCAAAGATCGGCGCACGGCTAGTATGACCGAGAGAAAAACCATCAGTAGACGACATCCTCTCTCTAGGCGGTAAAGCCTTATAAATTGAGAGACTTAGCTCTGATACCACGTATTGGATCAAGGATGCCGACTAGAGAGGGGTGAATAGGAGGCTTTTAAAAAATTTAAACTTAAACAAATATTTGCAGAACAAGAACAAATAATAAATTGAGCAATAGGAGAAGGAAACGAACACAATAATTTTTACCGAGGTATCGAAGACTCGCCCAGTCTCCACTAGTCCTCGTTGAATCACTCAAGTCACTTGAGTTTTGCCTCAATACTCACGAAGAGTATTATCAACTAACGGTTGCTCCTTGTCCACTCCGGAAAGGCGAGCACCGATGCCTTGTACAAACCTGCCGAGCCTCTCCGACAATCTCTGAACTGGAGAGGTCAACGGCCACGCCTCTGAACCGTCTAGGTGAGGGCGCTCACAAGAGTAATAGGCAGCGAGGTCTTCTCTAGACCTCCAAACACGCACCGAGAAACTAAGAGTATGCAAATGCAAATGAACTGAAACTCTCGGTGGATCGAAAACACTCGACTTGATCAACAGATCAAGATTTTGTGTAGAAAACTACAGCTCAAGAGTGTATAAGAGAATGCTGTAGCTTGTTGTATGAAATTCATGCCCAAAGCCCTTATTTATAGCTTCAAGAATCAAATGAACCGTTGGAGCTAGGGCTGAAAATCAGCAACACAAACTGACAGTCAGTTTCGTGTACAACGGCCGACAAAATTTACGGATAAAAAATTGCTAGCCGTTTGTGGTCATTTATGGAAACTTGAAACCCACAACTGACAGTCAGTTATGCAAACTGACAGTCAGTTCGACCAAAGACTCGACCAAAACAGATAAAAACTCAGTTAAAAACAACTGTGGTCGAAACCCCAACTTACAGTCAGTATGGACAAACTGACAGTCAGTTTAGTACAAAAATTTTGAGCCCAAAATACACCCTCTCTGGACAATTGTCAGTTTAATTAAACTGACATTCAAACTGACAGTCAGTTTAGCAAACTGACAGTCAGCCTGAACAAAAACAGCTATAACTTTAAATCCAGAAATCCAAAAGAGGTATTAATAGCTCGTTTGAAAGATAATTTCAAGGGCTATATTTTTGTCAACAGAAGTAAAACCAGATCTACTTAGATCTTTCTGAAAATTGAAAATACTCTTCTGCTATCAAAAACTCAACTAAAAATCCAAATAACTCAAATCAAATTCAAATCAAATCCAACCAAAAAGATGCAATGCAATGACCTAAGTTTCTCGGTTTATGTTGGAGATAAAAAAAAGGACTTTCGCCATCCCTCTTTATAGTACGGTTAAAAGCTAAAAACAATTTTCCTAAACCGATCTATCTCCGAACTCCGAGATCGGAAGAAAATGAAATACGGATTACCTTAGGTCCTTTTTATCTTTACGTTTGCGTCTTGTCTTTGCTCTTCTGCACCTCGTGCTTCACTTCATGTCGGGTTCATCTTGATCATCTCGTATTTCTTCCCGAATAAACTCTGTTTCAAAAATCTCAGAAGCACAGTTAGTCTAAAACACTTTGTTTTCATTAATCATCAAAATTAGGGTTAGGCATAAAGGCCTAGATGCAACACGTTTGTTCCTTGAAACATGACGAACACACTCATGAAAGAGGATTATAAAAATGTTAGAAAAATTCACATAAAATGATGTATCAAAGGAATTTTAAGCATCATTTTTGCACATTTTCAATTGTGTCCCCAAGTGCAAACGCACTGGTCCACGATTACGGCCGCGAGAAGAATCTACTCACGGTCCCAAACGTGAATGTACTGGTTCACGATGAAAGTCACTGGGAGTACCTGTTCGCCTGGTTTTATGATACCGGGCTGATGGTATGTGTCTGTGTTGTCCCTGGCTCGAATGATAATTGTCCCGCTCACGTGACGAGTTACTGATCATGATGATGATGTTGGAGTCATGACTGTCACTACCTCATCGAGGTTATCTGCCAAAATCCTTGCGAACAATACTCTGTCATATTCACCAAATCAGATGGAGGATTGCGAAGAGTATCTGCTATCACACGAATGTGTTCCTGTGTACTCCTTCTGGGTGCCATGGGAGTTATTGTCACCTCATCCACCGGAGAACAGGCCTGGCTGATAGCGGAGTCTGGTCCTGCCTGCGACCATGGTGATGTCGCGGGCGAGAAGTTCCAGGGGCAAGATCGTGAGCTGCGGTATCATGGCAAGATTGCGCAAGTTGCAGAGCTTGCTCTGTGACTTTACGAACCTCGGCCTCTCGTCGCTCACAAGCTACATCTTCTTCTCGTTTGCGCTCTTCCTCTTCTTTGGCTGCGCATTGCTCAGAGGTCTCCTCGGAAAGTGCAGGGAATTCCCGTTGAATTGAGTTTGCAGATGGGAAGAGCATCTCCTCATCTTGATCAGACTCAAAATCAAAGAGGAAATTCAAGTTATTTGGAGCGAATCTTTCCAGATTGAATTCAAGATCGTCATCTCCCGCATCATCTGGGACGATGGGTTCTGGCACATATTCACCATTTGATGTGGTAGAACTCACTAAAGGTGAACGAATTGCCGATTCAGGTTCCTGGCCATGAAACAGGTCCTGAGAATACTCCTTAGTGCAAGGCTCTAAGGGAACTTCGTTTTCTACCATATAAAGAGTTTCATCCTCTATGTTCAGATCAGTATAATTTGCAAGATCAAAATCATTTTCGGAATCGTAAACTTCTAACATGGCTTACCAAGATCCTTGATGAAGAATAACACCTTCAAATGGGCCCCACGGTGGGCGCCAGCTGTCGACGATTGGGACTCTGGTCCTTAGTCGAACTTACATAAATTTGGATGATGAAATGTGAAGTCAATTTAAGGTGAAACTCAAGTAAATCAGAGTATCTATGTCTGAGCAAGAAAGGAATTTATACAGGTTCGGACCCTCTGATGATGAGTAATAATAGCCCTACTCCTGTTAGTATTTCACTAAGAATATCGAGGTTTACAAGGAGAAAATAAGAGGTGTTCTTAGGTGTGATGAGGACATAACAACCTTGGATACATGCACGTACGACTACTTTTCTAGATGAAGTTGAACCAGAACAATTACTTTGACCTATAACTGAGCTTGGGCACAACAACTAAACTATCAGGGTGACTCTTTCCTTGGGTTTAATACTTTGGATTTTCAGAATGGATTACTACCTAACTCTTGTGATCTACTTGTGATCAGGAACGCAGGGGTAGGGGAAGAGAGGAACTCGACAAGTGCTGCCTCAAGACATCACCTTTCGGTTGATCAAGGAGGGATGCATAGCGCCACAAGTGAAGCCGGACATGGGCTTAGACCTGCAACCACTTGCCCCATAATTTCATCAATGTTTCCACAAGATCCCCGCATCACTTTGGGCCCAAGGGAAGCTAGAGTTTGAGTTGGGTTCACGCTGGATTCGAATTGGGACTGCTGCGACAGCACTGAATTCGAATTGCTGTAACTTCCACATACGGACTCCATTTAGGACGTTCTTGGACTTCATGGAAAGCTTATCAAGTCTACTTTTTAACAGATCTAGCCTCATCTCCAAATTCTACTTGATCCGGCCGAAATTGTCGAAAGAGTCCACGTTCCTTCCTGGAAACAGTGCTGCGCCACCTTAACTTGGGCCGATGGTCCTTGTATCAAGTAGAGCCCATTAGGGGCGCATCCCTAGGGTTGTGTACCCCTCAAATACTCCCCTTAGCCGTCACAAACAAAGGGGTTTTTGCTTAGATTGCATCTACACGACATTTTGTAGATTCTTTTCGCCTCTGCACCGGACCGACTAGGCCGCTATGTTGGTTTGTGGAACCCCAATTTATGTGTTTCATATTTATTTGTAATTCCATATTGCTTCTTCCTTGTTCTTGTGAATTTCTCGATTGTTGCAGGAACAATTACCTTCGTGGTAAGGTCGGCCGTGTACGAGCGTGGTCGATAACGACGAGACGCGCGGGTGTAGAGATTGTGAGGTGATGATCCGCTGATCGGAAGCCTCAAAACGCCATTGTCCACGAGTCGATTAATCGAACCTATCGGAAGATCGGGCGGCTGTCTCATCAAGGTGAACTAAGAACAATCTCCTATTCTTTGTTACACAGTGTATAACAATCTACTGCTTCTATCTCCTAGGTCTTGCCTCTTGGCTCTTTTGCTAGATGAGTCTTGGATCTTTTTTCAGATGTCCCTTCTCTCCTTGGCGATCCCCCTTTTATAGCTCGTCGCCGGTCGTCGGTTACGGGATTGAAGGGTCGCCGGGAGGTAGACATGCGCTAGCCATGATGTGCCATTATGCCCAGTTATGATTGTGCTTTTAACTCCTTGATGGTTACTAGAAGCTACAACGTCCCTGGGGAATAAAGAACTGAAGGTATCCAAGGCGGCGGTGATGGTTGAACATGCTTAGCTACTGGGTATGGTCGAATGGGTCTAACCATATAGCCGCGGGTTGTTTTGACTCTTCAGTTGTCATAGTTGTGTATTAACTATGACCATTGATTGTCATTCTTTCACTCTCGACAATCTGGGCGACCATGGGAATATATCTCCATGACCTGGGTATTTGCAGGTATGTGAGACCATGAACTTTGCGACCTCAGTATTGTGGGTGTCTCAACACTACAGACCCTGCAGCAATACAGGTCAAGACCACAGAATAGACCATATCCAGAATATCTTGGACTATTCTATTGTCTCCTTCTTAGGTCCCTGAGACCACAGAAGGGTATGCAAATAATTTAGATCTCGTTCTGTAGTCCTTACGACTATAGAACGGCAAAGATGACCAAGTCGGATCATAATCCTCGTCATACACAAACTTCAATCATGTCTTAATCCTGTGTATGACCTTAAAACAACATACATTTATAAACTAAAGGGTATCATTCATAAGAGTCCGACTCAAATATAGAATGCTTTATACTACTCTCCGATAAAAAAAAAGAATACTATTTTTTACTGTGCACAATTTTCAAGGTTCAATTTTGATCATCACTTTTTACTATAATAAGTTAATAAAAAAAATACTATAATAGGTTAATAAAAATTTATAACATTATAATATTATAAAAATATTGTTTATAACAAATATACTCATATAATTTTTTTAAATTCAATCTAAATATTTATAAATATATTACTAGTCAAAATTAAAAAAATTAGACTTTTTAAGTCAAAAAATGACATTAATTTTAGACTGGAGGGAGTATTATTATAAGTGAATGCCACTAATAAGAGGACGTCAAAAAATAAACAAAAAGAGCTTGGCATTGTGGTGTTGACTTCAAGCTGTCAGAGTTTGACATGATACCATTAAAACTACAGAGAGTTTGTTTTAATGGGTATGGACATGACTTATATTGTTTTAGTTATGCTACAAGTTTTGATCATAAGTGCGTGGACAAGATTGGCACATTGGATAACTTGGTCAAACTCATCTAAATATAGTACGAATATAATTTGAAACAACTTATTTACAACTATAGCTGATGTGTTGCAATGAGATTTGAATCTCCAATTTTTGAAGTCAAAATTATGTTTGGGAGAGTTGTTTAATCACAAATCAACCATCTAAAAGAAGATGTGCAAAACTTTGAGATGGTTTGAATTTCACACGAGATATTTAGGCTTCTCTGGTACTTCAATCTTGACTGTTTCAAATCTTGTTCGAATGCCTCACACGCTCTGAAAAGACACACCCAATCTTTCAACTTGAAGGGTAGGATATCCAAGACAATCTTATCAATTTTTACTAATTTAGTAAAATATTACTATTATATAAACAGTTAACAAATAATTTGACCCTCTGCTCTGTTATAAGTAATGTTTTAGGAAGAATTTTTATAACTAAAAGAGTGATACTCTACAATTCTAAGATAAAATATGTTCATACCTACCTAAATTACTTTATGATAATTACTCGACTTAGACAATTAATTACTGCCACAAAACAAGATAGCTCCATTCATATTTCACCTACCATTAATCACATATAATGGGGTACGATAGTAATCTTGTACAATTTCTTAGTAGTTATGAACAGCTAAAATATCACATATAAGAGAACGGAGGGCATATAAGGAAAAATGCAGAGTTTTCTGCGATTTTATGTAATGTCAAGACAGAGGTACTTCATGTACTTAAAATTTGTTAAAAAACTTTACAAAGAGTTTCTTACAAAAATTTTATGAAACTAATCCAGATAAATTCTTGCATCTCATCATCTCACACTTAATTTGCAGCTATTTTTAATCTGTACCCTCATCTAAATTTATAAAGATTTTGGTCAAAAAATAATTTAGTAGGTATAATATTACTCATGTCAAACAAAGCATTAACATCTGTAGCCTAATTCACTCGTTAATACTCTTTCTTTAAAAAAAATGATTTTTCAGGTATTTTACTGTCTCCAAATTACAGTTTTGACTATTAATTTTTATAATTATATATTACTAAAAATTATTCGAAATATAATAATATAAAATTAATTTTATTGGCAAACATACCAATATCATTTTAATATTACTGATCTTGAAATTTTTATATATATTAATAATAAAAATTAACAATATTTAACTACACAATTAAAAAAATATTTTTGTTTTTTAAGACAGAACAGCACTTCACGTCTTCACGTTAGCCAGCATAGCCGGCTTGCCGCCACCCTGTTTGGCTGATATGAGGACAAGCCTACATTTACTACGTCCCTTAGCACTAGGAAATGGTACAAACTCCAATACACCATTGTGTACCAAAATTAATTTGCATATTTTGTTTTGATGAAAAAACAAAATATTTGCACCTATACATATTATTTTCACACTCACCCTGGAAAGTTTTAAAAAAATATATAATATAAGACATAATTTTTTTCATATTTGTTACATAATATAAGACATAAGACGTTTATACAAATTTATTAATCCCTTTCCTATCCTATTCTTATTTATTTCTTTGCTCTGTCTATCATTTATAACTAATTCTTCATAATAGTATTCTCCTACTCATTTTATGAGTTAAGGTGGTTTAAAGCTTGTTTGAATCAGAAGATTTTCATATGAATTTTGGAGACAACCTAATGTGTGATTTTCTCTAAAGTTTTATGAGAAACTTTCAATCCAAATTGATCTTTAAATATTTTCTCTTAATGTTCTCTTTATATTAGAATTTTCTAAATACAAATGTATAGTTAAAATATGTCTTATATTTTATGATAGAGAAAATAATATTTAATATGTTAATATAACTACATTTTATAAATAACAGTGGCAGTGGATATATCAAAACCAGATACATCGTACTCTAGAAAGAACAATGCATCAAATAATGCATGAATTTGCACTTGTACACGCATCTAAACAGGTAGGATGCACCTCAGTGCGAAGCGAGGTCCGATTCGCGTGACATCTCTTTTGATCATATGTTTGTATGGTCTTTGTGTTGGGATGTGGTTGTAGGTGAGAGGGAAGGGGGGTATTGAGGTGTGTATCAACAGAACAAATATAATCACATATAAAATAATTTTTTAAAAATAATATATGAAATTTAATGACTGTATGATAGTTTAGCGGTTGTCACGGTTTGCTTTTTTCTTTTTTTTAGAAGTCGCATGCTAAACTTGAGAAGGCTCTCTTTTGTACGAGACTTCACATACTTGGGTCCTTTTCAGGATAGATTGGCCTGGGATAGGAGGTTTCTCCGGGTGGAATAATTATGTGTACTAAAATTTTCGTATAAATTTTATAAAAACTAATCTGCACTCTTAATTACTACTCACATTTATATTTATTCTTTATTTGCATCAATTTATCTCTTATATGCACCTCCATCTAGAAATTTGTAAATTTTTGTAAGAAAATTTTAGTATGTGCAGCATTGTTTTTTTCTCGTAAAAGCTAGTTTCGGTTGTCTAGCTTAAAATTATGAAATAAAATGGTAATATGTGAAATTTCTAATATGAAATCCTTCTAATTAATTATATATTAAATAGTGGCAAGTTTTTTTACGTGACCATAAAATTTTAATATTTTATTTTTGTCATTAGATGTCTCGCGGATATGTGAGGCTAGCTATTTTGCCAATTTTATAAATTATAATTTCAGAATTTTTGCAGTGGCATAAAAGATATTTTTTCTCAAAATTTTTGTAGTGGTATAAAATTTTTTTCAATTAAATATGACATCTATGAAAAATGGATACCAAACCAAATCTAAACTTTTTATTTATGCATTTCATAAAAAATACAAAAAATACTCTTTTTCTACGTAGATACATAGTATCACCCAGTAATCAAAATAATTTTTTGTTCATATTTCTTGATTAGGACTAACTGAGATGCAGAAATTCGGCATCATATATGAAGAAAAGTATAATCCGAAAAAAAACACATGAATTGATGGTAGAGAAAGAAAAAAAATTGAGGAAAATGAATCGCATCAAGTTGTGATTTTCAAGCTTGAACCATTGCAAATTCTCGGGGGCCATTAGGAATAAAGTATTTTTTAGGAATTTTGTAGGTTTTGAATCTATAAAAATATTTTTTATAAGACGTGTGTAGAGAAAAAGAAGGAAGTGATTATATATATATTTTAAAAAATAGTAGAAAGGAGTCATACTGAAAATTCATTAAAACAATAAAAGTACAAATAGAAAGAAGAAAAATGAAAAGAACTAAAAATTATATAAAGAAAAAAAAAGGAAAACACTAGAAAAACTACAAATACAACTTCCCTCGTCACTTTAAACCACAAGATTCTTGCCACAAGCAGGAGCAAGAGGTGGTTATATTATGTAGGAATGATTTCTAACTTGTATATTTTGCCAAAAAAAAAAATTAACTCAAACCTAATTTTTTTAGTTTTATGATTCAACAAAATAATTTATTAATGTAGGATTTAAGTGGATGTGACATTTAGTTTCTGTATTTTTTTATATTTTATATTTCCACGTTCCAAACATATTCTTATAACGTAAAATTTTCACTTGTATTTTATTTTTAACAATTCATACATTTATTTTTGAATTGTTGCTATTTGACATATACATTTTTAGTTTTTGGCAATTCATGATTCATATTTTTTATATGCAAAATCAAACTACTATAAATATAATATATGAATTCTGAATCTAACTTTTTTCTTTATTTGATGTCTGACACAAATTTATCTATAATTAAATATTTCAAATTTATCTTTAACACTTTTCTACTTTATTTATTGGGCTCATTTGTCAGTGACAGCGGAGAGCACGAGGAAGCGGACACACACTAGAATTTATTTCCCTTTTTTATGTTTCTTTTTTTTTCCTAGAGTATGAGAGAAAACAATAAATAAATAAAGGCAGTCCATTTCGGACATCTCTTCCCCCCTTCTTCTCGGTTCCCACCACCGCCCCCTTTCCCACACCACTCTCCTACTCCTCGCCGTTTCCGCTTCGCCCCCCAGGAACTTCTCAAAATTGCGGAGAGGTCCCTGGAAAGGTAGAAGCAAGGGTGCGAGGGCCCAATTGCCTTAGCAATGGAGTCCTCGCCGTCGTCGTCGGCGCCGTCGTCGTCGTCGTCCGATTCCATCGACCTCAACTTCCTCCCGTTTCTGAAGCGAGAACCGAAGTCGGAGCCGGCATCGCCGGAGCCCATGCCGCAGCCTCCGCCGCAGGCGGCAGCTACGGCGGTGCCGGCAACGCCGGTGCCAGCTACGCCGGACCTGGCGGCGGCGGCGGTGATGACGCCGCTGCAGACGCTGCCGCCGAACCCTGATGAGGACGCGCTGTTTGCGGAGTATTACCGGCTGGCGAGCCTGTACCTGTCGTCGGCGGGGGCCGGGGCGATCGTGCCGGCGCCGCCGCCGGAGGCGGCGGCGCCGGCTGTGGTGACACCGGCGGCGGCGCCTAAGAAGCGGCGGCCGCGGTCGTCGGAGCTGGTGCGGGTTTCGTCGCTGAGCGTGCGGGACCAGATCTACTTTCGCGACCTTGTGCGGCGCGCGCGCATCACCTTCGAGTCGCTGCGCGCGCTGCTGCTCCGGGATGACGAGCGCGCGGAGGCGCTCGGCCTCGCTGGGGGCGGCGGTAGCGGCGACCGGCGGCGCGCCCGCGCCGACCTCCGTGCGGCGGCGCTGATGGGGGACCGCGACCTCTGGCTTAACCGCGACCGTCGCATCGTGGGGCCCATCCCGGGGATCTCCGTGGGGGACGCTTTCTTCTTCCGCATGGAGATCTGCGTGCTCGGCCTACACGGCCAGGTCCAGGCCGGCATCGACTATGTCTCTGCGGGGCGGTCTGCCTCGGGCGAGCCCATCGCCACCTCCATCATTGTCTCTGGTGGCTACGAGGACGACGAAGACCGCGGGGACGTCCTCGTGTACACCGGCCATGGCGGCCGGGATCCCAACCTCCACAAGCACTGCGTCGACCAGAAGCTCGAGGGTGGCAACCTCGCCCTTGAGCGCAGCATGGCCTATGGCATAGAGATCCGCGTCATCCGCGCCGTCAAGTCCAAGCGCAGCCCCATTGGCAAGGTCTACTTCTATGATGGCCTTTACAAGGTTGTTGACTTCTGGCTTGACCGTGGCAAGTCCGGCTTCGGTGTGTACAAGTACAAAATGTTGCGTATTGACGGGCAGGAAGCCATGGGCTCTGTGAATTTTCGTGTCGCGGAGCAGCTTAAGGTGAATGCACTCACCATACGGCCCACTGGATACCTGAGCTTTGATATTTCCTTGGGCCGTGAGAGCATGCCGGTTGCATTGTATAACGATGTTGATGATGATCGGGACCCAACGCTGTTTGAGTATCTGGCACGGCCAATATTCCCGACCTCAGCAGTCCAGGGGAAGTTTGCTGAGGGTGGCGGCGGGTGTGAGTGCGCTGAGAATTGCTCTATTGGCTGTTATTGTGCAGAGAGGAATGGTGGTGAGTTTGCATATGATAAGGCTGGGGTGCTGCTACGTGGCAAGCCACTGGTGTATGAGTGTGGCCCGTACTGCCGGTGCCCGCCTAGTTGCCCCAACAGGGTTAGCCAGAAGGGGCTTAAGAGTCGGCTTGAGGTGTTCCGGTCGAGAGAGACCGGATGGGGGGTTCGTTCACTGGATCTCATTAAGGCGGGCTCATTTGTTTGTGAGTTCAGTGGGATTGTGCTTTCTCAGCAGCAGTCAGAGATGTTGTCAGCTAATGGTGAATGCTTGGTGTATCCAAATAGGTTCCCGGCAAGGTGGTTGGATTGGGGTGATATCTCTGATGTGTACCCGGAATATGTGCCACCGGACCATCCAACTCTTCCTGATTTGAACTTTTCAATTGATGTGTCAAGGGCGAGGAATGTGGCATGTTATTTGAGCCATAGTTGCAGTCCAAATGTGTTTGTCCAGTTTGTGCTGTTTGATCACTACAATCCATCATATCCCCACCTCATGATCTTTGCCATGGAGAACATTCCGCCATTGAGGGAGCTGAGCATTGACTATGGAATGATTGATGAATGGGTGGGGAGGTTAACTATGTAGTTAGAGTATCCATTAGAAAGCAATACCGTCTTTATTTTCCTTTTCTTGAAGTTGTCATAATGCTTCTCTTGGGGATCATCAAGGTGTTTGCTGACCGGAAGTTCCTCTTCTGGTAATACTCCTGATCCTTCATTACTTTCAGTAATTTTGATCTTTATTGGATCATTTCTTTAAGTCAGTACTTAATATTATCTTCATATCAACAGTTGCTAATACAGCTCATTTCAATGTAGACTGCTTAATTTTTCTTTTTGATGCCCCTCCTTTCTTTTGCATGTCCAATACCTGCTAAGTGGTCACAGGTCAATGCTAAAATTGAATATATGCTGCTTTGTTTTTCATTTTGTGATGTGCTGATTTCTCTATCCTAATGCATATTTGATGACTATGGTTCACAAATTTATGTGGTGGTTGTTGAAAAGATTAGATGACGGTATACATTCTTGAGACCTCTCTAATTTGGTACAATAGTTGCCCCTTTGTGTGGATGCATGCATAGTCTTTGCACTTCAGACAGAATTGCCAAATAGGGCATGATTCTTCTGCCCACTGTTTATGTCTGTACATAGCATCATAGGAGAATGCCATCATTGACTAGGTAGTCCCATGACGTTTTAATTTTATTAATTAGGAAGATATTCATTCTTGTGGAGTTGTTGGATGGGCACCTTCACATATGTAGCTAAATCAGTATCTTTTTATGTGCATGACCAAATTACAATTAACAGTCTACTTAAGTGTATACATAATTTGCTTTAGATTCAAATATTTCTTGAGTAGTATCTCATGATTTGCCCAATAGAAGCTATTCTTGTCTATATGTAGAACAGCTGTCATTTACACATTATCACTTTCTGATATTATTTTTCTGTTGATTGCATTACTTTTCTGGAGCATAGCTCTTGATCGAGCGTATGTACAATCAAACATGAGTATTTGAGCTTCTGATTAAGTCCACTCAAGCTTGGATTTTAATGAGCAAATCATACTAGAGATCTACGATAAATATCAGGTTTAATTAGATGGAGTTATGCTAGAGCAAATTCATACCCTAATTATGTTATGAAGAGAGAATGCATGTTGAGAGATTCAGCTGCTACATGTTCTTGAGAAAGATTCCCTTGCAGATGAATTATTCTACAGATTTAAGTAATTTATCAGGAACATAGTCAAGATATGTATAGATAAATCATAAAAACATAAAAATTGGAGTTCGTTTGCTGCTTGGTCCAAATAAATGAAAGAAATTGTGTATGGAGCAAACGATCTATTTTCATTCTGAAGATATTGATAGGACTTATATATTCAAGATGAATACTTTCTAGCAGCTGTTACTGGTGCGACTAAATTCAATATAAAATTTATATTTTTCATTTTTCATGTTTCTGCTTTGCAGGCCATCTGTTGTGGCTGCTAGGTATTCCAAATGTCAGTTATGTTGTGATAGGCCAACTAATTAGTGTTTTTGTGCATAGCATCATACAACAGTCTTGTATGGTTAGTTATGAACATAATGGTACTGTTTTATTAGGTAGATGGATGTTGGTTCTATTGTGGAATCTTTAGGCAGGAGGCTTCATGTATCTCAGTAAATTAATGCTGTTTCTGTTCATGTATGGCCAAAATAGAATTTATAACATCTTCAGTGGGGGTGCGTGTGTGATTTAACAAATCTTTTCCAGAGACTGCTATCCAATATCTATATAGAATAGCCATTCTGTTTGTAGTTAGACCCACAATACCAAAAACCTCAGCCACGCATTTCATTGGTACTTGCTTCATAATTCTGGAGGCCGGAGGTTGTTTGTATATTACAATAAAAAAGAATATAGCTATATATATGGCTGAGCACCTGATTTTGTCCAACAATTCAATAAATCTGCGAGGTAATCATGCCAAGGTCTATGACGAATAGTAGAGTTGCATGGCTTGATATTTGCTAGATCAAACTAATGCATGGGCTGTTATTAATAGAGCTCCTACAATAGGTGATTCCATTGTCATAGATTCTCAGGGAAGATTCACTTTCGGATGAATGGATACTATTTTATTAGAAACACTATAGAAGCTGTATATCTGATGTTCAGATAATGATGTCAAGACTGCAAGTTGATTGTAGATTGTCTGGTGCTAATACTAGGTACCATGGGAAGCAGTTAATTGGCAGGACCTCTAAAACGTGGCATTCTCCTATTCAGGAAATAACCTTGCAAATTTAGAATTCATTAGATGCTTGACTTGGACAATAGTAAAGAACTATCTAACGATAAAGCTGTTCTTGTCCTGGCTTAGTCAAGTTGCAGTTAGTGGTTTTGCTTCCGTTGTTACTTGTAAGTGATGTATGCTTAGATTGGGGTTAATTTTGATGAAACTTTTCCCATTACATCCAGCAAACTATTCGTGTTTTGGCCTTTATCAAGTTCTAGTGTGCCTTTTACTTCATTGTGTTTGGTTGCTAATCGCATTATTTCGTTGATATGCATTATTCCATATTTTGTGCAAGTGTCTGATTACCAGAACCAATCATGCATGTACACTTTTTACGGCTCATAGTATTAGTTAATGCATGTTCATGAGACAAGATATTGATCTTCTTGAGTCACATGCTGACTTGGCATGTCATTTTCCCAGAAATTTATACTGCAACTTTTTGTGAAATATCTTAGCTAATTTGTGAAATACACTGTCATATAATAATATGTTGTCTTAAATTGAGCTATTATACTGGCCTCAGCTTGTTTCCTTAGTAAAAGAAGGAAATTAGTGTACAAGACTCTCCACAGTTGTATGTGTTGATGACTGAAGGTCTCATTGATGAGATAGCGTTGGGTGGATCCAGGATGATTTCTAATTACAGTGTGCTTGTTCAGTTCTGTATTTTAATAGCTTAGTCAATTATAATGGGATAAAAAGTTACGCCTGGTCCTAAAAATGTAGATACATATAGTTAAACAATTGTTGGAATTGGATGTTCCTTTGCTGTTTACGTTGTTGCTAGAACAAAATAATGATGTCTGTTGTGCCTGCTCCCTGCACAACATATTGTGGATATGTGGTACCATTTATTTTACTTTCAGTATTTTTTTAGTTAGTTCTTTGATTTTATTCCATTTACTCATTGTTGGCTCTTTAGTACGTTGGCTTTTTTTTTTTAAAACCAAACAGATTCAAATAAGCCTGACAATTTACTTGTTTCAGTCCAAATAATGGAGGATTTCTTATGGGATGGCGTTTCAGGGACAGTGGATGGCCCTTCCATAAGGAGGGCAAAGCTACAACTCATCGTCATCGATAATTGGAAGCCAGCCATGTGTTGTATATTTGCATGGTAACCGTAATGGCTACCGTCAATTTCCGAGCACTCACCCTTGAAGCTTAATGTTTGTTGTTGTAGGAAACTTGTTTTGCGCTGCAGGCGCGGAGTTTTAAACTTGATCTTTGTGGTGACTGCTGTTTTCTACCGAACTCTCTATGTACATATAACTGTACATTATCTAGCTTTAAAAGCGCGTCCTCTTCTGGTGGTAAATGCTGAGATCATGAGTGCTCCAGATTTCGACCGTAGGTCAGATTTGGGGATGCTGCAAAATAAAATCTGTACAGAATGTGCAAGTATATAAGCATTGGCAAATTATTTTGCAGGAGGCAAGTTATTTTGCAGATACCCTGTGCCTTTTCTTTTGTATTACCGGAGACCCACTGCTTAGATGAGGTATGGATGTTTTGGCCTGAGGGAACAGGCATCGGCGTGACAATGTCAGTCCAGCGTCGTCAACACCGTTGGTCCAGTGCTGTCAACAACGACGAGAACATCCAGGTAATGTCTGATTATGTTTTGCTTGGGAGCAAGGTCATGATGTGAACCATGAGTGCGAGTTTTGGCCTGAGCTTCATGCAGATGGAGTGATTCTGGGCAAGGGGGAGGTCTGAAGTTCGGTTGAAAGAATGTTGGCAAGGCGATTGGAGGTCACTGGGACCTGGGTGTTGCTTTTTTTTTTTTTTTTTTTTTCCTCTTCTGGTTCTATAGGCTGTATGCGTTTGAAAATTTTGCAGTTGTGATCTGAATGATCAGTTTCCCATGATGTTTTTAATGTGGAGGGTTGGTGCTTTTTTTATTTTATTGGATGATTCCTATCCTAGTTTAAGTAAAGATGAGTATCATTTTCTTCTAAAAAAAATGAGGATACCATTAAAGGGCACTCAATTTTAAAATATAAGGCCATATGCACTTTTGGGCGGTTGGTTGGGCATCAGTGAATAGAACAATATATCTTAGATGATGCCATACTAGATGGTGTCATGTAAATTAGTTTGGTTGTTTGTATTGAGTCTTATAGGATTAGTTGAGATGATGTTTGGTTGATTGAATATGTAGTGTTATGATTGTAAGAAAATTCGCCATTTAAAATTGTCATTAATCACTTATTATTATTAAATATCACTAATCACTACTAATTATAATTAATTATGGCTAATCACTACTTAAATTGCCAATAATCCACGCTAATAATTATTAATCGTCACTAGCTAACATTAATCATACTAAACATCACTAATTACCATTAACAATATCTAGTAACCACTAGTTATTCATGATTAGTCCATGGGATGGAATGGGATGGCGTCGCGTGTTAGAATTTTCTACCTGGTCTCTTGTGGGATGCGGATGGAATATTTTGGAAATTTACATCCCCTCGTCCTGGTTTGCAACAAACATCGGAGAGATATATCCATCTTGCATGGAATGGTTTCATATATGCAATTAAACAACAACTTTATCTTATTTTACAACTTATAAGGATATATGTGGAATTTATGTCAGGCAAAAATTTGTTTTATAACCTATTTAATAAAGATGTAGTAGAAATAGGTAAAAAAAAAAAGAGGATATTTTATAGAGTTGAGAAATGAGAATTTCATTTACACTCAAATAATAAAAAATATACGAGCAATAATGTTGAAAGCTGAGTCCACGGTAGATGGCTAGCGGTGTTGTCTCCGTGAGAATGAGCATCTTGATAGACTGGAGCTAAGCTATTAGATAATCTATACATGTACACGACATACTAATATATGCCATACCTCTAGAAACACATGTTTGAAGAGCCCATTTAATCTCACGCAGGTTGCATATTTGCATATTACTGATTATATCGAGAAAGCATTGACACAAGAGTAAATATTGGATTAAAAATTACACTTTCAAGGTATCAAGATTCCAACAATTTATATAGAAAATAGAAAAAAACTTGCAAAAATCAATACAATATGTAAGATTTGAGAATCATTTTAGTGCGGAGGTGTGTTGCGGTAGGGGACATGCGAAAATGTGAGGTAGCACACTTGGTGGTGATGATGAGCGGTGGTGGCAAGTGGCATAACCACAAGCACAGTGGTTGCAGTACATGAGAAGAAGGGGGGGAGGGGGAAGGGGGGGGGGGTATGATGTAGGGTAATGCATTCAGTTATCTTGATTTTGTTTAAATTTTGATTTTTGAAAAATAAAATCCGAATTGAATACCAAATACAAAAATAACCAGAATTTTTACTTGATTCATTTTGCTTTTACACCCTCTTGGGACGAGATGTTGCTACAGCTCAGTTTGGACAAGTGCACATATCTTACCTATTATATGGAAATTTTTTAAATAACTCATAAAAAAATCAAATTTTAGAAATAATCTTTTGATAAAAAATTTGCAAAAATGACTTTAAGTCGCTGAGCTAGCCAACGACTGACTTTTAGTTGCTGGTGGTCTAACAGAACGAAAATTACTTAGATATGTCCATATCATTGGAAAAGCAAAAAAGTCAACTGGTCAAGTTTTACAACTGCGAGTGACTTTTAGTCACTGACCGGACTAGTGACTAAAGACTTGGGATCAATGCGTGTGCTGCGTTGGCCAGTGGGGGCGTGCCCGGGTGCCACGCCAGTTTTCAATCACTAGCCAGGTCAGTGACTGAAAGCTGATTCGACAAGTGGCCCAGTATTGTTTATTGATTGTGCGCCGATAGGCCGAGATAGTGACTGAAAACATATTATAAGGTGTAGTAATATCGCGAGAACAGGATGCATCTTTTTAAGGGATAGTCGCCTACAAATTAGAACTAAATTAAATTGATTACAATAGATATTAAAATTTTCCTCTAGAACTTATTCAATAAATTGATGAACCGAAATCCGAGAAATTGTTTTGATTCATAGAACCAATTTTAGTTTTATTTCATTACTGCTTTTATTCTTATTCATTGCTACTAATTTGAGATTTTAGAAACCCCTTTTGTCGAAAGAAGTTTTGTGTCCTCAAGGAATTGACAACTCTCTGACGATGAATTTACTTAGGCTAATCATCTGTTCATTAAATATATCATGCCTAAGACATTTCAGATATGGTATATGGTTCCATGGTTGCAGAGCTTAGTTTTCTGTGAACTAGAAGGTTGCATAACTAAAGACGACCTTAGTACTGACCTATGGTTGCAGGCTGTACGCTACCATAGGATCAAGAGAGTCATGTCTAACCTGAGTAGTGATTAAGTCTTCCAGTCACGGTTCCAAGATAAGGTAACTTCCTCTCCTGTTTGTGGAGATAACCACCAGGGAGTTAAGATATACAGTTATCTAGAAACTACATATTGGCAACCGTCTAACCTCCCGAAACTGCTTTACGTTGACACCCTTTTGATCACTATAAAAGGGCAACAAGCATACCAGACAAGGGATCGGATCCAACGAACCCGAAGATAGAGATACATATATATATATATATATATATATATATATATATATATATAGATAAAGAGATTGTTAGCTTTCTTAGTAACAATTTCCATCCTCTGTAATCATTTACATGCATAGTGAAAACAACACAGGATGTAGGGTTATTACTCAAATCCTTGAGGGTCTGACCTGTGTAATTCTCTGTGTCTCCAGTACATAATTATCTCAACTTACCTAGTGAGCATCTTGAAAGGTCTCCACTTCCTACACAACTAAATTGCATAAGATCGACTAGGGATCTGACTCCCAATTGTCGATAGCTGGCACCCACTGTGGGGCCTTTCTCAAGGCATTTCCTTCATTAGGAGTTCTGGTATGTTATGGCTGGAGCATACGATTCCGAGAATGATTTTGTTCTCGACGACTATGCTCATATCCAAATGCCTTCGCCTAACAACCCCATCCCTATGAAATAGGTTGGCGACGAAGATGTCCATGGGTCACATCTCGAGGATGCATCCTCTCCAACTCTGGTTATGTCTGTTGACCAAGAGACAGAGAAGATGGACTTTTCCCCTCATGTGAATCCCATCACATCGGAGGTTGAGTACGTGCCACGGCACTTCGTCCCAGAAGATGTGGAGGATAACGACCCTGAGTTTAGTCCTGGAAAGTTTGCTTCGGACAACCTCCAATCTCTTTTTGATTTCGAATCTGAATCGGAACAAGGAGAGAGTTTTCCCTGTCTGGGACCTCGGTTCCTCAGGAATTTGCTGCGCTTTCAGAGGAAACTCCTAAACAGCGAATTGCCAGGAAGGAACGAGAATGCAAGCAGGAGGAAGATCGGGCTCGCAAACAGCGAGAGAATGAGATTCACAAGGCCACTAAGGAAGCCTTACATCTTGCGCAATCTCACTAAGATGCCGTTGTTTGAGACTTTGGTCCCAGTACCTCTCGTCATCCGCATGGTCGCAGGCGTGACCAAACACCATCTTCAACCCCGGAGTATTACCCGGCCGTTGAGGAGACAATAACTCTTATGGCACCCAGAAGGAGCACACAAGACCGAATTCATGTTATCGCAGATACGCTGCGTAATCCTCATCCTCCTCCTAGTATGGAAGATGTGGATAAAATGACCTTCACTAGAGTCCTTGCGGACACACTCGATGAAGTGGCGTCTGACGCCACTCCAACGATGTCGTCCCGTTCCACGATTCGTTCCCATGAGCGGGATTACTCTTACTCCAGCCATGGGAGGCGTAATCGATTACTAGCAATACCAATTCAGCATGACAAAGCCAGGCGAGTTGGAAGCTCTCGGGATCGTAACTGTGTACCAGTTCATTCTCGCCTGGGATCACGGGGTGTATCTCCTCAAGGTAATGTCACCCCCGACCGTATTCAAGGTCGCGATGATAGACATTTCCGAAGTTCCTATGTAGGTTGTAAAGCTTTCTCGCCAGGGATCCGTGCGGTGGTCTGGCCCGACAAGTTTAAGCTGGTATGATCGAAAGGTTCGATGGAAGTCAAAATCCATCAGAATTCCTTCAGATCTACATCACTGCCATTCAGGTGGCAGGGGCAGATGACCATGTGATGGCAAATTACTTGCCGACGGTTCTTGAAGGACCAGCAAGGACTTGGTTGTTCAATCAACCAGAAGGGTCGACATACAATTGTGAAATGTTGTGTGATGTCATCCTCAACAATTTTCAAAATTGTTATGAAAAGCTTGGTAAGGAAGATGAGCTTCATCACTTACACCAGACTTCGACTGAAACTCTTTGACAATTTGTCAAGAGGTTTGTTGGAGTGAGGAATACAATTCCCAACATCTCAGATACTTCGGTTATCAGGGCTTTCAAACATGCTATTCGATACCGAAGATTCACTGAGGATCTGAGCATACATCCACCAAGGTCAGTATCAGATTTATTCGATATGGTAGACAGTTATTCTGACATGACTGAGGCCGTGGAATGGAATAGAATGGTGGATAAAGGGAATTTACCGCCTCAACCAGGTCTCAAGAATGACAAGAAGGATGATCCTAATAAGAAGTTAGAATCGTCAGGCGGGAAATCCAAGAAGCCCAAGAAGAATGCGGCTGGACAATACGAAACATGGCTGTTGCTGACAAACCACTGCCGGAAAAACGTAATAAATTTACATTCAAAAATAAAAAACCTCCTTGTGGTTGCAACAACGACCATTCGGGAAAACAGACTAACCCGTAGGGAACCAAGAAATGGTGTCCGTTCCACAACACTTCTGGACATGATCTCAAGAACTACCGTAGTTGGTTGAAGCGTCTGAACGACTTTTACCAGGGAATTGGACCTATGCCGACTGTACTAGAGAAAGAACAATCTTGCGAGGTTAGGGATGCTGATGAAGATGAAGTTATGGTGGTTCTTCTTATTCTTCTAAGCGTCAATTCAAATCTCTTTACCGAGAGGTAAATAAAGTTGAAGTTCCAATTGGGGAACCTCAATTTCCCTGCTGGTCGGAAATTCCGTTAACTTTCGACTGGGACGATTGTCCCAGGGGTCTAACACGACCATTAAGACTCCCTCTGGTCATTACCTCTATCATTAGCAATGCTAAGGTCAAGAGGGTATTGATCGATAGAGGTAGTTCTCTGGATTTGTTATTAGTCAAAGCTCTTGACGAGATGCAAATTCCTCATTCAAAGATCAAACCCATAATTCATCCATTTTATGGTATAATCCCTGCTCCCTTAATGATGCCGATCGGACAAATTGTATTACCAGTAACATTGGGAGAACCAGACAATTTTTGAACAGAATTGATTACATTCGATGTAATTAATTATGATTCAGCATATAACGCTATTTTTGGCAAGTCAATGCTTGCTAAGTTCATGGCGGCAATGCATTACGCTTATCAGTGCGTCAAGATCCTAGGCCCAAAGGGCGTGATTTCGGTCTGAGGCAACCGCAACACGGCTCTCACTTGTGGTCGATTATCTCTAGAGTTGGTCGATCAACTTCCCCTCCGGGATGTATAGGTTGCGACCACATCACCAGACACGATCAAAGTTGCCCCGCGACCAGATGAGAAATTGAAGTTGGTTCCTTTGTACTCAGAAAATCCGTCTAGAACCATTCGGATTAGATTAGGTTTGGATGACAAATAGGAACTCATGCTCATTACTTTCCTCCGGGCTAACGCAGATGTGTTTGCGTGAAAGCCATTTGACATGCCTAGAGTCCCAAGGGAAGTGATCAAGCATAGGCTAGTCATCCGGCCTAGACAGCGACCAATAAAGCAAAAGCTCAGATGCTTTGCTACTGACCGATAAGAAGCCATTCTTGTAGAGTTGGACAAATTTCAGAAAGCAAGATTTATTCGAGAAGTCGATCATCCTGAATGGCTTGCAAACCCGGTCATGGTCCTAAAATCAAATGGTAAGTGGCGCATGTGCATTGATTACACCAGTCTAAATAGTGCTTGCCTGAAGGATGATTTTCCCCTTACTCACATCGATCAATTGGTCAATTCTATAGTGGGTTGTGAACTGATGAGCTTCCTGGATACTTACTCGGGGTACCATCAGATTAGCATGGCAGAAGAAGATGAAGAGAAAACTTCCTTCATCACACCATTTGGCACTTATTGCTACGTCAGAATGCCATTTGGTCTCAAGAACGTTGGTTCCACGTACCAGCACTTGATGCAAAAGACCTTTCTCTCCCAGTTAGGGCGTAATCTAGAAGCTTATGTCGATGACTTGGTTGTAAAGAGTTTTAAAAGCTCTAGTCACATAGATGATCTTGTTGAAATCTTTTGTAACTTGAATAAATATGGAATAAAGTTGAATCCTGAGAAATGCTATTTTGGAGTTTCTTCTGAAAAACTTTTAGGTTTCCTTGTTTGTTCGAGAGGAATTGAGGTCAATCCTTGTTGGGGAAATCCCAGATGTTTCCCGGGATTTGGCCCAAACACCTTCCGTGGGAAGTCCCGGAGGGCTACCGGGGAAAGTCCTAGATGCCTCTGTCGACGATTCGGACTCGGGGTCCTTAGTCGAACTTATGCAGAATTTGTAGGTTGTGATGCCTTTCAGGGTGTCCCTCCGGGAAGGTATGATGAATCAAAGATAACTAGAGCACAGAGAAGTTTATACAGGTTCGGGCCCTCGATGGTGGGAGTAATAGCCCTACGTCCTGTTGGGATTTCACTATGGATGGTAAAAAGAGTTACAAAGTTATGGAAAAAAATCTTCACAGGAGAAGATTTTTCCTATGTGTTTGAACAAGACAATGCCTGGAAAGCTTGTGAAAGCTATCTAAGTTAGACTACTGTCTTCTGGTTGCTTGATTTGATGATTTGATCATCTGATTGTTCGATTGTTTGATGTCTGATGCCCTGTTTGATGCATTAGGTTACCCCTTTATACTAGTTGAAAGGGTGCCAAGTCATAACGGCATCAAACAGTTGCTTGGATGCAGTTTTGGTAACTGCCTTTGACCTCCACGCAGGTTTAACACGTGTTATTCATGGATAACCGCACGTATTAACCTCCTGACGGTTGTCTCTACTCGTGGAAGGATCTTCGGGTTACACGGGATATTCCCATTGTAGGGACAGAACAATCTCGCGTCCCCTGGTCGAAGGTGTTCTGACCGCGCATTGTTACCTGACCGCGCACTATCTGCAATCTTCTATTCACGTATGGCATACGAACTCCTGACCGTGTACTGGCTACGGTCTGATCGCGTAAAGCCCGCGACCATATGATTGTGCTTCTCGGAGTAATCTGAGTCCGCATCACCAGGCACTTGTCTGGTTCGAATTTGTCCTGAACCAGTCGTGCATTTATTTGATCTAGCTTAGGTATCAATCCTCGTCAGCTAGCCCCCAAATTTGAAGAGAATGAAGGGACGTGTTTGCTTCAAATTTCAAGACTCACATCGGATACTTAACTCGATGCTTCAAATCCTCCACTTAGTGGTGTACTAAGTGTGGCGGTTGGATCTCCGAGACGGACTCTGGGTAATACGTGACGGGTAATGATGGCGCCGTAGAAACTTTTTAACCCGAGGTAAAATTGTAAATGCTTTAAAAGCTCGAGGCGTTCGGAAACTGAACCGTCACCCCGGCGGCTATAAATACCGAAGCCCCTGGATTCCAAAGCTCTACAATTCTTCTTCCCGGCTAAGTCTCTTCTAAAGCCATCTTCCCTTCCCTTCCATACACTTCTCAATGGCAGATCAAAACATCATCGAGATTGAGAGTGATGAAGAAGAGGTTTTCGAGCAGGATTTACAGATGTCAAAAGATCAGTCCCCTTCAAGGAAGAAACCCAAAGTTGACGAGGGATTCTCCAACAGAACAAAGGTGAAAGATGCATCATTGCTCTCTCTTCCTTTGGTTCCCGTAGTTCTTCCTATTCATGCACCTTGGTAGGTCAAACCTTCATCTCCACCTTTGGAGGGACGTTCTTCTCAGCTTTCTCCATTTCATCCCAATGATCTCCATTTTTTTCGGGTGATCAGTTTTTTGGTTGGCAAGCTGTACCTTCACGACCAGATGATCCTCAACTTGTGTTGGGAAAGCAATCTTCTGGTGGGAAGGTCGTACTTCCACCATCTGATGATCCTCGACCTTTATCGAGTGATCTACTTTCTGGGGGAACTATATCAACCTGTCACTTGCGAGGATAGGTAATTATTTCTATCTCCTTTTTCTCGTTGCTACAATTAGTGCAACTAACATTTGTAAATGTAGGAGATTGGAGCCCCCAGCGATCAGCCTGCTGAGATCTTGCCTCCCCCCTCGGACAGACTCTCCAAGGGGAAAAAGAGGCTCTAGAGAAGAAGACCGAAGAGATGTCTTCGGCGATTCTGCATCTGGCAGAATGTTTTGAAAGATCCCGTGAAGAGGCGCGCCAATTCCTCCGGGAGAGAGACCACGCTCAACAACAACGAGAACTCTCCGATTTGATTAGGAATAATAGCGCATCTCTTGTTAGGGATGATGCAGATAGACTTAGAGTAGTCGCTAGTTCCCTGGGGGTCGTCAATGTAGATCCTACTGACGACAACATGTCCTTAGGAGAACTTTGTAAACTCCTCACGGATCAGGTCGACGCTCTGGTCGCCAGTATCCCTTTTGTATGTAAAGATTGTCAGAAATAAAGATCTCTTTTACCTTACATAACATGAAGATTCTTCATAACTTCTGTGTGAAAATGTGGCCATAAGTAGTGTCTTTACGACCACTCATACACAGGTAAATTCCAGTATTGCGACCAGAAACACATTTCAAATGTTATACCGCCGCGACTAGTACTGATACCGTGATCAGACTTAAGACCGCGGTTAGAACTGAAGTTCGATCTGAAAGATTATCGTGATCAGAACCGAAATTCGATCATACCAACACTTCGACCAGAATTGGAATCCGATAAAAAACATAGTTCTGATAATACAGCAATCTGACCGGAAAAACAACCGTATGCCAGCAGTTGAATCATAGAATATCTTTATGATCAACTCGTGAAAGTTTACAAGAATCAGGAAGGAAAATGTCTCCCGAAAACCTTTTGTAGAACTTTTCACGTTTTTATGCACATCTTTAACCCTCAAATTTGAGACAAAGAAGACCTTTTGGCAGGGGACGCATAACGGGTTTACCAGAGAAAATATCTATTATGGGAAATGAATAGAATATTCAATGGAACGTTACCCTTAGTGGAGCGTCTCCTCGGGCCTATAAAAGGAGTAGGTAGCTTCTTGAGGAAGCCACGCACCCAGCCCCCAGCCTTAGAACTTCCTCCGCACAAAAACCCTCGTTCCTCATCTTCCATCGCCCCCAAAGCCGCCAGCTTTCCCCCACAATCTCTTCCAAAAATGACATCTTGGAGCCGATCAGTCCACCACACGGAGGAGAGCCTGATGGCGCTGGAGAAAGAAGAGATTCTTCCCCCAAGATTGCTGATCAACTGGTGACCCGCGGGGAAAGATCAAGAAACCCCAATCGTCCAAGAGGGCGAGTTGGTGGTTTTCAAAGAATACCTGAGGTGCGGGTTCCGATTTCCTGAGAGTCGGTTCTTGAAAGGGATCTTGGAGCACTACGGGTTGGAGTTGGTGAACCTCCACCCAAATGCGGTCCTGATCCTGGCGATCTTCTAGCACCTGTACGAAGCCTTCGTCGGAGTGTATCCTAGTGTGGATCTCTTCCGACGCTTCTACTACTCGGCGTGTTCGAAGAGCGCCAACTCCGCCGGATGCATTTATTTCCGGATAAGGGAGAAGAAAGAATATCCCTTCCCACCCCTGCGAGACTCCGTGCACGGGTGGTACCAGAAATGGTTTTACTGCACCCCTCCATCCAAGAGCGGGTTGTGGTTTGTAAACTCGCGGCCAGAGAAGTCCAGCGAGTTGGACTCCCTCCCTGCTCTGAAGGCAGAGCAGAAGAAGCAAGCCGAGGTGATTCTTCACTTAGTCCAGCAGGGACTAACAGCTCGCGATGTCATTCGCGACTTCGTGAAGAATTGGGTGAGCCCCCTATGCGAAAGGGCTCATCTGGCTTGGGAGATACAGCCCATGGCAGACAGCACCTTGGACTATAACAATGGTATGTGACTTAGCCAACGAAGTCTTACACTTTTCTGTCATAATTTGCTAACTGGTCTGCTGGTGACACAGTTTTGCCTTCGTCCGAAGTCGAGAAGCGGAGAACTACCTCCTCAAGGCATATAGTGCCGAAGTGGAGGGAACCAAGGGATTGCCTCGCCCCTAAAGCTTGATCCATGCCGGCGATGACCTTAGATAGGAGCGTCGAAAGGTATTTCATCTCTCATCATATTCTGTCTGTTAGTCATATGTGTGTTTTGTACTAACAAGGGCACTGGGACGACATAGCTTTTGGGGAAATTCGCCGAGGCAACATGTCCAGGTGAAAGCGTCGGTTTCCTGGGAAAGCTGACAATGAAGAGAGTAAAGAAAGTCTCTTCAAGGCCTGGAGCGAGGGACCCTGCCCCCAAGAAATCCAAGAAACTTCTCGAGGAAGGCTCCTCGCATAGGACGCCCACTACCATGAAGAAGACTGCGGTAAGATATCATGTGCCTCCTGTTACCCCAGGTGCGAACTGGAATTACTCCTTCGTCGTACAGAGTGAAGGAAGCGAGGAGGAGGAAGACGACATTCCTCTGGTTCGCCGGAAGAGGAAGGCGATCACTCCTCAAGCCAGCGAAGAGCTGCCTCGGCTTGCAGAGACAGCTACTGCAGACCCCGCGGCCACTGAGAACCTTGTGGTCGTGGGTGAGACCTCTGCTCCTGAAGCCCTGGAGGCTTCAGGGTCTGTAACTTCTCCCTCCTTGGTCGAAGGGACGACCACGGTAAGATTCCTCGCGATCTTGAATTTACAATTTCATCTATATGCGTGTTCACCGAGCCACGCTTGTACAGGGAGAAGAAATTCCTCCTACGACTCTTGTGAGTCCTAGGGGGGCGAGTACTCCACTCCTGGCGACAGGGGAGGAAATAACGGAGCAAGATTCCGCGACCACTTCCAACCTCAGGGTCGCGGAAGAAGTGCCAGCACCGGTGGTTCATGAGACACCCAGACCATCGGGTGCATCCCTGCCAACCGAGCAGGTTACCCCGGTAAGGGTTCTTACCATTCAGATCTTCATCATTCCTCATGCATATGCTTATAGGCTTAATATACATAGGAAGAAAAAGAGAAGGTCCTGTTCACAAAGAGAAAGACCAGAACAGACAATGATTGTCCTCTTTCTCTTGGGGAACCATCTTCGAAATCCCAGAAGCTGATGGGATTTCAATTACGGTAAGAAATTCCCTTATGTGTGTATCGGATCAGGTTGTGGCAACCATCCGTGAAACTGACGGTTTCTTTTCTTGCTTAGGCGTAGAGATTCAGCGCCAAACCCTCCAACAACCTCGGCGAGGGTCGAAGTTCCTTCTGGCGCTGAAGCCTCTGGTGAAGAAAGCTCTATCCCTCCGGTCCAGGAAGTCGTCCGGGCCGTTGCAGATGAGTTTGACATGGAGGCCCAATCGCAGGTGTTAAAGACTGCGACCGAGACTCAGCAGGGACATTCATATGCTGCTCTCATCGGGGATAAGGCGAGTCCATCGACTCGGCCTCCCACCATCCCGAAGGACAAGTTGCTTCGGGAATACACTGAGGTATGTCGAACACCCCTCATGGTATCTGAGTTTTGCACAGAGCACTCATATTTTGCAATTGACTTTCCTCTATGTCATAGGAACTGACCCGTATGGCGACCAGATTGATGGCTATGGCAGATAGCATCGAGGCCATGCAAGAGGAAAAGGATTGCTTGCAACAGTAAGGAAAATGTGCTTTAGTTTGCCTGAATACAAACTTGTCATGACAATCGTCTTTTTTGTTGTAGAGAAAACACCTTCCTGAAGAAGAGCCTTGTTGATCGGGAAAATGATGAGCTCAACTCGGCCACCATAATTTCACATCTAGAGGCCGAGCTCAAAAAACTGCGATCGCAGCTCTCATGTAAGTCAACTTCCGACCAGAACGAATTAACTTTGTCGCTTGGACTGTTTATAACGACCTTCTTACTGCAGCGCAAGCAGATCAAATAAGCCATCTTGGTCAAGAGAAAGTAAACCTCCAGATGACCGTCGACTCTCTCCGTAGGGAGAACAAAGACTTAAGCATATCCATCTTCGAAAAGCTGAAGATGGCAGTCGGTCTTCTAAGGGCTGATGTGGTCGAAACTGTTGCATCTAGGCCTTTCATGCCTAACCCTGATGTGTTTTGATGGTTGATGATAATAAGTATTTTTGGACTAACTATGTGTTTGAGTTAGTGTAGCAGATTTCAGACAAACGCACAAAAAGCGAGGGCTTGTGATCAAAATGTTGAAGTTCAATTTAAGCATAAGAAGACGCAAAAAAAAAAAGAAATTGTTTTTGCTGGACTAAACTGATGCATCGAGGTATGTTGTAGTTCTAGGTTTACCGATCTCAGGGTGCATGAAGATCGATCGGTTTAAGGATTTTATTCTTAGTTTAAACCGTACTATAAAGAGGGGACACAAGTTCTCTCTACATCTCCAATCATACCGAGAAAAATCTAGGTCAATGCACGCATATCATTATCTGTGGTTTTTCGACAATTTGTTTTGATGTATTGAATTTTGTCAACAGTTGAGGTTTTTACTTCTCGAGAAAGATCTGAAAAGATCTAATTTTTGTTGCTGTTGTCAAAAAATGTTCTTCTCGAAAATATCTTCAAAACAAAACTGAAATCATTTGAATCAGATCTCTGGATTTTGAGTTTTCTCTGTTTTTATCCAGACTGACTGTCAGTCTTTGTAACTGACTGTCAGTATGAATGTCAGTTTGATAAACTGACTAATCTCCAGAGAGTATGAGCTGATTTTTGTTGTACTAGACTGACTGTCAGTGTTGGTAACTGACTGTCAGTATGAATGTCAGTTAGTGCAAACTGACAAATCTCCAGAGAGCATGTTTTTCTTTCTCAGATTTTTTGTACTAAACTGACTGTCAGTATGAGTATACTGACTGTCAGTGTGGGTTTCGACCACAGAGAGTTTTTGAGTTGTTTTTAATTAATTCTGTTTTTCTCTGTGAGACTGACTGTCAGTTTGGAACACTGACTGTCAGTTTGGGCAGTAAATTTTTGTTGTTATAAAGTTTTTAGCCGTTGCTTTTCACTGTTGATTTTGTGGACACTGACTGTCAGTCTTTGTAACTGACTGTCAGTTTGGACTGTTTCTTTTTACCGTTTTAGTCCACAACGTTCGAGCTGTTGTGATCCTATTTTTACTCTTTCTGGTGATACACTAGACTGACTGTCAGTTTGTGAGACTGACTGTCAGTCTTAGTTACTATTTTTCAGCTCGAGTGCAAACGGCTCTTTTGACCACGAAGGCTATAAATAGAGGTGTTGAGCTACTGTTTCAACACAAGAAAACACAGCAACACAGCCTTTCTTACTTTCTCACTAGTGCTTCTTCGTTTTACTTAAAACTTGATCTTTTGATCGAGTCGTGAGAGTTTTAGCCACATCGAGCATATTGTTCTTGCATTCCCATTTCTAGATATTTTTCTCGGTGTGCATTGGAGGTCTAGAGTAGACCTTGCTTCTTATTACTCTTGGTGAGCGCCCTCACCTAGACGGTTCGAAGGCGTAAATCGCTGATCTCTCCAAATCGGAGATTGTCGGAGAGACGCGATTACTTGTAAAAGGTTTGGTGCTCGCCTTTCCGGAGGGGACAAGGAGCAACCTTAGTAGATAGTGTCCTGTGTGGATACTGAAGCTATACTCAAGGACTGAGTGCTTCAACGAGGACTAGTGGAGACTGGGCGTGTCTCCGATACCTCGGGATATATCGGTTTCAATCTCTTATCCTTTTCTATTACTTGTTTTATCTGAATTTTTCATTTGCAAAAACAAATTTTAAAAGTCTCCTATTCACCCCCTCCCCCTCTAGTCGACATCCTGATCCAACACGTGGTATCAGAGCCCGGTCTCTCATTTATAAGCTTCACCGCTTAGAGAGAGGATGTCGTCTACTGATGGCTTTAATCTGGGTCATACTAGCCGTGCGCCTATCTTTGATGGGACTAACTATCCCTACTGGAAAGTGCGTATGTCTGTATTTCTAGAAGCCATGGGATTGGATGTCTGGTTGATTGTTAAAATTGGTTTTTCTCCTCCGGATGATCCGGAAAGCTATACTGAAGATGATTAGAGAAAACAACATCTGAATGCTCGTGCTTTAAATGCTTTATTTACTGGTTTATCTCTAAATGAATTTAATCGTGTAAGCAATTTGAATACTGCTCACAAAGTTTGGAAAACTTTAGAAGAAATATATGAAGGAACTACTAAAGTAAAAGAGGCTAAACTTTTAATGGTTAGACAAAAGTATGAAACTTTCAAAATGTCTTCTTCTGAAACTGTTGATTCCATGTTTACTAGATTGAATAATATTGTGAATGAACTTAAAGGTCTTGGTGTTATCTTTACTGATCTCGAAATTGTCAGAAAAATGCTTCGAGCTCTCCCAGAAAGCTTTGACACTCTTGTAACAGTTTTGACAAACTCCGATCTTTCTACAACTTCACCTACTGATCTCTATGGAAATTTGATTACCCATGAAATGCACAAAAAGGAGAAGAAGGAACTGAACGAAACCTCTGATACAAAGAAAAAGACGGAGGCTTTCAAAGCAAATTCCAAGGACGGCACAAGTGAAGGTTCCTCCGATGAAGACTTGGCTCTCTTGGTAAGAAATACTCAACGTCTTCTTCGCAGGTTACACAAGAAGGGAGTGAGCATCGACACTCGTCCAAAAGGTTCAAGACCAACAAACTTCAAAGATGTGATATGCTATGAATGTCATGAAAAAGGACATATAGCATCAAGATGTCCGAACAAGAACAAATCTACGGATAAAAAGAAGAAGAACTTCAAGAAGAAGTTTAACACTCCTAAAAAGGCATGCTTTGGCGAATGGATGTCTGGAGGTGAGAATTCCGACTCCGACTCTGATGATGAGAGATGTACAAAGAAATTAGCCGGAATTGCCCTCAAAAATTCATCAAGCTCTCCAGTTTGCCTTATGGCAAAAAGGAATGAAAAGGTAACTTCTTTTGATCCCTCCTATGATGATCTAGTTGAAATGCTAAATGAAATCAATGAGGCCTATGGCAAAACTAAAAGAAAATATAAGACCCTTAAGGAAGAATTTTTAACTCTTTCTGATCAACACTCTGAATTAAAGGAATCTTATGAAAATGCTCTTATGAAAGATGTCTCAAATTTGTCTTGTAAAGCTAGCATTGGTACTTCTTGTGATGATATTGATAATTTTCAACTAGATACACCATGCGCTTCAAATGAATCAACTCTCTATGAAAATATTAAACTTAAATCTCAAGTTAAAAAATTAGAAAAAGGGTTAGAAAATAGCTATAAAGGTAAAATATCTCTTGACCTAATTTTAGGTAGTCAAAGATGCACCTTTAGAAAAGAAGGTCTAGGATATTTTCCTAATAAAGATAAAAAGATAAAAATTAGAACTGTTTTTACAAAAGCATGTAACCTGTTTTGTCATAAATGCCATGAAGTAGGTCATTCACATGATTCATGCCCTCTTATGACATCTGCATATTTTGATGCTTGTTACATGCTAAAACGGTCAAAGAAAGGTTATGCTATTGCAAAATATGTTGGTGCACCAATGATGAACAAAAGAAAAAATTCTATTTGGGTGCCCAAAACTTTGATCGCTAATATTAAAGGACCCAGAAGTGTTTGGGTACCAAAATCAACTTAAATTCTTTTGCAGGTAAACTACAAAAATGGTGGACGTCATTGGGTGCTTGATAGTGGATGCTCCGAGCACATGACCGGAAATGCCAAACTGTTCACCACAATAAAAGACAATTCCGACGAACATCAAAAGATCACCTTTGGAAATAATCGTCAAGGAAGCGTGACAGGTTTGGGTAAAGTTGCCATTTCAAATGATTTAACTATTTCAAATGTTCTTTTGGTTGAATCTTTAAATTTTAATTTGCTTTCAGTTGCACAAATTTGTGATCTTGGTTTCCGCTGTATCTTTTATCCCAATGAAGTTTTGGTTGAAAATTTAAAAGACAATTCTTTGATTTTTAAAGGTTTTCGTCATGAAAATTTATATCTAGTTGATTTCTCTTCAAAAGATGCATCTCTTGCAACATGTCTAGTCTCACAAACATCTAAAGGATGGTTATGGCATCGGAGACTTGCTCATGTTGGAATGCATCAACTTAAAAAGCTTTTCAAACGTGATTTGGTTATTGGCTTAAAGGATGTGGTCTTTGAAAAGGATAAACCTTGTAGCGCTTGTCAAGCAGGCAAGCAAATAGCTACCACACATCCAACTAAGCGAATACTTTCTACAAGCAAACCTTTGGAACTTTTGCATTTGGATTTATTTGGACCTTCAGAGTTCCAAAGTATTGGGGGAAATAGTTATTGCTTTGTTATTGTTGATGATTTCACTCGTTTTACTTGGGTTTTCTTTATTTTTCAAAAATCTGAAACCCCCGATGTTTTCAAAAGTTTTGCAAAACGTGTTTCTAATGAATTCGAATTATCCATCAAGAAAATCCGTAGTGATCATGGTGGAGAGTTCGTTAATTCAACTTTATTTGATTTTTGCGACTCTCTTGGAATCAAACATGAATTTTCCACATCCTACACTCCACAGCAAAATGGAGTTGTTGAAAGGAAAAATCGAACATTAATAGAGATGGCAAGAACCATGTTATGTGAGTATAATACTTCTATTCGCTTCTGGGCAGAAGCAGTTCACACAGCTTGCTATTCTATTAATCGACTCTATTTGCATCCTCTTTTGAACTTGACACCTTATGAACTTCTTTTTGGAAGAAAACCAAATATTTCATATTTTCGTGTTTTTGGTTGTAAATGTTACATCTTAAGAAAAAGAAACTTTGGTGGAAAATTTCAAAGAAAAGTTGATGAGGGTTTTCTAGTTGGTTATTCTACCACTAGCAAAGCCTATAGTGTTTTTAACAAAACGTCAGGTTGTATTGAGGAATCTTGCGATATTGAGTTTGATGAATCTAATAACTCGCAAGAAGAGCAAGCTGTTCATGACACTTCAGGTGAAATTCAAGAACCTTTGAAAAATCTTACCATTGAAGAAGCTGAGGAAGTTGATGAAGATGGAAGTGAAGACTACAATGAACAACCTGAACCTTCTGTGCAAGCTGAGTCTGCTGCAGAAGAAGCAGCACAAGAAGAAGCGCCAAGCCAGCATAGAACAATTATCAAGGATCACCCTTTGAACCAAGTTCTGGGTGATATTAGTAAGGGTGTTCTAACTCGATCTCGTATTGCTTCTTTTTGTGAACATCATTCATTTGTTTCTTCTTTAGAACCAACTTGTGTTAGTGAAGCTCTAGATGATCCTGACTGGGTAAATGCTATGCATGATGAACTAAATAACTTTACTAGAAATAAAGTCTGGAACTTAGTAGAAAGACCTAAGGATCATAATGTCATTGGAACAAAATGGGTTTTCAGAAATAAGCAAGATGAAAATGGACTAGTAATTAGAAACAAGGCTCGTCTTGTTGCTCAAGGTTTCACTCAAGTCGAAGGTTTAGATTTTAGTGAAACTTTTGCTCCTGTGGCGAGACTTGAAGCAATTAGAATTCTTCTTGCTTATGCTTCTCATTTCAACATTAAACTTTTTCAAATGGATGTTAAAAGTGCTTTTCTAAATGGTGAAATTTCAGAACTTGTATTTGTAGAACAACCTCCCGGGTTTGAAGATCCAAAATTTCCAAACCATGTTTTTAAACTAACGAAAGCTCTGTATGGCCTCAAACAAGCTCCTCGAGCTTGGTATGAACGCCTTAGAGATTTTCTTCTTTCTAAAGGTTTTAAAACTGGAAAGGTTGACACAACTCTGTTCACCAAGAAAATAGATGATGATTTATTTATTTGCCAAATTTATGTGGATGACATAATTTTTGGATCTACTAATGAATATTTTTGTCAAGAATTTGGAGATATGATGTCTAGGGAGTTCGAGATGTCCATGATTGGTGAGCTGAGCTTCTTCCTTGGACTTCAAATCAAGCAACTCAAGAACGGTACGTTCGTGAGTCAAACAAAGTACGTGAAGGACCTGCTCAAGCGCTTTGGGATGGAAGAAGCTAAGGCTATCAAGACCCCCATGGCTACAAATGGACACCTTGACATGGACAGAAATTCAAAATCAGTAGATTCTAAACTCTATAGGTCTATGATTGGTAGTCTTTTATATCTTACAGCATCTAGGCCTGATATCATGTTTAGTGTGTGTTTATGTGCTAGATTTCAGTCAGATCCTAAGGAATGTCATTTAACTGCTCTTAAAAGAATCCTTAGGTATTTAAAATGTTATCCCAGTTTAGGCCTTTGGTACCCTAAAGATGCAAATTTTGAATTAATTGGGTATTCTGATTCTGATTATGCTGGGTGTAAGATTGATCGAAAGAGCACATCTGGTAGCTGTCAGCTGTTGGGGAGATCATTAGTATCATGGTCATCTAGGAAGCAAAACTCTGTTGCTCTCTCAACAGCTGAAGCTGAATACGTGTCTGCAGGTAGTTGTTGTGCTCAATTATTATGGATGAAACAGACATTTTTGGATTATGGAATTAAATTTGATAAAGTGCCACTTCTGTGTGATAATGAAAGTGCCATTAAAATTGCTAATAATCCTGTTCAACATTCTAGAACTAAGCATATTGAAATACGGCACCATTTCATAAGAGATCATGTGGCAAAAGGAGATATTGATCTTAGTCATGTAAGAACAGATCTTCAACTAGCAGATATCTTCACCAAACCACTAGATGAATCCAGGTTTTGCTTTCTTAGAGGTGAACTAAATATTATAGATGTTTCAAATGCTAGTTGATAAAGTGATACTTCTATTAACTTCATCATACTATTGATTGCTTATCTTGATTAATGAAGTATAATATACATCTATATATATATATTATTATTAAAATATTTTCTCCCTTAGAGCTCTCTCCTGGTCGAAGTCATAACTGACAGTCAGTTTTTAGAACTGACAGTCAGTATAGTGTTGTTTCTTGGTCGTAGGATTCTGGTCGTTTTGAAGTCTCACACTGACTGTCAGTATTCAACACTGACTGTCAGTCTCAGCACTTGATTTTATTGAACTGACATTCAGTGTACCACACTGACTGTCAGCTTTTGAAATTAAGTGACTAGACTGACAGTCAGTTTGTGAAACTGACTGTCAGTTTGAGTCCTTAAAACCCTAAACCGATCTTTTCTTTTTATCTTCTTCGGCCGCCGTTTTCTTTTCTCTTCGCCGTCGCCGTCGCCGTCGCCGTTGCTCCTCCTCCTCGTCGCTGTCGCCGTCGCCGTCGTCATCCTTCTCCCGCCGTGAGCTCTCTTTCTCTTTTCTTCTTCTTCTTCTTCTTTGTTTTTCTTTCTTTCTCTCTTTAATTCCTTCTTTTCCTTCTACTAATCCAAAATTGCTTTGCTTTTTCCTTTCCTTGATCTGCTATAGCACTCTTTCTTCACAATCTTTGCAAATTCCCTCTCAATCCCCACAAAAATCTCGTCCTTTCTCAGTTCGCCGGTTCCAGGTTGGAACTGACAGTCAGTCTCTCATACTGACTGTCAGCATCAGGTTCGAACTGACTGTCAGTTCATAAGACTGACTGTCAGTCTGAACCCTGAAAACAGAAACTTTTGTTTTCTCCACCCTTGTTCATCCTTGCATTCCTTTAGCTATCCACTATGTCTGATCAGCCTCATCGCCGCGTTGCTCGACGCAAGACTGTTGCGTCCAGCAGCAGGTCTTCGGGCCAGTCCTCTGGGGCTCGGCGTTCCCCCTCTCCAGAGCGTGTCCCCGTGAACTATTCGCGGTGGAACACTAGTCGGCTTCGGACTCTTCGTCAGCCGAACCCCTATCTATCTCCTCGTCCTTCTGGCACGGATGCCTCGCCACGTACCACCTTCTACACCATCACTCAGTTCGACATGTTTGAGAGCATCTACTCTCACATGCCCTTCTTCATTCATCGTTCTGTCTCTTGGCAGACGATAGTTTCTCGCACTGGCATCGCTTCTCTTTCTGATGCTTTTGCCTCTGTAGGGATCCGAGACTTAGTCTCTGATTCTTCTTTGACCTGGGCAGAGGAGCCCATTAGGCAGTTCTATGCCACCCTCCACATTTCTTCTCAGCGTGACTCACTGACCTTTATGACCGGTCTCCAGGTATACACGGTCACAAAGGAGCAGCTTGAGGCCGCTTTAGGACTGGTTCGTCCTGCTTCAGGGCGCCAGCTCCATACTTTACCTGATCTTGAGCATCGTGAGGTCGCTATGCTCTACTCCGGCGCCTTTCAGGTTCGTCACATTGCCGGCATGCGCCGCGATGTTGACCTAGCGCTGAAGATTCTTCGCCTCACTCTTCTTCCGATTACAGGTGACCGCGCCAGGGTCACCTACATCACTCTCCATGCTCTCATCTCGATCTTTCGAGAGGAGCCCTTCGACATCGCTGATCTCATCATTAGTGAGCTTCAGCACGTTCTTCTCTCTCCTCGTCGTCGCCTGGTGTATGCCCCATACATCATGGCACTACTGCTCCACATTTGAGCAGTAGACACCGCTCTTCCTCGCCCTCATCAGCTTTTGGCCTTCTATCCCCCTGGCCAGGCTGATCGTCGCCTGGGCACTCGTCCTCCAGCTCCTAGTGCTCCCTCCTCAGCCTCTGATGATGATGAGGATTCTGAGGACGCGACTGCAGCTCCAGCTTCTGCCTCTGCTCCTGCCCCTTCTAGCAGCTCCCGCACAGCTTCCTCTCTTGCATCTCTGCAGGTGTCTCTTGACCAGGTCATTCAGACACAGCAGGTGATCCAGAGTACCTTGGCAGCTCAGCAGGAGATCCTTCAGCAGATACTGCAGCGACTTCCAGCTCCTGATGCTGCGATGGCATCTGCTTCCCTAGCTCCTCGCAAGAGGGCACGGCCTGCAGTTTCTTCACCAGCATCATCTGCCGGCACCGCTCCAGTTCCAGCAGGACCTGCATCTCCCGCCGTCGTACCTTCCGCGTCTCCTACAGCTTCTGGAGGCACTGAGATTCTAGGCGACTCAGATGACCAGGAGTAGATTAGGTTTAGTTTCTCTTGTTAGGCCTCCCTTTTTGTGCTTGATGCCAAAGGGGGAGAGATGGATGATGTTATGATATTTTGTTTATATGGATGATGTTATGATATTTTGTTTATATGGATGATGTTATGTTATGATATTTTGTTTAGATGGATGATATGATATGTTTTTGTGGTTCTCTCTTATGGTTCTCTCTTATGCTATGATATGCTCTGATACATCTTGAGGGATGTGCACACTTTCAGGGGGAGATTTTTGCACAAAATCAGGGAGATTATTAGTTGATTAACTTGTTGTCATCAATCATCAAAAAGGGGGAGATTGTTGCATCTAGGCCTTTCATGCCTAACCCTGATGTGTTTTGATGGTTGATGATAATAAGTATTTTTGGACTAACTATGTGTTTGAGTTAGTGTAGCAGATTTCAGACAAACACACAAAAAGCGAGGGCTTGTGATCAAAATGTTGAAGTTCAATTTAAGCATAAGAAGACGCAAAAAAAAAAAAGAAATTGTTTTTGCTGGACTAAACTGATGCATCGAGGTATGTTGTAGTTCTAGGTTTACCGATCTCAGGGTGCATGAAGATCGATCGGTTTAAGGATTTTATTCTTAGTTTAAACCGTACTATAAAGAGGGGACACAAGTTCTCTCTACATCTCCAATCATACCGAGAAAAATCTAGGTCAATGCACGCATATCATTATCTGTGGTTTTTCGACAATTTGTTTTGATGTATTGAATTTTGTCAACAGTTGAGGTTTTTACTTCTCGAGAAAGATCTGAAAAGATCTAATTTTTGTTGCTGTTGTCAAAAAATGTTCTTCTCGAAAATATCTTCAAAACAAAACTGAAATCATTTGAATCAGATCTCTGGATTTTGAGTTTTCTCTGTTTTTATCCAGACTGACTGTCAGTCTTTGTAACTGACTGTCAGTATGAATGTCAGTTTGATAAACTGACTAATCTCCAGAGAGTATGAGCTGATTTTTGTTGTACTAGACTGACTGTCAGTGTTGGTAACTGACTGTCAGTATGAATGTCAGTTAGTGCAAACTGACAAATCTCCAGAGAGCATGTTTTTCTGTCTCAGATTTTTTGTACTAAACTGACTGTCAGTATGAGTATACTGACTGTCAGTGTGGGTTTCGACCACAGAGAGTTTTTGAGTTGTTTTTAATTAATTCTGTTTTTCTCTGTGAGACTGACTGTCAGTTTGGAACACTGACTGTCAGTTTGGGCAGTAAATTTTTGTTGTTATAAAGTTTTTAGCCGTTGCTTTTCACTGTTGATTTTGTGGACACTGACTGTCAGTCTTTGTAATTGACTGTCAGTTTGGACTGTTTCTTTTTACCGTTTTAGTCCACAACGTTCGAGCTGTTGTGATCCTATTTTTACTCTTTCTGGTGATACACTAGACTGACTGTCAGTTTGTGAGACTGACTGTCAGTCTTAGTTACTATTTTTCAGCTCGAGTGCAAACGGCTCTTTTGACCACGAAGGCTATAAATAGAGGTGTTGAGCTACTGTTTCAACACAAGAAAACACAGCAACACAGCCTTTCTTACTTTCTCACTAGTGCTTCTTCGTTTTACTTAAAACTTGATCTTTTGATCGAGTCGTGAGAGTTTTAGCCACATCGAGCATATTGTTCTTGCATTCCCATTTCTAGATATTTTTCTCGGTGTGCATTGGAGGTCTAGAGTAGACCTTGCTTCTTATTACTCTTGGTGAGCGCCCTCACCTAGACGGTTCGAAGGCGTAAATCGCTGATCTCTCCAAATCGGAGATTGTCGGAGAGACGCGATTACTTGTAAAAGGTTTGGTGCTCGCCTTTCCGGAGGGGACAAGGAGCAACCTTAGTAGATAGTGTCCTGTGTGGATACTGAAGCTATACTCAAGGACTGAGTGCTTCAACGAGGACTAGTGGAGACTGGGCGTGTCTCCGATACCTCGGGATATATCGGTTTCAATCTCTTATCCTTTTCTATTACTTGTTTTATCTGAATTTTTCATTTGCAAAAACAAATTTTAAAAGTCTCCTATTCACCCCCTCCCCCTCTAGTCGACATCCTGATCCAACAGAAACCACAACAGACGACCTTAGCCCTAGCGACTGGTCTAAGTTGGTCGTAGCCCAAGCGGAATCACTCCTCGAGTATCTTCCTGAAGATACTAGGCGACAACAAGAGGCGATCAGAGCTAGAGTCCGATCAGCAGCCTCCGCCATTCTCTGTCGGTTCCTTCTCCACCATGGCCAAGACCTGGATCTAAACCCATTGGTCGGAGAGGTAGAGATCAAGAGTGAAGACCAACTTGAGGCTATCATGGAGGAAGTTAGACCTCTAGTAGATAAACTCTTGATCGAGCTCGGCATTATGTGATCCTTGTACCTGTACAAATACAATGTATAGAATGTAATGCATGCATTTTTTGGTTTTGTTCCGAAAGAAAGCACTTTTTGTTGTTTCATATTATAACCATATTCCCTTAGCCCCCGCCTGTGATTATATATACTGAAGACTTAGTATTATAAGCACAGGAAAAATATGGGTGTAACTACCAGGTATATTCGATCAGGCCAGCAATTACTGATGCTCCAACGGATGCCGATCTTCTGGTGAGAGGGTACGTTTGGTTGGGTGGCACGTGACCTAGGCGAAGCGGCTACCAATCCAGACAGGCGTGGACGCCGGCAATCGTCAAACCACGATCACAATTTGTTATCAACCATGCCAAACACGGCTAACCTGACCATGAAGGTCGATTCCTGCGATGCAACCAAAGAAACACAGCAAGAACAAGATAAAAGCAACTAAATTTGCTGGAATTAGACTAAGCTCACACAGTTTGGGGTTCCAGGCTCGTTCCTGATGATCTAGCCGATACAAAAGGAATCGAGGAAGTCTCACACGCACAGTGGATAACTAAACAAAACAAAACCCGAGCAAGAAGAAGGGTAGCGGCGGCCATAAATAGAGCAGTGGCCAGAGGAGGGGCGCTGGCCACGATGGTACCCACACACACGCAACCCTAGGAATACATGGGCTTTTGGCCCAAAGAAGAGGTGACGCAGCACCTGGTAGTTTCTATCCCATGGTGTATTTTGGTGATTTCCATCGTTCCTGGCCAAATCTGGTAGTGGGACAAGAACCATTGGAAAACTTAGGAGATAAGCTTTCCGTGGAGTGGTGGATCATCGAAAATGGACTTCGGACGCGAAAGTTACGGCCGTTTGAAGTTGGACTGCTACGGACTGCCGAAACGGGCTTTTCTGCGACTTGGGCTTCGACGGTGGCTTGGGCTTGGAGTTGGACCTTCCTTAGGGCATTGAGGCTTCTGGCATGAGGCTTTGGACTACTGATGAAGGCTTGAAAGGCACGGCTTGTGGATTGAGGCCTCTATGCGTTGAAGAAGTAGTAGGGGAAGGAGCGGCGGTCGCAACTTTGTCAGCGATGTCCTCACAATTACACTCGAAGCAATGTCTAACCTTGTTGCAAACCGGCAGCCACTCAGATGACCAAGGACATGCCAGCAAGCCCCGTGTGCATTGAGAAACGGCTTATTGAGGAGTGTCTTGTCTAGAAGTGGTCATCAGAGGGTTAAACCTCAATAACAAGTTTTTGTTTCCAGAAGTATCTCCACGCTGAGCGATGAACCTCGCCAAATGCTCTTTTGGATCCATCTTTTAGGTTAAATTTTGGCAATATGTATCCCGCAGCGTATTCCATCGATTACAATGAAAAAACGAAGGAAGAAAAGCCACACAGAAATAAAATAATGGATTTAGATGAAGTTCAAAAAGAAGAATCTCAAACCGAGCGACTTTTGCTATCTTACGTAGAGCTGAATTAGGTTTTTTCGGTGTTCTCGGCTGAGAGAGGCATGGGTGCAGCAGACCATAAAGCTTAGTCGACCGAGTTGATCCGATTTCATGTACCTGCGGCGCATGTAATTGACCCATAGAGAATCCTTAGTTTGAATCATCCAGAGCATAGCAGTCTCGGCCTTTCTATTAGTTGAAGATCGGGTGTAAAAAGCAACGATTGGAACCGGGCAAGGTAGGGCTTCAACCAACTTGACTTTCTAGCCACAACCTTTTCATGTTACCGCGGAACACCCCTAGCTTTTCCGAGTGGCAACGTAGATCGTAATGTCACACCTCTGGCAATCAATCACGGAAACAGCCTGGAGGTAGCAGTTTTCGCCTTATCCGCATAGGTTGTTGCTAGGCTCTTTGATAGAAGAATGGGGCATTACCGGTCTTAGCACTTTCCTTTCAGATTGATTGAGTTAGCCGTAGATCCCACTCTTTTGACCTTCCCTACCCCTTTCGAAGTTTTGTAGCATAATTGAGAATAATCGGCAAATCAAACCCCAACCCCATTTCCCTCACAATAGAAATTTAATAATAAAACAAAAATAAAAAAAATAATAATAAAAATGTAGCACGGAACAATTTTAAGTGGTGAAAGCCCCTACCTATGAAAGAAGCAAGGGGGACTGGTAATCCTACTCTCTGTCTTGCTACCTATGACTGCTTTGTCCACTCTGATCTCTGATTTCGGAGAAATAAGTGGCTCACGAGGAATGGAGAGACAGATTCTCTATTTGATCTCGAAGTCCTAGTTTATTCGAGTAATAGCGGAAGGAGTGCCAAAGCCCATTTTAGTAGAAAGCTGCCGCTTTCGGAACTGTCCTCTCATGTGTGGCAGCTATTGGAATAACCCCCGAACCAAGAGGTACAACTTGCCGGCCGATTCCAGCAAGTAGCAGTGGAAGCAAGGCAAAGCTCTATTGGGCGAGCAATTTCTTGATGCATTTGACTCAAAACTAAATAGTTGAAAAGAGAAAAAACCAGAACTAGCTTATTTGCTTGGATAGCTTAGGCTTTCTCTTTCAGAGTTCGCTGCATCATTACCATGAAAATCTGGCAACGATGGCGGATGTTATCTTAATTAGAGGTTCACTTTCCTTGGATTGAATATTGGGGGTCTTTTGGCATTTCCCATTGATATAGGAACTTTTGTACCAGAAACAATCGGTAATGGAAGCTGTCTTGTACGAATGATCGAGAAATCAATAATCTCCTTTATTTGGGCTTGTAAGATAGAGGCCAATCGGAGTTTGCACCTATTTTTATCTATTTAGTGATCAGTCCGCTAGTTTCTTTGATTATCTTGAATGAATACCGACGGTCAATAGGCTGATTCTATTCATTTTATTGTCATTGGCTCTTTGACTCCGGAATTCCCTTCGCTTCGAACCTCCTTTTCCTTTTCGTCGAAAACTTCAGATTCACTTCTTCGAGGATCGGATGTGGGCCAGCGAATCCGATCAGGGCATTGTTGTGATATAACCGCCGACGATCAGCCCCCGAGCCAAATTCGTAACACATGGGCATAAAAGGAAATATTCGACATATGAAACAACAAAAAAGCATTTGTTTTATTAAACCATGCTAATTGAAAAGGAAAAAGGATTGGATACTTACACGTAAAACTTGCGTAGTTGATCGATGTTTCAAGTATTGGACAAGATTCGACCATCTTCCATTGCTAACCGAGCTGATCCTGGTCGCGGCACCGAAACAACAGTATAAGGGCCTTCCCACTTCGGGGAGAATTTGTTGCGATTGGATTGGTCTTGTATTTTACGTAAAACCAGATCGCCCACGTGAAGACTACGTGGTCGCACCCTTTTGTTACGGTACTTGCGCAAAGCTTGCAAGTATACCGCGGACTTGATCAAAGCACGATCACGCTTTTCTTCTAGGAGGATGAGATCTTGCAATCGCTGTTCGGGCTGATCAACTCGTTCGAATTGATTTGTCCGAACAGATCCAATACTAATTTCCATAGGTAACATGGCCTCAGCCCCGTCGACCAGATGGAAAGGCGTCTCACTGGTGGCTCGACTAGAGGTAGTTCGTAGTGCCCATAGAACGGTGTAGAGCTCGTCTGCCCAAGCCCCCGAGCGAGTCTTAAGGCGATCAAAAACACGTTTCTTGATGCCTTGCAATATCTGCCCGTTGGCATGTTCCACGGCACCATTGCTTTGTGGATGAGCCACAGAAGCAAAGCACACCTTGGTTCCAATCTGATCGCAGTAATCCAGAAAAAGACCACTAGCGAACTGAGAACCATTATCCATAATGAGACGATTCGGAACACCAAATCGAGCAACAATGTTCTTATGGAAGAACTTCTGTGCTGCAGCAGCGGTAATATTTAATACCGGTTCAGCCTCAATCCACTTCGTAAACGTGTCAATAGCTACAAACAGGAACTTGTATCCATTGACCGCTTGTGGCATTGGACCGACGATATCCATCCCCCAGACCACAAAGGGCCATGCAAGGGAATGGTCTGCAACGCATAGGCAGGTTGGTGAACCTGTCTTGCATGAAACTGACACTGAGGACACATTTTGACCATATTCTTGGCATCATCGAGTGCCGAAGGCCAGTAGAATCCTTGTCGAAAAGCTTTTCCGACTAGTATACGATATGACGCGTGCGCACCGCATACACCGTCATGAATTTCTCTCAAGAGGGATTTACCTTGCTCCTGAGATACGCAGCACATGAATACTCCCTGAGTACCCTTTCTATACAAAACTCCTTCTATGAGTTTGTATAAACGCGCTCTTCGAATCAACCGATCACTTTTGGTTTCGTCCTCGGGCAGGGTCCCATGTTCAAGATAGACTATCAATGGATGAGTCCAATCCTGTTCCTGTCCGAGGTTGGTAACGCAGACTGTTACCAGATCATCCTCGACCGAAGTCCTAATCGAAGGATGTTCCAAGTGTTCGACGAACACTCCTGCCGGAGCGGATGTGCGTGAGGACCCAATTTTGGATAATTGGTCTGCGAGAATGTTGTCCTTTCGCGGGATGTATTGGACTTCAAAATGACTGAAGTGTTTTTCCAACCTCCTCACTTCCCCCAGGTAATGAGCCATTGTCTCATCGGAGGTGTTGTACTCCTTGTTTACCTGGTTTACGACCAGCTGTGAGTCTCCCCTCACCACTAATCGACGGACTCCGAGGAATTTTGCTGCCCGGAGCCCTGCAAGAAGACCTTCATACTCTGCTGCGTTATTGGTCGCAACAAAGTGTAGTTGAAAGACAAACTTAAGTTGTTCACCCTGAGGCGTAACTAAGACCACTCTAGCCCCCGAGTGTTGAAAACTACGAGAGCCATCGAAGTACATTGTCCAGTGATCGGGGCATTCCAATTCCTCGGGTACCCGCACGGGTGGCTTAGGATTGGTCCATTTGACCACAAAGTCAGCCAAGACCTGAGACTTAACCGCAGTGCGGGGCGTGAAATGGATATCGAAGGCATCGAGCTCGACAGCCCATTTTGCGATCCGACCAGATTTCTCCGGATTGCGGACAATATCCCCCAATGAAAAAGATGAGGGTACTGTGATCTTATGTGCTTGAAAGTAATGTCGCAGCTTACGGGAAGCCATCAGTAGTGCGTAAAGTATCTTCTGGACCTCAGGGTATCGCTCCTTAGGGCCATGAAGTACCTCGCTTACATAGTAGACGGGTCTGTGTATTCCTTTTCTATCCGTGATCAAGACAGTGCTGACCGCGTGCGGCGTGGCCGCCAAATAGAGAAGTAATGGTTCTTCTTTGTCGGGAGACACAAAAACTGGTGGACTGGATAAGTATGCCTTCACCTCTTGAAATGCATTTTCGGCCTCATCGGACCATACAAAATTATGATGTTTTTGCAGGGCTGTGAAGAAAGGTAGTCCCCTCTCGCCTAGTCGCGATATGAACCGACTCAAGGCCGCCATGCGACCTGCCAAGCGCTGAACATCCTTCATGGTCGAGGGAGACCTCATCTGTTCAATAGCCCTGATTTTTTCAGGATTGACTTCAATGCCTCTGGAACAAACAAGGAAACCAAGAAGTTTTCCTGAAGAAACCCCGAAAGAACATTTCTCTGGGTTCAATTTTATTCCAAAGCAATTCAAATTACAGAAGGTTTCAGCAAGATCGTCCAAATGAGACAATCTCTTAGTGCTTTTTACAACCAAGTCGTCTACATATGCTTCGAGATTACGCCCTATCTGGGAAAGAAAGGTCTTTGCATCAAGCGCTGGTACGTGGAACCTGCGTTCTTGAGACTGAACGGCATTCTGACGTAGCAGTAGGTGCCGAACGGGGTGATGAAGGCAGTCTTCTCTTCATCTTGTTCTGCCATGCTAATTTGATGATATCCTGAGTAAGCGTCCAAAAAACTCATCAGTTCGCAACCCGTGGTTGAGTCGACCAGCTGGTCAATGCGGGGAAGGGGAAAGTCGTCCTTCGGACAGGCACTGTTGAGGCTGGTGTAGTCGACGCACATGCGCCACTTACCATTTGACTTGCGGACCATGACCGGATTTGCAAGCCATTCCGGGTGATCGACCTCGCGGATAAACCCGGCCTTTAGGAGTTTATCCAACTCCTCTCAGATGGCCTCCTGCCGGTCAACAGCAGAACGCCTGAGCTTTTGCTTTATTGCTCGCTGTCCAGGTCGAATCGCTAACCTATGCTCGATTACCTTCCTTGGGACACCGGGCATGTCGGATGGTTTTCACGCAAACACATCTGCGTTAGCCCGGAGGAAAATAATGAGCTCGAGTTCCTATTTGTCATCTAGGCCTGATCCGACCCGAATTGTCTTGGATGGATCATCTGGGTACAAAGGAACTAGTTTGAGTTTCTCATCTGGTCGAGGAGCAGCCTTGATTGCATCAGCAGCGACTGTGGCGACCTGAGCGTCCCGGACGCGAAGTTGGTCCACCATCTCCAAAGATAGCCGGTCACACGTCAGTGCCACGTTGCGACTGCCTCAGATCCAGATGACACCTTTGGGGCCAGGCAACTTGCCACACTGATAAGCATAGTGCGTTGCCATCATGAACTTAGCAAGAGTTGGCCTGCCAAAGATTGCATTGTAAGCCGAATCACAATCAATTACATCAAAAGTAACCAATTCTGTTCGGAAGTTATCTGGTTCTCCCAGTGTGACTTGGAGGACCACTTGTCCCAATGGCATCATGGAGGGACCAGGAATTATCCCATAAAACGGGTGGATTATGGGCTTGATTTTTGAACGAGGAATTTGCATCTCGTCGAGCGCCTTGACAATAGAAGGTCCAAGGAGCTTCCTCCGTCGATCAGGACCCTTTTGACTCTCGCATTATTGATGATTGGGGTAATGACCAGAGGAAGCCTCAATGGTCGAGTAAGCCCCGTAGGACAGTCAGAGCGATCAAACTTCAAAGGTGTATCCGACCAATGGGGGTATTGTGGTTCACTAAGGGATGTCTCCGTTTGGTTAACCTCTCGATAAAAGGTTTTAAATTGCCTTTTGAAAACAAAAGAGGAGGAACCTCCGAAAATAACATTAACATGATTATGAGGTACCTTGTAAGACATCTCTTCGTCCCCGTCAGCGTCTCTTAACCCGCATGCTTGTTCCTTAGTTGGTAAGGTCGGCATCGGTCCAACCCCCTGGTAGAAGTCATCTAACTGCTTCAACCAACTCCTGCAGTTCTTGAGGTGTGGCCTGCGGAGTTGTGGAGCAGACACCAGTTCTTGCCTTCCTAGGGGTTAGTAGACTTCTCTGGCTGGTCGGCACTACGACCACCAGAAGCAGTTTTATTTTTAAACGAAGGCTTGTTACCTATGGTCGAAGGGGGCTTCTCTGCGACTGTGACCTCCCGGTATTGTCCAGAGCGATTCCTCTTCGACTTTTTTGACTTCCCGCCTGATGAAGATTCCGGCTTCTTGCTTGGATCTTCCTTCCTAGCATCCTTGAGACCTGGTTGAGGTGGTAGGTTACCTTTGTCGACCATTTGGTTCCATTCGACAACCTCGGCTGTGTCGGAATATCGATCAGCCATATCAAAGAGATCAGCTACTGATCGAGGAGGATGGATGAGCAAGTCTTCGGTGAATCTCCGATATCGAATGGCATGTTTAGATGCCCTAATAACGGAACTATCAGATATGTTCGGGATGGTATTCCTCACCCCTACAAATCTCTTGACAAACTGACGAAGAGTTTCGGTCGAAATTTGCCGTAGTCGATGGAGGTCGTCCTCTTTACCCGGCTTCTGATAACAATTTTGGAAATTACTGAGGATAGCATCACACAGCATCTCCCAATTATAGATTGAACCTTCAGGTTGGTTAAACAACCAGGTTCTGGCCGGTCCTTCGAGGACTGTTGGCAGGTAGTTATCCATGACCCGGTCATCGCCACCTGCCGCTTGGATGGCAGTAATGTAGATTTGAAGGAACTCAGAAGGGTTCTGAGTTCCATCGAACCTCTCTATGGCCCCCGGTCTGAACCTGTCTGGCTAGACGACCGCAAGAAGGCCAGGCGAGAAAGCTTTACAACCAACGTAGGGACCGTGAACTGTCCTGCGACTCTCGATCGGATCGCGGGCAAACTCACACGATGGAGAGGCCACACGTGGCCCCAAACGAGAGTGGACAGGGACTCGATTCCGATCATGAGAATCCTGCGCCCACCTGGACTTGTCCTGCCAGGATGGTACAGGTGGCGGGTGACTCCGTCGACCAAAACCAGAGTGAGAGTGCTCTCGGCTGTGGGAACGTGTCGCCGACCGGGAAGAAGCCGTAGGGGTCGTGTCAGATGCAACCTCATCTAACCTCTCCGCCAGGATTCTGGTGAAGGCCGATTTCTGCGCATTTGTAACCGTAGTAGGAAAATTACGCATGACCTCTGCGATAGATCGAAGCCGGCCATGTGTACTTCTCCTGGGGGCACCAGGTGTTATCGTTCCTTCGTCCACCGGGAAACGCTCCGGAGGCAAAGAGGGTGTCTGGTCGCGTTTGCGACCACGTGATCGTCGGGAAGAACTCGGAGCAGCATCGTAACGAGCCTGCGCATCTTGAAGAGCCTCTAGGCCAGTTTTGCGTAGTTCATTGTCTTGTTGCTCGAGATCTTGATCCTCCTTTTGTTTGCGTTCCTGTTCTTCCCTAGTAGCCTGTTGATCAGGAGTTTCCTCTGACAAGGCAGCGAGCTGTCTAGGGAGAGAGGTTGCCGAGGGAGAAAACATCTCGGTTTGTTCCGAGTCAGACTCAAAATCAAAGAGACGATGGAGGTTATCAGGATCAAACCTCCCCGGGCTGATTTCCTTGTTGACATCATCCTTCCCCTCAGTAGGGTCGTATGACGGACCGGATCCATCCTCTAACGCATTAACAACCTCAGTGGGTCTGATTCTGCGTTGGTTGCCTCCTGGTCGATAGACATGACCTGAATGGTCGAATCGACCTCTGGGACGTCCTCACCTCCGGTTTCCTCCATCGGAACAGGATTGCTCAGAGAAGGCATCGGAATGTGAGCATAATCCTCGAGATCAAAATCATTCTCGGAATCATATGCTCCAGCCATGAGTCAGCGAAACTCCGGATGAAAATTAGGACGCCTTGAGAAAGGCCCCACGGTGGGCGCTAGCTATCGACGATTCGGACTCGAGGTCCTTAGTCGAACTTATGCAGAATTTGTAGGTTGTGAGGCCTTTCAGGGTGTCCCTCTGGGAAGGTATGATGAATCAAAGATAACTAGAGCACAGAGAAGTTTATACAGGTTCGGGCCCTCGATGGTGGGAGTAATAGCCCTACGTCCTGTTGGGATTTCACTATGGATGGTAAAAAGAGTTACAAAGTTATGGAAAAAATCTTCACAGGCGAAGATTTTTCCTATGTGTTTGAACAAGACAATGCCTGGAAGGCTTGTGAAAGCTATCTAATTTAGACTACTGTCTTCTGGTTGCTTGATTCGATGATCTGATCATCTGATTGTTCGATCGTTCGATGTCTGATGCCCTGTTTGATGCATTAGGTTACCCCCTTATACTGGTCGAAAGGGTGCCAAGTCATAACGGCATCAACTAGTTGCTTGGATGCAGTTTTGGTAACTGCCTTTAACCTCTACGTATGTTTAACACGTGTTATTCATGGATAACCGCACGTATTAACCTCCTGACGGTTGTCTCCATGCGTGGAAGGATCTTCGGGTTACACGGGATATTCCCGTTGTTGGGACAGAACAATCCTGCGTCCCCTGGTCGAAGGTGTTCTGATCGCGCGTTGTTACCTGACCGCGCACTATCTGCAATCTTCTGTTCATGTATGGCATACAAACTCCTGACCGCGTACTGGCTACAGTCTGATCGCGTAAAGCCCGCGACCATATGATTGTGCTTCTCGGAGTAATCTGAGTCCGCATCACCAGGCACTTGTCTGGTTCGAATTTGTCCTGAACCAGCCGCGCATTTATTTGATCTAGCTCGGGTATCAATCCTCGTCAGCGTCCCGTGGAAAGTCCCGGAGGGCTCTCGTGGAAACTCCCAGACGCCTCCCATGGAAAGTCCCGGAGGGCTTTTGTGGAAAGTCCCGGAGACCTCCTGTGGAATGTCCCGGAGGGCTACTGAGGAAGTCCCGAACGCCTCTCGTGGAAAGTCCCGAAGGGGTCCCTTGGAAAGTCCCGGAGGGCTACCGGGGAAAGCCACGGAAGCCTCCCGTAGAAGGCCACGGACATCTCTCCTAGCCCTGGACGCCTCCCGTGAAATGTCACAGAGGCCTCCAGGGAAAAGCCATGGAAGCCTCCCGTCGAAGGCCACGGGCATCTCTTCGAGCCCCGGAGGCCTCCCGTGGTGAACCCTGGACGCCTCCCGTGAAATGTCAAGGTGGCCTACCGGGAAAAGCCATGGAGGCCTCCCGTAGAAGGCCACAGGCATCTCTCCAAGCCCCAGATGCCTCCTGTGGTGAACCCTGGATGCCTCCCGTGAAATGTCATAGAGGCCTCTTGGGAAAAGCCACGGAGGCTTCTGTAGAAGGCCACAGGCATCTCTCCGAGCCTTGGATGCCTCCCGTGGCAAACCCCAGACGCTTCCCGTAAAATATCACGGAGGCCTCCCGGGAAAAGCCACGGAGGTCTCCCGTAGGTGGCCGCCGGCGTCTCCCCGAGTCCTGGACGCCTCCCGTGGCAAACCCCGGATGCCTCCAGGGAAAAGCCACGGAGGGCCCCCGTGCAAGGTCACGTGTGGGTGACGTCAGGAGCGCCTCGGGAACTAGCGAGGACACTTGTCAAGCATCCAAGCCCTTCGGCCGGTGAAATGGTGTCGGTGCCCTTCGATCCAACTGCCATAGCTAGGGCTTTTTGGTCTTTTGCTTCTTTTGGGGCCTATATATCCCCCCTTGTATCACATTTGTAGAAGACCCAAATTTCATTTTACATACACAAACAACTGGCATCCTTTGGGGACCTCTCTCCCCGAGAGAGCACCTCCCTAGCGGACTCACGTCCGGAGGGTGCCGACAGGACTAGGGCCCCCGCCAGGACCCGACCTGTATAAAAATCACCATGTCAATCTCTGTGTTGCCCGGAGGGAGGTGACCGGTCACTCAATCAGCTCGCGCCATTGTACCCGTGTTACACACGTCTGAAAAATCTGCCGGTGGTATATTTTATACCACGACATGGCTCCCCCGAGAATGAATCGCCATGGCTCCCCCGAGAACGAGGGCTCAAGCTCTCTCCCTCTCCGGTGGTGCCGGTCCCAGTGACCCGGCACCACCCCGCAAGATGCTACTGTCATGACCCTACCATCCGGGGACACCCGGACAGATGTACCGGTCTCTTCTCCCATAGTCTCCGGTAGAAGTGCTCCCATTTCCAGCCCGGCGACTGTGATCATGCTTGTGGGGCCTAGCGCCCCTCAACTGGTAGTCCCGGTCTCCGGAGACCCCTTGCTTGGGGCTTTGGTCGATGGCCAACTCTGTGCCTAGCACACCCTGGAGGAGTTGTTTACCCGCCGCCATACTCGTTCATGGGGGCACCGCCTCCATTCTTCGTGGGGCACTCGGCCGCCTTCCCCGTGCTGGGCATGTTTCCCACGCCGGGGGGCCTGCTTGTGCCCTGAGCCTTCCCTGCGCCGAGAATGTTTCCCGTGCCGGGAGGCCGGCCCCCGCCCGAAACATTCCCTGTTCCAGGGGGTTATTTGGCACTGGGCCCGGAACCTCAAGTGGCCGCCATCGTGCTGGGAACCGTCCTTGCGCCGGGGGTCCCCCCCTCGCCGGGGGCTGTTCCCGCGCCCATGGCCGCCCATGCATCCGGAGGCCTCTCCGGGTCGACGCCCGGGGTCGCTCCGACACCCGAGTCGGCGGTTGCTCCGGGAACCCTCCCCACATCAGCTCCCACCGCCACCCCGGATGCATGGGACCCCTCCCTGACACCGACAACGAGCGCGTGTCCCTATCAAAGGAGACAGTGATCAGGAATCTCTTCGGGAGGTTAAGGGGGCCAACAAGCCACTGTGCCGCCCCCTTCGGTGCATCCGCTGGCCGCGGCCCTACCACCCGCCGCATATTGAACTCTATAATGGTGAGGCCAACCCTTATGAATTTGTGCAGGTGTACTCCACAGCCATTTCAGTGGCTGGGGGGGACGAGACGATGCAATGCAACGTCTTCCCCCTCTACCTCACCCGAATCTCCCAATCGTGGTTTTACAACCAAAGGGCCGGTTCCATCAAGTCTTTCGTGCAACTCAACCACGAATTCTGTGAGAACTTCCAGGGGAACTATGTGCGTCCCCTGGATTCGTCACAGCTCTACACCATCCAGCAGAGGACGGGGGAGACCATCCGAAGCTTTTTCAAGCGCTTCGCTCAGGTTAAGTGAAAAGTAGCTCACGTCCTTGACTCCACAATCATCGAGGCGTGCAAAAGCGGGATCCTCCCCGGGGAGCTCCACCGGAGACTCTCCCGGAGCTGTCCCTCCTCTGCCGACGAGCTTTTCACCGTGCTCGAGAGGTACGCTCGGGCGGAGGAGGATGATCTTTGGAAGAAGAACCAGGGGGTACCTGCCCCCGCTGATCGGGAGGCCAAGGACCCCCCCAGCAAGCGTCCCAAGAGGGGCAACCGTAGCAAGCCACGGCCTCGGAACACCTGTCCTTGAGGGCGGAGGCGGCTCGCGCGACGGTAACAAGGGAAACTGCCCCTTCCCCAAGCCAAAAGGCCATGGGGGGGGGGGACAATAGTCCCATAGCCGGGAAGGTCCCATGACGGGAGGCAAGGAGGGCACAGCCAACCTGTGGTGTGCCTTCGACAAGTCTAATACCCATGCTACTCGGGAATGCCATCAGCTTCTGCAGCACTTCCCCGCATTCCTCGACCAGCGTGGACAGGGGGGAGCCCTGCCTCCTTGCCCCCTCCGCTGCTGGCTCTCCTTGCTCCCTCGGGGGAGCAGTAGAGACAAGCACAAGAAAGGGGCTCAGCGAAAGAGCTGCCTTTCCAAACCTCCCAAAGGCGTGTAAACGCATCATGGGGGGATCCACCTCGGGGTGAGATTCCAAGTTCCAGTGCAAGGAGTACGCACGGGAGGTAAAGGTTGTGGGGGCACATCCTGGCCACCAAAGTGGTCGGACGTCCCCCTCACCTTTACAACAGAAGACGCGCGTGGGGTTTGCTTCCCTCACAATGACGCGCTCATCGTCTCCACTACCATTTACAACTGCCAGCTAGTGCGCATCCTCGTTGACGGCGGAAGCGCCGCTGACATCCTGTACCTAAAGGCATTAAGGGAAATGCAGGTGGATAAAAAGCTATTGCAACCCGCTGCCGGGCCCTTGCAGGGCTTCATCCCGAGGAAGACCATCTACCCGGTGGGGAAGGTCGACCTCCCCATGACCTTCGATGCCCCGGACAACTACCGGACAGACATGGTCTGGTTTGACGTAGTGGATCTCCCGTCTTCGTACAGTACGATTATGGGGAGAACTACGATCAACCGTCTGGGGGCGGTGATCCACCAGAGCTATCTATGTGTGAAGATCCCTGGGCCTCGCAGCGTGATCACCGCCCGAGGCGACCAGGACATGGCCCATGCTCTTTATGAGCGCGCTGCCGCGACGATCGGGAGCGTCAACCTGATCAAGGCCCGGGGGGGAGCCCTCCCGCGGTTCTGGACACCCCGGCCGTCCCCCCGGGAAGTTTGTCCTGAAACCACGTTCGGAGGGAGACCTCCGGAAGGTCTGGTTATCCTTGGAGGACAGGGAAAGGATCGTCAAGATTGGGGCTGACCTCCCTGAGGAGCACGCGGCCTTCCTCCGTAAAAACTCCGACATCTTTGCGTGGAAGCCCGCCAACACGCAGGGCGTTGCCCGGGACGTTATTGAGTACAAGATCGCAGTAATGCCCGGCTGCCCCCCGGTAAAGTAGAAACTGAGGAAGCTCTCCTTCGAGCGCCAAGAGGCAATCAAGGCCGAGATCTCCAGGCTCCGAGAGGCGGGGTTCGTTCGGGAGGTCTTGCACCCTGAATGGCTGGCGAACCCTGTCCTTGTGAAGAAGTCGAGCGGCAAGTGGAGGATGTGCGTGGACTTCACCGACCTCAACAAAGCTTGCCCAAAAGATAACTTCCCACTCCTGCGGATCGACCAGTTGGTGGACTCGACCGTGGTGTGTGAGCTTATGAGCTTTCTGGACACATATTTGGGCTACCACCAAAGTCCGGATGGCTAAGGAGGACGAGGAAAAGACGAGTTTCATAACTCCCCTTGGCACCTTCTGCTACGTCCACATGCCCTTCGGGCTAAAGAACGCTGGGCAACCTTCTAGTGCCTCATGTCGCTGGTCCTCAAGGACCAGATTGGCCGCAACGTAGATTTCTACGTCAACGATGCAGTCGTCAAAAGCCTCCGTACCACCGCTCATATCGACGACTTAGCAGAGACCTTCGGCAATCTCCGAAAGTACGGGTTAAAGCTCAACCCGGAAAAGCGCGCCTTTAGTGTACGCAGAGGGAAGCTGCTTGGCTTCCTCATGTCCCAGTAGGGCGTAGAGGCTAACCCCGAAAAAATTTGGGCTCTGTTGGACATGCCCCCGCTGCGCTCCGTGAAAGACGTATAGCGACTTACCAGCCGCTTGGCCTTGTTCAGCTGCTTTGTCTCACGGTCGGGGGAACGCGGCCTCCAGTTCTTAAAAATCCTCTACGGCCTCGAGCCGAGCAACAGGGCGCACCCCCTTTTCGCTCGTATATGGGGTTGAGGCAGTCCTCCCTTTAGAGATCGATTTTCGGTCGCTACAGGTTGAGCTCCTAGATGGAGCTACAGCCGCAGCATACCAAACCAACGAAGCAAATCAGTGGCTGGAAGTTGACCTCGTTGAGGAAGAGCACGACGAGTGCTCCTTCGCCACACCATCTACAAGCGTGAATTGGCGCGTGCATACAACCAACGCGTCTGTGCGAGAGCTTTCCGCCTTGGGGACCTTGTCCTCAAGTGCGTGACAGACCCCAAGCCAAGGGCAAACTTCCCCCAAGTGGGAAGGCCCCTACAGGATCTCTACAGTCCTGGGTTCGGGGGCTTATAAGCTCTGTAACCTTGAAGACCAAGAGCTGAAGCACACTTGGAACGTAGAGTTGCTTCGCAAGTTTTACATGTAGCCTTCGGGCTCACTCCCTCCACGTCACCACTTCACAGGGGGAGGCGCTGTACTCACCATCCCCTCCCCGTCGCGGTTCCACGGGGGGAGGCGTTGTATTTATCTTCATTAATACAAACGATTTTTCGTTCAACTTCAAAATTTTTGCAAATTCTTGACTTACCGCCACCAAGGCGATGCCCTCTTTGTGAGGATGCCCTCCTCGTGAGGACATAGGCTATCGCAGCCTAAAAATCCCTACAACGGAAGCCCCACTCCCATAGGGTGGCTTACAGTAACCCCTCGTGGACTGAGGGGGTAAGTGGCAACCCAGTTCTCATGAACTGTGGTAACGAGTCATTTTGAGAGACTAGTCCCCCCTCAAACACTCATGCCCGTCATCGGGTTCATCCTCCTCTGGGAGAAAGCTTCCACCTTTGTGGGACATGGAATTCTCGGTTTCGGAATTCTCGACCGACTCCCCGTTCTCACGGTGACCGGGGGAATTTTCTATTGGGTCTTAGAAGTTTTTGACCGGGAATTCTTGACTGGCTTCGGAATTCACAACCGGCTCCCCATTCTCACGGCGACCAGGGGAATTTTCTACCAGGTCTCGGAATTTTTTGACTGGGAATTCTCGATCGGCTCGTCGTTCTCACGGCGACCGGCGGAATTTTCTATCGGGTCTTGGAATTTTTCGACCGGGAATTCTCGATCGGCTTTGGAACTCTCGACCGGCTCCTTGTTCTCACGGCGATTGGGGGAATTTTCTATCGGGTCTTGGAATTTTTCCACCGGGAAATTCTCGACTGGTTCTGTGTTCTTACGGCGACCCAGGAAATTTTCGAATAGACCACAGGATTTTTCCGGCCGGAAAAATCCACGGCCATGTCAAATTTCTCGACTGGCTCCATTTTCATGGGGAGCAGGGGAAATATTCGACTGGGCCCTAGAATTTTTCGAGCTGGAAAATCCACCGTCATGTCTCGGAATCTTCGACCGGCTCTCTTTGACTGGGGGGCTATGTGCCTCCCGGGCATATATCGACGTCTGGGCCTTTCGTTCCTTACCCACAGCACACGGCGCTAAACTGCACCACGCTGTGTGTTGGGGGGGGGGGAGGGGATAACCTGGACCCGGACAGAAGACAACAATTCTCAAAAAATTTTCAAGACAATTCTTAGGAAAATTCAAACGGATTTATTGATTGAACATTGAACTGGGGGACAACCCCCTGGTTGGCTAAGGCGCCCCTGGGACAATAGTGGCTGGGCGCAAACAAGATACAACTCGGGGAGTTAAGCTCCCGTGGGAAACCACCCACCAGGGGCGCCTCCGATGAGCAACTACGTATAATATTCTCGGAGGCCTTCCTTGAGCTCCCAGGAAAGATCCTTGTACAAACTCCTAACTCTCCGGAAGGCCCTCCGGAGAAGTTCCTCTGGCCAACACTCATAACCAACGGGGGGGCGTATCTAAAGAGGCGGGACCCTCCAGGGCCCCGATTTTGGAGGGGACAGTTCGGCGCGACAATTGTAAAAATTGTCCAAGTGCCACTCCGGGAGCCACCGCAGCCGGACCGACTCCCGGAGAGCACCCTCCGACGCGCCCCCGAAAGGAAGCCTGGGGGCTGGGCCACTAGCGCTTCCCCCAGTGGTGAGGCTCAGTAGGGTAGAGGCCACTTGGGCCCTCCACTGGCTACACCACCCAGGACTCGGGAACTCCCTCTTGGGAGTTAGTTCGTGGGACGCCTGCTCGCAATCAGACAAGACTTAGCAAAAAAGTTTCATTTCATTAATCAATCAAAGGATTGCATTTTTCTGGGGCTTCTTCTAAAGAAGCTACCAGGAGCAAAAATCCTAAGAAAGCAAAACCTATCTAGAGATCGGGGGGGGGGGGGAGCTCATACTTGCTCGTCGTTGCACCCCCCGGGGGAGCCTTGGCTGTCACCGCTACCTCTGTTGGGCGCGCGCCCTCTAGCTCCATTGCCCCCAAGACCCGGTTGAATAGGGTCTCGACCAGCTACTCGAGCTCTTCTCGTCGGGCCTCGAAATGGCTGGGGAAGCCCCGGGGGAGCAGCTCTTGATGACCCAGGCGCCCTCCCTGTGGTGCTCCACGAGAGCAGCCCACAAGTGCTATCGCGGGAACGGTGAGGCCTTGGGTCCAGACGTCCGCCGCCACTGGGATCAAGGAGACCTATGTATAATGAACATACATGGCCTCCTGGATTGACGATGGGGCTAGGTCAGGGCTGCCCTCTGACACGAGCTCGTGCCCGAGCTCCACCAGGGCGGAGCGGATCATCTTCCCCTCGAAGATGACCGCGAGAGAGCTTGAGGCCTCCGCCTCCCGGAGGGCCTCCCGCCCCGCATGCAGTTCCTTCCGGAGCTAGGAGGCGGTGTCATCGATGTCCGCCAAGTGCGCCTGGGTCACCGCCAGCTCCTCGAGCCCCTTTTCCTTCTCGGAGCAATCGGTGAGGGCGGCCTCCTCAGCGGGCGCCAAGTCCCCGAGTGCCTCCTCCTTCTCAGAGCGATCGGAGGCTAGGGCCCCCTCGGCGGCCCGGAGGTGCTCGGAGACCCGGGCCTCAAACTCCCAAACCAATGCCACGGTTTGAAAAAAGAGGCGTTAGACAAAAAGTGAAGCACGAAGCCTAAGGCTTCGGTAGGTGGTACTTACCAGGAGACCGGTGGAGATAGCCTCCTCGCAACCTTCCCCCGGAGCGCCCTGGGGATGGCTCCACCGGGAGACCTCCCTGCCCGCCACCGCTTCATCCTCCGGTGTCCTACCTTCGGAGGAGTCAGACGACAGGTGCATCGGCGGGGCCGGGACTCCGGGGCGGATGAAGATTCCCTTGCCTTTCCTGGGCGGGGAGGCGTCGACGCAACCAGGGGGGACCTCCGGGGTCGGGAAGGAGGCCATCAGGAGGACCCCTGGTGTGCTAAACAGGATAGAGACCCCTCCGCACGGCGGTTGCGGGCGAGCCTCCGGGGCCACTGGTGTTAGAGAGGGAGTCAGAGGGTACATATCCCAGTTCGACTCCTAGTTCTTCCCGGCCATTACACCCCCTGATGGCCCAGCGGGACCCGTATCCGGGGACACAGCCACAGGGGTCGCCGGTAGCGCCGTTAGGGACGCGGCCGGTGCCCTCACCGGCGTCTTCACGGGAGTCCCCTCCGAGGGGTTCGGGGGCTTCTCCCAGGTTTTTGTGGGGCTCTTTTGCGCGTGAGCGCGCTTCGGAGGGCCCCCCGGAAGCCTGTTTCCCCCTCTTGTGCGAGCTGGCGGTGGGGAGGGACACCTGGACGGGGACCTATAGGCCGCGGGCCTCCACCACGAGGTTGTGGGGAGGGCCCTCCCCAATGACACGGATGCTCATGCTCTTCCGCATAATACCTTCCGAGGAGGTTGACCGCCACCTCCCAGGAGCTATCGTAGGACCGGACTGCAAAAAGGAAAAGAATAAGTTAAGAAAAAAGTCGGGGGTCACCACCTCCCGGGGACTACCCCCTCCCCGACAGATCGAGTCCGAAGACTTACGCTGATCCACCGTCGTCTGAGGCAGGCGGTGAGCCGCGCTCACCCCTGTTCCCCGGCGCAAGTTGAACAACGCCACCCGGAGGACGCCAGTTCCTCTGCGAGGTCCCGCATGGACCTCTGGAGCTGGACCTCCGCCATCTGGGTGAGGAGGTCCATCTCCCTCTCGGTCCACTCCGGAGCCATCGGGCCGGTCGACCGGTAGTAGGACGATGGCTCCGGGGAGTAGGTCACCTCCAGGTCGCTTACCCGGAGGTAGAACCACCTCCGGAGCCAGTCCCCCCAGTGGTCCCAAGAGGCTTGGACCGGGTACTCGTCTGTTCGGTCGGGCATGAGTTGGATCATGACCGAGCCGAAGGCGGACTTGGGACCATCCTTTATCACCAATGGGCCCCTCACCAAGGGCTCGTAGAAATACCAGAGAAGTTAGAGGTTGGGCTTCTCTCCGGTGGCCGTCTCTCACAGCCACACGAACAACCCCATCCGGACGAGGGTGTTTGGGGTGAGGTGGTTGAGCGAGAGGCCGTACTCCCGGAGCAGCTGGTGCACAGGAGCCAGAGCCCAGCCTCCACCAAGGCCTCAAAGGCCACCAACTCTCCCTCCTGGGGGCTCGGAACCAACTCCTCCGGCCAGGGGATCCGGATGTCCCCGGTCGGAAAGAACTTCCGGTCGTGGAAGATTTCAAGGTCTTGGGGTGTGAACTCGGTAGCCCCGAGGAAATCGGAGGTGACCTCCTCCGGGGGCAGTTCGGACGCCTTGGTTCGGCTTTTCGGTGCCATCATTGGGAAGTGGAAGTGTGCTGGAAAGACAAAGAAGGGAACGAAGCTACCGGGAAATCAACTCTCTGGGAGAGAAAAATGAACTACCGGGAGAGCAAGAGTTAGGAGTTGGAGGTGACGTGTTGCGGACCGGGGCCCCCTCCTCCTATTTGTAAGCGACGGAGGGGGCATCGGATGGGCGCCACGTGTCCCCAGGCCCATTTGGGCTGTTGATTCAAACCATCGCGTGGATATCAAAGAGTTACACGAAGATCAGCGCGCCGTATGGCGCGCGCGCGTGAACCGAGGGTTCACACGAGAAAATGGCCTGGGAGCCGAAGTGTCGCGCGCAACCCCGGGGCATGTCCTAGAAAGCGAAGCGTCGTTCGGGGCCAAGTCCTGCGCATACCCTCCGGGGCCACCCTGTGTCCCCGGGGGTCTGGGGGCCTGTTGTTGGGAGAAATCCCGAATGTTTCCCAGGATTTGGCCGGGACGTCTTCCGTGGGAAGTCCTCGAGGGCTACCGCAGAAAGTCTCGGATGCCTCCCGTGGAAAGTCCCAAAGGGCTACCGGCAAAAGTCTCGGACGCCTCCCATGGAAACTCCCGGAGGGCTACCGGAGAAAGTCCCGGACGCCTCCCGTGGAAAGTCCCGGAGGGCTCTCGTGGAAAGTCCCGGAGGCCTCCCGTGGAAAGTCCCAGAGGGCTATCGGGGAAAGTCTTGGACGCCTCCCGTGGAAAGTCTCGGAGGGCTCTCGTGGAAAGTTTTGAATGCCTCCCGTGGAAAGTCCCGGAGGGCTACCGGGGAAAGTCTTGGACACCTCCCGTGGATAGTCCCGGAGGCCCCCCGTGGAAAGTCTCGGAGGGCTACCGGGGAAAGTCTCGGACGCCTCCTGTGAAAAGTTTCGGAGGGCTACCGGGGAGAGCCACGGAGGCCTCCCTTAGAAGGCCATGGGAATCTCTCCGAGCGCCGGACGTCTCCCGTGGCGAACCCCGGACGCCTCCCGTGAAATGTCACAGAGGCCTCCCGGGAAAAGCCACAGAGGCCGCCCATAGAAGGCCACGGGCATCTCTCTGTGCCCTGGATGCCTCCCATGAAATGTCAGGGAGGCCTCCAGGGAAAAGCCATGCAGGCCTCCCGTAGAAGGCCACGGGCATCTCTCTGAGCCCCGGACTCCTCCCGTGGCGAACCCCGGACACCTCCCGTGAAATGTCACGGAGGCCTCCCGGGAAAAGCCACGGAGGCCTCCCGTAGAAGGCCACGAGCATCTCTCTGAGCCTCAGACGCCTCCCGTGGCAAACCTTGGACGCCTCCCATGAAATATCATGGAGGCCTCCCGGGAAAAGCCACGGAGGTCTCCCGTAGGAGGCCGCCGGCACCTCCCCGAGTCTTGGACGCCTCCCATGGCAAACCCCGGATGCCTCCCGTGAAATGTCACGGAGGCCTCCCGGGAAAAGCCACGGAGGGCCCTTGTGTAAGGTCACGTGCGGGTGACGTCAAGAGCTCCTCGGGAACTAGCGAGGACACTTGTCAAGCATCCAAGCCCTGTGGCCGGTGAAATGGCGTCGGTGCCCTTCTATCCAATGGCCATAGCTAGGGCTTTTTGGTCTTTTGCTTCTTTTGGGGCCTAGATATACCCCCTTGTATCTCATTTGTAGAAGACCAGAATTTCATTTTACATAGGCAAACAACAGGCATCCTTTGGGGACCTCTCTCTCTTCGAGAGAGCACCTCCCTAGCGGACTCACTTCCGGAGGGTGCCGATAGGAGTAGGGCCCCCACCGGGACCCGAACCTATACAAAAATCACATGTCAATCTCTGTGTTGCCCGGCGGGAGGTGACCAATCACTCGGTCAGCTCGCGCCGTTGTACGCATGTTACACATGTCCGAAAAATCTCAAATTCTTGCAGATTTTGTGGTTGAATGGACTAATCCCAACCCACGTGCGCAAGAATCTGTGGATTTACAACGCACTGACCATTGGACGATGTATTTTGATGGCTCTCATAGTTTTCAACACTCGGGGGCTGTAGTGGTCTTAATTACACCTTAGGGCGACCAACTCCAGTATGTCATACAATTACACTTTGTTGCGACCAACAACACAGCAGAGTATGAAGGTCTTCTTGCCAGGCTTCGAGCAGCAAAATTCCTTGGAGTCCTTCGATTAGTGGTGAGGGGAGACTCACAGCTAGTCGTAAACTAGGTAAACAAGGAGTACAACACCTCCGATGAGACAATGGCTCATTACCTGGACGAGGTGAGGAAATTGGAAAAACACTTTAGTCATTTCGAAGTCCAATTTGTTCTGCGAAAAAATAATGTTCTCTCGTAGACCAATTATCCAAAATTGGGTCCTCACACGCATCCGCTCCGGCAGGAGTGTTCGTCGAACACTTGAAATATCCCTCGATTACGTTTTCAATCGGGGATGATGAGGTGATAGTTCACATCGTCGACCTCGAGCATGAAGGTGATTGGACCCGACCATTGCGGATCTATCTCGAACATGGGACCTTGCCTGAGGATGAAGCAGAGAGTGATCGGTTAATACAAAAGGCGCGTCTATAAAAAGTAATCAATGGGGTTTTGTATAGAAAGGGTACTCAAGGAGTGTTCATGCACTGTATATCTCAAGAGGAAAGTAAATCCCTCTTGAAGGACATTCACGATGGTGTATGTGGCGCGCATGCATCTTATTGGACGTTGGTCGGAAAAGCTTTTCGACATGGTTATTATTGGCCTTCGGCACTTGATGATGCCAAGCACTTGGTCAGGACATGCCCCCAGTGTCAATTTCATGCACGGCAAGTTCACTAGCCTGCATATGCTTTACAAACTATTCCTTTAAGTTGGCCGTTCGTGGTTTGCGGAATAGATATAGTGGGTTCTATGCCCCAAGAAGTTAATGGGTACAAGTTTTTATTCAAAGCCATTGACACATTTACTAAGTGGATTGAGGTTGAACCAGTCCACAATATAGCCGCCGTTGCGGCAAAGAAATTTTTTCATAAGAATATTGTAACACGATTTGGTGTTCCAAGTTGTCTCATTTCTGACAATGGGTCCCAATTCGTTAGTGGTCTTTTTCTGGACTATTGCGATGATATCGGGACCAAGGTATGTTTGCATCCGTTGCTCATCCACAAAGCAATGGCGCCGTTGAACGTGCCGACGGGCAGATAATACAAGGCTTCAAGAAACGGGTTTTTGATCGCCTTAAAATGCGCTTGGGGGCTTGGGTAGATGAACTCTACTCCGTTCTATGGGCACTACACACTACATGTAGTCGAGCTATTGGTGAGACGCCTTTTCAATTGGTATTTGGTGCTGAAGCCATATTACCTATTGAAATCCGCATTGGCTCTGTTCGTGTTGATCAATTTGATCATTTTGATTAGCATGAACAATATGTCCAAGACATTATTCTTCTTGAGGAGAAACATGATCGGGCGTTGATTAAGTCAGCAGCATATTTACAAGCTTTACGTAAATACCATAGTCAACGGGTGCGACCTCGTAGTCTTCATGTGGGTGACCTGGTTTTACGTAAAATTCAAAACCAGTCCAATCGCAACAAATTCTCCTCTCGGTGGGAAGGCCCCTACACTATAGTATCAATGCCGCGACCACAATCAGCTCGATTGGCGATGGAAGATGGAAGGATCTTATCCAAACTTGGAATATAGATTAGTTGCACATGTTCTACGTGTAAGTTTTTCATTCTATGTCCTTTTCAATTAGCATGATTTTGTTAAAAATAATATGGTGTACTTTTTTCGCTTTACATTATGGTTTTATTCCTGACCTTTGTCCTCTCTTTATGGAGCTGCGCTTGGGGCCTGGTCGCAAATGACCATCTTATTATAGTGACCAATGTGGATTCGCTGACTAATCTCATGGTCGCATCTAGATAAGTCATCCCTAGATAAGCCGTTTCTCAACGCATATAGGACTTACTAGTATGTTTCTGATCATTCGAGTGGCTGTCAGTTCGTAATAAACTTTGGCATTGTTATTAAGATAAGTATTTGTGCAACCAGATGATCGTATCTAGTTGAGACATTTCTTTCTAAACCGTTTCTTAACGTATAAGAAACTCACTAGGTATTTCTTGATCATCTTTAAGCCATATTGATCTTTATTTCCTGAGATTATAATACAATATCTTCAGTATCTATAATCTCAGGAGGGGGCTAGGGGACTACGACCATAATATGAGACGAAATTTGGTACGTTTTTTCCACAATGCATGCATCTGCATTTTTTTGTTGATAACCAAAATGTGTAGGTACACAAACTTGAGTAAATCAAAAAGTTTCATTCTCCAATTGTTTGTTACAAGGGAAGAATAAGGGGTAGCATCATTACAACCCAAGTTCTTCCAAGAGCTTTTTAATTAAGGGCTTGACTTCTTCCATTATAGCCGCAAGCTGATCTTCACTCTCGAATATAGCATCTTCCACCACTGGTTTTAGACTTAGATCTGGGCCATGGTGATGCCTAAGTTTGCATAGAATGGCAGAGGCTATAGATTCAATATTGGTCTTCAATGCCTCTTTCTGCCTATTCATGTCCTCAGGAATATATTCGAGGAGGGATTCAGCCTGAGCCGCGACCAACTTACAGAATTCACTGAGGCTTAAGTTTTCGTTTTGAGGATCGATGATATCAACCTTCAGTAAATCCACAACCATCTTTAGTTTTTTAAAAGCTTTTGATTGAATGATGCTGTAGTCTAAGATTGTCGCCTTTAAGGTTTTCTTTTCTTCGCAGATAGTTTTAGTAGTCTTTTTGAACGATTCTATGGTTGCATGTTGGTGCTTAATGGTTGCGAGAAGTTGTCCGACTTGAGTTTCAGTTTGGACACACTATCTGCTGGAAGTCATCTCTTTCTTTTTAAAGACCCTTTATTTGTTCCCCTTGTGCTACATGAACAAAGTAATGAGATTACAACAGTTCATGTAAGGAAATAACATCCCTTGTTAAAAAGTGAACTTACAGGCAAGCTTTTTCTGAGCCTCATAGAGTTCTTTCTCCATAGAGGAAAATTTTATGGCCGCAATTTCTCCTGACCTTGTCGATTAGCCATGCTTTTCGTCAATAAAGAGTTTTCCCTGCGACCATAGAGGTAGTCATGATACTTGGATGATGTTCAAGTTAGTATAAACACTGTTGTAGACGGCTGTTGGATACTCACTATTGTAGATGGCTGATCCCCTTTTGTGCGACCTCGATTAGCTGTGCTAAAGTTTTTGACTTGGTCGACATTTGGGTCAGATCCTAAAACATAGTGAAACCTATTGTTTAAACCTGGACATTCCTGAGATCTTCAATTGTAGAGAGGGTAAAAACTTTTACTTACCTCTAAGAAACTGCTAAAGGTTGTTTTTAGCAGGTTCTCGGGTTCCCTAATAGGTTGAACCACGAGAACAGTCCTTTCCTCGACCACGGGTGTAGTAGATGTTGTCTCTTGTAGATTTGTTCCTATGGTCAGGTTAGATGGTACGGTCTTAATCCGTTTGGATTGGGTGTCCATCACTATTTCTTTCACAATGGCCTGAGGTTCCTTCTCAGCCATTGTGCTTGTGCCTGCATCTCTCGCGACCTCCACGATAGGTGTTTCGCTGGATATCGGTGGGGTCAGCAGAGTGCTAGGTGCAGGATTCCTGAAAAAAATCACAATTTGCAATATTGATAATTTCAATTTTGTGAAAGCCGGGATTTGGTAAGAAGTGGTATCCTTACCTGATTCGAAGCCCCATCAGACTTTTGGGGTTCGGTGATGTACTCCTCTGAGATAGGGAGCGTGCTTAGCGACCTTGTTGCGGTATCATCGGAGCTCATCCTTGTTTTCCTTTTCTTAAATAGGACAGTAGGCTCCTCTTCGTGCATATTCAAAAGATGATTCATGTTTTGCAATGGAGTAAATTTTGCGGAGCGTGATATTCTTACCACAACAGCTCCTTCTGCGTTTGCAGGAGGTGTCACCAGGTCTAAGGCTATTGAAACTTTGGCCGCAGAGTCCTCCGCAACCATGGTTGTAGAAGTTATGGCCTCAGGGCTGGCAACCTCCCTTGTGACCGCAAGTTCTCCTGCGGCCACAGGATCCACTGCCGCAGTAGCTGTTTCTGCTATTGAGGTCAGTATGTTGGCAATGGTGGGGGAGGATGGTCTCTCTGGAATGACAATCTCCAGAGGGTTTGCCGTTCTTCTCCTTCAACAGATAAGAGGAACGTCATCTTCCTCATCCTCGCTCCCCTCACCCTGTACGATTAAGAAGTGACTCCTATTCGTACATGGTATAACAGGGGGAAGAGAAAACGTTACTGCAGCAATTTTTGTGTCGGTTTTCTTCACCTTCGATGAAGCCCCTCTTATGGTCTTTGTTTTGGTTTCTCCAGACGTTGGCTCCTTCATCTTCTTGGCTTTAGAAGAGATAACTTTTACTCTCTTCTATGCTGGCCTCCCAGAAGGCCCAACATCATCCACAGGACGTTTTGACCTGATGACTTGCCCTTTGTCGTGGTATTGCGAATACCCCGGCAGGTTTTGTGAACGATCCTAGCGAAGAAAACGCGACGCGGGCTGACCGGGTGACCGGTCCTCCCCTGCCGGACAAACACAAGAATTGACACGAGGATTTATATAGGTTCGGGTCCCGGTGGGGGCCTTAGTCCTGTCGGCGTGCTCCCGATCAGAGTCGGCTGGGGAGGCTCTCTTGGGGGAGAGGCTTTCGGAGCACACCTGTGAGTTTTGGCTATTCCAATAATGAATCACCTGTCCTTACAACTGAGGGTACAAGGGCTATTTATAGCCCCAAAAAGAAGCAAAAAAGACTAAACTACCCCGGACGCTACCGTCGGATTGAGGGGTAGCAACGTCCTTCTCCCGGTCAAACGCCTTGGATGCTTGACAGGTGGTTGCTGATTCCCGAGGCGCTCCTCGCGTGACCTGCACATGATCAACAACCAGAGACTTTACCTTTAGAAGGGCGATGAGGCCCGGACATGCACTGGAGGCCGAAAAGGCGGCGCCCGGGGCAGGGACCGGAGGCCACGTCCCCGGGCAAATGGCGGCGCCCGGGACCGGCGCCGGAGGCCAGGTCCCGGGAGCCAAAAGGCAGTGCCCGGGGCAGGCACCGGAGGCCACGTCCCCGGGCACATGTGACGCAACTTACCTGGACTTAGTCTCGCGGAGATTTCCCCCAACAGCAGCCCCCCATGCCCCCCGGGGACGATGCTCGAGTCCCCGGTGGGCATGGTATATGTCACTGGGAAAATCTACGGACCAAGCCACCGGAGCCGTGACGCTTCGGTTCCCGTGCCACGTGCTTATGACCGCACCGCTTCGCCATAAATGCGCCCTCGATTCGAACTGGTGCCTCAGTTTGCGCGCCAGTCCCTTCGTTTCCCGCAAACGATTTGAACTTCAACGGCCCAGATGTACCGCGAAGTGCCACGTGGTGCCCATCTAGGCCACGCTTCGCCCCTATAAATAGGTCCTTGGGGGGCCTGGGAGGCTCATTCGAAACTTTCCAACCTTAGCGCATTTAGCTCTCCCGGTAGCTCTCTCCCTGTAGCTCTCGCCCGGTAGCTAGCTCCCGGTAGCAGGCGTCTGGAACCTTTAGGTGTCCTGTTCCCTGAAACTTTAGTAACCGAAAAAACCAAACCTGATGGCACCGAACGGTCGAGCGAAGACCACGAAGGTGCCCCCGGAGGAAATCGCTCCGGATTTCCTCTGGGCGTCGGAGTTCACGGCCGGGGACATGGAGTCCCTGGTCGAGCACGGAGTCATCGAGGACAGGGACATCCGGGTCCCCGTGAAGAAGGACGGAGCCCCTTGGCCCGGAGAGATCGTGGCCTTCGAGGCCTTCTTGGAGGCGGGGCTCCGGCTCCCGGTGCATCCATTGCTCCGAGAGTTTTTGAAGGAGTATGGGGTGGCTCTAAACCACCTCACCCCGAACGCGATCGTCCGGATGGGCCTCTTCATCTGGTTCTTCGAGACGGCGACCGGGCAGGAGCCCACCCTATGCGCCTTCTGGTACTTCTACGGACCGGCGGCGAGGAGCTCCCACCTGGTGAAGGGGGGACCCAAGTCCCCCTTCGGCTCGGTGATGGTGCAGATGCTGCCGGCCCGGGTAGCTGATTACCCGACGGCGGCCTCCCGGGACCACTGGGGCGACTGGTTCCGGAGGTGGTTCTACCTCCGGGTCCGGGACGACGAGGTGGCGTACGCCCCGGAGCCCCCCACCTACAATAGATCATCCGCGCCGAAGCCTCCGGTGTGGACAGACGAGGAGCTCGAGCTCCTCGGCAAGGTGATCATCTCCCGGGGCACCCGCTTTATGCGGGACGCCGCCGAGGAGATGATGCTTCTGAGGATCTCCCCCTTCTCACGCGGGAGAAGGGGGATCGGCATGGGCCCGGAGCAGCGGCCCCCGGTCAAGCTGGTGACCCGACGTAAGTCCCGGTTACCTGATGCATTGCAGTTACAAACTTTTGGAAACGACTAACTCTTTACCTTTTGTAGTCCGGCCGTACCCGGCGGCGCGGGAGAAGGCGGAGAACCTCCTAGGGAGGTACTTCGGGCTAAAGCTACCGGAGAGGAAGCCCCTCCCCACCCCCGGGTCGGACAAACGGGGGAAGGACGCTGCCGGGGGCTCTGAGCCTAAGAAGGCCAGAGTTCAAAAAGTCCCCGGCCCATCGACGACGCCGGCTTCGACACCGGCGAAGCCCCGGGACGAGACCCCCGGGACTGGGCGCACCCGGGTGCCGGCCCGGAAGGAGGCAACGCCCCCTCCCCCCGGGAGCCCCGTTGAGGTTCGGGGGAAGGGGCCGGCCGCGGGCGGGGCGGCGTCCGATTCAGCGGACTACGCCCCCTCGCCGCCTTCTGTAGCGGCCCTCCCGGCGCCCCCGGCCCCATTGGAGCCGGAGAAACCGGAGGTGAGGTTCGCGGAGGCCTCGCCTCCGTGGGTGGAGTGGCCCGTAGACGAGGGGGGGAGCCCCTCGGTCTATGAGGTCCCTCCGGAAGTGGAGGTTCCGGGGGCCCTCCCGCCCGGGAAGGGGAAAGGTCTGATGATCCACCCCGGAAAGGGACCCCCTCCGAAACGTCTTCGACCACTTCCTCGGGGGGCACTTCTTCGGCAACGAAGACGACGACGACCGCCACCCCGACCGAGATCATGCCTGGCGCCCTGGTCCGAGGGCTCGTCACCGGCCGCGACGGGACCAGCGCCGGGCGGGAGTCCCCCCTGCTTTCCGCAGGGGAGGTTGAGCGCTGCGCGGAAGGCCTGCATACCCCAAAGGTCTAGGCCTACGTCGCGGAGGGGACGCTCCACGAGCGCTTCGGGGAGCTCCGGTCCCTCCAAATCCAGGTATTCACCCGAAGCGGTTGCCACTTTCTTTTGGCTTCCTACTTGCAAAATTTTCTAACTCTGGAATTTTTAGGGGGCGGCGATTACCAGGGGCGTTGAGCAGCGCGTCGTCCGGCTGCTCAAGGACTCGGAGGACAAGGCCGCTGCCTACCTGGGTCAACGGGACGAAGCTCTCCGGGAGCTGGCCCAGGTCCGGGCCCAGGTCCACGTCTCTGAGGCCGTCAACGACCGCCTCCGGAAGGAGGCGAAGGCCAAGGAGTAGGCTTTCCTGGAGCTTGAGGGGTCGAGCGTCCGGGCGGTTATGGATGCAGGCCGCTCCGTGCGCTCGGCCCTCGAGAGCCTTGGCGTGAGCCTAGGCTCCGGGGGTGGCTCTGAGGTGCCCCCGGCCACACTCACGGAGGCTGTGTGTTTTCTTAACGCACAAGTGTCCATGATCCCGGAGGCAGCGGACGCCCGGGCGCGAGGCCGGGCGATCCCCGTCGTCGCGGCCACGGCCGGGCTCGTCGAGCACCGGGGGGTGGGCGCCAAGGCGATCGGGGGCCGCATCCCCCGGAGCTTCCCCGAGTTCTTCGAGCCCTCGCGCCGGGAGGTAGAGCAGCTTGCCGGGGGCTTCTACGACCGGATCATCCGGGTGAGATTCCCGGCACCAGCACCTCCGGCAGCGGATGCCCCGGCCCCGGCCCCGGTGGAAGCCCCCCGGGGGGAGGACGCCAATGAAAAAGTATGAGCCTCCCCCCGGGTCTTAGTTAGGACCCTTTTGCTTTTTTAGGATTTTTATCCCGGTAGCTTCTTAGAAGAAGCCCCGGACACTTGTAAAAAGACATTTTGAATGCAATACAATTAGAAATTTTTCTAAGTCTGGAATTGAATGCAATGTTACCAGGGTTCCCGGGAGGTTACTCTCGGGCGAAGGTCCGGGAGGGGTTCTCTGGGGGCGAGGCCTTCAAGCCCCGGCAGGTGCCCCCCGGGGGAAGCCCAAGCGGCTTTGATCTTGCTAAGCCTCATCTCCGGGAAGCGCAGCGGGGACGCCGTCCAGGAGCCGATCCGGTTGAGGTGGCATCCGGAGTGGCACTTGGACAATTTTGACAATCATCGCGCCGAATTGTCCACCTCCGCGTACGGGGTTCCGGATGATACCCCCTCTTCGGATACTTCCACCGGCGGGCTACGAGTACTGGCCCGAAGATGTGCTCCGGGAAGCTCGGCGCCGCGTACGCGCATTGTACCGGGACCTGGCCCGGGAGCTAGCGGAGGGCCTCCGGGAGTATTAGGCGTAGAAGCCTTAGGATGTAGAGAGCTTCCGGGTTTTGACCCGGGTTGTATCGTTTCCGATGCCCACCGGAGGGGGAAGATGTCCTCCGGGTTGAACGATCAATAAAGCTGTGTTTGCTTTCTTCTTTGAGTCTTCTTTTATTTTTTCTTGGATGGTCCGGACGACTCCTTTTGATAAGAATGAGCTAAGTTTGCTCGCGGTTGGTTTGGCCGACACCCGGGGGTTACTTATCCCCCCCGCCCACAGCGGGCGGGAGGGTAGCTCCGCGCGCTGTGGGAGTAACAAGGCCCCCGGGGTGAAGATAGCCTGTAGCATAAGAATTTTTCCATGTTAGAAAATTCTGAAACGAGGTTTCCAAGGGAAAGACCTTCCAGGAGACAATCATCCGGTCGCCGTGAGAACGGGGAGCCGGGAATAGGGCCTCGCGTGGAAGAAACATTCGAGAAAACCCGATGAGATTTCCGGAGGCGAGCTTCCTGGGAGACGATCGTCCGGTCGCCATGAGAACGGGGAGCCGGGAATAGGGTCTCCGGGAAAGAAATGTCCAAGAAATCCGTAATTTCTTCGGGAGACAATCATCCGGTCGCCGTGAGAACGGGGAGCACCAGAAATCCTGAGGAAGATTCTGGAGAGAATCCTTCTGGGAGACAATCGTCCGATCGCCGTGAGAACGGGGAGCCGGGGATAAAGTCTCCGGGGAAAAGATATCCAAGAAAGCCTTTAGACGTCCCACTGGGGAGAGCGTCTACTCCCGGAGGAGGAAGTGCCCGATGACGGGTCTGAGTGTTTGGGTAGGGGACTAGTCTCCCAAAGTGACTCATTACCACGGCCGCTGGGGACCGGGTTGCCGCTTACACCCTCAGTCCACAAGGACTGATCGTACTTGCTGGGTCTGGGACCACTTCCTCACGGAGAGGGCATCCTCACGGGGAGGGCTTCCTCTCGGGGAGGGCATCGCCGTTAGGGGCGGTAATGAGAAGGACCTGCAATGAGATAGTTGAAGAGCAAGATCTATGTATTGATAACGAAATAAAATACAGTGCCTCCCCTGCGAAGCCGCGAAGGGGGAGGGAAAAGTAAATACAGTGTCCCCCTCCCCCTTCGGCGTGATCGCTCCGGGGGAGGGGACAGGCCCGTTAGGCTAAACGTACAACTTGCGAAGTAAACGCAAGTTCCACGTGTGCTTCAGCTCCTGCTCTTGAAGGTTGGAGAGCTTATAAGCCCCCGAGCCCAGGACCGCGGAGATCCTGTAGGGGCCCTCCCACTTGGCGGAGAGCTTACCCTGGGCTTGGGGGTCTGTGACACGCTTGAGGACAAGGTCCCCAAGGCGGAGGGATCTTTCGCGCACACACTGGTTGTATGCGCGCGCCATCTCGCGCTCTTAGATGGCGTGGCGGAGGAGCGCTTGGTCGCGTTCCTCCTCCACGAGGTCGATTTCCAGTCGCTGGTTGGCCTCGTTAGCCTGGTACGCTGCGGTCGTGGCTCCTTCCAGGAGCTCAACTCGCAGTGACCGGAAGCCAATCTCCGGGGGGAGGACTGCCTCCGCCCCGTAGACTAGGGAGAAGGGAGTACGTCCCGTTGCCCGGGACGGGGTCGTGCGCATGGAGCAGAGGATGCTAGGGAGCTCCTCTACCCATGCACCCCGCTTAGAAGCGGTTTGCTCGAGTCTTCGGCGCAACCCCTGTAGGATTACGCCGTTGACCCTCTCGACAGCCCCATTGCTCCGGGGATGGGCCACTGAGGCGAAGTGGATGACGAGCCCCAGGCCTTCGCAGAATTCCCGGAAATAAGCCGAGTCGAATTGGGTCTCGTTATCCATGGTGATTTCCAGGGGGACACCAAAATGACAAATGACGTTTTTCCAGAAAAACCGCTGAATGGACCGGGACGTGATGCTGGCCAAGGGTTCTGCCTCTACCCATTTTGTAAAGTAGTCAACCGCGACCACCACATACTTGTATCCTCCGGGCGCTGGGGGGATAGTCCGCAGCGCTACAGGGGGGAGGTTCGAGCCCTTGGCCATCTTCTGGCATGCCTCGCACTCGGAGACAAGGTCTCGTGCATCGCGTATGACCGTGGGCCAGTAGAAGCCCTGTTGGAGAGCCTTGGCCGCGATGGCACGCGGGGCTAGGTGAGAACCACAGCTCCTCGCGTGGATGTCTTCGAGAAGTTGGAGTTCCTCCTGCCGGGGGAGGCAGCGCAGGAGGGCGGAAGCCCCCCGCTTGTAGAGCCTCCCCTCCAGCAGGAGATATGCCCGGGCTTTGGCCTGGAGGCGCTTAGCCTTGGTCTCGTTGGGAGCGTCCCCCTCCCCCTTGATGAAGGAGATGAGGGGGTCCATCCATGACGGAGTCCGGGTGATCTCGGCGACCTCCGGGACGCGAGGCTCGTCGCCCATGTCCGGGGAGGCCATCGAGGGCTTCGTGATGATTTCCAGGAAAGATCCCTTGGGGAGCGATTCCCGGGCGCTGGCCGCCCAGGCCAGGGCGTTGGCCCGGTCATTATCCCTTCGCGGGATATGCCGGGCCTCGAGGCCGTCGAAATGCCTCTCCATCTTTCGCACCTCCTGCAAATAAAGACTCAAGTTTGCGTCATGGCACAGGTAAGACTTGTCCATTTGGCAAACTACGAGCTGAGAATCTCCCTTCACTAGGAGGCGTCGGATCCCCAGGGAGCGCGCAAGGCGCATCCCGAGGAGCAGAGCCTCGTACTCGGCGACGTTGTTGGTTGCGGGGAACTCGAGCCGCGCGGCGTACTCGAGTTCCTTCCCCTCGGGGCTCTGGAGGACTACTCCCGCACCAGCCCCGGCGAGACATAGCGACCCATCGAACATGAGGGTCCAATGGTCACTGCGTCGGGGCGGCACAGGGAGGTCTTCGTCCTCGGACCCAGAGGCAGGAGTCCACTCTGCGACGAAGTCGGCGAGGACCTGCGACTTGATGGCGGAGCGGCCTGTGAGGGACAGGGAGAAGGGGGCGAGCTCGGCCCCCCACTTCCCAATCCGGCCGGTGGCTTCTTTGTTCTGCAGTACCTCCCCCAGGGGGAGGGACGACTGGACGGTGATGGGGTGTCCCAGGAAGTAATGGCGGAACTTTCGGGACGCCATCAGGAGGGCGTAGCAGATCTTCTCCATCTCCGTGTACCGAGTTTTGGCCCCCTGGAGGGCCTCACTCACGTAGTACACGGGACGCTGCTACCCCCCTTGCTCCTTCACCAATACCGCGCTGACGGCGACCGGGGTTGCGGCAAGGTAGAGGAGCAAGGGTTCTTCTTTAGACGGACTCACGAGCATTGGAGGGCTCGTGAGGTACTTCTTGAGGTCGTCGAATGCCTCCTGGGCCTCGGGGGTCCAGCGGAACCCCTCGAGCCCCCGGAGGATCTTGAAGAACTAGAGGCCTCGCTCCACCGACTGCGAGACGAAGCGGCTTAGCGCGGCTAGGCGGCCGGAGAGCCGCTGGACGTCCTTGACGGAGCGCGGCGGGGGCATGTCCAGGAATGCCAGGATCTTTTCAGGATTTGCCTCTATACCCCGCTGGGACACGAGGAAACCCAGGAGCTTTCCCCCGCGCACCCCGAAGGCGCACTTCTCTGGGTTGAGTTTGAGCCCAAATGTGCGGAGGCTGCGGAAGGTCTCCGCCAGGTTGTCGATGTGGGAGGCTGCGCGGGGACTTTTGATGACCGCGTCGTCTACGTAGACTTCGACGTTGCGGCCGACTTGATCTTTGAAGACCAGCGCCATGAGGAGCTGGAAGGTCGCTCCCGCGTTCTTGAGCCCGAAGGGCATATGGACGTAGGAGAAGGTTCCGAGGTGAGTTATGAAACTCGTCTTTTCCTCGTCCCCTTCCGCCATCCGGACTTGATGGTAGCCCGAGTAGGCGTCTAGGAAGCTCATCAGCTCGCACCCCGCTGTGGAGTCGACGAGCTGGTCAATTCGCGGGAGTGGGAAGTTGTCTTTGGGGCAGGCGCGGTTAAGGTCGGTGAAGTCCACGCACATCCGCCACTTGCCGGTTGACTTCTTCATGAGGACGGGGTTCGCGAGCCACTCGGGGTGCAGGACCTCCCGAATGAACCCCGCCTCTCGGAGCCGGGCGATCTCCCCCCTTGATTGCCTCTTGGCGCTCGAGGGAGAGCTTCCTCGCTTCTGTTTGACGGGGGGGGGGGGGGGGGGGGTGACTGGGGGCTACCGCAAGCTTGTGCTCAATACCCTCCCGGGCGACGCCCCGCATGTCCGAAGGCTTCCACACAAAAACATTGAAGTTTTTGCGCAGAAAAGCTGCAAGTTGTGCTGCATGGTCCTCGGGGAGCTCTGCCCCGATCCGGACGGTTTTGTCCCCGTCGCCCGGAGACAGCGGGACCTTCCGGAGGCCCCCTTCCGAACGCGGCTTGAGGAGGGGCCTCCCGGGAGGCGGTGCAACGACGTCTGATTCCGGGGGAGAGACTGTAACATCCCTATTTTTGACTATCTTTTCTGCTTACATGTCAGCATATATTCTTTGGAATCCCTGTTGTCTCAACCCTATCTTGATGTTAGGTGTGCCACTGCCTTAACCTAAAAGTTGGCTGCTAAACTTCATCCCAGATCATTTTCGCATTTCAGTCCAAAAGTGCTTTAGTTTAGTCCTTTTAGAAAACCCAAAAAGGCTAAAAGTCCCAGATCACCTCCAAATCCAGATCTGATCAAGTGTTAACCTTTCTTTCATTTTTCTGAACATTTTTCCTTTCTGGAAGAATTCCAGAATCTTGACCAAAACCCTAGTTTCAGCCTCGACAAAAGTTCAAACCCTAATTACCCTGTTTTCAATTTTTGTCAAAAACACCAGATCTTATCGGATTTTACCATTTTCCTGCTAGATGAGTCCAAGACATTTAGTAGCACTCATCTGCAAAACCAGAACTCAGATCAGCCCTTTGGATCTCCATATTTGCAAATAGGCCCAAGTACCCGAGTTAAAATCCTTACAGATTGGTCCAGATCTCTTGCAAATCAGTCCAAAGTTCGCAACCAGGTCCCTGTGAAGTTTTCAACCAGCGCCTGCCTTTTTGCCGCGCCGTTGAACTCGCCGCCGGCGAAGTTCCTCGCGCTACCACCTTCACGGCCATGTAGCCACCAACCATGCACAGCTGTACCGCCACCGTGGAACGCTTCAACCGCACCGTGCCATGTTCTTCCCCGCGCGCGCGTGCCTGCTGCTGCTGCCAGAAGCCTCACGCCACATGGCCGCCATCCCGGAGATCGTCGCCACACCCCTGACAGAATCCTGTTTCCCCGCGATTCATCGCCTCTGGCAGAGCCCCGCCGTGTCCCGAAATACCTCGATGACCGCCCCAGCGCCAGAAGAAAATCCCTCCGACGATTGCTGCTGCTCCCGAGAGCTTCACCCCGCGGCTATATAAAGCCCCTCCATTGCCCTGCATCTCTTCACACCACCCGCATTGTAAGCCTTAGCCTCCACCACCAGAGAGCAACCGAGTTCTCCAGCGCCGCCGCGAAGATCTTCTTCTCCGGCGAGCAATTTCTGGAGCTCACGGCGCCAGCCCTGCCCGAAGCTTTCCCCTCCAAACCAACGCCACCAGTAAGCTCCTTTCTTCCCCCTGTGTGTTTCATAGCCATTGATTGGTCCCCGGCACACCTCAACGCCGGCAATCACCGGAAAACCGAAATCCCCTGTTCCTGTAATGCCGAGTGATTTAGTCCGAATTAATCCTCGTGCCAGTGATAAGAATTGACCAGTGCACCCAATTGAGCAAGCCTGCAAATTTAGATTTCAAAATTGAGCAGCGATCATAGCCTTTCCGAAGTTTGCGCGCCACCAGTGAGCTGGTCCTCGTCGCCAAGCTTCTCCGGCCATTCTCCGGCCGAATTGACCTTGCAAATAGACCCCTCACCTCACCCTCTCACTCCCTGAGCAGTGAATGGACCTCAAACCTTTTAAATTAGAAACGCCCAATTCAGGAGTCGTCTTCTCCAGCGCCGGTCGCCGGAATTTTTCCCCGGCCGATCTAGCCCCGCACACCTTGTCCTTTAGATAGATCTCAACCCCCTGAGCAATTTACTCTACTAGCCTGACTTCTGAATCGACCTGAATCAAAAGTTATGGTCATGCCAAGGTTGCTGTCCAGTGGCTCAGTTCATGTCTAGGCCACCGTGTTTGCTCACCGGATTTGGCCACCCTCCGGCCACTTTCAGCCTTTGAGCCTGTTGAGAATTTTGTAGCTGTTATCAATGCCTAAACCCCAGACAAAGTTGTGCATCAATTGGAGTCCTGAGTCAAAAGTTATGCAATGCCCTAGTTTCTGGCCATGTCTAGCACTATGTCAGTGCATGACCACCAGTGGCATTGGATGATTTAGACTTGTTTCATTTGAGCAATTGAAATACCACTTTGTCCAGTAAGTCCTTTGAGCCATGATCTACAACATTCCCTACTACCATATCTCCAGAAAACAGACCTAGAACCGATTTAGAGCAATGTCAAGCCATGAGTCGAATGTCAGCCCTTCGACATTCAAGCCCTTTGAGCCCATCTCTTCGACCAATGTCAAGTGACCTTGTCTAAACCAATTCCCCTGCATGCATGATATATTTACGTATTATTTTCTAGTGCTTGTATGCTTATATAGTATGTATGTGTTGTTTGTACCCGTCGTGGAACCAGACGGTGAAGGAGCAGAGGAGATCCCCGAAGATTCATTTGAGCAGCTAGACCTGTCACTGCAAGGCAAGTCTCAAACCCTTGATCATGTCTAGCCTATTATTTTGAAATGAAGTATGTTATCTGTTTTCAAGTATATGCATGCCTTAGATTCAAATAAGAACTATGTTTCAATAAAATGATTAGATATGACCTAAATGATTGTAAAGCCCCTTTTGACATTGAATACCCCTGCACCCTTGTTACCCTAGATTATCATGCTTAGGCTATGCTATGCTTAAAGATTATATGATAAATGTTGAATGGTCACATATGAGAAAAGCATGTTCAAAACCCCTTTTGTGAAAGAAAATATGATTGGAATCGATAGTGAGGATGGTTTGATAGGATGGTGCTGTGTGTGCACTGGGAATGGGAAAGACTCCTCACTAGAGATTCATAAGGACTAGAACCTTGTGCTGTGCTTCTATGTGGCATGAAAGACGTACCAACCACTTGCCTGTTTATGGGACGGGCGCAACTTAGTAGCTTTCTTTAGTATTAGCTTTTCCCTGCAATGGTTGTCGATCCAGTGTCTTGCGAGAACTGGTGGGCCGCAGAAGGCCATGAGTGATGTGAGTTCAGAAAAATCATGAGAGGAAAAGGTGGAAAGAAGGAAGACGCCCTATGCCAGATTAAGTCGTGCGCGACTGTAATCAAGAGAGGCTATGTGTCTTGCGAGAATATAGACCCAGGCTAGGAAGTAAGGCAGTGGGGAGGACCCACAACGGTACTTGAGACTTAACTGTCTATTTACCGGGCAGGGAAATAGTTAATGCTAGGACTGTAAATTGTTGTGTCATCTCGGCCTTGTCACATGCGTAAGAGTTGCATGGAGAGGTACCGACTTGAAAGCCGAATGATCGGTGGATTAAGGTGGTACACCTTTGCAAAGTTTAAAAAGTATCGGATACTCTGAGCTCCCAGGTTATGGAGTCTGCGCGCTGTGGATTCTATTCACGTCGATGCAGCACAAGTAGCTCTTGGAAAGTTTTCACAAAATCAGGATAAAGTGGTGACTCATGAAAGACCGCCACACACAACATTTTCTGAGAATTTAGCTTAGGGTTTTAAAAGCACTGCTTGTGAAAATAAAAGTCTTTTCTCCAAAGACTAAGTGTGAAAATCTATCCTATATACATATACAAAGCCAAAGAGCCATTCTGTGAGAGATTTCCCCCTCATCTATATATACACTTGCATTCTTATTTGGGACTTGTTGAGCACCGTGTGGACAATGTGCTCACCCTTGCTTTTGCAAATGAATTTAGAAGAAGGTTTCGTCGACCCCGAATCTTATGGTCTTGAACCCAATGTGGAACAAGAAGAAGAAACTGAAGACCCATCTGGTTAAAGGGTTATGCACCAAGGTGGAGTTCGATGTGGAGAAGGCCCGTGCAACACCGCTGCTGCTGAAAAAGAAGACCAATGAAGTCCTTTTGTTTATTATTACTGTTTTATTTTGTGCCGACCTTTGTGTCGAAAACTCCTTAATTTGTATCAACATTTAAATGCGTCATTTTGGCGCTAAGTTATTGTAATGCTGGTCCTTGTGATCAGCACTTGTTTTTAATTACTCGCATTTTTATATAATGCATCTTGTTATTGTGAGCTGCAATGTACCTTTTCTGAGTGCAATACACCTGGGCGATTGCCACTGGAATCCTCAAATGAGGGTCCCACAGAGCTTGGTATCAGAGCATAAGACTCGACTGTAGGTCGTAACCCTTAGATAGACTTTGGCGTCCCTAGAAGAGAAATCCGCTAGTTCTTTGTCAAAAATTTGTTTACGAAAACCTATTTTCCTTAAGAAAAATGTTATTTTCGATTTTTGGAAAAAGATTTTAGACTTCTCTTTAAACTTATAGATGCCTTTCGTTCTGTCTTCAGATGGCTTCCGACAGGAGATACCTTCATGGAGACGAGCTCGGATCGTGGGCACTGTTGCTGTGGATGATGCTGCAATTTTTGGGAGCACGAGACAGTCAGAGGCCAGTGTATTGTGTCTGGCAGGATGAGATCAACGGACGACCCATAGGTTGTCGGGCTTCAGTGATCGTCTATGAGATTCCCGAGCACGGGAGAGGCTCAGTTAGACGTCAAGCCCGCAGAGAAGAAGAGGAGGATGCTATCTTAGACGCTGCCCGTCGTGTTGTAGGTTCTTTGTCATCCATAGAGCGCTGGGCGCGGAGTTGGCCCTCCACTCAAGCCTCGAGCAGGGCGTCCTGGGGAGCCGGGGGAGCCGTCGAGGGGAGACTGGTCCCGGCCGAGGTTCCCGCAGTCACCGGGAGCACCCCGGAAGTAGAGGCACCTAAGTTAAGAGGAAAGGTGGGAGGCGGTACCTGGGCCTGGCTGCCTCCGGGCAGAAGCACCGGGACAGTCGTGTCCCGGACGGGCGGCGCCGGGTCTCCGAGACCAGCGTCACCGGGAAGGGTGCGAGCCCTTGTTCTTGGGGGAGCCATGTCGTCTTGTCACGAGTCCCCACGGTCGGCGCAAACTGTCGTGGTATTGCGAATACCCGGCAGGTTTTGTGAACGATCCTAGCGAAGAAAACGCGACGCGGGCTGACCGGGTGACCAGTCCTCCACCGCGGGACAAACACAAGAATTGACACGAGGATTTATATAGGTTCGGGTCCCGGTGGGGGCCCTAGTCCTGTCGGCGTGCTCCCGACTGGAGTCGGCTGGGGAGGCTCTCTCGGGGGAGAGGCTTCCGGAGCACACCTGTGAGTTTTGGCTATTCCAATAATGAATCACCTGTCCTTACAACTGAGGGTACAAGGGCTATTTATAGCCCCAAAAAGAAGCAAAAAAGACTAAACTACCCCGGACGCTACTGTCGGATTGAGGGGTAGCAATGTCCTTCTCCCGGTCAAACGCCTTGGATGCCTGACAGGTGGTCGCTGATTCCCGAGGTGCTCCTCGCGTGACCTGCACGTGATCAACAACCAGAGACTTTACCTTTAGAAGGGCGATGAGGCCTGGGACATGCACCGGAGGCCAGGTCCCGGGAGCCAAAAGGCGGCGCCCGGGGCAGGCACCGGAGGCCACGTCCCCGGGCAAATGGCGGCGCCCGGGACCGGAGCCGGACGCCAGGTCCCGGGAGCTAAAAGGCGGCGCCCGGGGCAGGCACCGGAGGCCACGTCCCCGGGCAAATGGTGGCGCCCGGGACCAGCACCGTAGGCCAGGTCCCGGGAACCAAAAGGCGGCGCCCGGGGCAGGCACCGGAGGCCACGTCCCCGGGCAAATGGCGATGCCCGGGACCGGCGCCGGTGGTCAGGTCCCGGGAGCCAAAAGGCGGCGCTCGGGGCAGGCACCGGAGGCCACGTCCCCGGGTGCATGTGACGCAACTCACCTGGACTTAGTCTCGCGGAGATTTTCCCCAACACCCTTCCAGTAGCTGTGTCATTCAATAAGTTTACTCTTTGATGATCAATGTTAGCGAACATACATGAACAAGTTTTCTTGAAAGAGGATTTACCTTTTGATGTTCTTGTTTGACATTGTCACTACTGCCGACCAGGCATTGCGGTTGGGGTGAGCCTAGTGCTCCTTCCGTTGCCACGCTGTACGGCTTCAGAAGATTGTTTGTCCTCCTATCTATCTCAGATGGGGACAGAGTTACTTGTCATGGCAATCATTTAGTATAAGCATCAGCTTGTCAACAATTTCACACATTTTAAGTCAGCAAACTTACCCTAGTTATAGTCCAAGGTGTTGTCCATCATAGAACACACCTCCTGGGCTGGATGTTCCCTTTTCTTCATGGGACTCATCTTGTTCTTCACAAAGTCACGAATGATATCTCGTGCAGTTAGTCCCTACTAGATTAAGTGAAGGATCACCTGGGACTGTTTCTATAAGTCTTGACTTAAAGTGGGTGCAGCGTCCATTTCATTGCTCTTCACTGGTCGCCGGTTGTCAAACCAGAGACTGCTCTCTACTGGTGTGGCACAATAGAACCATTGTTGGTTCCATCCATTCACAGAGTCACGCAGCGGGAAGGAGGGGTAATCTTTCTTCTCCCTCAGGTGGAAATATATGCACCCTGCTGCACTGGAACTCTTCGACCATGTTGAGAAGTAGAACTATTGGAACATATCTACGCATAGCAACACTCCGACAAAAGCCTCGAACAAATGTTGAAAGACAGGCAGAATGAGGACAGCATTGGGGTGGAGGTTTACCAACTCTAAGTCGAAGTGTGCCACAATAACTTGTAGAAATTTGCTTCTGGCAGACAGAATTGACACCGCAGAAAGTCTTCAAAAATCACCAGTTCGTTCTCTTGGACATTGGGGGTTTCTTCTTGTTTCCCTGCGGGTCACTAGTTGATTAGCAGCCGTGGGGGAAGAATTTCCTCTTTCTCCAATGCTGCTAAACTATCAGTGTTGCAATGGCTTGATCAGCTCCAGGACGCCATCGTTGTGAAGATCTTTGGAAAGATAAAGGTTTTTGGTGGCGATGAGAACAAAGGTGAACAATGAGGGCTTTTTAGCGGCGGAGTGGCAGATGTAAAAGAGGGTTCTTTGAAGCTTATCAACGAAGGTAACTCCTTTTATATGTCCAAGGCCACTACCTGCCATATTCATTATTTTAATATTTTCTCATAACGGGTTTTCACGGATTAAACCAAAACCATATCGCTAACCCTAATAGAATTTGAAACAAAATGCACCTTTTGAAAACTGAAAGGTCATTTTATTTCACATTCGGGGGTTACGGTACAAATAATGGGATTTTGTGATCTTAATGCTACTCTATGGTCTCAGGGTAATCCTGTGATGGTTAACTAGCTAAAACTAAAATGGAAAGAGTTTGTCTCTGGACTCCATTGATCAATGAGCGTCATCACTAGAGCTCTGTCAAAAGGGAAACGTTGTACCCGAGAAACCATACTGGAAAATGGAAGCAAGCTGACCTCTAGTAAGTAGGAGTGAAACGCTCGTCTAGAGGTCACATCTCTTGCGGCGTCCTCATATGTTGGGAATGTAGAATGGTACCCTGCAGCTGCTAATGTGCATAGTGGCGCTACTAATGACACTCTTCAATCAACTCACGAAAGCGGAGGTTGTCTCCCATGTCTACAAATTAGTATATACCGGTCAAAAATTGAATACATAACATTAATGAAATACAAGTATACATGACATGGATTCATAATAGTATTAAAACACAAGTATACACCACACGTATACATAACAATATTAACATACAAGAATACGTCACAAGGATACCTCACATGGATAAATAAAATGGGTATATTACACCGTTTTCGTAGCTGCGGATGTATTGGCCGTGTGAGTATGTCTTCACGCTCCCCGCATCCATGTCATTTTGTATCCGTCATGTTCAACGTCGGCTGGCATTTGTTACTTGTAACCTCTTGTATGTTATCCACCATAACGTATCTTATAGAGAGATGTCTCTGTAGTTGCCTCTCACTGCAAAATTGTGTAAGACGCCATCCCAGGTTTTCACCAGATACTCCAGAGTATAATATTTGGATATATACTACGTAGGAGTAATGCCTGGCATGGCACAAGCAGTGGTCATATCATAGTAAGGAATGTGAAGTAACTAGGGTTTGTTGCACGTGCATTCCACAACTTACATCTCCACTATAGCTGTGAGTAGTAAGCACTGCACACCTTTCAATATGAAATTATATACCTCTGCAAGGTTTGTTGTCATGAGTCCATACCGTGTCCCATTCGTGTCATGAAGCAATGACCACTTCTCCTTAGGCTTCAACGGGATCCACTGAGTAAAACTCATAAAACTCCTGCTGGTTCCTTTGACTGATGCCTCTTGCTACTGCACAATGTTTGGGCATGGGTGAGATAATGCCAACAAGGATGGTGTTGCAACTTGTCGATTGTTCCATCAATCATCCAAAAGGAATATTGGGAGATGTACCTCTTCAAGTCAACAATTTTATCTTCCAATTGATTTTCTTCAGTTAGATATGGATGAGGATGTTGTCATTGATCATGCCCGAGAGGGACGTGGTTGAGTAATACCGCAAGCGAACGGTTGATGTTTAGCACTTGAGGGTCGAATTCCACGAGGAATAAGTGTATTCATTTCTTAGGTTAAAAGATTGCTGATTAAGTCTGTGCGAATCTGGGGGTTTGTTTATCTACTATTAAAAGCTATCAATCTATGGTTTTCAAGCAGTAAAAGAGCAAGTATGAAAATTAGGGTTTTAGAAATGAGAGAGAAAACCTAGGGTTTCAAGAATTCCATAACCATCGGACATAATTCTAACCAAGGTCTGAGAATTACAAATTAGTTTCAAGTGTTTTCCAAAACAGATTAAGTTGCCAGTACAGTCGTCGGTACAACGGTCAGAGGATCGCTTTCACGGTTAAGTTTGGTGAGAGCCTCTCTCTTGTTTAGGGTCTTGCGTCAATGCGTGAAAGGACTCCAGAAGTCCCCTAAATTCTTGTTTAGGTTCAATTGTTATGTCTGTTGCTAGGTCGATAATTTAGGGTTTAGAGGAAGAAAAAGTAAGAAACTAGTCGCAAAACTTAAAATCGAAACCGAGGAAGAATTACGCATTCTAGATTAGGTCATCCCTAACCCTAGAAGTGAATTACTCACAAAAATCCATAAAAATAAAGAAATAATAAGAATTAAATAAAAACTTTCTTGATTGGATCAAAGAATTAGGTCTGTCGTCCACGCCGGCTTACAAACGCGAAAACTCAAACAAAATAGAGAAGCGGGATCTTCTAAACCTAACTTCTAAATCTGAAATAAAAACTAAGAATTCATGTTAAATTGAGTCAAAAGCTTTTCTATTTATAACACAATAAGGTAACGTGTCCAAATAAAACTCTTGATGTGTGGGCGACAGAATCCGGATTCAAACGGCGCGCGAAATAGAGAAACAATCTCAAAACAACCAAAATACAGCTAGCACCTGGCTGTGACATGGGCCTTGGCATAGGCCATGCTTGGCCCAAGGCACTGGCAATGCCAGTTGTTGTGGCAGGCTCAGCTAGGCCCCTGCTGGGCTCTTTTTCATCTGATTTTCGTGTTTTTTGTCGTAACTTGTCCAAACGATGTTGAAGCGCTCCCAAATTTTGTAGGCATGATCCCTGGAATATGATGAACACAACCGTGAAAGTGGATTATAAAATGATACAAAAAGTTATATAAAATGTCACATCGAGAGAGTTTTCAGCACAAAAATTGATGCAAATCTAGGGTAAAATTGCTACCACTTAAGCATTTATCAAATCCCCCAAGTTGGCATCTTGCTTGTCCTCAAGCAAAGGATGAGAGTGAAATTTTTAGAAGTTATCAACTTTGGAATGCCCAGGTTAATCAGATTTTCAATAAGCAACTTCCAGCAATTCACATTACATCAAGTTATATAAAACAATTGAACTAAGCACTTCTAAAATTTTCAAATACAAGCATCCGGCTTATCATATCTCAACCTTAGAAAAGAGAGAGTTTAATCGACTAAATTTATTTCGACAACTTCTTTCATAGAGGGCTTAGAATTAGCAACTGCTAAATAAAACAATCATAATGCTACAATTCATACCAATTTTGCTAGATTGACCTATCTAAAGAGAAAAACTTAAACACTTTTATTGCTGTTTTTTTTATTTTTATTTTATATTTTGTTCTTCAACTTTTTTGTGCTCTTAGCCAAAATATTTTGAATTGGATCATTCTGTAGCTGCTAGAGGAGACACAGCCGAAAATGTTTACTTAAGTGCACTTACAGATAGGTAGCTTTGTCAGTTTCTCAAGCCCTTATAAGCAATTTAATTGTTCCGTATACCTTCTCTTCACTAGTTGGTTGATGATTCATCACCGCCTCCCCCTAGTGGGTCACATATACGTCACAAGAGACTAGACAAAGCCGCATATTAAGCAACCATTTTATTATAACAAAGATTTTTTTGCGTGCATAAGTCAAGTAAATCTTCCTTTCTCTAGTTGGTCGATGATTCATCACTGTCTCCCCATAGTGGGTCGATTATACATTATACTTTACTATTACACATTATTTTTTATTTTAAAGAGAAGGGCAATTAGCAATCTAAGTATAAAAAGTGACATAGGAAAGTTAAATTTAGATGATAGTTTGTTAGAAACACTACATTCGGAAGAAGTCAATATTAATCTAAAAGACAAGCACAATCTTTAATGGTTAAGGTATGACAAACACTAAGCACAGTATTTGAAAATTTTTAAAGAGAGCTAAATTCAATTGATCATATGCAATGATGTAACAGAATAGCCATCTATTTGATTAAAAATCATCTTCAAAATGAGGCGTTCCAAATTGATATCTATTCATTTTTTTATTTTTGGGTTTATGATAGTAAAAGGGTGGAATGATGATATACTGAAGGCGAAGCAAATGGCAAAAATGCTATCCCCCCAAGCCAAATTAGACATTGTCCTCAATGGATGGAGAGAGATACAGGTTACCGTTTGCAATCGTGGTGTCAGTGGTAGATGTTGTTGATGATGATGCGGTGGAAGAGGGTGTTGTGGTCCACGAGCCCCGTTTGACCCATCCAAGGAGTTGCAAGTTAAAACCTAAAATGAAAAAAGAAACAAAAAAGAAAATAAAAATAAAAACAAAAACTTGTGTACCTTGGAGATCACTCATCGGAGGGTGGTGGAGGTGGTTGGTGGAAGTGCTGTAGTGGGTAGTATGGGTAGGTCGATAGTGGGTAGGGCTGTAGAGGAACGGCGGGGATATGTGGATGAGCCCTGTGGTAGGTAGATGAGCCTGGATATGTGCCATCCAGGAGGACGTGGCCTGGGTGTACATGATAGTCGTAGAGGCGGTTGATGTGGCTGAGGTGATCCATCCTGGAATCCATCGAAGTCTAGTAATTTGAAAATTCTGACCGAAAGTCAGTGAAACTAGTGCCCAAGGATTCTATGGAAGCATGCAGGGCGGGGAAATCATATACTGCTGGCTGGGCAGGGTCGACAGTGGCTGAGGAACTAGGACCGGATGAGCTAGACAGGAGCAATTTCTAGTTTCTCTCATTAGATAAGGTCGTCTGAGGAATATCAAGAAAAAGGATGGAGGGAAGTCCACTAAATGAACCAACAAAATGAGTCCACTTCCCTGTGGCAAAATCCCATTGTGAGCAGTGTTGGAAGGTCAAGGGTGGCAATGGGTAAGAACTCCTGATGGTTGCTTGCATTAAACCCAAAAGAAGATGCTATGTGAGTGAGAAGACCACCTAAGACTATGGGTGAAATTTTGCGCAAATCTTTGCCTATTAGGTCAAGGTGGCAGGCAAGGTAGGCGGTGGATGAGAGTTCAATCTTACCTAACATAGCTCAAAGAAACTCTACCTCGGTCTCTAGGACCTTGTCTTGGTTGCTATCATGGTTGAAAGTTGTTCTGGCCATGAGGTGTTGCAAGTAGCAGAAGGCAAGGTTGCAAATTATGGCCTCTTTTGATTTTCCGGGAAGAAATTGGTGCTGCCCCTCCTTGGTGATTGTTTGCCAAATGTGACCAGGGGTACAAATTAGAGAGCCATGGAAAGATCCCCCGGTCTTAAACCCTAAAATATTGGCAAATTCATTGATGGTGAAACTATAATCCTCATTATCAAACATAAAACACATGCCTTTAGATTGGCTAGGAGGAACATGCAAGGTGTTTTGTTCGAAGGAGGCTAGAATCTTCTAAATGACTTCATGAAAAGTCAGAACCGGTACCCCGACAAGTGTATCCTAGCCCACATTATGAATTAGGTGCAACACATCATCCTCAACCACAAGAGTTCTAATGGCATTAGCATCTAAAAACCTAGTTGGCCATAACGCCCTATTTTTTATATGCATTAAGCAAGTAAGATGATTGAGGTTAGTGCAATAAATGTGCGGAAAATCAAGATTGGAATAGGTTTGAGAAGACATACCTCGATGGTGCTTCGCTATTTCTTGACGTTGGGTCTGGGCGTCGTCATTGGCGTAGAAGTTACAGATCTGGAGGAGTCGCGATGCGAGGAGTCGGAATCCACGGTCGGATTGAATTTTTAATGGTCAGATTTGGAGATCTGGTGGCTATTTGGTGGAAAGTTTTGTGGAGTTTGGAGGTGAATAATTGAGTTTGTGGAGGGTTGGAGAAGAAGGAATCTTTAAATAATGAGATTTGGTACAAGTTGTACTTCTATAAGGAGAGGAAACCACAAAATACAGTGAAACATGACCCCCAATTGAGTCTGATACGACCAAGTTTTGAATTGATACGACCACGACCAGGTCTTGTACTAATACGACCAGTTTTGAATTGATACGACCACGACTAGGTCTTGTAATGATACGACCTATTTTGACTTTACTGAAATGATCAGTTCTTTTACTGGTATGACCAAGATTTTTGCTATCACGACCAAGTTTCTGTTTTACTGATTCAATCCGTTTCTTTTACTGGTGCAACCGAGATTTTTACCATCACGACCACGTTTCTATTTTACTGATTCGATCAGTTCTTTTACTGGTGTGACCAAGTTTTTTACTGGCTGGACATTGTCGGTCACATCGGTCTTTGTCCGGTCATATCAAACAAGTTGTGCCCATGTAACCAATTTGCAGAGTCTTAACCCAGAACTTTTCAAAAAGACTTTAACTTGGATCTATACTATATGATATGCATTTGGAGCTTCAAGACATTAGACATATCAAGCTACTAGGGCTACACCATCTTAATAGTACGACCAAACTACCCAAAAAAAATCCTATGAATCCGATAAATCTCCAAACACCAAGACTAGTAAAATCCTAAGAAAATGATTCTTAATTTTCCATTTTACCTTTGGTGAAGTTTGACCTCACTCAAGGTGGTTCATATCAACATCATTCTCCATATGCCCTTGCTTGCTTTCATCTCGTAATCCATTTTGAGACGACAACACATATACTAATTAAACCACGTTAGTCTTTGATAACTCTCGTATTTGTGCTTATTTTCTAGATATTTTCCCCTCATTATGCTCATTTTAGTCATAAAAATCATCAAATACTCAAATATATTTGTATTGTCTTCATCGACTGGATCTAACCAACGGTTGATTCATACAGAAGCACGCGTCGCTATAGACGTGTAGGAGCTGACCGCGTCGCAGTCGGAGTCTCCGGAGGTCTAGAACAGCCAAACCTAGCAGCCAAGGGCTAGTTTGCAATTTCTAGAAACTTAGAAACCCCCCTCTGCAAAACAGCCAAGACACATAAACCCTAGCCGCCACTACATAAGGATCTATTCGCAATTTCTACAAAGGTCGAGGGCTTTTCTGCAAAAATGCCAAAATCAACAAAGTCCCTTCGGCCGGCCCTAGCTTCCTTGGCCTGGTTTATCCCCAAAACCCCCACTGTTCTTCTCTCCCAACACCGGCGAGCTTGCCGTCGGCAGCCAGGTCCACGCCGGCGGTAAACCGCCGGTCTCCTTCCCCATTTCTACCTCCCCCTTTTCTTCCTCTTCTCCCCCTCTAGTGAGCCGCCGGTCTTCTCCCCCTTCATCCTATCTCACCACAATTCGTCCTCTACTCTCCCATTCGTCTTCATCAACGGTGAGCTCCCCATTTCCTTCTCTCTTGTCCTCCAGTGCTGTTCCAACAAACCGCCGTAGATCCAGCACCGGCGTGCCACCTCACCATTGGGTCCTTCACCATCCACCACCACTTACACCACCACGCCTCCTCACTCCCTCGCCTTTTTCTCTCTTCTGTTTCTGCTCCACTGCGCCTCCTACGCCCGATCGGTGCCTCCCGCGTCGGTCTCGCCACTGGATCCACCTCCCACCGCCGGATCCGCGTCATCGCCATCGAGACACCGCCGATCTGCCGCACTCCCCTCTGCTCTTGCACCGGATCTGTGCTATGAGTGCCACCATTGGATCCGCGCTACTCCACCCGCGCCGTCGCTCAACCTCGCCGCCTCCCGCTCCAGCACCGCACTGCCATCGCACCACCACAGCGCCGCCACTGGATCCGCCCTCACCGATCCCGCACTGCCGCCTCTATCCCCCGCCTCCGCGCCCCCTCCGCTTCTATCCCCCGCCGATCCGACCACCTCCATCGCCGATCCCGCCACCTCCATTGTCGGATTTTCTCCGAGCTCGTGCCGGATTTGCGTGCTTCCATGCCATTCGTGCCGATCTCGCTGCGCTGCCACCTCTGGACCTCACTCATAGCCGGCGACCATATCCTGTGGGCTAGCAATGGTGACCCTCGTGCTCCCGCTGGAGCCGCCCTCGATCCCGCTCCACCACAATCATGCTACCGTCACTTGATCTGGCTGTGGTGCCGCCTCCCTTAACGACCACTTCGAGCTCGACGACCACGCGACCACGTCCTGTGAGTCGACGACGATAGTGACCACTTCTTCGACCAACTTCTCTGACAGCCACTGTAGCCCACGACATCGACCATAGCAAGCTTCCAGACCATTTGCCAAAGCTCCATTAGCAAGAAATTGGTGATCAACTCTTCTCCCCCTTCTTTTGTTCTGCATCTTTGAATGACCTGTGAGGTGTGTATGAGATACTCACTTATGTAAATGTGACTGTATCAAACATAACTCTCTGGATTCAATAGCTCTATCCAATGAATGCAAGTGTAGGATTTACCGCTGGATGAACTATTTTGTTGAGTTGTGTTCTAGAGATAAATTCAAACAGCTTTATACTTTTGGATTGAACTGAAAATTCTCTGAGCAATACAAATGGCATTTCTGTTTGAATTTATGTTTTTTTTTGAATGAATGATGGATTGCTTGAGAGCTGTAAGGACTGGACATTCAATTCCAGTGATCACATGCAGATGAAATGATACTTTGATTGTCTTCTTGAGTACTTTATTTCTGATTTTGGATTGAGTTATCTTTACTCTCTTCGTTTGCCTAAGTTTGTGAGTTTTGTAGTATTGAATCCCTTGTTTTTGTCAATCACATGTGCTGTGCTTCATCTGAGATGCTTGAGAATGCTATTGTACTTTTGCTCACTCCATAGCTGATTTGGTTATTAATACTAGCTCAGAAAGAGGTATGGTCGTGTTGCTTGGTCTCGTTGCTTGGTTGTGGTTATGATTGAGAGTACTGACGGGAATGGTCTGTGCTATCTCTTTATGTACATGTTCGTTGATACCATCAAGAGACGTATTCGCTTTAGTTGTTTTCACCTTCCTTTCGCGAGACCACTGAACGTTTATGGCACTATCGCTTGTACTCACGAACACACGTATGGATCTAGCACAAACCAAACGTCGCTATGTTGACTAGCTGTTTCTCTCTTTATTTCGTCTGACATTTTCTCCCTCTCTCTCTCATCCGTTTTGGTTTTATTATTCACCGATTTAGTCTAGTTTTACACATTTCGCTTCTCTAGTCCCTGTGGGAAGAACGACACAATACTCGCCTTACTGCTCCATTCTCGTCCTCTTGCGAGATGGTCTAGGCTGGTATTAGTCTCATAGTTAGGTTATTATTAATCAATAAAATATTGCTCCCAAAAGTGTTGACTCAATAATCTCCCCCTTTTTGGTGTTTGATGACAAATCCATTTTCAATAAAACCAAAAAAGGATAAGAGATGAAATATACAGTCATATAGATACATACATGATATGAAGTAAGCACAAGATCCATACTAGTCATGTCATGATAATAATTATCACAAACTTGATGCAATGACATGATGATACAAACATGGATGACTAATATGATGATCTCCTCCTCAACATATGCATCGATATGAAACCACAACAAATGAGATATCAACTTCAAATCCAAGATAAGGAAACACGAAAATAAGGGTTTAACAAATAACATTTCAAATACTTTTTCTAAATCAAAGTTTATCCAAATTGCCATTAATCATCAAAACCTAGATGAAACAGTTTTAGCTCCCAATCCGTTCGTGATGGTGCCACCACTTTCTGCAAGATTGTTTTGATTTCCCTGTTCAAGACTTAAACCTATCCACTTGTCTGAAGGTGCTAAGCAAGAGTGACTTTATGAATAACCCCATAATTCATTAACAATTTTGAAATTGGTAATTAGTGAAATGTCCACTGCCATCACTAATCACCGCTCACGGTACACCAAATCAGGGGAAGATGACTATTTTAAAAAGTTTAATCACATGTTTTGATTCATTTGTTGGTGGCACAACAGCCTCTACCAATTTTGAAACATAATGAACCACGACTAAGATGCAGGAGTTACCCATAGAAGAAGAGAAATGACCCATATAATCAACACCCCATACATCAAAAAGTTCAATTTCAAGAATGTTTGTTAAGGGAATTTCATGTCTTTTGCTCAAATTTCCCGAACGTTGGCAAGGATCGAATTTTTGCATGAAGTTATAAGCATCTTTGAATAAGGAAGGCCAAAGAAAATTTGATTGCAATACCTTTGCCGCTGTTTTTGAAGCTTCGGCGTGTCCGCCACATGGAGATGAATGACAATGTATAAGAACGTTTTGAATCTCGTGGTTGGGCACACACCATCGATAGATGTTGTCAACTCCTTTCTTGAAAAGGTTTGGATCATCCCAGTAGTAGTGTCGGATGTCATGGAGAAGCACTTGTGTTTCCTGTATGTTAGACCTGGAGAAAGTTAATGGTTAAATAGATAATTTGCATAATCAGCATACCGTGGTTCTTTTTAAATTAAATAAAGGTGCTCATCGGGCAGGGCATCATTGATGTGAACATCGGTGGTGTCGGTGAAGAGTCATGAAAGATGATCGGCGACGACGTTCCTGGCACCTTGTTTTTTTATTTCCGAATCGAACTGCTGTAGCAGGAGGATCCATTGTGCGAGTTGTGGCTTTGTTTCTATCTCAATCAAAAGATACTTGAGAGCAGCATGATCAGTATGCACAATAACTTTTGAAACAATCAAATATGATTGAAATTTGTCTAGGGCATATACTACAGCAAGCAATTCTTTTTCAGTTGTGGTGTAATTGATTTAAGCATCATCCGGTGTTTTTCTTACATAGTATATAGCATGTAAAACTTTATTCATTCGTTGCCCTAGAACAGCGCCAATTGCTTAAACGCTAGCATCACACATCAATTCAAAAGATTAATTCCAATTTGAAGGTTGGATGATGGGATTAGTGGTTAAAGCATGTTTCAATTGATTAAAGGCATCAAGGCATTTGTCATCGAAATCAAATGGGGCATCTTTACCAAGCAATTGGGCGAGAGGTTTAGCAGTTTTTTAAAAATCTTGAACAAAATGATGGTAAAAAACTACGTGTCCCAAAAAATTGCGTATGCCCTTCATATTGGTCGGTGGTGACTCGCGATGATGTTGATCTTTGTATTTTTTATTGCAATGCCATGTTCGGAAATTACGTGGCCAAGCACCATGCTTTCTTGAACCATAAATTGGCAGTTTTCCCAGTTGAGTACTAGATCCACTTCTTCGCACCTGCACAAGACTCGAGAAAGATTATGTAGACAGGCATCGGAGGAGAAACAACAAATGCTGAAATCATCCATAAAAACTTCCATTATTTCTTCAATCAAATCTGAAAAATAGCCATCATACATCTTTGAAAGATTGTAGGCGTGTTACAAAACCCAAACGGCATTCGGCGATACGCAAAAGTACTGAATGGACATGTAAACATTGTCTTGTCTTGATCATCGAGATGAATTGGGATTTGAAAGAACCCTGAATGCCTATCAAGAAAACAAAAATATGAATGTTTGGCTAATCTTTCCAACATTTGATCGATGAAGGATTATGGAAAGTGATCCCTCCTAGTGGTGCTATTCAATTTGCGATAATCAATGCACATACACCATCTAGTGACAAGTCTAGTACGGATTAATTCATTGTTTGCATTCTTAACCACAGTCATACCCCTGTTGACGATTGGAACCCAGGGGTCCTCCTGTCGAACTTATGCAAGAATGAGATAGGTTATGAAGGGAGCCAGTTAGACAAGTACCAAGGTATTCAAAGTATCTACGAATCAGAGACATGGGAATTTATCCAGGCTCGGGCCCTCGTAGCTGAGTAATGACCCTACTTCCTGTGTATCTCTTTATGTGGAAAAAGGATTACAGAGAGATCGTTACAAAGTCAGTGTGCTAGCTAATCCTATCTGGCTATGTCTAATCTTCTCTGTAGTTGATTGTCCCCCTGATTCTTCCCTTGAAGGTCTTTTTATACTTGCCGAAGAGATCATTGGTTATCCTTCTGAAGGCACGTCCCACAATTGTCTGTAACCGCTTCATAGTGCTAGCTATGGTCGTGGGTACGTGGAAATTGCCACAAATTATGGTTATGTGGCAGTTAGGCAGCTTTGACTTTGCATCGTGGAACTGCCTCACCATTCTAGTCTTCTTCGACGGTTACCTTGTCAAGGACTTATGAATATCTCGGGAATAATCATAAGGATCAAGGTACGGTTATAATAAAGGGTAATCGTTAACCTCTGTGACCACTGTAATGATATTAGACTTTATATCTGTGAGACTTTATAATAATGAGTATTTGAGATCCGTAGAGTTTCATTATAATTTGCAAGAGATAAATATGATTGCCGGGCTATGTCCAGAACATTCTTGGAGTACCCGGTATCTCTTTCTTAGGCCTTCTGTTACCATAGAAATGTATATACGACCATGGAACGTTACGCGACCATGGACATGTACGTGCGACCATGGGAGTCTAAGCCAGCTAACAATTCTCGTTAGCTAGCCCCCGAATTTGAAATGACAAAGGCCCATTACAATGGTTGTGTCACTTTGAATTCTAAACAGTGTCCGGTGCTTCAAATTCCCATGTTGAACTACGTCGTTTAGAATCCCACCAAAACTCAAGGAGAAAATTTACCCGACAAGCACTAGGGAAGATCTTGAGGTCGTCGTGCTATGCCCTAGGTCAGGAACTCGAAGCGTCGCCTTTGGAAATCTATAAATGGCCATTACCTTGCTGTGGAACTTCCAACTTCTTCATAAATTTTTCAAGCCTAAAAACCCTTCGTCTCCTTAACCTTCTCTATTCCAATGGCATCCCCAAGCCAAGAGTGATTCGTTGAGGAAGAAGGTTCAATCGGCGGAGAGAATGTTGAGGCTCTGTGCTCATAGGGGATCAGTGTTGTACCATTATCTCAAGAGGTAATTCTCTCTTGGTAGGTTGGTGTAGAGTTCTTCTTGAATTTAATTTTTTAAGATGATTGGGTTTTTTGCAGCCACTCGATTGTTCAACAGCTTCAAGGAAGCGATCAAGTGATGGTGTTGGATCATCTAGTGGGTTTTCCTTAAAGAGGATGATTGGGACCTCTTCCTTGACTGTCCAAAGTGATTATGATAGAAGGAATGAGGCCTCAACCCCCTAGCCATTAGCTGCAACTGTGCTCAGGTCTTATCCAGGGCCATACAAACTAGTCCTCATGGCTTGAGGTAAAGCTTTGTCTTTTTCTCTAACTAAATCGAGTTAGTTAGGAATGAATTTAATTTGGTTTTTGTATGGTTTGTTCAGGATGTCTTCCCCTCCTTCTGCACAACCAGCAGATGATGTGGAAGTCATGGACCCTACTGTGGTCCATCCCATATCTGTCCCCCAGGTAAGGATCCTTAACTTTTTGAATCTTTTTCTTGTTATTATGTTCATGACATGGAACAATCTTATAGGGAGGCGAAGCCGGGGAAGAGCTGGCTGAGGCATTGGCCTCTTTGAGGGAAAAGACTACACTGTGTAGCTTCCTCCAAGAGGAGAACAAATGCCTCAAGGAGAAGTACATTTAGCAAGGGCTCAATATGGACTCTCTTCTTCGAGTTGTTGACTACTACAAGGCAGCCAACGATAGGGCTCGAGAAAATGTGAGGCTCGCTCGAGAAGCCGAGAGGCTTGCTTGAGAGGCTGAGGGGTTCACCCGCAGATAGAAGGAGGCCTTGGATTCCATCAACAAAGGCTGCAATCTTGTTGAGGGGGATACCTTCAAGAAACTGAAGGTGGTTCTGAACTCTCTTGAGGCTGAAGTTATTAAACCTGAGAAGGTTAACTTGTCTCTTGAGGAGTCTTACAATCTGGTCGCAGCCCAAGCTGATTTGCTGGTCGTCAACATCACAGAGTCTGCGATGAGGTACAAGGAGAGGCTAAGGACCGAAATTGGTGCTGCGATCTCCACTATTCTCTACAGGCTTAGGCTCAACCACGGCCCAGGCTTAGTTCTAGATCGAGTGGTGGGGGATGCCAATGTCAGCGGACAGGAGCAGCTGGACGTGATCAGGGCTGAGGTCAAGCCCTTAGTAGATAGATTATTACATGACCTCAACCTGGCCTGATGTATCCCTTCTCAGTTGTAAATTTCTCTGTATATGTTATCAATGAAAAAAAGAAATTTTAGCATGTCAAAATTTCAGTATTAATGACAAATTTTGTCCAGAACAACCTTGGACTATTTTTCTATCTCTTTCCTGGGCTTTCTTTGACCATAGAAAGGTATATGCGACCACAGCGCGATCATGAAACGACCATCGTGGTCCTGAGAAGGTTATGTGCGATCATGAGAATGACTAACTTTGTTGGCTAGCCCCCGAAGTCGAAGTGAAAAGGCTTTCCTTTTATTGGAAAAAAGGCGTTGCAAGCTCTGAAAAGGCGTTTCAGGTTCTGAAAAGGTGTCTTTTCATTTCGACTTCCGGCTGAACCCAAGAAGAACTTTGAGTGCATGTGTCAGGTTTGTTTTGATGGGCATTTAATGTGAAAACTCCTTTTTGTTGTCCGGTGTGAACAATGTCTAAGAACTCGAGGGAAGAGGGTTTTTAAACCCTTTGTCCTGAGCCGTATCTGTGTGCTTGACCTTCCACAAAATTTCCTAAGTTGTCGCTGCGTTCCTCATTTTCGCTTTGTCTGTGGAGCTTTCAGCCTTCATCTTCTTCTACCAAAACATAACCCGATGGCGTGTTGGATGCGATCCAGTCTCCAATTAGAGGAGAGTTTGTTGGCGTTGGAGTCCAACGGTTATCTTCCCTCCAGGTCACTGATTCCATGGTGGCCTGCTGGGGAGGACGAGGAGAGCCCGAAGGTGCAAGAGGGCGAGTTGGTGGTGTTCGACGATTTTCTGCACTGCGGTTTCTGTTTGCCGAAGAGAGACTTCCTACGGGAGATCCTCGCCCACTATGACCTGGAGTTGGTGAATCTGAATGCCAACTCGGTGTTGATCCTAGCCGTAGTTCAACATTTGTGTGAGGCGTACATTGGAGTTTTGCCCAGTGTCTCATTCTTTTTCCAGTATTACTTCCTGGTGAGTTCGAAGGGCACCGCTGCGCCAGGCTGTGTCTACTTTCCCCTTCGGGAGAAGAAAGACTCCCCCCTTTCCACTTCATGACTCAATTCACAAGTGGTATTAGCGGTGGTTCTACTGTACTGTGCCGAAAGAGAGTTATCCTTGGTTCACGGATTGGCGGCCAGATAAGAGCAAGGAGAAGGACATTGCTCCCCCTCTTGATGACGAGCAGAAGAGGCAAGCCCAGGTACTCAAATACCTGATGAACAAGGGCTTGACTGCTCGAGACGTAATCCAAGATTTTGTGAAAAATTGGATCAGTCCATTGAAAAAGAGGGACCACCCGGCGTGGGAGGTCAGGGCGATAGAGGATGCCACTAGGGACTACAGCCCTGGTAAGGGCTTCGATCTTTGAGTTTGAGTCAAATTGGTAGAGTGTGGCTCAATTTGTTTTTCATTGGAGGTGTCGTTTCGATGTTTATCATCTTTCAGCCTTGTCCCCCACTAACGTCGAGGTGAGGACAAGTTTCCTCCTGAAATCATTCAATCTGGTCAAGGAAGGCGGCACTAATGCGGCAGACCAAAAAGCCTAGTCGGGAGCACCGATGAACTTGGGCAGGCACGTCGAAAGGTATGTCTCTTTGGGGAAACTTGTGCACATTTTGTTTTTAGGAGATGATTCCCCAAAGGAACTTCTTTTGGATTTGTATAGTTGTTCATGCGACTACCAGCCCAGAAAAGGTGTGCCAGCGGCGACATTGAACCTTCTGGTGGTTCCTCGTCGAAGAGGCCGAAGAGAGCTTCCCCTGCAACCAAGAGCTTGGCCATGGGAAGATCTTTACGAGTAAGCTCTACTTCCCCTTCTGCAGTGAAGGTCGCTATTACCCCTGTGGTGGGGTTTCTACGACAACCTCACCTGTTGTGACTAGGGTAGCTGCAGACGGGTAGGAACTGGCCACAGTCATGACCATAGCTGACCCCGATGTCCCAACTAGAAGGATTTTTGTACAGGGGGAGGTCGCAACTAGATGGTAACATCTCTGACCCTGATGTCGCAACTAGATGGGAACATTTATGACCCTGTTGTCGCAACTAGATAGGAACATCTATGAAATTATGGCTTCTCTCTTATACAACTACAATTCATTTTAAGGTTGTATTGGGGGAGGGGAGCGATGTGGAGGAGGATGCTTCCCTGTTTTTCTCGAGGAGGAAAACAAAGGCTTCCTTTGGAGACTTCGAATCCAAGGCGATGTCCACGCTCTTATCTCCCAAGGGCGTGGCCTTGAGTTCTCGCAACGTCTTGGGCCTCAATATCAGGTACATGTTTACCTATTTCTCTAACCAAGTTACATTGAGTAGTTCATGACACTCAGTTGCAATTGGGAAATGCAAGTCTCCTTCTGTTGCTTTGCCGACGCCATCGACCGAGGTTGTGGACAGAGCAACAGAGGTGGCAGCCATAGAAAGTATCACCACGACAACTGAGGTTGCGGTTTCAGAGGCCATCGGTGGAGAGCCTGCGTCTATTATTGGCGAGGTGGTAAGAGACATCCACTCAGATGTTCTCGCCTAGGATGAGGCGACTGAGGCTGTTGTTGAAGTTCCAACGATGGGGATAGACGAACAGGTAAACACCTTTGCCTTCCTTGTGTGTTGAACGAAACACGCCTCCCTCTTGTTTGGGAGAACAAGGAGAAGAGGTAGTGGCAGATACAGCGGACCATCCTAGCCAGATCTAGCGCCCTGTTGACGAATTGCAGCCTCCAACAGCGCCTTCTTGCTTGGCTTCTCTTAGCCAGGCAAGTGGATCTGAAGATCTTTGTGAGGAGTTTGTTCGCGAGTTTCTGGAGGTAAGTAAAATCCTTTACCTTTAGGCTCCGCATTGTTTCCTTAAGGATTGTGCTCCCAGTATTTCTTGTTTTATGCAGGATGAGGCTCGCGCGTTTGGTTTACTGGCTGAGCGTGTGAAGGTTGCCCAGGCAGAGAACCGCCAATTGAAGTAGTACATGTCTTGCTTCTGAGCCAAGTCTCTTGAGACTGTAGTAATACTTGTTGTTGCAAGGAAAATACTGTCCTGCAGAAGAAGTTGGCTGAAGCTGAAGAAAGGCTCACCAAAACCCTGGCCCTTGAAGCCGAGCAAAAAAAGGCCGAGGAAAGAGTTGCGACCTTCGACCAAGTATCAGGATTGTATGAAGCGCTTAAAGAGAAATTTGAACATCTTCTGGTGCTTTGCGAAGGGCAGCAGACCAAGATGAAATGTAAGTTCACTTTTAGCAGAAGTTTTCCTTACCTTGGCGAGTTTTATTTGATTTTATTCCTTGTTTTTCTTTTTAGTACAAGAAGAGCAGATTAAGGTGGTGACCGAAGAGAGGGATCAATTTGAGGAAAAATTCATCCTGAGGGGGATAGACATCAATATGATTCATAGGGCTTGTGAGTGTCATCCAGCAACAAGGCGAGAGACGCTACCAAGCTTGCTCGCAATGAGAAGGACGCTTTAGAAGCGACTATCAAGAGCTGTAGTAGTGTCAAATTGGAAAATTTCAAGAAATTGAGGATGGCCGCGGACTTACTGAGGGCAGACATTATCGATCCTAGGAAGGATGACTTAAGCCTCAGTGAGTCCTGCAAATTAGTCACCGCTCAAATTGATTCACTGGTTGAGAGCATTCCTAAAACTGCGAGGAGGCAAAAGGAAGCTTTGAAGTCCGATGTTGGGGCTGTTGCTTCTGCCATCCTTAGCAAGTTAAGGCGTCACCATGGTCTGAATTTGGATCTGAACCCTGTGGGTGAAGATGCTACTTTTGACAGTGAGAGTCAGCTGGGTGCTATAATGGATGAGGTGAAACCTCTGCTTGAGAAATTGCTTCGAGATCTTGATCTTATTGGATGTAAAATCTGCGATGGCATCTTGTCATAGTAACTTCATTGAAATGAAAATGGAAACGTTTACCTGGTTTAGCAATGATTTTGTACCTTGCAAATACACACAGTTAGCAAAGATTCTGATAGTGCAAAATAATATTGAAATGTTAATTACTTTCCCTGACATAATGCCATAGTCATATTTCCCTAGCCCCCTCCTATGATCATGCATACGTTGTTTGGTATCATGATCGCAGGATTGAAATGAATCATGGTATAGGTGATCGAAAACGTATAAGTCAGCCCCATATGCGTGAGATGGCTTAGAAGGGGAGTTTGGGTATACGTGATCACATGGTCACAAGAATAAATATTTTAATGTAAATGCAGAATCTTATTGCAAAATGACAGCCACCCAAATGATCTGTGACATGCTAATAAGTCCCTGATGCGTTGAGAAACGACTTATAAAGGGATGTCTTGACTAGATGCGACCATGAGATCGGTCAGTGAATCCACTTAAACATTATGAGAAAAATGTTTATTGCAACTAGCCCTCGGGCGTAGCCCAAGAAAAAGACTGAGGACAACAAATGGGAAATAACGATAACATATAGCAAAAAAATGTTTTATTGAATGGAAATATATAGGGAAAATGAAAACCTACACGTAAAACTTGCATAGTTGGTCTTGTTCCAGGTGTTAGATAGAACTCGTCCATCTTCTATAGGTAATCGAGCTGATTCGGGTCGCGGTGTTGAGAACACAGTGTAGGGGCCTTCCCATTGAGGGGAGAATTTGTTGCGACCAGACTGATTTTGGATCTTTTGCAAAACCAAGTCTCGTACATGAAGGCTACGTGGTCGCACCCTTTTGCTGTGATATTTATGCAAAGCTTGTAAATACGCTGTGGACCGAAATAGTGCTTGATTGTGCTTTATGTCCAGAAGGAGTTCATCTTCGTGCGTTTCATTTGGATTTGCTATATCAAAGTTATTCACGCGAGGAGAGCCAACTTGGATTTTTACTTCGACACCAAAAACCAGTTGGAAAGGCATGTCGCCTGTTGCTCTACTGGGTGTGGTACGAAGTGCCCGTAGAATAGAGTAGAATTCCTCTACCCAAGCCCCCAAGTGTAACTTAAGGTGGTCAAAAATACGTTTCTTAACCCCTTGTATTATTTGCCCATTGGCACAATCAGCTGCCGCGTTGCTTTGCGGGTGAGCGATGGATGCGAAACATATTTTGGTCTTGATACCGTCTCAATAATCTAGAAAAAGACCACTAACGAATTGGAAACCATTATCTATGATGAGACGACTTGGAACACCAAATCGTGTTACAGTATTCCTGTGGAAGAACTTCTTCGCCGCTGCGGCGATAATGGTTCGGACTGGTTCAGCCTCGATCCATTTAGTGAAGGTATCAATGGCTATGAACAAGAACTTGTATCCATTGACGGCGTGGGGTATTGGCCCAAGAATATCCATTCCCCATATGGCGAATGGCGAAGTCAAGGGAATAGTTTGTAGTGCATATGCCGACTGATGAACTTGTCGAGCATGAAATTCACACTGCGGGCATGCCTTGACCAAGTGTCTGGCATCATTCAGTGTCGTAGTCCAGCAATACCCTTGTCGAAAAGCCTTTCTGACCATTGTTCGACATGATGCATGTGCGCCGCACATGCCTTCGTGGATTTCTCTCAGAAGGTTTTGTCCTTTTTCATGAGGAATGCAACGCATGAGTACGCCTTGTGTACTCTTTTTGTACAAGGTCCCTTCGACCAGTCTGTACATGCATGCTTTTCTAACTAACTGATTAGCTACCGTTCCATCCTCAGGCAAGGTCCCATGCGCAAGATAGATTCTCAATGTTTGGATCCAATTTGCTACGTGCTCGAGGGCGGTGATGTTAGTCATCGCCTCGGTCTTCTCGGTGATCGAGGGGTGTTTTAAGTGCTCAATGAACACTCCTGCCAGAGCGGATGCACATGAGGACCCAAGTTTTGATAATTGGTTTGCGAGAATATTGTCTCTTTGCGGAAGGAATTGGACTTCAAAATTTCTGAAGTATTTTTCCAATTTCTTGACTTTGTCCAGGTAACGAGCCATTGTCTCATCGGAGGTGCTGTACTCCTTGTTTACCTGGTTTATGACTAGTTGTGAGTCTCCGCTCACCACTAGCCAATGGACTCCAAGGGATTTGGTTGCTTGAAGCTCAGTTAGAAGACCTTCATACTCTACTGCGTTGTTGGTAGCGACAAAGTGGAATTGTATGATGTACTGGAGTTGGTCGCCCTGATGCATGATCAAGACCACTCCAGCCCCCGAGTTTGAAAAACAGCGAGAACCATTGAAGTATATCGTCCAAAGGTCGTTAGTTAACAAATCTGGTGGCTCTTGCGGAAGTGGTTCGGGATTAATCCATTCGACCACGAAATCGGCAAGAATCTGATATTTGATTGCTATTCGAGCAGTGATATGGAGATCAAACGCTCCGAGTTCTACTGTGCATTTCGCTACTTGACCAGTTGCTGAATTTTGGAGAATGTCCCCTAAGGGACAGGATGATGGCATGGAAATCTTATGCTTTTGAAAGTAATGTCGTAGCTTTCGGGAAGCCATTAAGAGGACATAGAGTAGTTTTTGGACCTCGGGGCAGCGCTCCTTTGGTCCGTTTAGTACTTTGCTTACATAATACACTGGTCATTGCACTCTTTCCCTTTCTACGACCAGTATTGCACTGACCGCGTAAGGAGTTGCGGCTAGGTAAATGAGCAATGGTTCTCCCGTTTACGGGGAAACTAACACTGGTGCACTCGATAAATATGCTTTGACCTCTTGGAAGGCTTTTTCAGCTTCATCTGACCACTGAAAACTATTGTGCTTGTGTAGTATCTTAAAGAAGGGTAAACAACGTTCGCCTAACCGCGATATGAAGAGACTCAATGCCGCCATTCGGCCAGTTAGGCTTTGAACGTCTTTCATTTTCAAAGGGGATCTCATTTGCTCAATGGCCCGTATCTTATTGGGATTAATCTCAATGCCTCATGAAAAAACAAAGAAACCTAAAAGCTTACCAGAAGAAACTCCAAAATTACACTTTTTGGGATTCAACTTGATTCCATGTTTATTGAAATTGCAAAAAGTCTTAGTGAGATCATTTACATGATTAGAGCTCTTTAAACTCTTTACAACCAGATCATCTACGCAAGCTTCTAAATTACTCCCTAATTGAGATAGAAAGGTCTTCTGCATCAAGTGCTGGTATGTGGAACTAGCATTCTTGAGCCCAAATGGCATTCTGATGTAGCAGTAGGTGCCAAAGGGTGTGATCAAGGCAGTTTTCTCTTCATCTACTTCTGCCATGCTAATTTGATGTTAGCCTGAGTAAGCATCCAGGAAAATCCTACACTTGCTGAGGCAGTGGGTGCCAAAGGGTTCATAAAGGTACAGGTGGACATGGCCATGCCGGGCTACAACGATTCTCCGTTGCCAGTCCCAACGGAGGAAATGCAGAAACTTGCTGAGGCAGTGGCTCCTATGTACAGTGTCCCAAGAAGTGTGTTGTAATACAGCAGGTAAATCCTATACATTTTAGATTACATCCTACTAAGTACACTCAACTTGCAAAATCTAACATACGTGTTAATTAATTGAAGTGGCCTGTCGGTGTACTACCAGGGGATTGCGCCCCCAGCGCAGGGCATGAGGGATCTCCTGCGGACCTGAACACAGCAAAGACGGCCTCGACCCCAGCAAGTGGATCCATGGCCTCACCTCGGAAGAAAGCCGCCATCACCTCACTCTTGCCTTCAAAGGTACGCGCTCAGTCCCCGGCAAAAGGCAAGGGCAAAGGGCGAAAGGGACAGTCGGAGAGGTTCAGGAACGGGTTCCCACTCGTGTCGAAGGCAGCTTTGCGCAAATTGGATCGATCAACCAGAGACCTCCACGAGTGCTACCTACACCAAGCTCGGCGCAACCTGAACTTCTTAGTTCCCTACAGGCCTGGGCAGTTCCACCGTGAGCACGAGAGTATATCCGTGGCACACGAGGATCTGTTTGACCTCTACAATTGACGGGAGCTCGATATGTCCATCATACGGACTTGAGTCCTGTGAGTTTACTGATTCTATATATTGTTGTTTTCTAACTCTGTTTGCTAACTCTGTATTGCTGTAGTTCATTTGAAATGTAATAACTTTCTGTGCAATACTAATGTCGTCCTTTGCATGTAGGTGCTTGTACAGGCTAGCATCGGAGGCTGCGTGTGACAAGGTGTGATGTGACACGGGCGGTCCAATATTTCGATGAGAACAAGAACTATCAATTTGTGAAGACGACTCTCATGATCTGGCTACCAACCATACACGACTGATACGCCCTAGCAATCGCTGAACCAACTTCGGATTGTTATCAACCGAACTAGAAGCACGATCGACCTGATCACGAAGATCTATTCCTGCAAGCAATTGAAGAACAAGCAAGAACAGGATAAACAAGCAATCTGAAATTGCAAATATAGATTGCATCACGAAAAAGAGTTCGGGTTCCGAATACAAATATTGATGTTGATCTAGCCGATCAAGAAGAACATCTCAATAGCTTCACGAAGGAAAGACTATGACTAAACAAACCCGCAGAACCCTAATGGTTCGGCCAGATTATATGAGGAGGTAAAAGAGGTTCGTGACCAGGTAAGGAAACCTGAAACTGACATGGACTCTTTCTCTACTCGGACTGTAACTCGATACATGAGCCTTGACCTAACCCAAAAGGTAACGCAGCACTGACTAGGCCCAATCAGAATCTGGTCAAAAATTGTTTTGTCAATTACTGGCGATCCAGAAGGAATTTGGACATGGGGCTAGATCCATTGGAAAGATCTCATCGTGGGCTTCTCTGTGGACTATAAGAACATCCCAATCGAACTTCGTATGAGGGAGTTATGGTCATTTGAAGGCAGGCTACTCATGGATGGCCGAACCGGACTCCAACTTGAATCCATCCCAGACTCCAACTCGACTTGGGCTCCTTGCTGGTCCTTGCGTCCTTGCTGGTCCTCTCCATGGTTCCTAAGCACAATATTATCACTATTAGGTAGTAAACCATTCTCAAAACCATATATATATAAACTTAGGAACGAGTTCACCTGGAAATGCAACAATCGGGCTTTGCTGCGCGTTATTGGTCCTTGTGTAACAAGCGGAGGATTATGGTTGGTGCGCGTATCTGAAGAAGTGATGTCCTCATCAAGGTGGGTTTCCTTGACCCAGAGAAAATAAGCCTCATGTTGCTAGAGCACGACGCCGCGCACGCTGAGCACTACATATCCAAGGCGCTGATGGCGCAACTGGACAGGGAGTTCATTTTGGTGCCGTATCACCAAAGGTTAGTGCATTTCGTACTAATTTAACTCAATCTTGTATGTTACACCTGAGATATACTTTGAGCTAGTGGTCCTCTTTTACGTACAATGTAGGGGCCACTGGATCCTCATCGTGATCTGTTCGTTGAGGAACGAGGTGTACTACCTCGATTCGATGCGTGACAAATTATCGAACGAATATGTGGTCAAGGGGAATATGGAGGCGTAAGTAACATGTTTGATTTAAATTTTGAACTCACTAGCTAATGATAATACATTAACCGGCAATGCTAACTGAAATGCAGGGCTTTTGAGAAATCACTACTACAGAATTGCTTCGCACTATCTGTTTAAAATCGTCTATACTAACGGTTCTCTTACCGCTAGTGATCGGCACGATAGAAGAAATAGAGCAGTACTCTAACGGTTACAAACCTTCAGTAAAATAACTCTATTCTAACGGTTTTATATTAAAGAACCGTTAGTAAAATACCTATATTTCCACGGTTCACTAATCGTTGGTAAATTTCTTCTATTGGTTTAGTGATCTCAACTGTTAGTACTATTAGATTTCTTGTAATGGTTCTCTACTGGAAACCGTTAGTAATTTATAGTTTTTCCTATCGGTTCAGTACTCAAAACTGTCAGTGTTGTAAACTTTCTTCTATCGGTTGTAGGATATGAACCGATAGTATTATAGAATTTCATCTAACGGTTCACTACTCGCAACCGTTAGTAATATAAAATTTCTTTACTCAGAGAGAGCCTTATTCTAACGGTTCTGAGTTAGAAACCGTCAGAATATGTTACAAGCAGCTACATATACAAATGAAAAAAGTGCATTCACAGATACAGCAATACAGAGATACACACATTGGATAGATTGAATCTAATTATTCAGAGATTGAATTTATTCACAAATACACTAATACAAAGATACACACATGCATTGAACAGATTGAATCTAATTATTCACATATTGAGTTTTGTCGACGATTCGGACTCGGGGTCCTTAGTCGAACTTATGCAGAATTTTGTGAGTTTGAGACCTTTCAGGGTGTCCCTCCGGGAAGGGATGATGAACCAAAGTCAGTTGGAACATAGACAGTTTTATACAGGTTGGGGCTTTCGATGATGGGAGTAATAGCCCTACGTCCTGTTGGGATTTCACTATGTGTAGGAAAAAAGATTACAAGGTTGTGGAAAAGATTATCACAGGCGAAGATCTTTTCCGTGTGGTTATGTAAAACACTGCTAAAATAGCCTATGAAAGCTAGTCGATTTGTTCTGATGTCTTCTATTGACTTGTTCTCCCCTCTCCCCGTCTGGTGCATTAGCCCACCCTTTTATATTGGTCGAAAGGGCGCCAATGCATAACGGCTTCGAACAGTTGCTCGGGTGTAGTTTTGGTAACTGCACTTAACTTCCACGCAGGCTTAACATGTGCAATTAAGGAATAACTGCACATATTAACCTCCTGACGGTTCTCTCCGTACGTGGAGGAATCTTCGGGATACTCGGGATATGCTTGTTGTAGGGTCTAAGCAACCCCGCGTCTCTTGGTCGAGGGTTTTCTGACGACATATTGTTTGCAGTCATCTGACCGCGTATTATCTGCGACCTTCTGTCTGCGCATCGCATACGGGCTTCTGACCGCGCACTATCTGCGGCCTGATCGCGTAGATCCTGCGACCATGTGTCCGCGTTTCCCATGACAGGTGAGATCATATCAACGGACACTCACCTGGTTCGAATCTGTCTTGAACTAGACGTGCATTTATTCTGAACTAGCTCGGGTAACAATCCTCATCAGCTAGCCCCCAAATTTGAAGAAAATGAAGAGACATTTAATTCAAATTTTAAAACTTACATCGGATAAGTGACCCAACGTTTCAAATTCTCCACTTAGTGGCGCACTAAGTAAGGTGGTTTATTTCCCGAGACGGACTCTGGGCAGTATTTGACAGGTAATGGTGGCGCCGTATCTTTTAACCCGAGATAAAATTGTAAATGTTTTAAAAGCTCGAGGCATTCAAAAATCGAACCGTCACCCCGGGGGCTATAAATACCGAAGCCGCTTAACTTTAAAATTTCACAAATCCTTTCCCGGCTAAGCCTTTTCCAAAGCCATCTTTTCTTCTTTTTTGTATACTTCTCAATGGTAGATCAAAACATCATTACGATTGAGAGCGATGAAGAGGAAGTGGCACTTGAATTCGACCAAGATTCACAGAAGGTAAGTGTTTTCTAGAATTCTTGGTTCAAGTTGCCATCTTATGCTCTGATCATTTTCTCGAACCCTTTTTCAGAAATTCACAGACGACCAAAGATCTGGTTCCTCCAAGGAAAAAACCCAAGGTTGACGAGGGATCTTCTAGTAAGACAAAGGCGAGAGACGCATCATTGCTCTCTCTTCCTTTGGTTCCTGTGGTCCTCCCTGTTCATGCAACTCTGCAGGTCGAATCCTCATCTCCACCTTTGGAGGTCCATGATAATCCTTCAAGGCCTTCTTCTCAGCTTTCTCCATTGCATCCTAGTGACCCCCGTATTTTGACGGGTTATCAATTTTCTAGTTGGCAAGATAACCCTCAACGCGTGTTGGGGAAGCAATCTTCTAGTGGGAAGGTTGCACTTCCACCACCTGATGATTCCTGACTTTTGTCGGGTGATCTACTTTCTGGGGGAAATACTTCATCCTCTCACTTGCGAGGATTGGTAATTATTTTCATCTCCTTTTCTTGTTGTTTTAATTTGTAAAACTAACATATGCAAATGCAGGAGACCAAAATTGTTGGAGCCCCCAGCGACCAACCTGCTGAGATTCAACCTCCTTTCCTCGAACAGACTCTCCAAGGGGAAAACGAGGCCTTGGAGAAGAAGATCGAAGAGATGTCTTCGGTCATTCTGCACCTAGCAGAATGTTTTGACAGATCCCACGAAGAGGCGCACCAATTCCGTTTGGAGAGGGGCTGCGCTCGACAACAGCGAGAACTCTCTGATTCGATCAGGGATGGTAGTGCGTCTCTGATTAGGGACGATGTAGATAGGCTTAGAGTAGTTGCTAGTTCTCTTGGGAACGTCAATGTAGATCCTACTGACGTCAATATGTCCCTAGGAGAACTTTGTAAACTCCTCTCAGATTAGGTCGATGCTCTGGTCGCCTGTATCCCTTTTGTATGTAAGGACTGTCAGAAATAAAGATTTCTTTTACCTTACATAACTTGAAAACTCTTCATAATCTCTGTGTGAAAATATGGCCATAAGTAATGTTTTTACGACCAAACATACACAGGTAAATCTGAGTATTGCGATTAGAAACGCATTAATATGTCATACCTCGACTAGTACTGGTATCGCGATTAGAACCAAAGTCGCCGTCAGAACCGAAATCCGATCAAAATTGTTATTACGATCAGAACTGAAATCCGATCAAAACTGTTATCGTAATCGAAATAGAAGTCTTAATAACATAACGTCTTGACCAGATGACAACCGTCTGCATAGCGGTTATCCATTTGCAATGATCACAGAATATCATTATGACCAAAATGCAAATTTTAAAGTGATCACAGGAATACATTGTGACCAATCACGTGGAAATTTATCTTACAAAAAACATGAAGGATAACGTCCTCCAAAAATCTTTGTAGCATTTTCACGTTCTTATATACACCCTAATCCCCAAATTCGAAACAAAAATACTTTTCACTTCGGATTCACTGCGGGGAGTGCATAACGGGTTTCCAAGAGAAAGCATCCATTATGGGAAATGAATAAAATATTCAGTGGAATGTTGCCCTCAGTGGAACGTTGCCTCGGGCCTATAAAAGGAGTAGGTAGCTTCCTGAGGAAGCCACACAACCAGAAATCTGCCTTAGAACTTCCGCCGCACAAAACCCTCATTCCTCATCCTCCATCGTCTCCATAGTCGCCAGCTTTCCTCACAATCTTTCGCAAGAAATGGCGTCCTAGAGCCGATCGGTTTACCACACAGAGGAGAGCCTGGTGGCACTGGAGAAGGAAGAGATCCTTCCTCCGCGGCTGCTAATCAACTGGCGGCCCGCGGAGAAGGACCAAGAAACCCCAATCGTCCAAGAGGGCGAATTGGTAGTTTTCGAGGAATACTTACGATGCAGGTTCCGATTTCCCGAGAGTCGATTCCTGAAGGGAATCTTGGAGCACTATGGGTTGGAGTTGGTGAATCTCCACTCTAATACTGTCTTGATCCTGGCGATCTTCCAGCATTTGTGCGAAGCCTTCGTCGGGGTGCTCCCAAGCGTGGGGCTCTTCCGGCGCTTCTACTATTTGGCATGGTCGAAGAGCGCCAATGCCGCCGGATGTATTTACTTCCAAATAAGGGAGAAGAAAGAGTATCCCTTCCCACCCCTGTGGGACTCCGTTCACGGGTGGTACCAGAAATGGTTTTGTTGCACCCCTCGGTCGGAGAGTGGGTTGTGGTGCGAAAACTCCCTGCCAAAGAAGTCCAGGAAGTTGGATTCTCTTCCTGTCTAAGCGCGGAGCAGAAGAAACATGCCCAAGTAATTCTTCACTTAGTCCAGGAGGGACTAACTGCTCGTGATATCATCCATGACTTCGTGAAGAATCGGGTGAGCCCCCTGGGTGAAAGGGCTCATCCGGCTTGGGAAATACAGTCCATGGCATATAGTACCTTGGACTACAATAATGGTATGTCTTCCAGTCAACAAAAACACAAATTTCTTTTGAAATGTCATATTTGTTAACTTATTTGCTTGTGACGCAGCTTTGGGTTCGTCCGAAATCGAAAAGCGGACAAATTACCTCCTCAAGGCGTATAATGCCGATGTGGAGGGAGCGAGGGGATCACCTCGCCCCCAGAGCCTAATCAATGCCGGTGATGACCTTAGACAAGAGCGCTGAAAGGTATGGACTTTCTCAATAAGCTCCATTTGCAGATCATTCACGCATCTCGTATTAACAAGAACAACTTGACTGATATAGCTCCTGGGAAAGTTTGGCGAGGTGACGCGTCCAACTGAGGACGTTGGTCTCCTGGGAAAACCGGCTCCAAAGAGAGTGAAGAAAATCTCTTCGAAGCGTGGGACGAAGGAAACTGCTCCCAAGAAGTCCAAGAGGATTCTGGGAGATGCTTCCTCGCCAAAGACTCCTCTTACTGCAAAGAGAATTGTGGTAAGATACTCAATGCCCCCTGTTACCCCAGGTACAAACTGGAATCACTTCGTCGTCGTACAGGGTGAAGGGAGCGAGAAAGAGGGGGAAGACGTCCCCCTGATACGTCGCAAGAGGAAAACATCGCCTCCTTGTCCAGCGAAGTCTTATCTTCGCTCGCGAGGACAGAGAAGACCGCCGCAGGCCCTGCGACCACTGATAACCCCGTGGTTGCCGGTGGAATCCCAATACCTGAAGCTCAGGAAGCTTCAGGATTTGCCACACCTCTCCCCTTGACAGAAGGGGTGACTGCGGGAAGATTCTTCACAGTCTTGGTGGTCGTTATCCGTCACTGAACATCCATTAAGCAATGCTCGTGCAGGAGGAAGAAAACATCCCCCCCGTCCACCACGAAGTGACTGCTGCCAGCCCTGGGGCGGCGAGCACTCTGCTTCTAACCTCAGGGACGGAAATGACAGAGTAGGACACCACGACCGCCAGCAACCCTGTGGTCACAGATGAAGTCCTAATGCCTATGGTCCAGGAAACACCTGGTCCAACGGCCGTATCCCTACCGACCGAGGAGGTTACCCATGTAAAGATTATCACAGTTCGAGTCTTTATCATTCCACACGCATATGCTTATGAGCTTAAGCACACAGGGAGGAAGAGACAGGGTCCTCTTCACGAAGAGGAAGACCAGGAAAGACGACGACTGTCCCCTTTTCCTTGGGGAACCCTCTTCGAAATCCCAAAAACTAGAGGTATTTCGAGTAAGGTAAGAAATCTCCCCTGTCGGGACAGGGTCAGATCACAGTGGTTGTTTGTAGAAATCCCAACTTATGGCATTCCTATTTGCTTAGGCACAGAGACTCAGTGCCCAGCCCTTCAGCAGCCTCGGCCAGTGTTGGACAGGGAGGTCTTCGGCCAGGGAGGTCTTCCGGGCCGTGATAGATAGGCTGTCTGCAGAAGTCCAATCGGATGTATTGGAATCTGTAGCCTTAGCAAAGAATAAAGATCAGCGGGGAGACTCATCCGTTGCTCCTGCTAGGGATAAAGCGAACACAGTGATTCAACCTTCGGTTGAACCGAGAAAACTCTCATTTCGGGAGTATGTCGAGGTACGTCGAACACCCCCTATGAATTTTGTGCTTGCATAAGAGCATCTGTGTTTTGAAACTGATCTCCTTCCATGTCATAGGAAATGACCCGCATGGCAACCATGTCGATGGCTATGGCGGATAGCATCGAGGCTACAGAAGAGGAAACAGGTCGCCTGCAGCGGTAAGGAAGACATTTCTTTACTTATTCGAATGCAAGTCCTTATCTTGGTAATTATCTCTTCTATCACAGAGAAAATGCTTATTTGATGAAGAGCCTCGCTGACCGGGAAGACCAAGAGTTCCGGGCAGCCTCCAAAATCTCGTTCTTGGAGACAGAACTCCAGAATTTACGGTCACAGCTCTCCTGTAAGCATACTTCTGACCGGAGTAAATTAATTTCGTCGTATGAACTGTTTGTAATGGCCTCTTGTCGCAGCGCAAGACGACCAAATAAGCCGGCACGATCAAGAAAAGATAAATCTCCAAGCGACCATTGACTTTGTTCGCAGGGAGAACAGAAATTTGAGCACGTCACTCTCAACCTGCAGCAGTGCTCAAGGAAACATCTTAGAGAAACTGAAGATGGTGGCCAGTCTGCTGAAGGCTGATGTGGTCGAAACCGCGGTGGACGACCTCAGCCTTAGTGATTGGACCACACTGGTCGCGACCCAAGCAGAGTCACTTCTCGAGTATCTTCCTGAAGATACTAGGTGGCAAAAAGACGCGATCAAATCAAGAGTTCGATCAACAGCCTCTGCCATCCTCTGTCGGCTTCGTCATTGCCATGGCCCAGATCTTGATCTGAATGCAGCGGCGGAAGAGGCGGAGGTCGAGAGTGATGACCAGCTTGGGGCTATCATGGAGGAGTTTAGACCCCTTGTAGAGAAACTCTTGAACGAGCTTGGCATCATGTAAATTCTTGCACATGTACAAATACAATTTATACAATGCAAATGCATGCATTTTTCATTTAAAAAGGAAACACTTCTTTTTGTGAAACACTTCTTTTTGTTTCATGTTGCGATCATATTCCCCTAGCCACCGACTGTGATTATGTATACTGAAGACTTCGTATTATGAGCACAAGAGAAATACATGTGTAGCGACGACAAGGGATACCGGACCAGACTAATAATCATATTAAATACAATACCCAACCTTATTGCAAACCGGCAGCCACTCTGATGACCAAGGACATGCCAGCAAGCCCCATGTGCATTGAGAAATGGCTTAGTGAGGGGTGTCTTGTCTGTAAGTGATCACGAGATCGGCCAGCGAATCTGACCAGGGTATTGTGGCAATATAACCATCGGCGACCAGCCCCCGAGCCAGACTCGTTACATACGGGCAAAAGAGGAATAATCCACATATGAAACAACTAAAAGCACCTGTTTTGTTAAATCATGCTAATTGAAAAGGAAAAGGGATTGGGCACTTACACGTAAAATTTGCGTAGTTGGTCGATGTTCCAAGTATTAGATAAGATCCGACCATCCTCCATCGCTAACCGAGCTGATCCTGGTCACGGCACCGAAACAACAGTGTAGGGGCCTTCCCATTGTGGGGAAAACTTGTTGCGACTAGATTGGTTTTGTATTCTACACAAAACCAGATCGCCCACGTGAAGACTACGTGGTCACACCCTTTTGTTACGGTACTTGCGCAAAGCTTGCAAGTACACCGCGGACTTGATCAGAGTTCGATCACGTTTTTCTTCTAGGAGGATGAGATCTTGTACTCGTTGCCATTTTGATCAACTTGTTCGAATTGATCTGTCCGGACAGAACCAATACTGATTTCCATAGGTAACACAGCCTCAGCCCCGTATACCAGATGGAAAGGAGTCTCACCGGTGGCTCGACTAGAGGTAGTACGTAGTGCCCACAGAATGGTGTAGAGCTCGTCTACCCAAGCCCCCGACCATGTCTTAAGGTGATCAAAAACACATTTTTTGATGCCCTATAATATTTGCCCGTTGGCACGTTCAACGGCACCATTGCTCTGCGGATGAGCTACAGAGGCAAAGCACACCTTGGTTCCAACCTGATCGCAGTAATCCAGAAAAAGACCACTAGCGAATTGGGAACCGTTATCAGTGATGAGACGATTTGGAACACCGAATCAAGTCACAATGTTCCTATGAAAGAACTTTTGCGCAGCAGCAGCGGTAATGTTGCGTACTGGTTCGGCCTCAATCCAGTTTGTAAACGTGTCAATGGCTACGAACAAGAACTTGTATCCATTGGCCGCTTGTGGCATAGGACCGACAATATTCATCCCCCAGACCACGAAGGGCCATGAAAGAGGAATGGTTTGTAGGGTATAGGCAGGTTGATGAACCTGTCTTGCATGAAACTGACACTGATGACATGTCTTGACCATATTCTTGGCATCATCAAGTGCCGAAGGCCAGTAAAATCCTTGCAGGAAAGCCTTGCCGACCAGTGTACGATATGACACATGCGCACCGCATACACCGTCATGAATCTCTCTCAAGAGGGATTTGCCTTCCTCTTGGGACACACAGCGCATAAATACCCCTTGAGTACCATTTCTATACAAAACTCCTTCTATGAGCTTGTATAGACGCGCCTTTTGAACTAACCGATCACTTTCGATTTCATCTTTGGGCAAGGTCCCATGTTTGAAATAGACCCTCAATGGATGGGTCCAATCTCGTTCCTGTCCGAGGTTGGTAACGCAGACTGTTACCGGATCATCCTCAACCATAGTCATGATCGAGGGATGTTCGAAGTGCTCGACGAACACTCCTGCCGGAGTGGATGTGCGTGAGGACCCAATTTTGGATAATTGGTTTGCGAGAATGTTGTCCTTTCGCGGGATGTATTGGACTTCGAAATGACTGAAGTGTTTTTCCAATCTCCTCACTTCCCCCAGGTAATGAGCCATTGTCTCATTGGAGGTGATGTACTCCTTGTTTACCTTGTTTACGACCAGCTATGAGTCTCCCTTCACCACTAATCGAGGGACTCCGAGGAATTTAGCTGCCTAGAGCCCTGCAAGAAGACCTTCATACTCTGCTGCGTTGTTGGTCGCAAAAAAGTGTAGTTGAAAGACAAACTTCAGCTGTTTGCCCTAAGGCGTGACTAAGACCACTCCAGCCCCCGAGTGTTGAAAACTACAAGAGCCATCAAAGTACATTGTCCAGTGATCAGGGCATTCCAAATCGTCAGGCGCCTGCGAGGGTGGCTCAGGATTAGTCCATTCGACCACGAAGTCGGCCAGGACCTGAGACTTGACCGCGGTGCGAGGTGTGAAATAGATGTCGAATGCTCCAAGTTTGATAGCCCATTTGGCGATCCGACCAGATTTCTCCGGATTGCAGACAATGTCCCCCAATGGAAAAGATGAGGGTACTGTGATCTTATGTGCTTGGAAGTAATGTCGTAGCTTACGGGAAGCCATCAGTAGCGCGTAAAGTATCTTCTGGACCTTAGGGTATTGCTCCTTAAGACCATGAAGTAGTTCGCTGACATAGTGTCATGGTATTATGAATACCCCGGCAGGTTTTGTAGGAAATCCTAGCGAAGAAAAGACGACGCGAGCTGACCGTGTGACCGGTCCTCTCCCATCGGGCAAACTCAGCAAGTGACATGAAGGTTTATACAGGTTCGGGCCACAGTGGAGGCCCTAGTCCTGTCGGCGTGCTCCCAATCGGAGTTGGCTAGGGGGGCTCTCTCGGGGGAGAGATCGCTCCGGAGCACACCTATTCTATTGTCTCTTAGGGTGAAAATGAATTGTCCCCTTTACATGAGGTGTTACAAGGGCTTATATAGCCCCAAAAGACGCAAAAAGACTAAACTACCCTGCCTGCCACCGCCGGATCGAGGGGTAGTGACGTCCTTCTTCTAGTCAAGAACCTTGGATGCTTGACAGGTGTCCACCGATTCCCGAGGGGAAGCCACCAGGGGCCTTGTCCCCGGGCAATAGGCGGCGCCCGGGACAAGCCACCGAGGGGGGCCTTCTCCCCGGGCAATTTGAACAGCCTCTTACTTGGACTTGATCCCGTGGAGCTTTCCCCCAACAGCAGCCCCCCATGCCCTCTGGGGACGATGCTCGAGTCCCCGGAGGGGATGGTTCATGTTACCGAGAACACCTCTGGGACAAGCCACCAGAGCCGCGACACTTTGGTCCCCGTGCCAAGTGTTTATGGCCATCATTCATTAGGACATTTCCTCGAAGGGAGCGCGCCGTTTGGCCAAAATGGTCGCTCGCAGTTCGAACCGGCAACTCCTCGTTTCACGTGCCCATCCCTTCGTTTCCCGCGCATCGTTTGAATTGAGTGGTACGAATGTACCGCGAGGAGACACGTGGCGCCCATCGGGGCCGCATTCAACCCCTATAAATAGGGCCTTGGGGGGCCCGGAGAGGTCACTCCATCCTTCAATCCTTAAACTCCACCGGCGCTCTTAGCTCTCCCGGTAGCTCTCTCCCGGAAGCTTGGTCCCAGAAGCTTAGCCACCGAAAAACCAAGTCCCTCTTTTAGAACCCAAGCCACCGGAGGAACCGAATGGGACCCAAGGGCCGTGCAAAGGCCGCGGAGGTGCCACCGGAGGAAGTCACCATGGACTTCCTTTGGGCCTCTGAGTTCACATCCGGGGACCTGGAGTCCCTTGTGGACCGGGGGGTGGTCGCAGACGGGGACGTCCGGATCCCCTCGAAGAAAGACAGAGCGCCCCGCCCCAGGCCCGGGGAAGTGGTGGTCTTCAGGCTTTCCTCGAGGCCGGGCTCTGGCTCCCGGTGCACCAGTTGCTCCGGGAGGTTTTGAAGGAGTACGGGGTGGCATTGAACCACCTGACGCGGAACGCCTTCGTTCGGATGGGCCTCTTCATATGGCTGTTCGAGACAGCAACCGGACGGGAGCCAACGCTCCGGCTGTTCCGGTACTTCTACGAGCCAGCGGCGAGGAGCTCCCACTGATGTGACCATGCACATCAGAGATAGGACCAACACTACATCAACATGGTGGTCATCAAGAGTTTCATTCAATTCTTCGTCAGCATGGTCGTCGCCGAGTGCTACCTCGATCATTTCGCCAACATGGATTAGTGTAACTTCTTCCATGACATCTACGACAAGTTGGCAACACTTCACGGCATCCTCAACATCATCTACATCAACTATGGTGTCATCATCAACTATATGGCATCATCGACCCGCACCATGGCCAGGTCGCGTGCACAGCCGGCAAGCTCATCATGCTGATATTGCGCTATCGCCGCCAGCAGTTCGGCCTCCACCGTGGCCACCTCCCTAAGCTCAAGACGTATTAAAGAAAGGCGCATCTCCACCACTTCGACGCCCTCTGGTCCCACAAGCCACGTCGTTGCAAGACCGGCCCAAGAGAGAGCCCAATTTGTCCACGAGTCGGGTTCGGCCATCTCCGCGCAGTCAACTTAAAACGGATGCCCAGGGCGCATACGGACTCTGTTTTGGACGTTCTTGGTATGCACAGAGAATCCCTCAACGAGATCTTTCCAACGGATCCTGTCCCATGTCAAAATTCCTTTCAGATCAACGGGAATTGTCAAAACAATATGGCAACCAGAATCTGCCGGGCGCTGCGACGCTCCACTTTGGGCCCATGGCCCGTGTAACCCTAGGGTTTAATGCCCCAAACCCTAGCCGTCGCTATATATTCAGTAGCCATCATCGTTTAGAATGGGGTTTTGCTTAGATTATTCTGTCTTCGAACAGTTTCGCCGCTTGATCAGTTTGTGAGACCCCAACTTGTGAGATTAATCATTCGTATTTGCAATTCAGTTTGCTTTCTTCCGTGTTCTTGCTTGTGTTCTCGATTCGCAGCAGGGATAAGCCTTCTTGGCGAGGTCAATCACACTCACACGAGATTGATAACCAACGGAGTAGTGGTGTTGCGATTGCGGGGTTCAGATCGTGCCTGATTTGAAGCCGGATCGTTCTACGTCGAAGCTCCACCAATCGATCTATCATGTACCTTTCAGAAGATCGGGCACCCAGTGTCACATCACCCACCTGGTGAAGGGAGCGCCAAAGTCTCCGTTCTGCTCGGTGATGATCCAGTTGCTGCTGTCCCGGATAGCGGAGTACCCGGTAGCGGCCTCCCGGGACCACCGGGGGGACTGGATCCGGAGGTGGTTCTACCTCTGGGTCCGGGACGACGAGGTGGTGTACTCCCCGGAGCCCCCCTCCTACAGCTGGTCCTCCGCTCCCAAGCCCTCGGTGTGGACCGAGGAGGAGCTGAAGCTCCTCAGCAAGGTGGTGTGCTCCCGGGGCGTCCGCTCTATGAGGGACGCCGCCAAGGAGCTGACGCTGCTGAAGATCTCCCCATTCTCGCACGGGAGGAGGGGGATCGGGATGTGTCTGGCCCAGCGGCCCCTGCAAAAGCCGGTGATCCGACGTAAGCTCCTGGCTACTTTGCTCGTTTTCTTTTCGCATATTTTTCTAACTCTTACCTTTTGCAGTCCGGCTGTACCCGGCCGCCTGGGAGAAGTCAGAGAACCTCCTCGGGAGGTACTATGCTGACGAGCACGAGCAGGTCATGCGCGTCATCGGGGAGGGTTCTCCTCGGAACCTGGTGGCCGAGGCCTTCAGGCTGAGGCTACCAGCGAGAACGCCTCTCCCCATCCCCAGTTCCCACAAGAGGGGGAAAGAGGTCACCGGGGGCTCTGAGTCAAAGTGAGCCAAGGCTCAGAAAGCCCCCGGTCCATTGACGACACCGGGCTCCACGCCCGTGAAGGCCTAGGACGCAGCCCCCTGGTTAGGGCGTGCGCGGGCACCTTCCCAGCGTGAAGTGACGCCGCCTCTCTCGGAGAACTCGGGGGGGGGGGGGGGTGGAGGCGCATGAGCCCGTGCGCCTCCTCGAGGCCTCTGGAGAGGCCCGAGGAAAGGAGCCGGCCGGCGACGAGGGGCATCCGACTCGGCGGATTACGCCCCCTCGTCACCTTTGGCGGCAGCTCTCCCGGCAGCCTCGGTGCTACCGGAGCCGGAGAGACCGGAGGTTCGATTCGCTGAGGCCTCCCCTCCGCGTGTCGAGTGGCCGGTAGATGAGCGGGGAGCCCCTCGGTCTACGAGGTCCCCCCGGTGACGGAGGTCCCGGGGGCTCCGTGGCCCGGGAAGGGGAAAGGGCTCCTCATCCCCCCGGGGAGGTACTCCCTTGGAGACCTCATCGGCCTCCTCCTTGGAGACTTCTTCGGCGGTGAGGACGACGGCCACCTCCACTCCGGTTCTCATCACCCCCACGTCTTTTGCAAGGGGGCTTGCCGCTGGCCCCGATGGGTTCGGCATCTTTGGGAGGGAGCCCCCCTGCTGTCCGCGGGGGAGGTCGACCGGTACGCGGAGAGTCTGCAGACCCGGAAGGTCCAGGACTACGTCTCGCAAGGGATGCACCGCGAGCGCTGCGGGGAGCTTCAATCCCTCCAAATCCAGGTTCTTTCTCGAGCCGGTGGATTATTTCCTTCAGTACTCCTAACTCGGATTTTCGTTAACTCTTGCGCTTGTAGGGGGCGGCCATCACCTGGGGGATTGAAGCGCACTTCAACCGGGCGCTGAGGATGCGGAGGAGAAGGCCGCCGCCTACTTGGAGCAGCGGGACGATGCCCTCTGGGAGTTAGCCCGGGTCCGGGCCCAGATCCACACCTCCGAGAACGCCAATGACCAGCTTCGGAGGGAGGCAAAAGCCAAGGAGGACACCCTCCGAGAGCTCGAGGGCTCCAGCATCCGGGCTGTAATGGACGTGGGCCGCTCTGTGCGCTCAGCCCTCGAGGGGCTCGGAGTGAGCCTCGGCCCGGGAGGCGCCTCGGAGGCGGCACCGGGGACGCTCGCGGAGGCCATGCGTTTTCTTAACGTACAAGTCTCCGTGATGCCGGAGGCCACTGACGCCTGGGCACGGGGTCGGGCAATCCCGGTGGTGGCCGCTGCAGCCGGGCTCGTGGAGCACCGGGGGGTTGGCACCCGGGAAATTGGGGGCCGGATCCCCTGGAGCTTCCCGCAGTTCTTTGAGCCATCTAGGCGAGAAGTGGAGCAGCTCGCCGGCGGCTTCTATGATCGGATAGTTCGGGTGCGATTCCCGGCGCCGACGCCTCCAGGGGCGGACGCTACGGCTTCGGCGGGAGCCTCCCGGGGGGAGGACACCAACGAACAAGTATGAGCCTCCCCCCGGGCCTTTAGATAGGACCCTTTTTTTGTTTTAGACTTTTGTTCCCGGTAGCTTCTTAGAGGAAGCCCCGGACACTTGTACAAAAAGATTTTGATGCAATAGAAATGAGATTTTTTGCTAAGTTTTCAAATCAAATTTACCAGGTTTCCCGGGAGGTTACTCTCGGGGCTCGAGGAATCACTTCCGGGGGAAGACCCCCAGGGTTGAAGCGCAACCTCGAGGGCGTCCCGATGTTATAGGGAGCTTCTCCGGAGGTGGAGCCCCCGGTCTCCAGCGGATGTCACCCGGGGGATACCCAGGCCGCCTTCATTTTATTAAGTCTCCTTTCTGGGGGACGTGGCGGGGGCGTTTCCCGGGAGCCGATCCGGTTGCAGTGGCATTCGAAGTGGCACCTGGACAACTTCGACAATCACCGCGCTGAACTATCCCCCCCCACAACCGGGGTCGCGGAGGGTTCCCCCGCTCCGAATACTTCCACCGGCGGGCTACGAATATTGGCCTGAAGACTTGCCCCGATAGGCCCAGCGTCGTATACGAAGCTTGTACCGGGACCTGGCCCGGGAAATATCGGAGGGCCTCTGCGATTATTAGGCATAGGATCATTCTGGGTTGTACCCCGAGTTGTATCGTGTTTAATGTAATGATACCCACCGGAGGGGGAAGATGTCCTCCGGTTGAATGTTTTCAATAAAGCTAAGTTTCCTTGTGTACCATTTTCGATAGTCCGGAACAGGGTGTTTTCCAGGTGCTCCTTATTCCCCCCCCCCCTCCATAGCAGGCTGGAGGGTAGCTCCGCGCGCTGTGGGGTTGACAAAGCGCCCGGGGTAAGAACCCTTCACTTAAGAATTCCTCAAGTTTTCTCAAAGTTGCAAAAACTTCCGGGAATAGTTTTTCGAAAGCCTCGGCGGAATCCTCCGGTCGCCGTGAGAACGGGGAGCTGGGGATGAAGTCTCCGAGAAGGAAAATTTAAGAAAATGCAAAATTCCAAGAAATTCTCTCCGGGATAAAAACCCTCCGGTCGTCGTGAAAACGGGAAAACGGGAAACTGGGAAAGGGCTTTCTGGGAGACCCAATATTTCTGGGAATTTTCCCAGGAGAAAACCCTCCGGTCGCCGTGAAAATGGGGAACCGAAAATGGGATCTCCGGGAGGGAACATCCTAGAAAATCCGAGGAAGTGAAATTCTCGAAGATAATTTTTCTGGGAGACAACCCTCCGGTCACCGTGAAAACGGGGAGCCGGGAACGAGATCCCCGAGAAAAAATATCTGAGAATTCTGTCTCGCTAAGGAGAACTGACTCCTGGATGAGGATGCGCCCGATGACGGGTCCGAGTGTTTGAGCAGGGGACTAGTCTCTCAAATTGACTCTTTACCGCTGTCCTTGGGGACCGGGTTGCCGCTTACACCCTCAGTCCACGAGGGGTGATCGTAAGCCGCCCTACGGGAGTGGGACTCCCGTGGTAGGGACTTGTTGGGTCGTGATAGCCCACTTCCTCGCGGGGAGGGCATCCTCGCTAAGAGGGTATCCTCACGGGGAGGGCATCGCCCTGAGAGACGGTAATGTAAAAACCTGCAATGAGTCAGAGTTGGGGAAAAAACCAGTTGTATTGACAATGAATGAAGGTACAACGCCTCCCCCCGCGAGATCGCGACAGGGGAGGGAACAGTGAATACAATGTCCCCCTCCCCTCCGGCGTAATCACTCCGGGGGAGGGAACGGGCCCGTAGGCTAGACGTAGAACTTGCGAAGCAAGCGTACGTTCCACGTGTGCTTTCAGCTTCTGCTCTTGAAGGTTGGAGAGCTTGTAAGCCCCCGAGCCCAGGACTGCCGAGATCTTGTAGGGGCCCTCCCACTTGGGGGAGAGCTTGCCTTGGCTTGGGGTCAGTGACGTGCTTGAGGACGAGATCCCCGAGGCGAAAAGCCCTTTCGCGGACGGGCTGGTTGTATGCGTGCGCCATTTCACGCTTGTAGATGGCTTGGCGGAGGAGCGCTCGGTCGCGTTCCTCCTCCACGAGATCGACCTCCAGTTGTTGATTTGCCTCGTTGGCTTGGTACGTCGCAGTCGTGGCTCCGTCTAGGAGCTCGACCCGCAGCGACCGGAAGCCAATCTCCGGGGGGAGGACTGCCTCAGCCCCATATACAAGGGAGCAGGGAGAACGTCCCGTCACCCGGCTCGGAGTCGTGCGCATGGAACAGAGGATGCTAGGGAGCTCCTCTGCCCATGCACCCCTCTTGGACGTGGCTTGTTCGAGCCGTTGGTGTAACCCTTGTAGGATTACACCATTGACCCTTTCAATGGCCCCGTTGCTCTAGGGATGAGCTACCGAGGCGAAGTGGATGGTGAGCCCCAAGCCTTCGCAAAATTCCCGAAAATATGCCGAGTCGAATTGGGTCCCGTTATCGATAGTGATCTCTCGGGGGACGCCGAAACGACATATGACATTTTTCCAGAAAAACCGCTGTACCGCCTGGGATGTGATGCTGGCCTGGGGTTCGGCCTCTACCCACTTAGTGAAGTTGTTGACCACGACCACCGCATACTTGTAGCCCCCGGGCGTTGGGGGGAAGGGGCCTATGAGGTCCATCCCCCAGCGCACGAAGGGCCAAGTGATGGGGATAGTGTACAGTGCTACGAGAGGGAGGTTCGAACCCTTGGGCATCTTTTGGCAGGCCTCGCACGTGGAGACAAGGTCTCGCGCGTCACGAATCACCGTGGGCCAATAGAAACCATGGTGAAGGGCCTTGGCCGCGATGGCACACTGTGCTAGATGAGACTCGTAGCTTCCCGCATGAATATCCTCGAGATGCCGAAGCCCATCCAGCCGCGGAAGGCAACGGAGCAAGGTAGAAGCCCCCCGCTTGTAGAGCTTCCCCTCCAACAGGAGATGTGTGCAAGTTTTGGCCCGGAGGAGCTTGGCCTCGGTCTCGTTGAGAGGGTCCCCCTCCCCCTTGATGAAGGAGACAAGGGGATCCATCCAATATGAAGTTCGAGTGATTTGGGCAACTTCTAGGGTGCAGGGCTCGTCATCCGCATCTGGGAAGGTCACCGAGGGCTTCGCAATGATCTCCAAGAAGGACCCTTTGGGGAGCGATTCCCGGGCGCTAGCTGCCCGGGCTAGGGCGTCGGCCTGGTCGTTGTCCCTTCGAGGGATGTGCCGGGCCTCTAGGACATCTAAGTGCTTCTCCATCTTGCACACTTCCTGCAAGTAAAGGCTCAAGTTTGCGTCATGGCACAAGTAGGACTTGTCCGTTTGGCAAACTACGAGCTAGGAGTCTCTTTTTACTAGGAGGCGTCGAATCCCCAGGAAGCACGCAAGGTGCAACCCGAGGAGCAGGGCCTCGTATTCGGCGACGTTGTTCGTGGCAGGGAACTCGAGCCGCACCGCGTACTCCAGTTCCCTCCCCTCGGGGCTCCGGAGGACTACTCCCGCACCGGCCCCAGCGAGACATAGGGAACCATCGAACATGAGTGTCCAATGGTCGCTACGCCGGGGCAACGTGGGGAGGTCTTCATCCTCGGGCCCGGAGGCAGGAGTCCATTCCGCCACGAAGTGGGCGAGGACTTGTGACTTGATGGCGGAGCGCCCCGTGAGGGAAAGGGAAAAGGGGGCGAGCTCGGCCCCCCACTTCCCTATCCGGCCGGTAGCTTCTTTGTTTTGGAGCACCTCCCCCAAGGGGAGGGACGATGGGACAGTGATGGGGTGTCCCAGGAAGTAATGACGAAGCTTTTGGGACGCCATCAGAAGGGCGTAGTAGATTTTCTCCATCTCTGTGTACCGAGTTTTGGCCCCTTGGAGGGCCTCACTCACGTAGTACACGGGACGCTGTTGCCCGTCTTGCTCCTTCACCAATACCGCACTTACGGCAACCGGGGTCCCACGAGGTAAAGGAGCAAGGGCTCACGAGCATTGGAGGGCTCGTGAGATATTTCTTCAAATCGTCGAAGGCCTCTTGGGCCTTTGGGGTCCACCGGAACCCTTCGAGCCCCCGGAGGATTTTGAAGAATTGGAGGCGGCGTTCCCCCGATCGCGAGACGAAACGACTCAGCGCGGCTAAGCGGCCAGTGAGTCGTTGAACGTCCTTGACCGAGCGCGGCGGGGGCATGTCCAGGAATGCCAGGATTTTTTCAGGGTTGGCCTCTATGCCCTGCTGGGACACTAGGAAGCCCAGGAGCTTCCCCCCGCGCACGCCGAAGGCGCATTTCTCCGGGTTGAGCTTTAGCACGTACGCTCGGAGGTTGCGGAAGGTCTCCACTAAATCGCCGACATGAGCAGTCGCGCGGGGACTTTTGACGACCGCGTCGTCGACGTAGACTTCGACATTGTGACCGATCTAGTCTTTGAAGACCAGCATCATGAGTCGCTGGAAGGTCGCTCCAGCATTCTTCGGCCCGAAGGGCATGTGGACGTAATAGAAGGTTCCGAGGGGAGTTATGAAACTCGTCTTTTCCTCGTCCCCTTCTGCCATCCGGACTTGGTTATAGCCCGAATATGCGTCCAAGAAGCTCATCAACTCGCACCCCGTTGTTGAGTCGACCAACTGGTCAATTCGCAGGTGCGGGAAGTTGTCTTTGGGGTAAGCGCGGTTGAGGTCGGTGATGTCCACACACATTCGCCACTTTCCATTTGACTTTTTCACGAGGACGGGGTTCGCAAGCCACTTGGGGTGCAGGACCTCCCGAATGAACCCCACCTCTCGGAGCCTGGCAATCTCGACCTTGATTTCCTCTTGGCGTTCAAGGGAGAGTTTTCTCAGCTTTTGCTTGGGGGGGAGGTGGCCGGGGGTCACCGCGAGCTTGTGCTCGATGACATCCCGAGCAACGCCTCGCATGTCGGAGGGCTTCCAGGCAAAAACGTCAGAGTTTTCGCATAGGAAAGCCGCGAGTTGCTCCGCGTGCTCCTCGTGGAGGTCTACCCCGATCCTAACAGTTTTGTCCCCATCTCCCGGGGACAGCGGGATCTTCCAGAGGTCCCCTCCCAGGCGCGGCTTGGGAAGGGACCTCCCGGAGAGTATCACGGTGGCGTCTGACTCCAGGGGAGAGGCCTCCCCCCGGGGTTTTGATGATGTTGACGCTCCCGATCATTGCGGCGGCGCGCTCGTATAAAGAGTGGGCCACATCTTGGTCTCCCCGAGCGGTGATCACGTTGTGAGGCCCGAGGATCTTCACACAGAGGTAGTTCTGGTGGATCGCGGCCCCCAAGCGATTGATCGTGGTCCTCCCCATGATCGCGTTGTAAGAAGAGGGGAGGTCTACCACATCAAATCAGACCATCTCTGTCCGGTAGTTGTCCGGGGTGCCGAAGGTCATGGGGAGATCCACCTTCCCCACGGGGTAGATCGTCTTCCCCGGGACGAATCCTTGCAAGGGCCCTGCTGCGGGCTACAAGAGCTTCTCGTCCACCTGCATCTCCCTAAACGCTTTTAGGTAGAGGACGTCGGCGGAGCTCCCGCCATCCACGAGGATGCGGGCCAAATGGCAGTTGTAGATGGTAGCAGAGACGATGAGCGCGTCATCATGGGGTGAAGGTGAGGGGGACGTCTGACCACTTGGATGGCGGAGACGTGTGCAGCACCCCCATCCACCTTTACTTCGTGTGCGTACACCTTGCATTGACGCTTGGAATCCCGCCCGATGGCGGACCCTCCCATGATGACATTGACATGCCTCTGGGAGGTTTGGAAGGGGAGAGTCTCTGACGGCTCCCCCTCCCGCGTTCGTCCCTACTGTCCCCCTACGGGAGCAGGAAGGGCTGGTAAGGCCGGCTGAGGGGGCAAAGAGGCCAGAGTCCCCCCCCCACCCATGCTGGTCGAGGAATGCAGCGAATTGTTGGAGCAGTTGATGGCATTCCCGGGTGGCATGGGTATTAGACCTGTGGAAGGTACACCACAGACCTTCCCTACTTCTCGCCGCGGGGCTTTCTCGACCGCGGGACGACTGTCCTCCCCCACGGCCTTTCAGCTTGGGGAAGGGGCGGTTACCCTTGGAGACATCGCGCGAGCCGCCTCCGCCCTCGAGGACAAAGGTGTCCCGAGGCCGTGCCTCGCTATGTTTCCCCCCTTTGGGGCGTTTGAGGGGGGTCCCTGGCCCCTCGATCGACTGGGGCGGGGCCCCCTGATTCTTCTTCCAAAGGTCATCCTCTTCCGCCCGAGCGTACTTTTCAAGTACGTTGAAGAGCTCGTCGGCGGAGGAGGGGCAGCTTTGGGAGGGTCTCCAGTGAAGCTCTCCCGGGAGGATCCCGCTCTTACACGCCTCAATGACTGTGGAGTCAGGGACGTGAGCCACTTTGCTCTTGACCTGAGCAAAGCGCTTGAAGAAGCTGCGGATGGTCTCCCCCGTCCTCTGCCGGACAGTATACAGCTGCGACGAATCCAGGGGACGCACATAGTTCCCCTGGAAATTCGCGCAGAACTCGCGTTTGAGCTGCGCGAAGGACTTGATGGAGCCGGCCTTCAAGTTGTAGAACCACGAGAGGGCAATCCCGGTCAGGTAGAGGGGGAAGACGTTGCACTGCACCGTCTCATTCCCCCCAGCTGCCGAGATGGCTGTGGAATACACCTGCACAAATTCATAAGGATCGGCCTCACCATTGTAGTGTTCAATGTGCGGCGGGCGGTAAGGCCGAGGCCATCGAATGCACCGGAGTCTTCAGCACAGCGGCTGGTTAGCCCCTTCCACCTCTTGGGGGGAGTCTCGGTCGCTGTCCCCTTTGACAGGGGATGCGCGCTCGTTGTCGGAGTCGGGGAGGGGCCCAAGAGGTCTGCTGGCATGGTGGTAGCACCGTTTTTCTTCCGAGTTGGTGGAGCTGACCTCCAGGACGTCTAGGCGCTCCCCCGGAGAGGTTGGTTCTTCGGCAGGTCTCTTCCCCCGGCCCGAGCGGGAGCGAGGCTCTCCGCGTCCGCGATCTGGGGGAAGCTCCTCCCCAGACTTGGTGGTACGCATTTGCTCAACCTCCTGCTAGGTGAAGCAGACCTGGTCTGCCAGGGGAGACCTCGGGGGCAGCCCCGGGGGAGGAGGGAGCTCGTGCGCTGCAGCTACTGGCCCGGGTGCTACCGGGGCCGGTGAGGGGGAAACCCCTCTAGCGACGTCTGGAACCGGAGAAGGGGAAACTCTTGTAGCGACGTCCGGAACCGGAGAGGCATTGTGGGGGGAGACCCGCTGCGGTGCTGGAGCTACTCTGTCAACCGCCCCTGGTGCGGTAAACGTGACCTGCGGGGCGGGACTGGCTCCCGGCGCAGGGAAAGCCCCCGGCATGTAGTGGGCCCCCCGGCCCCGGGAAGGGGCCCAAAGCAGGGTGTCCCCCCGGTACAGTGAAGGCCCCGGGCATGAGGTAACCCCCCGGCATTGGGAAGACTCCTGGCGCCGGGAAGGCTCCGGACGGATGGCCCGCCGGGGGAGGATATCCTCTGGTGGGGTCGTACAGAGCGGCCGTGCCTCCGTGGGCCAGAGGGGCCACCGGGTGACCCATAAATGGGGGCATATCCCCTAGGAACGGGTACTGTGGTTGGTAAATGGGGGCCGGAGGCCGCCACAAGACACGAAGCAGCTCACCCATAGAGCGCTGTGCGCGGAGCTGGCCCTCTACTAAGGCTTCGAGCAAGGTGTCCCGGGGAGCCGGGGAAGCCATCGGGGGGAGGCTTGTCCCGGTTGAGGCGACCACGGTCATCGGGACTGACCCGGAGGTCGAACCACCAAAATTAACAAGGAAGGTGGGAGGCGGTACCTGGGTCTGGCTGCCTTCGAGCAGAAGCGCTGGGACGGCCGTGTCTCGGACAGGCGGCACCGGGTCACCGCGACCGGCGTCCCCGGGAAGGGCGCGAGCCCTCGTTCTTGGGGGAGCCATAGCGTCTCGTCACGAAATCCCCATGGACGGCACCAACTGTCGTGGTATTACGAATACCCCGGCAGGTTTTGTAGGAAATCCTAGCGAAGAAAAGACGACGCGAGTTGACCGTGCGACCGGTCCTCTCCCGTCGGGCAAACGCAGCAAGTGCCACGAAGGTTTATACAGGTTTGGGTCTCAGTGGAGGCCCTAGTCCTGTCGGCGTGCTCCCAACTGGAGTTGGCTAGGGGGGCTCTCTCGGGGGAGAGATAGCTCCGGAGCACACCTATTCTATTGTCTCTTAGGGTGAAAATGAATTGTCCCCTTTACATGAGGTGTTACAAGGGCTTATATAGCCCCAAAAGACGCAAAAAGACTAAACTACCCCGCTTGCCACTGCCGGATGGAGGGGTAGTGACGTCCTTCTTCCATTCAGGAACCTTGGATGCTTGACAGGTGTCCGCCGATTGCCGAGGCGCATCTCACGTGACCCTCACATGAGTCGGAACCGGAGGCCCTTGTCTTCGGAAGGCCACGCCCAGGACAAGCCACCGTGGGCCTTGTCCCCGGGCAAAAAGCAGCGCCCGGGACAAGCCACCGGGGCCTTGTCCCCGGGGGACAGGCGGCACCTGGGACAAGCCACCGGGGGGCCTTGTCCCTGAGCGACAGGCGGCGCCCAGGACAAGCCACCGGGGGTCTTTTCCTTGGACAATTTGAACAGCCTCTTACTTGGACTTGATCTCGTGGAGATTTCCCCCAACACATAGTAGACGGGTTTGTGCACACCCTCTCTATCTGCGATCAGAACAGCGCTGACCGCATGTGGTGTGGCCACCAAGTAGAGAAGTAATGGTTCTTCTTTGTCGGGAGAAACCAAGATCAGCGGACTGAATAGATACGCTTCTACCTTCTGAAATGCCTTTTCGGCCTCATCAAACCATGTGAAATTGTGGTGTTTGCGTAGGGCTTTGAAGAACAGTAGTCCCCTTTCGCCTAGTCGCCATATGAACCGGCTTAATGCCGCCATGCGACCTACTAGACGTTGAACATCCTTGATGGTTGAGGGAGACCTCATCTGTTCGATAGCCCTGATCTTTTCAGGATTGACCTCGATTCCTCTGGAACAAACAAGAAAACCAAGAAGTTTTCCTGATGAAACCCCGAAAGAACATTTCTCTGGGTTTAATTTTATTCCATATCGATTTAAATTACAGAAGGTTTCAGCGAGATCGTCTAGATGAGACAATCTTTTTGAACTTTTTACAACCAGGTCATCTATGTAAGCTTCAAGATTGCGCCCCATCTGGGAAAGAAAGGTCTTTTGCATCAAGCGCTGGTATGTGGAACCTGCGTTCTTAAGACCGAAAGGCATTCTGACGTAGCAGTAGGTGCCGAACGGTGTGATGAAGGCAGTCTTCTCTTCATCTTATTCTGCCATGCTAATTTGATGATGTCCAGAGTAAGCGTCCAGGAAACTCATCAGTTCACAACCAGCAGTAGAATCGACCAGCTGGTCGATGCGGTGAAGGGGGAAGTCGTCCGTCGGACAGGCACTATTGAGGCTGGTGTAGTCGACGCACATGCGCCACTTGCCATTTGACTTGCGGACAATGAACAGATTTGCAAGCCATTCCGGATGATCGACTTCGCGAATAAATCCGGCTTTTAGGAGTTTGTCCAACTCCTCTCGGATGGCTTCCTGCTGATCCACAGCAAAACGCCTGAGCTTCTGCTTTATTGGCCGCTGTCGAGGTTGAATTGCTAACCTGTGCTCGATTACTTCCCTTGGGACACCAGGCATGTCGGATGGTTTCCACGCAAACACATCTGCGTTAGCCCAGAGGAAAGCAATGAGCTCGAGTTCCTATTTATCATCCAGGCCTGATCCAACCCGAATTGTTTTGGACGGATCATCTGGGTACAATGGAACCAGTTTGAGTGTTTCATCTGGTCGAGAAGTAGCCTTGATCGTATCAGTGGACACTGTGGTGATCTGAGCGTCTCGGAGGGGAAGTTGGTCCACCATCTCTAGGGATAGCTGATCACATGTGAATGCCACGTTGCGACTACCTCGGACCAAAATAACACCCTTGGGGCCAGGCAACTTGCCGCACTGGTAAGCATAGTGCGTAGCCATCATGAATTTAGCAAGAGTTGGCCTGCCAAAGATTGCGTTGTAAGCCGAATCACAATCAATTACATCAAAAGTAACTAATTCTGTTCAGAAGTTATCTGGTTCTCCCAGTGTAACCGGGAGCACCACCTGTCCCAATGGCATCATAGAGGGACCAGGAATTATCTCATAAAATGGATGGATTATGGGCTTGATTTTCGAACGAGGAATCTGCATCTCGTCGAGCGCCTTGACCAATAAGATGTCCAAGGAGCTACCTCCATCGATTAGGACGCTTTCGACTCTCGCATTGCTGATAATCAGGGTAATGACCAGAGGCAGCCTCAATGGTCTAGTAAGCCCCGCAGGACAATCAGAGCGATCAAACGTCAAGGGTGTATCCGACCAACGGGGGTACTGAGGTTCACCAAGGGAAGTCTCCATTTGGTTAACCTCTCGATAAAAGGCTTTAAATTGCCTCTTAGAAACAAAAGAGGAGGAACCTCTAAAAATAACATTAACATGATTACGAGGTACCTGGTAAGACATCTCTTCGTCCCCGTCGGCGTCTCTAAGCCCGCAAGCTTGTTCCTTAGTTGGTAAGGTCGGCATAGGTCCGATCCCCTGGTAAAAGTCATCTAGCTGCTTCAACCAACTCCTGTAATTCTTGAGGTCGTGGCCTGCGGAGTTGTAACACCCTGAGTTTAGGGGTGAAAACTTCCTTTTTCATGAATAGCATGCATGCATATATCTGTAGTAGTAGCCAGATCATTGTCTATATCAAGCCCTAAAATTTCCAAATTTATTCCATAGACCCAAATCAAGATCAGATTACTCAGATGTGATCTATTAGTTACTCTGAACCTAAAAGTCTTCAGAAGCCAGATTCAATTCCATCTCTAAATCCCAGATTTGTCAAAACTTCTGTTTTCGAAAGCAGAATTAAGTTAATTACCCTAAATACTCTGAACTCAGATTTAGCCAAATCTTGATCTAATTCAGAGCAGATTATTCTTAGATTATGATTATAGATATGCCAATACCTTAAACCAGAAAGTTGGCAGCCAGATTTCATCATCTAAACTCTTTTCGCAAATCAGTCCAAGAGGTATCGCAGCTCAGTCCTTTTCCAGATTTTACATAAGCCTAAAAAGGCTAAATGTTGCAAATCAACACCAAATTTAGAATTTCTTCAGCAAACCTCTTCCAAATGCTATTTGAAACAATTTCCCCTTCTGTCCAGATTTCAAAATCTCATCCTAAATGCTAGAATTCGAAATCGACCAAAACTTAGATTTCAATTACCCTAAAATACCCTATTTTCAGTTTATATAAAAAACTATTCAAATGTGCCAAATTTTATCAAATATCTTTACCAAATATTTTGTTGAATATAGTTTGCCAGATCAGTGCAATAGAATTCAGTTTTAACCTTCTAAAATCTCCAAATTTGCAAATCAATCCAAAACCCAAAATTAGAAATTTCAAATCAATCCTTCTCTTCTTTTTCAGCCTTTTTCGACCAGCTCTGGTCGTTCCTTTCGACCAGTCTTCAGAGGCCGCTCGACCAGAGCTGCGCTGTGCTTCCGCGCCGTGTTGCCTGGCCGCCGGACAGAACTTTTTGCCGCCTATGTTTGTGAGCAATCGTGCCACCTTGTGTGCACGTGACCTCAGCCAGAACTTCGCCGTAGCAGTGCTGCGACCGGAGGATTTTCGCCCGTGCCCTAGCTACGTTTTCGCGCGCACCCGTGAAGGCACATTTTGCATATTCTTACGTGTCGTTGCCAGAGCTGTGTCACTGCCTCCGCATCTACCCCATCCCAAATCAAATTCCAATGCGCCCCGACCGCTGCTGGCAAAGCTGTTGCACCGCCTGTGCGCCGTCACATCACCGTTCACCGCTGTTGCTTTTGCGCCTAACCAGTCTCATCACGGTGCCAATTTCCTTGTTGTTCCCTCTTTGCAAGCTTCGCCGTGCCTATTTAAGCACCCCTGTACCCATTAACTTCTTCACACTTCACCAGAAATCAGCTAAGTCCCAGATTGTCCCACCTTCATTTTCTTCTTCGACGAACTGTCGAGGAGGCTCACGGTGCCAGCACGCTCCACTGCACCACTTGCCAAATTAAAGCCACCAGTGAGTTTTTCTTATCCTTCCCTCTGTGTGATAGCATTTAATTGCTCATTGGTGACCATTAACGCCAGCGATCACCGGAATTCTCAATTGCCCTGTTCCGGCAATGCAGCTTGATTTATCCCAAATTAGCCTTCGAATCTATAGATTAAATTGATTAGTGAACTATTCTTAGCAAGCCAGTGCATCAAGATTTTAAAATTTAACTCGAATCGAAGCTGTTCTCAAATTAGAATTTTACCAGAAACTGGCTCACGTCGCCAGGCCTCTCCGGTAATCCTCCAGTCAAATTGACTTCACCAACAGCTTCCTTATACCTCTTAGATACTCCTCGAGCAAGGAATTGGGTTCGATCGACCTGTATCAAAAATGCCCAATTCCCGTGTCATCTTCTCCGGCGCCGTTCACCGGAAAAATGATTACGGCCGATCCAGCTTCAACCACTTTGTCCTCTAGATGTGCCTCAATCTCCTGAGTACTTTTGTCTTCTAGCTCGACACCTAGATCGGTCTAGATTGAAAGTAATAGCCTTGCCAAGATCTGGGTCTAGAACTATTTCAGTGCAGTGAGATCACCGCAGTCCATCACCGGATTTCTTGCCATCCGGCCATCTTCAGCAGTGGAGCCTGTTATGTTTTTTGTTCCTGTTACTCAAGCCTACCTCCTAGACAACGTTAGCACACCAGTTGAACCCTTGCACAGCATTTTATGCTTAGCCCTAGATTTTGACGTTGCCAGCCCTATGCCAGAGCTTGTCAACCCGTGGCATTGGCCTTGTTCACTTTCTTCTGGCTATGCATTTTAAAAATAACTTTGTCCACTGAAATTGTAGAGCTATAATCTACATTTTCTTCTACTACCACAACTTGAGATAAGCACTCTAGCTTTTCTTAAAGCTATGTCAGAGCCTTAAACCGAATGTCGATCTGTTGACATTCGTTAATTTTGATCAAACCAGCCACAAAATTGATGTCCTTATTTAAACCTTGAAACCCTAAGAACATCTCATACCTATCCTTAAGCCCGAATTCCTTGAAACCCTAGAATCTTGACTCAGTTCAGTCTGTAGTCTCAACTAATCTCAGCATTATTGAATTATTCTATTAAGCATATCTGCATATAAGTCATAAAACATTTTAATATAATTAGTAACCATCGTGTGTTTGTTTATCGTTGAGCAAATCCAGAAGTTGAGTTCGAGGACTTCGTTGTCGACCCGTCATCAATTGCTGTCTCTTACGACGCGGAAGGCAAGTCATATTCTTGGACATCGTGAACCTATATTTTAAGAGTTGCTATAATATAACCTTGAATATAAATAATATTGCAAGTGAAAGATTGAGAATGGTTGAATTATGATTGGCAGTACTAGACTGGTTATCTGTGAAATGTGAAATGAACAAGTTTTGAGCCATGAACTAATATATATTTATGTATATACTTATATTCATGAAATAAAACCCTTAGCCGTGACCAGAATTTTGGTAAGGAATGGCGGTAGCACTGGAGGTGCTTAACTGCAAAGGATGTGCAGGCACTGAAAGTGCATGGTTGTGGATGGTCTGGTATATAAGGACTAGAACCTTGTGTTGTGCGTCTAGTGGCATGAAACACGTGCTAACCGCAAGCCTAGTATGGGACAGGCCTGAACAAGTACTTATGTGGATCGCACATGAAACCCCTGCATGAGATGTGAAGTGATGCACGATTTTGCACGGAGTGCGGCTCCTACACATATCACTAAAGGTGATCATGCACGCTGATCCAGTAATGGGAATATGCATAGGGGTGGGGGTTTGGGTACAACCCGCCACAACTGTGGTTCGCGAGAGATCCACAGGGTCAGGGGTGAACTGTAAGTGAAACATAACAAAAGTTCTTGTTATCTCCACCTTGCCACTCACAGTATGAAGTGAGTCAGTGGTCCAATCATTTTGATAGGAAAGGCATGAAAGTGGAATATCTTGCAGGTAAATTGGTACCTCTCTGCAGAGTTAAAAACATATTCGAATACTCTGAGCTCCCGGGTTTATAGGAGTCTGCTGCGGTGGATTAAATCCACAGGGTGTGACACAAGTATGTTTTCTAAATAAAATTTGTTCAGTCAAGATTACCCAAATGACATGTGTTGTCATGATAAGGAGTGCTACCGTGCGCTGTAGTGCTATAATCTAGTGAACATGAATAGTGATGCTATATTATGAAAAGTACTGCCATGAGATAAGATAAGAGGAGATATGAAAGAAAAAGGTTATTTTACAAACATCCATAATTCTTGACTAGTCTAGATTCATATCATCACTACTATATGTATCTACTCTTACCTATGACTTGCTGAGTAGTAAGTACTCACTCTTGCAACCTTCAATCCATTAGAAGGAGCGTCGAAGTTTGGCGCAAGCGATGAAGATCATCTTCTTTGCCAGGCTTCTCATAGCAGTTTGGAAGTTTTTGAGGATAGCATCGTACAACATCTCCTTGTTGTAAATCGATCCTTCTGGTTGGTTGAACAACCAGGTCCGTGCCAGACCTTCCAAGACCATTGGCAAATAATTTGCCATGACCCATTCGTCTCCTCCGACCGCTTGGATGGTAGTAACGTAGATCTGAAGAAATTCAATTGGATTTTGAGTCCCATCAAATCTCTCGATCATACCGGGTTTGAACTTATCAGGACAGACTACATTCCGTAGTCAAGGTGAAAAAGCTTTACAACCCACGTACATACTGCGTGGTCGTAGATCATCGCGACTAATGCTGTGGCAGACTTGGGGAGGCTCACGACATGGTCCCATAGGTGAGTGTACTGGTATGCGATTATGGTCGCGAGAAATACCAGTTCATCTAGTCTTGTGGTGTTGGGAATGTGTCCTGGCGAGGTCGCCTCAGCCAGTGGTGAATAGTTTAGAGAGGGAATAGGCATGTAATCACGGCCACGACCTCCCAGAGAGGGTTGTCGAGACGTTCCCGAACCAGGGTCGCGAAAAATGGTACCTCAGCAAGTTGTCGCTAGTCGTAGAAGATCTTCTACGACATTGCAAACCTCAGCCACTGTAACATCCCTGTTTTTCCCCAAATCTTTCCCAATCTAAGTCAGTTATCTCAGGAATATAATCCAGGGTATGCCAATAGCTTAACCCAAAAAGTTGGCAGCAGAACTCCTTCGTTTAGCCCTTTTTCACAAATCAGCCCAAAAGTATCAGAAATTAGTCCTTTCCAGATTTTCCAGAAGCCCGAACAAGCTAAAAGCCACATATTAACTCCAAATTTTGATCTGATTTAGGGAATATCTCCCATTGACTATTCTAAGCAAATTTCCCTTCTATGAGAATTCTAAAATGTCATTCTAAGACCCTCTTTTTAGCCTCGCAATTTTCCAAACCCTAATTATCCTAATTACCTTGTTTTTGTTTCAGCTCAAAACCTAATCAAAACCCTAAATTCTATTATTCTTCATTGCTAAACTATTTCTTAAGTTTAGTAAGCCACCCTGGTAAAATTCTTTTCAGCTCAACCTTATCAATTCTCCATATTTACAAATTGGTCCTAAAATCAAGTTTTTGTAATTGCAAATCAGTCCAGACCTCTTTTTCCAGCCCTTTTCAACCAAGACCCGGCTGCTGTTTTGACCAGAGCTCCAGCACCATTTCGACCAGTGCATTCGCCATTTTTCCTCGCCGCCGGCCAAGATGTGACGTCGCCTGTGCTCGTGGTCGCCCGTGCCTACAAGTGTGCTCATGTCCATGCCAAGTCCTTTGCCGTGGCAGCGCTTCGACCAGTAGCAGCAGCTTCAGCGCGCGCCCTTGGAGAGGTTCACGTTGCATGCGCGTATGTATCGTTGCCGGAGCAACTTCGTCGCCTCCACCTCTGCACCGTCCAGGACAAAGTTCATAAGTCTCCGACCGTAGCTGGCAAAGCTGGATAGCTGCCTGCACGCCGTCGCGTCATCCTCATAGCTGTTTCTCTTGCGCCCGTCCGGTCACATCCCCGGCACAAGTTTCGTGGTTGTTTTCCCTCGCAACTTCTGTCCCTCGCCTATTAAAACCCTCCAGAAACCTGTTTCTTCGCTGTGCATTTGACTTAGCCACTTTCACTCTCCTTCTTCTCCTTTCGTCTTCATTCCCGGCGAGCCACCATTGAGGCAATCGTCACCAGAGCATTTCACTGTCCCAAACTCCACTTTGATCACACCAGTAAGTCACCTGTGCCCATCTCCCTGTGTCATAGCAACCAATTGGCTGCTGATGATACTCATCGCGGTGATCGTTGAAAATTCCAAATGCCCTGTTCCTACAATTAAACCTTCCCCAGCCATCTTCTTAATCCCTTCCAGTGAAACAAATCAATCCTCCAGAGATTCTTAGCAAGCCTACTTAGCCAGTTTTCAAATTGATGCCGTGTCGTGAGTTTTCCCAATTCTTTGCGCGCCGCCGTGAACACCTCACGTCGTCGGCACGCCTCGCCGTGTCTTCACCCCTTTTGACTCAACCTACACTTTCCCTGTGTCCCCTAGATGTTTTTACCCAAGCCATTTGGATAGCATTGCTATGTAACACCTGTTTCACTTCTCACCGTCGTCTCCAAGTCCGGCGTCAACACCGGTGAGCCTCCAAACTCTTTTGCAACCCAATCCCTCGCTCCAGCACCATCAGTGTCACCCCAGGATCAAAACCCCTTAAATCAATTTTAAGAATCTTCAACCCCAACTCTCTGTCACCATAGCCCATCTTCGTTTCTGGTGGCCGACGATTTGAACTTTGTCGTTCACCATCGTCAAGCCACCTCTGCCCAATTCACTACACCAGTAACTTCACCTTGAGCTCGCCTACACGTTTGACAAAGTTAGCCAAGCAGCGCATGCGTGATTTGTCCAGACGCGCAAGCCCTAGTGCGCTGCAGTGCACTGGCACTCAATTTTCCTTTGCCAGGAACTTTGCTGGACTTTTCTGTCAAAACCATTTTGTCAATTAGATGCCTTACTGTGTTTGGCACCTAATTCTTCCTTTTAATCTCATTTTGATCTTTTGGAAACTCCAGATTAGCACTATGCCTTTTCAGTCAATGTCAGGCCGTGAACCGAATGTCAGCCTGTAGACATCCGATGCATCTGAGCCAAACCCTGTGAACCATGCCCAAGTATCGTCAAGCAGATCATTTCCATTTCATACATTTTTATACTTTACCAATTATTTTCTATAGCAAGTAATTTCTGTATTACTTATGTGCTGTTTTGTTTCGTTGTTTTCGTGAGAGAGCAAAACCAGAAGCAAAAGGATCAAAAGGAATATTTGAAGACCAGCAGAGCAGTTAGACCCCGCATTGCAAGTCAAGTCTCATTCCCTTGACCATATCTCTCCTAATATTTTAAAGTGAACTAAATTAAATTCTGTTTTGAATATATGCATGCTTTATCTTCAAGCTAAGTGTTATGTTGAAGAATGTGAATAGATATGACCTAATCTCTTGTAAAGCCCCTTTATATTTGTGTATCACCTGCACCCTTGTCACCCTAGGACATCATGCTTAGGATATGCTCATACTGTATGCATTAGTGTTAAGTGGCCGATTGTATGAGAAAAGTGCTTAAAACACTTTTTGTGAAAGAAAATGTGAATTAGAATTGATAGTGAGGATGGTTTGGATGGTTGGCTATTGTGTGCGCATTGGGAATGTGAATGTCTCCTCACTATTGATTCATAAGGACAAGACCCTTTTGTTCTACCTCTATGCGGCATGAAAATTCTACCAACCACTTGCCTGGTATGGGACAGACACAACTTAGTAGCTTTCTTGGTATTAACCGTTCCCTGCATGGTATGTCAGTCCGATTTCTCGCGTGGAAACTGGTGGGTCACAGATGGCCGTGAGTGGTGTGAGATCAGAAAAATAATGAGAGGATAAGGTGTAAAGAAGGAAGTCACCCTATGCCTGGATTGAGTCGTGCGTGGCTGTATCCATAGGTCATGTGTCTTGCAAGGACATAGACCAAGGCTAGGTAGATCGGGCAGTGGGGAGGACCCACAATGGTATCTTAGACTTAACTGTCTATTTACCAGGCAGGGATATTGTTAATACTAGACTGCAAAATCATTATGTGATCTCGGCCTTGTCACATGTGTATAGTCGCATGGAGAGGTACCGACTTGAAAGTCGAGAGAAGAAGTGGATTTAAAAAGAGGTACACCTTTGCAAAGTTTTAAAAAGTATTGGATACTCTATACTCCCAGGTTATGGAGTCTGCTCGCAGTGGATGCTATCCATGTGGTTTTAGCACAAGTAATATTTGGAAAGTTTTCTTAATGTGGATTAATAAAAGTGGTGACTCATGAAAGACTACCACACATAATGTTTTCTTAAGCCTACCTTAAGATTTTCAAAGCCTGCTTTTGGAAATAAAACCTTTTCTTTAGAATTTTAGAATGAAAACCTTTTCTACTCTTATTTATAAAACTAAGACCTCTTTCCTTGAGAACTCCGCATCTATGTACTTGCATTCGCATAACGAGACTTGCTGAGCATCGTGTGAAAACATGCTCAACCTTGCCTTTTTAAACAAATTCAGAAGAGAGATTCGTCGATCCCGATTCCTTTGGTTTCGAGTACCAAGAAGAAGAAGGAAGTGCTCCTGATGATTCGATCTTCTAGAAGGGTCATGCGCCGAGTTGAGTCAGATGTGGTGGAAGCCCCTCCTGTGCCACTGTTGACTGAAGTGAAGATCTTTGTTGTTGCTTTTTGTGTTGATCTTTGTGTTCGGTACTTTGATACTGAATCTTCTTTTGAGAAACTTGTTATTTTTGTAGCAACTCTAATTAGCGTCATTCTTGGCGTTATGATATTGTAATATTGGTCCTTGCGACCTTGTACCTATTTAATTATCTCTACTACAATTTAATGTATTTCCTGTTGTTGTGAGCTTATGTTGTACCTTTCTGAGTGCAATCCACCTGGGCGATTACCACCGGATTCCTCAAATGAGGGTCCCACAACATCTACGTGATCCTTGAGATCGAATTCATTCTCAGAATCGTGTAGGCAACGGAAATGATCCATAAATACAATGAATCTTGATCAAAATGTCTTCACAGCCCCACAGTGGGCACCAACTGTCGATGATTGGAACCCTGGGGTTCTTTTATCGATCTTATACAAAGAAGAGTGTGAGAAAGAAAGGAGCCAATCAGATAAATTCTCAAGATGTTCAAAGTATCTATGAATCTAAGAATGGGAAGAAGTTATCCAGGTTCGGGCACTCTTAGAAGAGTAATGACCCTACGTCCTGTGTATTTGACTATGTGGGTGACGAGGATTATAACTCGAGTTAGTCACGTTTTCCGTTTTATAGTCACAAGGGCTACAGAACGAGATTTTGTACCTCTCTATGGTCTCAAGTACCCAAGAGGGAGACAATAGAATAGTTCAAGATCTTCTGGATGTAACCTAATCCATGGTCTCACTCTGTGATGTCACGGGTTTTGTGGTATCTAAATATCCACAATACCAAAGTCACAGAGATCATGGTCTCGCATACCTACGAACAATGTGCACATGGAGATATTTTCCCGTGGTTGCCCAGGTCATGGAGGACATAAAGATAACCATGTATTGTTGTAGTTAATACACGACCTCAGCTTACTAAAGAGTTAAAACATCCAACGGATATATGATTAGCCTCATTCAATCATATATAGCAGTTGCGCCTATTTTACCACTACTGTCGCCTAGATGTTTCAACTCCTTAAGTTCCTTGTATCTGACAAGAAGGTGAAAGTGTAATCATAAACGGGCATAATTACACATTATGGCCGGCGCACGTCTGCCTCTCAGTGACTCTCCAAATCCCGTAACCGACGACTAGCATGAGCTATAAAAGGAGGATCGCCGGGAGAGATCAGGGGACCAAGCAAGAGCTTCAATACCGAATACTTTAGAATTAGAGACAGTAGATCAATTTACATTGTAAGCTAAAGAGAACAAGATTGTTCTTAGTCCATCTAAGAACATCCTTGGTTCTCTTCTTGTAATCCTCAATTTACATAGTGAAATCCCAACAGGAAGTAGGGCTATTACTCACCGTCAGAGGGCCCGAACCTGTATAAATTTCTTTCTTCTTTTGACATAGATACCGTAATTTACCTGAGCTTCACCTTAGATTGGCTTCACATTCCCCTTTAATATTTTACGTAAGTGCGACTAAGGACCAGAGTCCCAATCGTTGACAGCTGGCGCCCACTGTGGGGCCAATTTCAAGGTGTCTTTCTTCATCAGGAACTTTGGTAAGCCATGTCAGGAGTTTATGATTATAAAAAATGATTTTGATCTTGCAGATTATGCCAATCTTAACATGGAGGATGAGACTCTCTACATGGAAGAAAATGAAGTGCCCTCAGAGCCTGCTACTGAGGAGTATCCTCAGGACTTGATCCATGATCAAGAACCTGAATAGGCTGTACGTTCACCTCCTGTGAGTCCTACCACATCGAATGGTGAATATGTGCCAGAACCCATCGTCCCAGATGATGTGGGAGATGAGAACCTTGAGTTCAGTCTAGAAAGTTTTGCTCCAGAAAACTTGAATTCTATCTTTGATTTTGAGTCTGAATTAGATGAGGAGATGCTTTCCCCGTCTGCGACTTTGGTTCCCCGGGAAGTTGCTGTGCTTTCTGAGGAAACCCCTGAGCAACGTGCTACCAGGGAGGAAGAAGGACGCAAGCGGGAAGAAATTGTAGCTTGTGTGCAGTGAGAAGCAGAGGTTCGTAAGGTCACAGACCAAGTTTTGCAACTTGCGCGATCTCACCATGATACTGTAGCTTGTGACCTGGCCCCTAGAACCTCTCTCGTCCATGAAATCATCATGGTCGCAGTGAGACCAAATTTCTCCATCAGCTCTAGCTTGTTCTCCAATGGATGAAGTTACTGTAACTCCCATGGCACCCAGAAGGAGCACACATGAGCATATTCATGTGATTGCAGATACTCTTCGCAATCCTCCTTCTGATCTGGCGAATGATGAAAGAATTCTGTTTGCAAGGATTTTGGTGGACAACCTCGATGAGATAGCAACTATTGTCACTCCAACATCATCCTCGCGATCAGCAACTCGCTCTCGTGAGTGGGACAATTATCACTTGAGCCAGGGACATTCCCGTGGACACAGTCCGTCGGTTCGGTATCGTAAAACTACGCGTACAGGTAATTCTAGTGACCTTTGACGTGAGCCAGTACATTCGTGATTAGGACCGTGAGTAGATCACTAGTACAGAAAAGTTTTCTTCTATTGGTAAAAAACACCCTTCTACTATCGGTTTTTGTACCGATAGAGATAGACACGATAGAACAAGACAGAACATTTTCTATCGGTAAATAACCGATAGAAAAACTTCACTATTCTATCGGCATCTTAGGAGTGTACCGATAGAAAACCCGTCATAGTCTGACGTTTGTTAAAGAGTTTACCGATAGAAAAAATATAGTACTCGGTTGTGAATGAGTTTAGCGGCAGGAAAAGTACCACTATTCTAACGGTTAATTATAAGTTTACCGACAGAACAAAGCTTAGTATTCTCTCGGTTGGAAATGAGTTTACCGACAGAAAAAATGATTGTACTCTCTCGGTTGTGTATGAGTTCACCGGCAGGAAAAGTCACACTCTTCTAACGGTTAATTTCGAGTGTACCGATAGAAAAAATGACAGTAGTCTCTCGGTTGTGTGTGAGTTCACCGGCAGGAAAAGTCACACTCTTCTAACGGTTAATTTCGAGTGTACCGATAGAAAAAACGACAGTAGTCTCTCGGTTGTGTGTGAGTTTACCGATAAAAAAAGTGGTAGTAGTCTCTCGGTTGTGTGTGAGTTCACCGGAAGGAAAAGTCACACTCTTCTAACGGTTAATTTCGAGTGTACCGATAGAAAAAAGGACAGTAGTCTCTCGGTTGTGTGTGAGTTTACCGATAGAAAAAGTGGTAGTAGTCTCTCGGTTGTGAATAAATTTACCGATAGAACAATCACATATACAGTACGTTATTTACATTCACAATACAGTACATTCACATATACAGTACAGATGCAATACAGTATAGATTGGATACACAATACAGTACAGATGCAAAGAAGGGTAAATTCACAGAACAAATTGACACATTAGACAGTTATTCACATTTATTCACATATATATGGACAAATACAAATTGCAATCCAATGTGGACATTTATTCACATATATATTCATTCACATGTATATAAACAGTCTATGCACAGAGTACACGAAAAAGAGAAAATTGTCGTGGCGGATGGTTGGGCACAACTTCCTCCATGACATATTGAGCCCAGATTTGTCGAAGATCTCTAATCTTTGTATTTTCGTATTGGTCTTTCGACATGGCGATCTGCAAGCATGTGTGAATACTGAGTAACTAACTTCCTAATTTAGAACGTGACACCCAATTTGCAAATTTGAGTTAGCTATCGATGCTTACCTGGGGGAATTGGGCAAAGTTTGTCTGCACCAGGTCGTACATGTAGCACAGCACATAAAACCCGCATTCCCACGATTGCGGCTACTGATGGCACTGAGATAATTGCATATGCGAAGACATGTTAGTTACTGTTTCCATAAACTAATTAACAATAAACAAAAAGTCTCGTGAGTACCTCATATTCTTTCCAAGCTAGTAGGGAGCCCTGCAGTGCGGCATGCCTCCCTCCAGCAGACACATATTTATCAAAAGCCCTGCATTTCAGTTAGTATTGCCGGTTAATGTATTATCATTAGCTAGTGAGGTAAAAATTTAAATCAAACATATAAGTTACTTACGCCTCCATATTCCCCTTGACCACATATTTGATCGATAATTTGTCATGCATCGAATCGAGGTAGTACACCTCGTTCCTCGGCGGACAGATCACGATGAGGATCCAGTGGCCCCTACATTGTACGTAAAAGAGGACCGCTAGCTCAAAGTATATCTCAGGTGTAACATACAAGATTGAGTTAAATTAGTACGAAATGCACTAACCTTTAGTGGTACGGCACCAGAATGAACTCCCTGTCCTGCTGCACCATCAGCACCTTGGATATGTACTGCTCAGCGTGCGCGGCGTCGTGCTCTAGCATCATGAGGCATATTTTCTCTGGGTCGAGGAAACCCACCTTGTCACACGCAGCCTCTGATGCTAGCCTGTACATGCACCTGCATGCAAAGGACGACATTAGTATTGCACAGAAAGTTACTACATTTCAAATGAACTACAACAATGCAGAGTTAGCATACAGAGTTAGAAAACAGCAATACATAGCATCAGCAAACTCACAAGACTCCAGTCCGTATGATGGACATATCGAGCTCCCGCCAGTTGTAGAGGTCGAACAGATCCTCGTGTGCCACGGATATACTCCCGGACTCACGGTGGAACTGCCCAGGCCTGTAGGGAACTAAGAAGTTCAGATTGCGCTGAGCTCGGTGTAGGTACCACTCGTGGAGGTCTCTGGTTGATCGATCCAATTTGCGCAAAGCTGCCTCCGACACGAGTGGGAACCCGTTCCTGAACCTCTCCGGCTGTCCCTGTCGCCCTTTGCCCTTGCCTTTTGCCGGGGACAGAGCGCATACCTTCGAAGGCAAGGGCGAGGTGATGGCGGCTTTCTTCCGAGGTGAAGGCGTGGATGCGCTAGGTGGGGTCGAGGCCGTCTTTGATGTGTCCAGGTTAGCACGAGATCGGGCCTCATGCCCCGAGCTGGGGGCGCAGTCCCCTGGTAGCCCGGCGGCAGGCCACTTCAACTAATGAGCACGGATGTTAGATTTTGCAAGTTGAGTGTACTGAGTAGGATGTAATCTAAAATGTGTAGGATTTACCGGTTGTATTAGAAGACACTTCTTGGGCCACTGTACGTAGGAGCCCACTGCCTCAGCAAGTGTCTGCAGTTCCCCTGTTGGGACTGGCAACGGAGAATCGTTGTAGCCCGGCATGGCCATGTCCACCTGTACCTTTGCAAACCCCAACCGCAGAGGTACACAGTGGACCCGGACATCCGGCCCAGACGGATATACGAAGCCGTGTCCAACCACTTCCTGCCTGTCGCCTAGGTGATTCAGTAGGATGTTGCCCTCCGGCTTCTGCAAATTTGTAAATATTAAAACAGGTTAGCGAAACAACTCTAACAGAATGGGAGTGGCATCAACTTAAGTGCACAGATGAAGTCTTGCAGTACCTCAAGTAGATCCACTGGATCCGCGAGGACCTTTGAAGCGCAACTGCTTATCCGACCCCGCGGGGTACCGTCGTCATGGGGATCCGCATCTGCACTCTTGGCTAGCAATGCATCTCTCAACCGTGCAAACTCTTCCCTCATTTGTGCGACCTCAGACTGCACCTCAGCCCGTATGTCCGCCCGTACCTCAGCCCGTATCTTATCAGAGAGCTTCGCTTCCTTTTCCTTCCAGGAGCGGGCTTTCTTCCTCGGTGGAGCCGGATCTGCGAAACTGGCCTTCAACGACACAATGGCTCCCACGGCCTGTGTCCGCCCGGGATGCTCCTTATTTCCTAGAGCCCGGGTGAGGATGTCGTTCTCCCTCTGCGGGGTAAACAATCCCTCCACTGCCTCCTCAAAAGAGCTCTATTACATTTAAAGGTACCTTGTGAGACAAATTGCCTTATATACACTTGTGCGCACACAGTTTACGAGGTTAGCCAACTTACCATTCGCCTCACAACGTCGGCGTCCCCAGGGGTTGCGAACTGCACAGACCCCGTGGACGACACAGACCCCCTCCCCCTCCACCACCACTTGCACCTCTCATCCCGGATCTCGGAGAGCGCCAACTCAGGGGTGTCGATGACAGGATTTTACTCGTCTTCCTTCTTCCACTGCTCCTCCTTCCCCGCATAGCCCCGGGATCCGAGCCAATGCGGGTGGTCGTTCCTCTTCTGGATCGCCCTATTCTTCTCGCTAAGGGCCTTGAACTCCTCAGTCCCCTTCTGCTTGGTGAATTCCTCCCATACCTCCTCCGATATGAAGGGGTACTTCTCGCAAGGAGATTTCCCCGCAGCGAGGAAGTTACTGACGAGCCAGCTCTTAAAGGTTTTCCATGTTCCGTTCATGTCCTTCAAGCAGGCCGTCCTAGGTGTATCGTCGGGGATGTTCCACTTAGCCTATTTTCAAAAAATGCATACAATTAATCACGAGTTAGTTAAACTTTAGTATAAGCCAAGAGAACATGATTATGAAAGAGTTCAGCGATTTCAGTTAATTTAACCTTCACTTCCGCCCACAACTTATCCCTCTCGTCCACTGTCACGTCCTTCCAACTCTGGACGGTGATCTTCACCCTTTCTTTCGCCAACAGCCCAACGTAGGTCGTGTACTTCCCAGCATTCTTTCCAATCGGCCTCCCAAATTGGTTGAACTCACAAGAAAGATCCGTGCGTTTGGCCAAACGGCCCAACGTCGTCGCGCCTCGCCCCACCCTCTTGCGCTGGGATGTAACAGCTGCATCTTCAGTTATGTTGGGGTTGGCCCTAGTCGAACCACTAGTACCATCCGATGAAGACGACAACATGTCTTTCCCTACAAAACCATCAACAAACCATCAAAAATTTAATGGAAACACAAACCAAATCATTTTACAAAGCAAAAGGACCTATTTTAAATATTTTTTCCATCGGTAAACACAGAAGCTACCAATAGAAGATAAGATTCTATTTCTCAGCATTTACGTCTACACATTTTCATATAGGAAGCAGGCAACATATGGCAATTAATTCTTCTTAGAGTTCCATAACTCAGCCCAGGACTGGAGAGTAATTCGGGCTGCAAAAGGGATGTCCGAAGAAAATAATACTAAAAGAAAGACATGCATAAATTACTTCCTGAACTGTTCAGAAATATTTTCTATCGGTAAACACATGAGCTGCCGATAGAGCATAACAATGTTTTCCATCGGCAAAGATACGAGATACCGATATAACATATTGTTCTGGAATATTGTTGATAAGCCGCCATTCACTGGCATCACATAGTCTTGGTTTAAGTCAACATTCTCCATGATTTTCTAAACTAATATTCATGGGCCAGCATTATTATTTCACACATAACAATGTTTTCTATCGGTAAACACATGAGCTGCCGATAGAACATAACAATTTTTCTATCGGCAAACACGTGAGATACCGATAGAACATAACAATGTTCTCTATATATGGAATTTTGTTGATAAGCCACCATTCACTGTCATCACATAACATTCTCCATGATTTGCTATACTAATATTCATGGGCCAGCATTATTATTTCACACGTAAATATGCACACAAGCATCTAAGTGCCACTGTACATAATCTGATAAACCTAATGCTAATGGAATATAAAGATATTGAAGTAGCACAGAAAGTAGGTCACAACCAAAAAAGGAATAATATGGTTTATAGCACCCTCTCTTGGTTATCTTTAGCATTACCTGTATGCAATTCATCAGGACTTCACATCTATTAGGTTGGGAAAAGTCATGTATAGGCATTTGAAACATATACATCGAAGACCCATCCACATTGCCATATATTCATACCAAGTGAGTAAAAATTCCCAACCAAACTAGTACATTGCATGGCTCATGTCCTTCCAGATCCAAAGTTTTAATACTTGTTCAGAAATATTTTCTATCGGTAAACACATGAGCTGCCGATAGAGCAGACCAATTTTTTCTATCGGCAAATATAGGAGATACCGATAGAATATGTGTAAGAACACCTCCAACATACAATGTGCATTACATGGCAGTTGGATACAATTGATCACACATACAGCAGTATATATAAGTTAAAATCTCAAAATAGGTTCATTACAGCACTGGAACATATTATGTCAACCCTAATTTAAATCAACATTGCCTGCGGAATGTACATAATCCAACACAATAGGGAACCCTAGTGTAATTGCAAAACTCGAAGAATTAGTACGTACAAAACACTAGGATCAAATAAGGAAGATGCTGGAAAAAGAACGACGAATTAGGGTATTTACGGCGATCAGTTGTGGTGATGGAGAGGCGGTGTAGAACGCAGCGGCGGCCGGCGAAGGACGAAAATAAGAACCGGTGGCCGTGGCGAACCAGTATCCAGCCGGCGATCGTCGTGTGGGACAGAGGAAGTGAGTGGTCACTGCGGAGGTTGTGGTTTTCTTTGCTCTCGAAGAGACGCAGTGCTATAAGTTGGAACTGTTCGACTGGAGGGAAACTCAAGGGCCGTGTACGAGTAATAAAGTAGTGGATGACCTTTTCTATCAGTACAACCAAATAATACCGATAGAATTATGTACTTTTCTATCGGTACAACAAAATAATACCGATAGAACAAGTTAATTTCCTGGAAAAATATTTGAAGTAGTGGATTCCTTTTTCTATCGGTATAAACAATAAAATCCCGTGAGATCAATTTTTCCCAGAAAAATTTTTTAATTGAGTGCCTGAGATTATAGTATTGGGTGCCCTTTTTCTATCGGTAAAAACAACAAAATACCGTCAGAGTAATGAAAAGGTACACACAATTTAACATCAAACAGACCGTGATTGAAAGCTGTAGAATGATAAAGAAAGAGGGAAGATAGCCGGAAAATTGGAAAATTGACATAAAAAGAAATTGTTCATTCATTGTTGTTTTATCACTTATAAAAAAAAATAAAACCCAAAATGCTAGGTCAAGGGGTGATCTTAGCCCTGGCTGCATGTAGAATAGAATCAGTTTGACTTGTAGCCAGGACGCAGGACTGCTCTAGTGACAAGTTGTCCCTAGGATCAACTACTACCGCGTCGAGAAGGCCTGCGACCTCCCTCAGCTTCGCTATGGTATCCTTCATAGTCAAACCGCAGCCAGCGATGGTAATATCTGCGGCTTGCTTCTCCTCGCGAAGACGCCTCGTCCTCGCCCTGGAATTGTCACCAGCAGTCTTCATGCGCTGAATGCGCCGGAGGAGATCGTCCAGTTCAAGCCGTAGCTGAGTGTGCTTGTCCGTAAGGAGCTTGTGCTCCTCCTGGAGGGCCCTCAGCTCGGCCTTGACTTTGCCAGTGTCTTCCACGGCTCCCATTCCCTGTGCAAATCAACAGGTCAAGAATGTACTGAACATAGATTAACAATACAGGGGTAAACCCAGGAGATTTAGAGTTCTTACCGGGGAAGGCGTGGCTGACGATCCCATTGAGGTTGTCATTGTGAAAGAGAAGATAAGGAGTCGAAGCGTTCAAGAATTAGAAAAACAACAAAATACCGCGACGCATGGCGAGGTACTTATAGAATTTCCAAGGTGACGCATGGCGACACAATTGAGAATTCAAAGCGCCAGAGTATTGTTCTATCGGTACAAACAACAAAAAACCGTCAGACAACAAAATATCGTGAGACTAACGAATTTATTCTAACGGTAAAACATAATAATACCGATAGAATAAGTAAATTTTTCGCAGTGAAACTTTTGAAGTGCCTGAGACACATTAAAGTAGTGGATGTCCTTTTCTATCGGTACAAATAACAAAATACCATCAGAAAAATTGATTTTTGGAGAGCTTAATTTGAAGAAGCAAGAGGCTGCAATGAGATTTTTGCAAGTGCTATTTGAAGGGAAGAATTAAGTACTTACAGGATAAAGGTACTGTACATGTTAGAACTCATGCTGTGGAGTAAAATTGCGATATATTAATGCTGTGAACTAGCTTATCATTAAGTTCTAAAGAAAAATGTACTGCCTGATGTATTAATGATAAGTTCCTCACCATGCTGCAGAACTTGTGGGCTGTTTGCTTGGCATTTATCCCTGAAATAGAAAATAATCATCAATGGTTCTCAACCCATAATCCTTCTTCGTGATCATCTCGCAGATACGTTGTTTCGTCGATATCTTCAGTAGGGATAGATTGAATGTCCTCTAAAAATGGAGGTATTTCATCGAATTGGTTATACTCCTCTTTGTCGACAATGTCTTTGACCCCAACAATACGTCTCTTGCTGTGGAGAACAACATGCAAGTTTGGATTGGCCAGGTCAACGATGTAGAATACCTGTGTGGCTTGCTTTGCAAGTATGAATGGATCGTCTTGGTGTCCGACTCTACCAAGATCGACGAGAGTAAACCCGTAACTGTCAACTTGAACACCTCGAGGGATTTCGACCCATTGGCATCGAAACAGGGGAATCTTAAGTAATCCGTAATCGAGCTCCCATATTTCATCAATAGCACCGTAATATGAGTTCAGCGCCCTTACTGACCTGGCATCCTCGGAAATAGCAAACAGTGTCACTCCGCTACATTGCGTGCTACTCTTGGCGTCTTGAGCTCTTGTGTAAAATGAATACTCATTGATGTCGTACCCTTGCCAAGTCCCTACAGTGAATCTTGGGCCTCTAACCAACCATGTCACAGTTTCACTTACGGAGCCCTCGGCAGCTCGCGTGACTCATTCTTGGATCCACCCAGCAAATTTCCTGTTATGTTCTCTGGTGACCCAAATGTCTGACTTCGAAGGATTCTGTGACCGTAACATTACCTTGTGCTCGTGTATGTATGGCTCGACCTCCGTCATGTGTTGTAAGACCCAAAAATGTGATTTTGCGTACACATCACGGGTGGGGATGATAGCTTTGAATCTAATCGTTCTGATGCCCTGAAGCCTACCCTCGTGTCGAGACCTAGGAACGCCAATTGGGTCAACCCCGGCCATATAATCTGTGCAAAATTCAATCACCTCCTCGGTGGCATAACCTTCCATGATACTCCCCTCGGGTCGACGACGAGTCCTTATGTATCCCTTCAATACACCCATAAATCTCTCAAATGGATACATGTAGCGCAGGAACACGGGTCCACAAAACTTAATTTCTCTGATAAGGTGAACAATCAGATGGACCATAACATCAAAAAAGGATGGAGGGAAATACGTCTCGAGTTGACAAAGAGTTGTAGCCACGTCGCGTTGCAAAGCGTCCAGTCCATCCGGATCAATTACCTACGAGGACACAATTGCGCCAAATATTCATATCAGAAAAATCTTCTAATTAAGCTCCACAAATGGAGGTAATGAACTTATAGTACGAGTGCCAACCAATCTTAGGTCCTTCATGGACACAAGTTTTTTCAAGTTCGCGGAGTACCCACATGGAACGTTAACACCGTGTAGGCACCGACAGAGTTCTGTTTTTTCGCTCTTGGACAACGTATAGCAGGCCGGGGGGAGGTATGTACGCTTTCCATTCTCTAAAGGTGCAAGGTCAGTCCTTATCCCCATTTCCACCATGTCACGACGAGCTTTCACACCATCCTTTGTCTTTCCCGGAATGTTCAACAACAAACCAATCAAACTGTCACAGACATTTTTCTCTACATGCATGACGTCAATGCAATGTCGAACATGTAAGTGCTCCCAGTACGGTAGATCCCAGAGAATCGATCTCTTCTTCCAAACATTTTTTTTCTGGAGGTTTAGAATACTTACCGAACTCAGCTTTGATGTCCTTCACGCGCGAGTAAATCTCCTTACCGGTCAGAAACACTGGAGCTGATCCCTTCTCAGGCTTCCCGTTAAATGATTTCCTCTTCTTACGGTACGTGTGATGCACCAGAAGAAACCTGCGGTGACCCATGTACACTATTTTCCGGCAGTTTCGCAGCCACATGCTCTCAGTTTCATCTAGGCAAATAGGGCAAGCCTTGGCTCCTTTCGTACTATACCCCGACAAATTGCCGTAGGCCGGAAAATCATTTATGGTGCAAAATATCAGGGCCCGCAAGATGAAATTCTCTTTCTTGTATGCATCCCACACCTGCACCCCCTCGCTCCACAATTTCTGTAAGTCCTCGATTAAAGGCGCTAGAAATACGTCAATATCATTTCCGGGTTGTCTGAGTCTTGAGATTAGTAACGCCATCATGATGTACTTGTGCTTCATGCATAACCAAGGAGGAAGATTGTAGATGCATAAAAGAACCGGCCAAGTGCTATGCCGACTGCTCATATTACCATGTGGGTTCATACCATCTGTACTCAGCCCGAACCTTATATTCCTAAGTTCGCCGCCGAACTCAGCAAATGTTCTGTTGATGTTTCTCCATTGAATAGAATAAGTTGAGTGTCTCAGTTTTCCGTCTTGTTTTCGGGCTTCAGCATGCCAACGCAAGTGCTTCGCGACTTTCGGATTTGCAAACAGCCGCTTCAATCTAGGTATCACAGGCAAGTACCACACAGTTTTCGCCGGAGGTCCTTTCTTTACCTCGTGACGTTCACTGTCAATCCGGTCCCTACGCATATACCTCGATGCGCCGCATCTTGGACAAATATGCAAACTGGAGTACTCGTTACGTTACAACGCACAATCATTTGGGCATGCGTGTATTCTTTCGATTTCCATTCCCAACGGACACAACAGTTTTTTTGGCTTGGTAAGTAGATCTTGGCAACTCATTTCCCTCTGGAAGCATGTCCGCTAGAAGATCTAATAGTACCGTGAAACTCTTATCACTCCAACCGTTTCCTGCCTTCAAGTTATATAATCTCAGCACAGAAGACAGTTTTGTAAATGTTGCACATCCAGGGAACAGAGGCTTCTCAGAGTCAGCAATCAATTTCTCAAATTCACAGAAGTCGTTTTCGTTGTAATCTTCCTCTACATCACGTAACATCTCATCTAGATTGTCATCATCATCATCTACGTGCACATCGGAATGAACATTATCAAAATTCGGATGATCATCGATATTATTGCAATCCACATCCGAGTCCTGCTGATTGGTAGTAGTGGTGCTTGTTTCCTCAAGATCTTCGCCATGCCATATCCAACGGGTGTATCACGCGTTAAAACCACGATGAATCAAATGACTCTTAATTTGATCAGAGTTGCTAAACCTTTTCAAGTTCATACAATCTATACAAGGACAAAGCATATTTTTCTCTCCCTTCCTCTCCTTTTGTTGCTCAGTAAATTTAATAAACTCATTCACACCATCCAAATATTCAAGAGTAGTACGTTTTATTCCATACATCCAATATTTCCTGTCCATCTAGAATTAACAAAATTTAACGAGTCAACTATGCATGAAACCTGCCCGATTAAGTTATGTATATGTACACGTACAGCCTCTTACAACAGTTGTGTTAAACCCTAGCCTGATGAAATTAACACTAATTAACCTAGCTAACTACACAATACAAGATAGTTAGCTCCTGAAACATGACGCATTTCCAGCTAGCTAGCTCCCAAGCTTAGAGTTACAAACTTCGAACTACACAATACAGCTAGCTTGCAAGTAGAGAGGGAGGGAGATCTAGAGGGAGAGAGAGAGATAAGTGTCGACAATTAAGCATACCTTAAAGAGAGGGGTGCAATCAACTTCCCTCCAGCTTGCCCTGATCACCCTAGTAGTGTAGCTGCGAGCGTGGAACTTTCATCACAAACAGAGGGACACAGAGTGCAACAGAACAAAAGAGCAGCTCAGCAATGGTCGAGTGGGGTTTTCCTTATAATGGACCTTTTTCTAACGGTAAATATATGAAATAACCATTAGACTAAGTAACGTAATTTGCCGCTCACATATTCTATCGGTAAAAACAAACATATAACGTTAGAGAATGTACATTGCTGAGCAAGTACATGTCTTGTTCTATCGGTAAATATGTATATTGACCGTTAGATGATGCATGACATAGCTCGTACATGAGTTTTTCTATCGGTAAATATGTGTATTAACCGTTAGATGATGCATGACACACGAACATGAGTTTTTCTATCGGTAAATATGTGTATTTACCGTTAGATGATGAACAAATATATGTGTTTTCTATCGGTAAATATGTGTATTTACCGTTAGATGATGCATGACTGAGCAAATATATGTGTTTTCTATCAGTAAATATGTGTATTTACCGTTAGAGGAGGTACTTGTACCAAACTGGGTATTGTATGACACACATGACACCAGTTCTCACATCCAAGGAATCATATCAATGTAACATCAAACAAATCTTACATCAAACAGATCTTAACTAGAAGATAAAGCAATATTTCAAGAAATGCTAATTTGTGGATTAACTAGGAGACACAAAAATAGTTTTCTTAGGTACTTGGGACTTCATCTTGCCAAAGAAATTACACATGCCAGTTCACAAATTCAGGTACAAACATACACATGCCAGTTCACAAATTCAAGTGCATGTCTGAAACAGCAGTACAAATACACACCTACCTACCAATACAATTAAATACACAAATACTCCCTACACATTCAAGTTCATGTCCCAAATAGCAATACATGATACACAAATATACAACAATATACAAATACAACAATTCACACATTCGATGTATATTAGAAAAGCCACGTCTGAAATTAACAACAGATCACGACGAGGACCCAGTGGCCCATACATTTTACATAAAAGAGAACCTTTGCAGGTTGCAACAATGCAACTACTGACTACAAGTTAGACCTAATACATCACAAATCCATTCATCCAAAACAGCAAATGTCTGAACCACATTGGACTTAACCATAGGAGTTCAGTTCGAAGACGCCCGAGGAGCTGGAACTGCCATCGAGTTACATTTGTATTGGTGATTTCCTCGGACTCAAACTCGATCAACTCAACTCAACTCCATTAACAAAAAGAACCTACCTTCCAAGATGTTGTTCTGTGTAGTGATGGTGTAGAATGGCTGTGCAAATGACAACAATTCTTCTTCTCCAAGCAGGTAAGCATCTGGCCACAAGCTGGTGCATGCAAAAAAATGTAAGATGCTTTCTATAGGTCCTGATTTGAGAAACACGCCGGGCTTAAAGATCTTCTCGACCGAGCCAACCAAGATCTCGCCCTTCACGTCCTTCCAGCTCTCGACGGTGATCTTTGTTGGATCAAGGATGCCGACTAGAGGGGGGGTGAATAGGAGGCTTTAAAAACTTCAAATAAAAACAAGTTTTTATACCAAGAAGAACCAAATGCAATTTAATATATTTAAAGAAAAAGAATAGAGAATGAACACAATTGTTTATACTGAGGTATTGGAGACTCGCCCAGTCTCCACTAGTCCTCGTTGAAGCACTCAAGTCACTTGAGTTTTGCCTCAATACTCACGAAGAGTATTATCCACTAAGGTTGCTCCTTGTCCACTCCGGAAAGGCTAGCACCGATGCCTTGTACAATCTTGCCGAGCCTCTCCAACAATCTCCGTTCTGGAGAGGTCAATCACAGCGATCGAATGTCAAAGGTGTATCCGACCAACGAGGGTATTGAGGTTCACAAGGGATGTCTCCGTTTGGTTCACCTCTCGGTAAAATGCTTTAAACTGCCTTTTGGAAACAAAAGAGGAAGAACCCCCGAAAATAACATTAATGTGATTTTGAGGTACCTGGTAGGACATCTCCTCGTCTCCGTCGGCGTCTCTAAGTCCGCATGCCTGTTCTTTAGCCGGTAGGGTCGGCATTGGCCCAACTCCCTGGTAGAAGTCATCCAATTGCTTCAACCAACTCCTGTAGTTCTTGAGGTCGTGGCCTGCGGAGTTGTGGAGTGGACACCACTTCTTTCCTTCCTGCGGATCAGTCGAATTTTCTGGCTGGTCGGCACTACGACCACCAGGAGCAGTTTTATTCTTAAATGAAGGCTTGTTACCTTTGGTCGAAGGCGGCTTCTCTGCGACTGCAACCTCGCGGTACTGTTCAGAGCGGTTCCTCTTCGACTTTTTCGACTTCCCACCCGACGAAGATTCCGGCTTCTTGCTTGAATCTTCTTTCCTGGCGTCTTTGAAACCTGGTTGAGGTGGTAGGTCACCCTTGTCGACCATCCGGTTCCATTCGACTGCTTCGGCTGCGTCAGAGTATCGATCGGCCATGTCGAAAAGATCGGCCACTGATCGAGGAGGGTGGATAAGCAAGTCTTCGGTGAATCTCCGGTATCGAACGGCATGTTTAAATGCCCTGATAACGGGGCCATCAGATATGTTCGGGATGGTATTCCTCACCCCGACAAACCTCTTGACAAACTGCCGAAGAGTTTTGGTCGAAGTTTGTCGTAGCCGATGAAGATCGTCCTCTTTCCCCGGCTTTTGATGACAGTTTTGGAAATTGCTGAGGATGGCGTCGCATAGCATTTCCCAATTGTAGATGGAACCTTCGGGCTGATTAAACAGCCAGGTTCTAGCCGGTCCCTCGAGGACTATAGGCAGGTAGTTGGCCATGACCCGGTCATCGCCTCCTGCCGCTTGGATGGCAGTGATATAGATTTGAAGGAACTCGGATGGGTTCTGGGTTCCGTCGAACCTTTCAATGGCCCCTGGTCGAAACTTATCAGGCCAAACGACCACACGTAGGCCGGGCGAGAAAGCTTTACAACCGACATAGGGACCATGAACTGCCCTGTGACTCTCGACCGGGTCACGGGCGACTTCACGCAACGGTGAAGTTATCCGTGGTCCCAAACGAGAGTGGACAGGGACCCGATGCCTACCACGAGAATCCTGTGTTCGCCTGTACTTGTCCTGTCGGGATGGTACAGGCGGCGGGTAACTTCACCAGCCAGAACCAGAGTGAGAACACTCTCGTACGCGGGAACGTGTTACCGACCGGGAAGAGGCCGTTGGGGTCGCCTCAGATGCGACCTCATCCAGTCTTTCCGCCAGGATCCTGGTGAAGGCCGGTTTCTGCGCATCCATGACCATAGGAGGAAAGTTACGCATGACTTCCGCGATAGATCGCAGTCGACCATGGGTACTTCTCCTAGGGGCACCAGGTGTTACCGTTTCTTCGTCCACCGGGAAACACTCCGGAGGCAAAGAAGGGGTCTGGTCGCGTCTGCGACCACATGACCGTCGAGAAGAACTCGGAGCAGCATCGTAACGAGCCTGCACATCTGGAAGAGCCTCTAGGGCAGTTCTGCGCAGTTCATTGTTTTGTTGCTCGAGATCTTGATCCTCCTTCTGTTTGCGATCCCGTTCTTCCCTAGCAGCCTATTGATCAGGAGTTTCCTCCGATAAGGCAGCGAACTGTCTAGGGAGAGAGGTTGTCGATGGGGAAAACATCTCAGTCTGTTCTGAGTCGGACTCGAAATCAAAGAGACGGTGGAGGTTATCAGGGTCGAATCTCCCCGGGCTGATTTCCAGGTCGATACCATCCTTCCCCTCAGCAGGGTCGTATGACGGACCGGACTCACCCTCTAGCGCATTAAGAACCTCGGTGGGTTCTGACCTTGCGCTAGTCGCTCCCTGGTCGATGGACATGACCTGGAGAGATGATTCAACCTCTGGAAGATTTTGGCCTCCAACCTCCTCCATCGGAACAGAATCGCTCGGAGAAGGCATTGGAATGTGAGCATAATCCTCGAGATCAAAATCGTTCTTGGAATCATATACTCCAGCCATATTTCAGCGAACCTCCGGATGAAAATTAGGACGCCTTGAGAAAGGCCCCACGGTGGGCGCCAGCTGTCGACGATTCGGACTCGGGGTCCTCAGCCGAACTTATGCAAAATTTATAATAGTGAGACCTTTCAAGATGACCCTCCTGGAAGGTATGTAGGAATATGGAGAACAGGAGCACAAAAAGATTTATACAGGTTTGGGCCCTCGATGGTGGGAGTAATAGCCCTACGTCCTGTTGGGATTTCACTATACGTGGTAAAGATTTACAAGATGGCGGGAAAAGACCTTCACAGGCGAAGGTTTTTCCTATGTAAGTGTACAGAAAGAAGCCAGGGAGGCTTATAAAAACTATCTAATCTAGGCTGTAGACTTGGCTGTTTGAGTGGTTGAGATGTGTTGTATCTCACTTTGATCAGAGACGTTGATCTTTTTTTCTTCTCCTCTGTTTGATACATCATGCCGCCCTTTTATACTGTTTGAAAGGGCGTCAAGTCGTAACTGCACCAAACAGTTGCTTGGATGTGGTTTAGAGAACCGCTCTTAACCCCCACGTAGGTTTAACACGTGTTATTCATGGATAACTGCACGTATTAACCTCCTGACGGTTGTTCCTCCACGTGGAAGAATCTTCGGAATACTTGGGATATTCTTGCTATAGGGAAAGAACACTCCCAGATACCTTGGTCGATAGTGCTCTGACCGCGGGATGTTGGCTGACCGCGCAACATCTCCAACATTATGTTCGCGTATAGCACACGAACTCCTGACCGCGCACTACCTGCGGTCTGATCGCGCAAAGCCTGCGACCTCGGGCTGATGCTTCTCAGAATGACTTGAGTTCGCACCGCCAGGCACGTGTCTGGCTTGAATTTGTCCTGAACCAACAGTGCATTTATTTGAATTGACTCGGGTGTCAATCCTCGTCACAAACTAACCCGCAGGGAAACAAGAAGTGGTGTCAGTTCCACAATTCTTCGGGACATGATCTCAAGAACTGCCGAAATTTGTTGAAGTAACTAGATGACTTCTACCAAGGTATTGGGCCGATGCCAACTTTGCTACCGAAAGATCAGGCCTACGGACTTAGGAACACCGATGGAGACGAAGAGATGCCCTATCAGGTACCCCATAATCATGTTAATATTATTTTTGGAGGTTCCTCCTGTTTTTCTTCTAAGCCTTAGTTTAAGACGTTTTACTACGAGGTAAATCAAGTAGAGGCTCCCCTTGGTCAAGCTGATTGTCCAGTTGGGCTTACGCGACCATTGAGACTGCCTTTGGTCATTACCCCAATTATCAGCAATGCTCGATTTGAAAGGGTTCTAATCGACGGGGGGAGTTCCTTGGACATTCTGTTGGTCAAGGCTCTGGATGAGATGCAGATTCCTCATTCAAAAATTAAGCCCATAATTCATCCATTTTATGGGATAATTTTGGGTCCCTCCATGATGCCGATGGGACAGGTGGTACTCCTGATAACGCTGGGAAAACCAGATAATTTCCGAACAGAATTGATTACCTTTGATGTAATTGATTGTGATTCGGCTTATAAATTATTTTTGGCAGGCCAATTCTCGCTAAATTCATGATGGCGACGCACTACGCTTATCAGTGCGGCAAGTTGCCAGGTCCCAAAGGCGTTATCTTGGTCCGAGGCAGCCGGAACACGGCACTAACTTGTGATTGGTTAACCCTGGAACTAGTGGATCAGCTTCCCCTTCGGGATGTCAATATTGCTACCACGGCATCAGATACGATCAAAGTTGCCCAATGGCCAGACGAAAAGTTGAAACTGGTTCCATTGTACCTAGATGATCCATCTATAACCATTTGGATCGGATCAGGTCTGGACGACAAATAGGAACTTGAGCTCGTTACTTTCCTCCAGGCTAATGCAGATGTGTTTGTGTGGAAACCATCCGACATCCCTGGAGTCCTAAGGGAGGTAATTGAGCACAGGTTAGCAGTTCGACCTGGACAGCGACCTATAAAGCAAAAGCTCAGACGCTTTGCTGTTGATCGGCAAGAAGCCATTCAAGTGGAGTTGGATAAAATCCAGAAGGCAGTATTTATTCGCAAGGTCAATCATCCTGAGTGGCTTGCGAACCGGGTCATGGTCCTAAAGTCAAATGGTAAGTGGCGCATGTGCATCGATTTCACCAGCCTAAACAGTGCCTGTCCGAAGGATGATTTTCCCTTTCCTCGCATCGACAAGTTGGTCGATTCTACAGCGGGCTGCAAACTGATGAGCTTCCTGGATGCTTACTCAGGGTACCATCAAATTAGCATGGCAGAAGAAGATGAAGAGAAAACTGCCTTCATCACACCATTTGGCACCTACTGCTACGTCAGAATGCCATTTGGTCTCAAGAACGCCGGTTCCATGTACCAGCGCTTGATGCAAAAGATCTTTCTTTCCCAGATGGGGCATAATCTTGAAGCTTACATTGATGATTTGGTTGTAAAAAGCTTGAAAAGCTTGAATCACTTAGATGATCTTGCTGAAACCTTTTGTAATCTAAACAAGCATGGAATAAAATTAAACCCGGAAAAATGTTCCTTCGGGGTTTCTTCTGGCAAGCTTTTGGGTTTCCTTGTTTGTTCAAGAGGGATAGAGGTTAACTCGAAAAAATTAGGGTCATTGAGCAAATGAGATCTCCTTCGACCATGAAGGACATCCAGAGCCTAATAGGCCGCATGGCGGCTCTCAGCCGTTTCATATCAAGGCTAGGTGACCGAGGCCTGCCTTTTTTCAAGGCTCTTCGCAAAGACAATGGTTTTACCTGGTCGGATGAAGCCAAACAAGCTTTTCAGGAGCTTAAATAGTATTTGTCTATCCCGCCAGTACTTGTCTCTCCGAATTCGGGGGAACCACTACTTTATTTGGCGGCCACCCCTCACACGGTCAGCGCCATTTTGATCGCGGAAAGAGAAGGTGTACAACAACCAATCTATTACGTAAGCGAGGTGCTTCATGGTCTAAAGTTGCGATACCCTGAGGTCCAAAAAATACTTTACACACTTCTGATGGCTTCCCATAAGCTATGACATTACTTTCCGGTGCACAAAATTATTGTGCCCTCGTCCTTCCCGTTGGGAGATATAATCTGCAACCTGGAGAAAGCTGGTCGCATTGCGAAGTGGACAGTGGAACTTGGAGCATTTGACATCCATTTCAACCCTCACCCAGTAGTTAAATCTCAAATCCTTGCAGACCTTGTGGTCGAATGGACTAATCCTGACCCTCCTGCGCAAGAATCCGAAGATTTACCATGCACCGACCATTGGACGATGTATTTTGATGGCTCTTGTAGTTTTCAACACTTGGGGGCTGAAGTGGTCTTAATTAATGCCTCAGGGTGACCAACTCAAGTATGTCATTCAATTACACTTTGTTGCGACCAACAACGCAGCAAAGTATGAATGTCTTATTGCAGGGCTCCGGGCAGCTAAGTTCCTTAGAGTCTGTCGATTAGTGGTGAGGGGAGACTCAGAGCTAGTCGTCAACTAGGTAAACAAGGAGTACAGCACCTCCGATGAGACAATGGCTCATTACCTGGGGGAAGTGAGGAGATTGGAAAAACACTTCAATCATTTCAAAGTCCAATATATCCTGCAAAAGGACAATATTCTCGCAGACCAATTATCTAAAATGGCGTCCTCAAGCACATCCGCTCCGGCGGGAGTGTTCGTCGAACACTTAGAACATCCTTCGATCATGACTTTGGATGAACATGGGACCTTGCCCCAGGATGAAACCAAGAGTATCGGTTAGTTAGGAAAGCGTGCTTGTACAAACTCATAGAAGGGGTTTTGTACAGGAAGGGTACTCAAGGAGTATTCATGCGCTGCATATCTCAAGAGGAAGGTAAGTCCCTCTTGAAACAAATTCATGATGGTGTATGCGGCGCACGCGCGTCATTTCGTACACTGGTTAGAAAAGCTTTCCGACAGGGTTTTTATTGGCCTTCGGCACTTGATGATGCCAAACAATTGGTCAAAACATGCCCACAGTGTCAGTTTCACGCGAGACAGGTTCATCAGCCCGCATACACCTTACAAACCATTCCACTAACATGGCCTTTTGCGGTCTGGGGAATATATATTGTGGGTCCAATGCCCCAAGTAGTCAACGGATACAAATTTTTGTTTGTAGCCATTCATAAGTTTATGAAGTGGATTGAGGCTGAACCCCTGGCGACGGAGTTCTCGGGGGCCCCGCGGCCTGGAAAAGGGAAGGGGCTCCTGATCCCCCCCAGGGAGGGACCCCCTCCGAAAGCTCTTCGGCCACCTCCTCTTCGGCAGCCACTTCCTCGGCGGCAAAGACGCCAACCACTACCACCCCAGTCCACATCACCCCGCAACTCTTGCGCGGGGGCCCGTCGTTGGTCGCGACGGGTCCGGCGCCAAGATGGAGACCCCTCTGTTGTCCGCGGGGGAGATCGACCAGTACGCGGAGAGCCTGCAGACCTGGAAGGTCCAGGACTATGTCTCGCAAGGGACACTCCATGATCGCTTCGGGGAGCTTCAATCTCTCTAGATCCAGGTACTTTCTCGAGCCGGTAGGAGGTTTCTTTCGGTGCTCTCAACTCGAATTTTTTCTAACTCTTGCGCTTGTAGGGGGCGACCATCACCTGGGGGATTGAAGTGCGCTTCAGCCGGTTGCTGAAGGACGCCGAGGAGAAGGTCGCTGCCTATCTGGATCAGCGGGATGACGCCCTTCGGGAGCTAGCCCGGGTCCGGGCCCAAATCCACGCCTCCGAGACCGCCAATGACCGGCTCCGAAGGGAGGCGAAGGCGAAGGAGGGCGCCCTCCAGGAGCTCGAGGGCTCCAGCGTCCAGGCGGTGACGGACGCGGGCCGCTCAGTTCGCTCAGCCCTCGAGGGGCTTGGAGTGAGCTTAGGCTCGGGGAGCAGCTCCGAGGCGGCCCCGGCGACGCTCACGGAGGCTGTGCGTTTTCTCAACGCACAAGTCTCCATGATTCCGGAGGCTGCCGACGCCCGGGCCCGGGGCTGGGTGATCCTGGTCGTTGCTGCCGCAGCCGGGCTCGTGGAGCACAGGGGGGTTGGCACCCGGGCAATCGGGGGCCGGATCCCCCGGAGCTTCCCGGGGTTCTTCGAGCCATCAATGCGAGAAGTGGAGCAACTCGCCGGTGGCTTCTACAACCAGATAATCTGGGCGCGATTCCCAGCACCGGCGCCTCTGGGAGCGGATGCTCCGGCTCCGGTGGGAGCCCCCCGGGGGGAGGACGCCAATGACCAAGTATGAGCCTCCCCCGGGTCTAGATAGGAGCCTTTTTGCTTTTTAGGTTTTTTGCTCCCGGTAGCTTCTTAGAGGAAGCCCCGGACACTTGTACAAAGACATTTTGATGCAATAGAAATTGAATGTTTTGCTAAGTCTTTGAATGAAATGTACCAGGTTACCCGGGAGGTTACTCCCGGGCGAAGGTCCCGGAGAAAATCTCCGGGGGCGAGGCCTTCGAGCCCCAGTGGGTGTAACCCGGGGATGCCTAGGCCGCCTTTATTTTGTTGAGTCTCTTCTCCGGGGGACGCAATGGGGGCGTTTCCTGGGAGCCGATCCTGTTGCGGTGGCATCCGGAGTGGCACCTGGAAACCTTCGATAATCATCGTGCTGAGCTATCTCCTCCGCGACCGGGGTCCCGGAGGGTTCCCCCGCTTCGAATACTTCTACCGACCGTCTACGAGTATTGGCCCAAAGAACTGCTCCGGGAGGCGCAGCGTCGCATACGCGGCTTATACAGGGACCTGGCCCAGGAGATATCGGAAGGTCTCCAGGATTATTAAATGTAGGATCTTTTCAGGTTGTATCCCAGGTTGTATTGTATCCGATGTAATGATGCCCACCAGAGGGGGAAGATGTCCTCCAGTTAAATGATCTTCAATAAAGCTAAGTTTGCTTGTGTACCCAGATATCTTTGATAGATTTCTTTGATAGAGCTAAGTTTGCTCGTGTTTATCTTAGATGGTCCGAAACAGGGTGATTCCCGGGTGCTCCTTATCCCCCCCCCTCCACAGCAGGCCAAAGGGTAGCTCCGCGCGCTATGGGGGTGACAAAGCTCCCGGGATAAAGACCCATTTCTTAAGTATTTTTCCAAGTTTTCCCATGGTTATAAAAATTTCCGGGGATAATTTTTTCAGGAGAATTCTCCGGTCGCCGTGAAAACGGGGAGCCGGGAATGAGGTCTCCGGGAAAACAGAGAGTTCCAAAATTCCAAAGAATTCTCCCCAGGGCAAAAACCTTCCGGTCACCGAGAGAACGAGGAACCGGGTGTCTTCCGGGAAGCCCAATATCTCCGGGAATTTTACCGGGGGAGAACCCTCCGGTCACCGGGAAAACTGGGAGCCAAGAACGAAATCTCTGGGGAAGAATATCCAAGAATGTCCGAGGTGAAATTCCCGGGGATAATTTTTCCGGGAGACAACCCTCCGGTCGCCGTGAAAACAGGGAGCTGGGAACAAGATCTCCAAAAAAGAATATCCAAGAATTCCATCTCACTGGGGAGACAATCGACTCCCAGAGGAGGATGCACCCGATGACGGGTATGAGTGTTTGGGTAGGGACTAGTCTCCCAAATTAACTCGTTACCGCGGTCCTTGAGGACTGGGTTGCCGCTTACACCCTCAGTCCACGAGGGGTGATCGTAAACCGCCCTACGGGAGTGGGACTCCCTTTGTAGGGACTTGTTGGGACGTGATAGCCACTTCCTCACAGGGAGGGCATCCTCGTTGAGAGGGCATCCTCAAGGGGAGGGCATCACCGTGAGAGACGATAATGTAAAAACCTGTATTGAGACAACTGAAGAAAAAACTAGATGTATTGACAACAAACCGAAATACAACGCCTCCCCCCGCCAAATTGCGATGGGGGAGGGAATGGTGAGTACAATGTCCCCCCTCCCCCTCCGGCGTAATTGCTCCGGGGGGGAACGAGCACGTAGGCTAGATGTAGAACTTGCGAAGTAAACGCACGTTCCACATGTGCTTCAGCTCCTGCTCTTGAAGGTTGGAGAGCTTGTAAGCCCCCGAGCCCAGGATTGCCAAGATCTTGTAGGGGCCCTCCCACTTGGGGGAGAGCTTGCCCTGGGCTTGGGGGTCTGTGACGCGCTTGAGGACAAGGTCCCCGAGTCGAAAAGCCCTCTCACGCACGTGCTGGTTGTATGCGCGCGCCATTTCCTGCTCGTAGATGGCGTGGCGGAGGAGCGCTCGATCGCGTTCCTCCTCCACAAGATCGACCTCCAGTCGTTGATTCGCCTCATTGGCTTGGTACACCGCGGTCGTAGCTCTATCTAGGAGATTGACTCGCAGCGATCGAAACCGATCTCCGGGGGGAGGACTGCCTCAGCTCCGTATACCAGGGAGAAGGGAGTACGTCCCGTCGCTCGGCTCGGAGTCGTGCGCATGGAGCAGAGGATGCTAGGGAGCTCCTCTGCCCATGCACCCCGCTTGGAAGCGGCTTGCTCGAGCCGTCGGCGTAACCCTTGTAGGATTACGCTGTTGACCCTTTCAACGGCCCCGTTGCTCTGAGGATGGGCCACTGAAGCGAAGTGGATGGTGAGCCCCAAGCCTTCGCAGAATTCCCGAAAATACGCCGAGTCGAATTGGGTCCCATTGTCGACAGTGATCTCTCGGGGGACACCAAAACGACACACAATATTTTTCCAGAAAAACCGCTGCATCGCCCAGGACGTGATGCTGGCCAAAGGTTCAGCCTCTACCCACTTAGTAAAGTAGTCGATCGCGACCACCGCATACTTGTAGCCCCCGGGCGCTGGGGGGAAGGGACCTAGGAGTTCCATCCCCCAGCGCGCGAAGGGCTTGTGATGGGGATAGTCTGCAGTGCTACTGGGGGGGGGGAGGTTTGAACCCTTGGCCATCTTCTGGCAGGCCTCGCACGCGGAGACAAGGTCTCGCGCGTCACAAATCACCGTGGGCCAATAAAAGCCCTGGCGAAGGGCCTTGGCCGCGATGGCGCGCTGGGCTAGGTGAGACCTGCAGCTTCCCGCATGGATGTCTTCGAGAAGCTGGAGTCCTTCCTGCCGTGGGAGGCAACGAAGCAGGGCTGAAGCCCCCTGCTTGTAGAGCTTCCCCTCCAACAGGAGGTATGCCCGAGCTTTGGCCCGGAGGCGCTTAGCCTCGGTCTCGTTGGGAGGGTCCCCCTCACCCTTGATGAAGGAGATAAGGGGCTCCATCCAAGATGAAGTCCGAGTGATCTCGGTGACTTCCGGGACGCGGGCTCGTCACCTGCATCCGGGGAGGTCACAGAGGGCTTCGCAATAATCTCCAAGAAAGACCCTTTGGGGAGCGGTTCCCGGGTGCTGGCTGCCCGGGCTAGGGCATCGGCCCAGTCGTTGTCCTTTTGTGGGATGTGCCGGGCCTCTAGGCTATCGAAGTGCTTCTCCATCTTGCACACTTCCTGCAAGTAGAGGCTCAAGTTTGCGTCATGGCACAAGTAGGACTTGTCCATTTGGCAAACTACGAGCTGAGAGTCTCCTTTCACTAGGAGGTGTCGAATCCCCAGGGAGCGCGCAAGGCGCAACCCGAGGAGCAAAGCCTCATATTCGGCGATGTTGTTTGTGGCGGGGAACTCGAGCCGCGCCGCGTACTCGAGTTCCCTCCCCTCGGGGCTCTGGAGGACTACTCCCGCACCAGCCCTGGTGAGACATAGGGAGCCATCGAACATGAGTGTCCAATGGTCACTACGTCGGGGTAGTGCGGGGAGGTCTTCGTCCCCAGGCCCAGAGGCGGGAGTCCACTCCGCCACGAAGTCGGTGAGGACCTATGACTTGATGGCGGAGCGCCCCGTGAGGGAAAGGGAAAAGGGGGCGAGCTCGGTCCCCCACTTCCCTATCCGGCTGGTGGCTTCTTTGTTGCAGAGCACCTCCCCTAGGGGGAGGGATCACGGGACGGTGATGGGGTGCCCCAAGAGGTAGTGACGAAGCTTCTGGGACGCCATCAGAAGGGCGTAGCAGATCTTCTCCATCTCCGTGTACCGAGTTTTGGCCCCTTGGAGAGCTTCGCTCACGTAGTACACGGGACGTTGCTGCCCATCTTGCTTCTTCACCAATACCGCGCTAACGGCGACCGGGGTCGCCGCTAGGTAGAGGAGCAAGGGCTCTTCCGGAGATGGTCTCACGAGCATGGGGGGCTTGTGAGGTATTTCTTCAGGCCGTCAAAGGCCTCCTGGGCCTCGGGGGTCCAGCGGAACCCCTCGAGCCCCCGGAGGATTTTGAAGAGTTGGAGGCCGCGTTCCCCCGATCGCGAGATGAAACGCTCAGCACGGCTAAGCGGCCGGTGAATCGTTGAACGTCCTTGATCGAGCGCGGCGGGGGCATGTCCAAGAATGCTCAGATCTTCTCGGGGTTCGCCTCTGTGCCCCGCTGGGACACAAGGAAACCCAGGAGCTTCCCCCCGCACGCGCCGGAGGAGCATTTCTCCGGGTTGAGCTTCAGCCCGTATGCGCGGAGGTTGCAGAAGGTCTCCGCCAAATCATCGACGTGAGCGGTTACGCGGGGACTTTTGACGACCGCGTCGTCGATGTAGACTTTGACGTTGCGACCAATTTGGTCCTTGAAGACCCGTGTCATGAGCCGCTGGAAGGTCGCTCTAGTGTTTTTCAGCCCGAAGGGCATGTGGACGTAGCAGAAGGTTCCGTGGGGAGTTATGAAACTCGTCTTTTCCTCGTCCCCTTCCGCCATCCGGACCTAGTGGTAGCCCGAGTACACGTCCAGGAAGCTCATCAATTCGCACCCCACGGTCGAGTCGAGCAACTGGTCAATTCGTGGGAGCGGGAAGTTGTCTTTGGGGCAAGCGCGGTTGAGATCGGTGAAGTCCACGTACATCTGCCACTTGCCGTTCGACTTCTTTATGAGGACGGGGTTCGCAAGCCATTCAGGGTGCAAGACCTCCTGAATGAATCCCGCCTCTCGGAGTCGGGAAATCTCCACCTTGATCACCACTTGGCGTTCAAGGGAGAGTTTCCTCAGCTTCTGCTGGATCGGGGGGTGACCGGGGGTCACCGCGAGCTTGTGCTCGATGACATCTCGGGCGACGCCTCACATGTCGGAGGGCTTCCACGCGAAAGCGTCAGAGTTTTCACGCAGGAAGGCCGCGAGTTGCTCCGCGTGCTCTTCATGGAGATCCACCCTGATCCTAACGGTTTTGTGTCCCCATCGTCCGGGGACAGTGGAATCTTCCGGAGGCCCCCCTCCGGACGTGGCTTGGGAAGGGGCCTCCCGGAAGGTATCACAGCTGCGTCTGACTCTGAGGGGGACGCTCCCCCCCGGGGTTTTGATGATGTTGATGCTCCCAATCATTGCGGCGGCGCGCTGGTACAGAGCGCGGGCCACATCTTGGTCTCCCCGGGTGGTGATCACGCCGTGAGGCCCGGGGATCTTCACGCAGAGGTAATTCTGGTGGATCGCGGCCCCCAAGCGGTTGATTGTGGTCCTCCCCATGATCGCGTTGTAAGAAGGGGGGAGGTCTACCACATCAAACAGGACCATCTTGGTCCGGTAATTGTCCGGGGTGCCGAAGGTCATGGGAAGATCCACCTTCCCCACAGGGTGGATCGTCTTCCCCGGGACGAATCCCTGTAGAGGCCCTGCTGCGGGCTGCAAGAGCTTCTCGTCCACCTGCATCTCCCTAAAAGCTTTTAGGTAGAGGACATCGGCAGAGCTCCCGCCATCCACGAGGATGCGGGCCAAATGGCAGTTGTAGATGGTGGCGGAGATGATGAGCGCGTCATCATGGGGGAAGCGAACCCCGCGCGCATCTTCCGCCGTGAAGGTGAGGGGGACGTCCGACCACTTGGGTGGCGGAGATGTATGCAGCACCCCCACCACCTTTACTTCGCGCGCGTACTCCTTGCGCTGATGCTTGGAATCCCGCCCGGAAGCGGACCCTCCCGTGATGACGTTGACACGCCTTTGAGAGGTTTGGAAGGGGAGAGTTTCTGACTGCTCCCCCTCCTGCGTTCATCCCTGTTGTCCCCCCGCGGGAGCAGGAAGGGCCGGTAAGGCCGGCTGAGGGGCAAGGAGGCCGGAGTCCCCCCCCCCCTTGCCCATGCTGGTCGAGGAATGCAGCGAACTGCTGTAACAGTTGATGGCATTCCCAGGTGGCATGAGTACTGGACCTGTAGAAGGTGCACCACGGGCCTTCCCTGCTTCCCGTCGCGGCGCCTTCCCGGCTGCGGGACGACTATCCTCCCCCACGGCCTTTCAGCTTGGGGAAGGGGCGATTGCCCTTCAAGGCGTCGCGCGAGCCGCCTCCGCCCTCGAGGACAAAAGTGTTACAGCCTCTTGCTTGGGGCGTTTGAGGGGGTCCCTGGCCCCCAGTGAGCGGGGACAGGAGCCCCCTGGTTCTTCTTCCAGAGGTCGACCTCCTCCGCCCTGGCGGACTTCTCAAGTACGTTGAAGAGCTCGTCGGCGGAGGAGGGGCAGCTCCGGGAAAGCCTCCGATAGAGCTCCCCAGGGAGGATCCCGCTCTTGCACGCCTCAATGACTGTGGAGTTGGGGACGTGAGAAACTTTGCTCTTAACCTGAGCGAAGCTCTTGAAGAAGCTGTGGATGGTCTCCCCCGTCCTCTGCCGGACGGTGTAGAGTTGCGAGGAATCCAGGGGACGCATTAGTTCCCTGGAAGTTCGCGCAGAATTCGCGCTTGAGCTGCGCGAAGGACTTGATGGAGCCGGCCTTCAGGTTGTAGAACCACGAGCGGGAGATCCCGGTGAGGTAGAGGGGGAAGACGTTGCATTGCACCGTCTTGTCCCCCCCAGCCACCGAGATGGCTGTGGAATACACCTGCACAAATTCGTAAGGATCGGCCTCACTGTTATAGTGTTCGATGTGCGGCGGGCGGTAAGGCCGCGGCCATCGAATGCTCCGTAGTCTGCGGCACAGCGGCTAGTTAACCCCCTCCACTTCTCGAGGAGAGTCCCGGTCGCTGTCCCCTTTGACAGGGGACGCGCGCTCGTTGTCAGAGTCGGTAAGGGGCCCAAGAGGTCCCCGGCGTGGCGGTAACGGCGCTTTTCTTCCGGGTTGGTGGAGATGACCCCCAAGACGTCCGGGCGCTCCCCCAGAGAGGTTGGTTCTTCGGTGGGTCTCTTCCCCCGGCCGGAGTGGGAGCGAAGCTCTCTGCGTCCGCGACCCGGGGGAGGTTCCTTCTCGGACTTGGTTCCATGCATTCGTTCAACCTCCTCCCAGGCGAAGCGGACTTGATCCACAGAAGGCGCCCTTGGGGGCAGCCCTGGGGGAGGAGGGAGCTGGTGCGCTGTAGCTACCGGCCCGAGCGCTACCGGGGCCGGTGAGGGGGAGACCCTATGGCGACATCCGGAACCGGAAAGGGGGAAACCCCTGTATTATCCGAAACCGGAGAGGGGGGAACCCCCGCGGCGACGTCCGGAACCGGAAGGGGGAAACCCCTGTATTATCCAGAACCAGAGAGGGGAGAACCCCTGCGGCGGCGTCCGGAATCGGGGCGCTGTTGCGGGGGGAGGCCCGCTGTGATGCGGGAGCTGCTCTATCAACCGCCCCCGGTGCGGTAAACGCGATCTACGGGGCGGGACTGGCTCCCGGCACAGGGGAAACCCTCGGCATGTCGTGGGCCCCTGACCCCTGGAGTGGGCCCAGAATAAGGTGTCCCCCCGATGCCGCAAAGGCCCCGGGCATGAAGTAACCCCCCGGCATCGGGAAGGCTCCGGACGGGTGACCCGCCGGGGGAGGATACCCTCCGGCTGGGTCGTACAGAATGGCCGGGCCTCCGGGGGCCGGAGTGGCCACCGGGTGACCCATAAACGGGGGCATATGCCCTAGGAACGGGTACGGCGGGTAAGTGGGGGCCGGTGGCCGCGCCAAAACATGGAGCAACTCGTCCATAGAGCGCTGGGCGCGGAGCTGGCCCTCCACTAGTGCCTCGAGCAATGCGTCCCGGGGGGCCGGGGAAGCCGTCGGGGGGAGATTAGTCCCGGCCGAGGCGACCGTGGTCTCCGCGACTGACCCGGAGGTCAATCCACTGAAATTAATAGGGAAGGTGGGAGGCGGTACCTGGGTTAGGCCGCCTGCGGGCGGAAGTGCCGGGACGGTCATGTCCCGAACGGGCGGCGGCGGATCACTGGGACCAGCGTCACCGGGAAGGGCGCAGGCCCTCGTTCTTGGGGGAGCCATGGCGTCTCGTCACGACTCCCCACGGATACCCCGGCAGGTTTTGTGGACGATCCTAGCGAAGAAAATACGACGCTAGCTGACCGAGTGACCGGTCCTCTCCCGTCGGGCAAGCACAACAAATGACACGAGGGTTTATATAGGTTCGGGCCTCAGTGAAGGCCCTAGTCCTGTTGGCGTGCTCCCAACCGGAGTTGGCTAGGGGAGCTCTCTCGGGGGAGAGATGGCTCTGGAGCACACCTGTGAGATTGTCTATTCCAAGTAATAATGAATAACTTGTCCCTTACATGAGGTGTACAAAGGCTTATATAGCCCCAAAAGATGCAAAAATACTAAACTACCCCGCCTGCCACCATTGGATCTAGGGGCAGCGACGTCCTTCTTCCGGCCAAGGACCTTGGATTCTTGACAGGTGTCCGCTGATTCCCGAGGTGCTTCTCGCGTGACCTTCACGTGACCCGGCATCGGAGACCCCTGTCCTGGGAAGGACGGCGGCGCTCGGGACTAGCCACCGGGGGGCCCTGTCCCCGCGCAAAAGGCGGTGCCTGGGACAAGCCACTGGGGGGGCCTTGTCCCCGGGCAAATGGCGGCGCCCGAGACAAGCCACCGGGTGGGGCCTTGTCCCCGGGCAAATGTGAACAGCCTCTTACGAGGACTTAGTCTCGTGGAGATTTCCCCCAACAGCCTGCTACAATGGTTATAGGTTTTTTTTGATGCATGATAAGACCTTAGCCGGGTAGAGCTAAAGTTATTATAAGACAATGAGAAAAGCATTTGAGCTTTGACTCAGTCGCATGCAGTATTGTTGCATGTATATGCGCTGACAGTAGTAGTCGAAGTAAATTGTGGGAGAAGTAGTACACCTCTGCAGAGTGTAAAGAATGTATTCGAATACTCCATACCCTCGGAATAGGGTATGTCATGGTCAATGAATTATCATGTGGTTAAGAACAAATAGATTTACAAATATTATTTTAAACTGTTAAGTTCAATCTTGAAAAATTAATCAAAAATGTATATTTCATATTCTTGTTAAAGTAAATAGTAAAGTAAACTTTTGCAACTACCATATTGCAATAAGAAATCATAAGCTGATTTATGATGAGTACCTTCTTGAACATTCTATCCTGTTATGAATCCTTGAATATGTATACTTGTCCATTGCCTCAATTGGCTTGCTGAGTACCCTGTACTCACCCCCAAAGTTTCAAAAATATAAAAGAGTATGAAGTCGACCAAGAACCACCTGAGGATGAACCAGCTCCGCTCAAGGGCAAGTTCTATTAGCTCTTTCAAGGTCGCGGTTCATGGCCGAGTTCAACTTTGGGAAGGGCTATTGTACGCATGTAACATAAATAAATGGTAACCATTGTGGTCTCTTTTGTGTGACTGTACTATATCGTTGTATAATTAAATGCTTCTGAGCTGTGGTTGTGATATACACTCTCTGTATGACTATATCCTGGGGAGTTGTACTCCACGGGGAGATTTCCTTGGCAATCCCTTATGGGACATTCCGTCACGGGATGGCCAGGGGTGTCACATCGTGAGCCCCGGGCGGACAGGATGGGATAGCATCTATCCTTTGTATGTCCAACATCGTGACAATGATCACAAGAGATGCTCGTACTAGACTTTACAGTGCTCTTCTTCGAAGTCAACTTTCCCTTTGACGAGGTTGAATTCTCTTTCGTGTTCTTGTCACTGTGGGATTTGTTTTTCTTCTCGATCGCCAGAGCAGTTGTGCTCGTGGTCATGATGTCTTGGAAGCCGAACAAGCTTAACTTAGCACAGATCGATTTTTGTAGTCTAGACGTGTATTTCCGAAATACCTAAGGATCAGACAACGAGATGCCAATGACCATTGCTTGTCTCCAAAACTCTGTAGTATAGTCTTGGACAGGTTGGTCACGCCGTTGGTACAATTGGTGCCAACGATCCCATCTCTCCTCAAGGTACCCATGAGGTAGAATTCTTGTCACAGGAGTCGTTTGAATTGACCCCACGCAAGGTCGTCAGCTTCACCACTGGTGACAAGGGCCTTCAACCAAGTCGTGACGTGGTCCTTCATCTTCAAAGGTGCAAAAGTCACCTTTTGAGCGCTACTGAACCCTTTTAGGTCAAAGTTGGTCTCAAGCTGGTCGATCCAAAAATCTAGCTTCTCGGCATTGATCACCCCTTTTTATATGGATATATTAATTTTAGTGTCGACCTTCAAAGATCCGACAGCTAAGGAGGTGTTGGCGAGGTCGTCGGCCTTATGGTCGTCTTCGTCTTCATCTTCATCTGTCCTGCGCAAGCCTTCACCAGTCTTCACACCCTTAACCTTGCCTTTTGAAGCATCAACTTTAGAAGGTACAGCCATGGCCTGCTACTTAATCCAAGTATGCACGGTATCCATGTCGGTGGAGAGCTTGGCCACTTGTTCCGCTAGGTTAACTTGAACGGAGGTATCGTCAGACATCTTCGGAGATGCGACTATAGGAACTGTTGGATTATCACTTGGAGTTTGATCGGAGGTTTTGTAACCCTGGCGAGTCTTCACCATCTACAAGACAGGATAGTTGCTTTGATACCAACTTGATCAGATTGAGACCAAGACCAAGTTTGGACTAGAGCTGCTCTGATGCTGATCTCTCTGATTGAAGTCTAGACGGGCTTCGACTATACCCGATCAGATGCTAATATGTGGAATTACGGCATCTTACTCAGAATTACCGAAACCCAAAGGTTAATCAAAACACAATTCAAAAGATAGCACACTTTTTATTTCAAAGAGGTATCTTTACACATCGAACGTTAAGATGCACTCGCCTACATCGATGAACTATGTCTAAGACTTAAATAAGTTCAACCTAGACTCGATACTATTCGATGATCTAAACTAAGACTATTACAAAGTATTGATAGTTCAATCGTATGAATAAGTATCAGACTCAATAACCTAAACGTATTTGACTTAGATAACTAACGAAACCAAATACGTAAGACTTAGTTATCTATATGTATATATGACTCATAGTACAATTCCGATCAGAGATCGAATCCTTTCCAAGGTTGCAAACCCTTTCCGAGGTCACGGACCATTCCAGGGTTGTGCTCCTTTCCGTGGTCGTGAATCCTTTGGAACTCGACCTAGGATCCACCTGGATCATTTAGGGTGTTAATCATTATCTCAATGAGTCAATTGTGGTTTTCTTGCATTTCTCTCCTTGAGTTTTTAATCCATCTTAGGATCTCCGCTAGGTTTCATAAGTCACTCGAAGTAGTTATGGAAAAGTTCATGGGGATTCTGCATATGGGAGATGATTTGGGGGTGTGGTTTCCATCCCTACCAGTGGATGGGTCTTGACTGGCATCTTTTGTTTGGGGCAAATACATGTCATGTCCTTGTTTGTCTCCTTTGTGCTACATCCTGTTGAAAGGTTTGAAATAAAATACACGAAATTTTGCTAACAAGCATAATAGATTAAGATTTCATTTAACAACAAGGCTTACATTAGACTTACATAAAAGGGACTAATAGCCAATTCCGATGTACCAACCACTAGATACAAAGTAGATTAGTTTTGTACATTACATCGATCTGGAGTTTACAAAATTCGAATGATCTTCCTAGATCCTACATAACAAAACACAGAGTTCTATAGGTTTGACTAAGGGGCTAACTCAATGTCCAAAGCCTCTGCGTCGCCTGCTCCAAAGACGTACTCGATATCTTGATAGAAGGCAAGGTCACTTTGAATGCTGGTGTGCAAATCGGTGTGCACTGTGCCATCGGGATCGCCAATACTCAGGAAGTGGTCCTGGGTGCTGTAGGGGCTGAGGCTGTGGAGTCTGTGGCTGTGGTGGTTGCTCCTGATCCTCCTCAAAGGTCGCTGCAATGATCTCCTCAGGCTCCTCTAGATTCGATTCATTGTCGGTGGCTGCCTTAGGAGTCTGGGGCTCCTTGACTGCGGCTTGCTGAATGATGGCTTCTTGTAGCTGATGAATGTGCTTAACCTATCCTTGATACTCTCCTCATAGGTTGACATATCCATGCATCAAGGAGTAGTACTAATCGGAGCATAACGCTTCATACACTACTATAGAAATGCTGAGTACTAATGGTTCGAAAACGTCTATACTAACGGTTCTCCAACAACTAGTGATCGGCACAATAGAAGAAGCCTAGCACTACTCTAACAGTTTAAAACCATTAGAATAACTTTCTCTATTCTAACAGTTATTATTAGTAAACCATTAAAATAGTGTACTATTCTAACGGTTCTTATTATTGAACCGTTAGAATAGCTTTCTCTATTCTAACGGTTATTATTAGTAAACCGTTAGAATATAGTAGTATATTCTAACAGTTTTTCATAGTGCACCTTTAGAATATCTTACTATATTCTAACAGATAATACTAGTGAACCGTTAGAATATGTTATATTATTCTATTGGTTCATAAATAGTAATAGTTAGAGTATAGTAAGCTATCCTAACTATTGTGATGAATCAAGTATTAGAATATGTTGTTCTCTTCTAACTTTTGGTGTTGTAGAACCATTAGAAAAAGCTTAGATACACAATATAGTATAGATACAAAAAAGGTACATTCACAAATACACATTCAACATTCAACAAATTGAATTTATTCACAGATTTATTCACACATTGAATTTATTCACATATAGACCAATACAAATAAAAAAACACCAATTCACACATTCAATATATATTTTTGACCAAAGGAAGTAGGCAAGAAGCCTACCACTAAATATATTAATAATTCAAAGGACTACAGAGAGTAGAAGAATGCAAAGAAAAAAAAAGAAAAATTACAATAAGTCCAATAACCCAGTCATGGCTGATTGTTGACAGCCACTTCTTCCATCACATATGAGCCCAAATTTGTTGTAGCTCTCTAATCTTTGCATTCTTGTATTTGTCTTTGGACATGGCGCTCTGCATGCATGTATGAAGAGTTAGTAATTAACTTCCTAGTTTCGAATGTCACATCCAATTTTCAAATTTGAGTTAGCTAAAATGCTTACCTGAGGGAATTGGACAAAGTTTTTCCTAACTAGGTCATACATAAATCACATCAGATAAAACTCATATTCACACGATTTTGGCTGCTGATGGCACTGAGATAATTTCATATGCGAAGACATGTTAGCAATTCTTCCATAAATTTATTAAGCATAAACTAAAAGACTCATGAGTAGTTCAATCCTTATTAATCACCTCATATTCTTTCAAAGAAATTCGGTCGCCCTCTGATGCGTCATGCCTCCCTCCAGTGGACACATAATTTTTGAAAGCCCTATATTTAATTTAGCATTGCCGGTTAATGTGTTAGCATTAGCTAGTGAGATAAAAATTTAAATCAAACATGTTACTTATGCGTCCATATTCCACGAGATCACATATTCATTGGGTAACCTGTCGCGCATCGAATCGAGGTAGTACACCTCATTCCTCCATGGACAGATCACGAGAAGGATCCAGTGGGCCCTACATTGTACATAAAAGAGAACCGCTTAAACTATATGTTAGGTGTAACATACAAGAATGAGTTAAATTAGTAGGAAATGCACTAATCTTTGGTGGTATGGCGCTAGAATAAACTCCTTGTCCTACTGCGCTAGCAGTGCCCTTGATATGTACTGCTCTGCTTGTCCTGGGTCTTGCTCTAGCATCGTGAGGCTTATTTTCTCTGGGTCAAGGAAACCCACCTTGTCACACGTCCTCGTCGATGCCAGTCTCTACATGCACCTGCATGCAAAGGATGACATTTGTATTGCACAAAAAGTGACTAGATTTATTAAATGAACTACAATAATATATAGGATCAGCAAACTCACAGGACTCTAGTCCGTATGATGGACATATCAAGATCCCTCCAGTTAAATAGGTCGAACAAATCCTCGTGTGCCACGGATATGCTCCCGGCCTCACGGTGGAACTGGTCAGGCTTGAAGGAAACTAGGAAGTTCAAGTTGTGCCGGGACCGCGAAAGATACCACTCGTGGAGGTCTCTAGTTGTGTGATCCAATTTACGCAAAATTGCCTCTGACACGAGTGGGAACTCGTTCTTGAACGTATCGGGCTGTCTCTTTCTCCCTTTGCCTTTGCCCTTGCCCTTTGCCGGGGAGCTTTCTTTGGTGGCGAAGGGGCTTTCCGAGGAGGCGTGGATCCTTTGGCTAGGGTCGAGGCCATCTTTCGAGGCTTGAGGGTCGGAGGAGATCCCTCAGGCCCCGTGTTGGGGGTGGGGTTCTGAGGTAGTACACTAGCATCCATCGTCTACTTCAATTTATGAACATGTATGTTAGATTTTGCAAGTTGAGTATATTAAGTAAGTTGTAAACTAAAATGGGTAGGATTTACCTCATGTATTATAACACACTTCTTGGGCCACTATACGTAAGAGCCCAATGCCTCAACAATTATACTCATTTCCTCCGTTGGGATAGGCCGCAGACAAGCGGTGTAGCCCAGGAGGGCTAGTCCACCTGTACCTTTGCGAATCCCATCTTCAGAGGTATGTAGTGGATCCAGACATCCTCCCCAGACGGATGTACGAACCTGTGTGCAACTACCATAGGGTGGTCGCCTAGGTGAACCACTAGACTACAGCTCTCTGTCTTCTACAAATTTGCAACAATTAAAACAAGTTAACGAAACAATTCTAACGGATCGGGAGTGGCATCAACATAAGTGCAATACCTCAAGCAGATCCACCGGATCCATGTTGATCATGGAAGAGAAATTGCTCGGTCGACCCCGCGGGTTAGCGTCGACCACGAGAGCTGGATCTATAGCCTTGGACTGCACAATTCTGCTGAACCGTCCTAACTGTTTGCTCATTTTAGAGAATCTGGCCTCGAATTGTGCAGTATCTTCTCGGTCAGCTCTGATTCCTTATCCTTCTGATAAATCTCATATTTGTGCTTATTTTCTAGATATTTTACCCTCATTCATGCTCATTTTAGTCATAAAAATCATCATATACTCAAATATATTTGTATTGGCTGTTGTTCGACCTCGATTGTGCATTTTGTTCATTTTAATTGTAGGTCGACGCATTTCAGGTAATTTATGGCTAAATGGACGAGTTTCATCGATTGGATCTAGTCAATGGATGATTCCGTACAAAAGTGCGCGTCGAGACGGACGCGTAGGAGCTGATCGCTTGGAAATCAGAGTCTCCGGGAGTCTAGAACAACCAAACCTAATAGCCTAGGACCCAATTGAAATTCACTAAAAATTCAAGCCCCTAATTGCAAACCAGCCAAGACACATAAACCCTAGCCGCCACCACATAAGGATATATTCACAATTTCAACAAACGTCGAAAGCTTTTCTGCAAAAATGCCAGAATCAACAAAAGTCCCTTCGGTCAGCCGTAGCTTCCTTGGCCTGGCACACACCCAAAAAACCCTCACTTCTTCTCTCCCAACCCCGGTGAGCTTGCCGTTAGCAGACAGGTCCACGCCGGCGATAAGCCGCCAGTCTTCTTCCCCAATTCTACCTCCCACTTTCTTCCTCTTCTCCCTCTCCGGTGCGCCGCAGGTCATCTCCCCCTCCATCCTCTCTCACCACATTTCGTCTCCTCCTCTCCCGTTCATCTTCACCATCGACGAGCTCCCCATTTCTCTCCTTCCTCCTTCCTCTTTCTTTTTCCTCCCTTCTTTTTCCTCTCCGTTCCTCCTTCTCTCCACTGGTCCACTCCCACGCCGGATCCACCACATCCCGCGTGCGCCGCCGCCCCTCGTGCTACATCGCCGATTCACCGGCGCTCCACCGCACCTCCCTCACCAATCCTCGCCGTGCCCCCGCAGCCACGTCGCGCCTCCCTCCTCGTGGCGCCGCCGCCCACAAACCCGCTCCGCCTCCACCGGATTTGTCCCGTGCGTGTCGCCGCCCCCCGATCCCGTGTGCGTGCCGCCCTCGCCAATTCGCCGCCACGCCACCGGATCGCGCCTCTCGCCACTGGATTTTTCCTGTGCGCGCTGCCGCCCCCATCCCGCGTGCGCGCCATCCTCGCCAATCCGCTGCCACGCCACCGGATCGCGCCTCTCGCCGCCGGATCTGCCGATCCCACCTTCTTGATGAGCCACACCACTAGAGCCGCCGCACCATAAACCCACGGCCGCGCTGCCCTCGCGACCAGACGCCGCCATCGACCACTCCATCGTCACCTGACGCCGCTGCACCTCCACGGCCTACGCCGGCGCTCGATTTGCCACCTTCACAGCACCGTCGTGCTGCTTCGACCTCGATGACCTCGAGCAGCCTCGACCTCTCCTTCGACCACCGCGACAGCTTCAACTCGGACGAGCTCCAGCTCTTCTTCTTCATCAACCAACCTCGGTGTTAGCATTAACAGCACACCAAGCCACGTCAACGACATTATCATTTCTGCTCCCTTGCTCTTTTCGATTTCATTTGCAAAGACTGTGATGTATGAAATGGCCCGTGCATGTAAAGAATTGAAATGTTTCTCACAATTAAAAATGCAAATTGGGAACTAAGTTGACTTGATTGAAATTGGATTGGATCACTTCAATTGCATAGTTGTTCTTGTTTTCTCTAATCACTTGACGTATAGAAAGCTGAATCCAAATGTTATTTGAACTAAATTGATGCATGTTGGTTCTATTTTTGTGTGTTGATGCTCTCATTGTTTGATCTTCTTGCTTTGCTGTTTTGATCAAACCTAGGTTGTTTTTAGTGCATCGTTTGGATTCTTATTCTTCTATTTGTGTCGCTGAGTTGGATGTTTGAGTTGTTGTTGTTGTGAGTTTGGACTGTAGGCTGGTTGAGCTCGGAAACGAGTGGAGGTCTTAGTGTCTACTATGCGCTCTCACCGTATCGTTGATACATGCAGTGGTTAGGGTTCGATAGTCGTCTACGCATTCTCCCTTTGCTAGACCTCTACTCGATTAAACTAAATACTGCATATATTTATGATCGTTGCGTAGATTAAGCGCTAATGACAAGTTGCGATCTCACCTCTTTCTTTTTTTGCATTCTTCTAACATCTTCCCTCATTCCCCTGTCTGTTTTGGTTTTGTTATCCACTGATTTAGTTTAGTTTTATACATTTTGTTTTCTGATCTAGTCCCTATGGAAGAACGACATACTCGCCCACTGCCGCGTCTCCGTACTCTTGCAGAACTCACCGTAGGCTGGTATAACCTTCCAAGAGAGGGCCTTCTTCCTCGGTGGCCCACTCTCTTCGAAGCCGTCCTTCCACGACACGATGACTCCCACGGTCCGCGTCTACCCAGGATGCTCCTTATTTCCTAGAGCCCGGGTGACAATGTCGTTCTCCCTTTGGGGAGTAAACAATCCCTGCGCTTCCTCCTTCTCAACAGTGATCTATTACATTCAAAGCTACATTGTGATCTAATTCAAGCCTAGACCAGGTTTTGATCTAGCCTTGATCTGATGCTAACTTGATTTGATTGAGATATAGACGCTCGGCTATACTCGACCAGAATGCAAAAATCGGTATCTTACTCAGAATTACTGAAACCCAAGTTGATCGAAAACACAATTCAAAAGATAATACAACTCTTTATCAAAAAGAGAGATCTTGTACACGTCGAACGTTAGGACGCACTCGCCTACGTCGATGAACTATGTGTCTAAGACTTAAATAAGTTCAATCTAGACTCGATAATCTAAACTAGAACTATTACAAAGTATTTATAGTCCAATCATATGAATACGTATCAGACTCAATAACCTAAAGTCTTAGACTAGGACAACTAACTAACCCTAAACAGATATGACTCAATTATATATATATTGATCGGAATACAATCCGACGATCGAATCCTTCCCAAGGTCGAGAACCATTCTGAGGTTACGACATTTTTGAACTCGAATAGGTCGCGAAGCCTTTGCAAACTCGACCTTGTGAACTCGACTTGAATGACCAGAAGATCCTCTCGGATCATGACTCCCTTGTTGAGAAGGAGCCAACCCATGTTGGCGACCATGTGATCAAAATTGGAGATGTGGAAATTGACCGTGACCATCTTCTCGGGTGTACCACTTTGCCGCACATGCTCGTTGATCTTTCTGGCCGATTCGAAAAGACTCTCGTGTGCCACTGTGGGTGGTCGTCACCTTCTTTTCTAAGATCATGTCGTCAGGTAGATGTTCTTCTCCTTGATAGACCAAGTTTCAACATATGGTGCTATGGTATCAGGCTCATCATCCAACATCGAAGGCTCAAAGAGTTTGAGGTGCTCAACATTGACAATTGGGTAAATATCCATGTACGGAAGTAACTTGAGCTGACAAGCATTAGTACCAATTCTCCGCAAAATCCGAAAGGACCATATGGAATTGGTTTAAGCTTTTTACCTTCACCTTTCAGTCTCTCCTAACTCAAATGTAGCCATACCATATTGCCTTCATGGAATTGAGCATCAACACGGTGTCGATCATGTCGCACTTTGTATTTGAGTTGAGCTTTCAGCAAGTTCTATTCAACCTCACCATGGAGCTGTTGAATACCTTCTGGGAACTTTTGTGCACGATCTTGATCAGATGCTTCCTTACTGTTTTGCGCCGAGGTAGGGATAAGAAACTATATGCCTAATGGACTCTACGGTAGTAATCCCAAAGAAACCTCAAACGGTGACTTTCCAGTCAAACCATGCACTGCTCGATTGAAAGCAAACTGCAAGTACGGTATGCTTTCATCCCAGGTCTTTGGATGCTTAGAGTTAGAGCCCCTCAAGAGATGAATGACTCTTCAATTTACCACCTCGGTTTGACCAACAGTTTGAGGATGAAAAGTAGTACTCCTCTTTAGCTTTGTGTCCATCATCATCTAGAGCGATCACCAAAAGTGACTAAGAAACCGAGTATCACGATTAGACATAGTAGAAGTTGGCAGTCCGAAATGTGTCCAAATGATTAGATTGAGACCAAGACCAAGTGTTGGACTAGATCCGCTCTGATACGAACTTGATCTGATTGAAGTATAGCCAGGTTTCGACTATACTCAATTAGATACGAATATGCGGAATAATGGATCTTGCTCGGAATTACCGAAACCCAAGTTGATTGAAAACACATTTCAAAAGATAGTACAACTCTTTATTGAAAAGAGAGATCTTGTACACGTCGAACAATAGGACGCACTCACCTATATCGATGAACTACGTGGCTAAGACTTAAATAAGTTCAATTACCGTTCGATGATCTAAACTACAACTATTACAAAGTATTTATAGTCCAATCATATGAATACGTATCGGACTCAATAACCGAAACGTATTAGACTCAGGCAACTAACTAACCTAACAGATAAGTACTTAGTTATATATATATATGTGTGTATATATATATTGATCGGAATACAATCCGACCAAATTGATTAGATCCGTGCCACGAATCCTTTCCAAGGTCGCGAACCCTTTCCGAACTCGAATAGGTCTAAGTCGCAAAGCCTTTGAAAGACTCGAAGACCCTCCCGCATCATGACTCCCATGTTGAGAACGAGCAAACCCCCGTTGGCGATCATGTGATCAAAATTGGAGATGTGGAAATTGAGTTTGACCATCTTCTTGGGTGTACCACTTTTCCACTTTGGCTCGTTGATCTTTCTGGCAAATTCGAAAAGACTCGTGTGCCACTGTAGGTGGTTGTCACCTTCTTCTCCAAGATCACGTCGTCAAGTAGAGGTTCTTCTCGTTTATATACCAAGTCTTCAACCAATGGTACTATGGTACCAGGCTCATCATCCAGTATTGAAGGCTCTAAGAGTTTGAAGTGCTCAACATTGACAACCGAGTAAATATCCATGTATGGAGGTAACTCGAGCTGACAAGTATTAGTACCAACTTTCCGTAAAATCTAAAAAGGACCATAACGGATGGGTTTAAGCTTTTTACCTTCACCTTTAAGCCTCTCCTTACTCAAAAGAAACCATATCATATCACCTTCATGAAATTGAGTATCAACTCGATGCCGATCATGTCGCGCCTTGTACATGAGTTGAGCTTTTAGAAAGTTCTACTCAACCTCCCGATGGAGCCGTTGCCCTTCCAAGAAATTTTGTGCTCGATCCTGATCAGATGCTTCCTTGTTGTTCTGTGCTGAGGTAGGAATCACAAACTCCATGTCAAATGGACTCTGCGGTAGAAATCCCAAACAAACCTCAAAAGATGACTTTCCAGTGGAACCATGCACTGCTCAATTAAAAGAAAACTGCAGGTATTGTATGCTTTCATCCGAGGTCTTCGGATGCTTAGAGTTAAACCCCCTCAAGAGATGAATGACTATTCGATTTACTACCTCAGTTTGACCATCAGTTTGAGGATGAAAAGCAGTACTCCTCTTTAGCTTTGTGTCCATCATCATGCAGAGTGATCGCTAAAAGTGACTAAGGAACTAGGTATCACGATCAGACACAATAGAAGTCGGCAGTCCAAAATGTGTCCAAACGTGCTGAAAGAATATCCAAGCTACTTCTTCTCCTGTGATAGTCTTTCGACAAGGTATGAGAATGATCATTTTGGAGAATCGGATCAACGACCACAAAGAGATAGTCATTACCACGTTGGGTCTTAGGCAATCCTACCAAGAAATCCATGGATACGCTTTCCCATGGTCGCGATGGAACTAGTAAAGGAGTGTACAAACCTAATTTTTGGTTTGCTGGTTACGAGATGCTGCAGAGACCACAGCCTCGAACAAAACTAGCCACATCTTGCTGCATTCCCGACCAAAACACATATCGATGAAGATTTTGCAAAGTCTTCGTAACCCCAAAGTGACCACCAACTTTCGATGTATATGCTTCTTACAGCCATTGAATTCGAGGTGCTCCATGAGGTATACAAAGTAAATTGCCCTTGTACAAGAGTCCTTCTTGACAAACGAACTTTGTAGGTTTTCCTGTTTCGAGCTCAGCTAGTGCTGATCGAAAATCAGGATCTTCAGTGTACATTGTGGCGTAGTCATCATGACATGAGGGTTTGATCTTCATGAACGATGATAAGCAAAGGGTCGTAACTGGTGGTCGTGACAACATGTCAGCCAGTTTACTTGGTCACTAGATTGAACTGTTGCAGATATGACCTCCACTTCATATGCCGAGCTTGCTGAAGCTTCGATTGTGTTTGCAAATATTACAACGGTTGGTGATCGGTGTGGACAACAGTCTGTTTACCCAACAAGTAACACCACCAATGTTTTACGGCCTGATGCAATGCACACAACTCCTTGTCGTAGTTCGGATAGTTCTTTTGAGCTCCCTGGAATAACTCTGAGTGACATGCTACTTGTCGACCTTCTTGCATGAGCATTGCACCCATTGCACAACCTGAGGCGTTGGTCTCTAGCTCGAATGGTTCCTGCAGATTCAGCAAAGCTAGCACAAGAGCTTCACTGATCTTCTTCTTCACCAAGAGAAATGCGTCCTCATGTTTCCCTGTCCACTTTAACTTCTGGTCGATCCTGGTTAATGGATGCAATAGAGAAGCCGCTATCGAGAAGTGTCGTATGAACTTTCAAAGGTACTGGCATGCTCCCACAAAGCTATGCACTTTCGTAACTGCTCACGATCGAGGCCACTCGCGAATCACTCTTACCTTATCTGGGTCGATTTGCAACGTACCGTTGCCGACCACGACCTAGGTACAATAGAGTTTGTTGGCTGAACTCGCACTTCTTACGGTTGAGGCAAAGTCGATGTTGTTGAAGCTGTTCGAACACCTTTTAGACATGAATGAGGTGCTCATCGCATGAACGACTATAGACCAGTATATCGTCGAGGTAAACGATCACAAAGTCGTCGATGAACTGTCGCAATACATCATTCATAAGACGCATGAAAGTTGTCAGGGCGTTGCAGAGGCCAAACGGCATTACCAGCCATTCGAACAAACCTTGTCGCATTTTGAACGTAATTTTCCAAGTATCCTCCTCTCGGATGCTGACTTGATGATACCCTTACTTGAGATCCAATTTCGAGAAGGCAGCAGCATGCTTCAGTTGGTCTAGTAGGTCGTCAATACAAGGAAGGTCAACCTCCGTTGAGTGATGGTCGTTAGATGAATCCAAACCTTTCTCCTTCAGCATTGCTATCAAAGACAAGGTCGTATCCACCTCATCAGCCGAATTCACACGGACAACTCATTCTTCGGGTGTAGCCATAGTAGCTGTAGCTGTTCTTTTCCCTGGTCCATTTCTCCTTGGTCTAACCTCAAGATGGAGCTCATAGCACTTATCCTTTGTATGCCTGGCAAAATGACAATGATCACAAGAGATGCTCGTACTAGACTTAGGAGTACTCTTCTTCAGACTCAACTTTCCTTTGGACGAGGATGAATTCTCTTTCTTGTCGTTGCGGGATTTATTTTTCTTCTTGATCACAACAGCAGTTGTGCTTGCGGTCATGATATCTTGGATGCCGAGTAGGCTTAGCTCAGCACTGATCGATTTCTGAAGTCCAGACGTCTATTTTCAAAACACTTGAGGATCAGAGAGCGAGATGCCAATGACCATTGCATGTCTCTGAAATTTTGTCATATAATCCTGGACGGTTTGGTCACGGCGCTGATACAATCTGTGCCAATGATCCCATATCTCCTTGAGATCACCATTGGGTAGAACTCTTGTCGTATGAGTCGTTTGAATTGACCCCACACAAGGTCTTCAGCTTCACCACTGGTGACAAGGGCCTTCCACTATGTCTTGGTGTGGTCCTTCATCTTCAAAGGTGTGAACTGCACCTTTTGAGTGCTACTGAACCGTCTTAGGTCAAAATAGGTCTCAAGCTAATCGATCCATGAGTCCAGATTCTCGGCATCGATCACCCCATCGTATATGGGTATGTCAACCTTAGCTTTGACCTTGAAAGATCCGACAGCTAAGGAGGTATTAGTGAGGTCGTCGACCTTATGCTCGCCTTCGTCTTCATCTTCGTCTGACCTGCACAACTCTTCACCAATTTTCACACCCTTAACCTTGCCTTTTGAAGCTTCAACTTCAGAAGGTATAGTCATGGCCTGCTACTTAATCCAAGCAAGCATGGTATCCATGTCAGTGGAGAGTTTAGCCACTTGTTCGACTAGGTTAGCTTGAACGGATGTATCGTCAGACATCTTCAGAGAAATGATTGTAGGAACCGTTGATTGTTCACCTTCAGCTGCAAGAGTTTCTTGCAGAGTTTTGTTAGAGGTTTTGTAACCCTGGTGAGTCTTCGCCATCCACAGAACAGGATAGTTGTTCTGGTACCAACTTGATCAGATTGAGACCTAGACCAAGTGTTGGACTAGATCCGCTGTGAGACCAACTTGATCTAATTGAAGTATAGCCAAGTTTCAACTATATTCGATCAGATACAAATATGCGGAATAATGGGATATTACTCGAAATTACCAAAACCCAAGTTGATCGAAAACACAGGTCAAAAGATAGCACAACTCTTTATTGAGAAGAGAGATCTTCTACACGTCGAACAATAGGACGCACTCACCTACATCGATGAACTACGTGTCTATGACTTAAATAAGTTCAATCACCCTTCGATGATCTAAACTACGACTATTACAAAGTATTTATACTCCAATTGTATGAATACGTATCAGACTCAATAACTTAAATGTATTAGACTCGGACAACTAACTAAACCTAATAGATAAGACTTAGTTATATATATTGATTGGAATACAATCCGACCAGATTGATCGGATCCGTGTCACGAACCCTTTCCAACGTCGCGAAAAATTCCGAAGTCATGAAGCCTTGTCGAGGTCGCGAAGTCTTTCTGAACTCAAGTAGGTCTAGGTCGTGAAGCCTTTGAAAGACCTCGATGATCCTCCCGGATCACCAAACGTGCTGAAAGAATACCCAAACCGCTTCTTCTCCCTTGATAGCCTTTCAACAAGGTATGACAATTATCATTTTGGAGAACCGATCAATGGCCACAAAAAGATAGTCGTTGCCATGTCGGGTCTTAGGCAATCGCCCCAAGAAATCCATGGATAATGATTTCCCATGGTTGTGATGGAACTGGCAAAGGAGTGTACCAACCTAATTTTTGGTTTGCTGGTTTTGAGATGCTGCAAAGACCACAACCTCGAACAAAACTAGGCACATCTTGCTGCATTCATGGTCAGAACACATATTAATGAAGATTTTGCAAAGTCTTCATAACCTCAAAGTGACCATTGATGTATGTGCTTCTCCCAGCCATTGAATTCGAGGTGCTCCATGAGGTATACAAAGTAAATTGCCTTTGTTCAAGAGTTGTTCTCACCGAACAAATTCTGTAGGTTTCCCTGTTTCGAGCTCAGCTAGTGCTGATTGAAAATTAGGATCTTCACTGTACATTGTGGCATAGTCATCATGATATGAGGTCTCGATTTGTATAAACACTGATAAGCAGAGGGTCATAACTGTTGGTCGTGCTTGTACTTAATCACCAGATTAAACTACTGCAGATACGACATACACTTCATATGTCGAGCTTGCTGTAGCTTCAATTGAGTTTGGGAATATAGCAAAAGTTGATGGTCAGTGTGACTGTCTCTTTACCCAAAAAGTAACACCGCCAATATTTTACGGCCTGATGCAGTGCACACAACTCCTTGTCGTAGGTTGGATAGTTCTTCTGAGCTCCCTGGAATAACTCGGAGTGATATGCTACTTGTCAACCTTCTTGCATGAGCACTGCACCCATTGCATAACCTGAGGCATCACTGCAGATTCGGTAAAGCTAGCACAGGAGTTTCACTGATCTTCTTCAACAAGAGAAACGTGTCTTCATGTTTCCCTGTCCACTTGAACTTCTGGTCGATCCTAGTTAATGCATGCAACGTAGAATCCAATATCGAGAAGTGTCGTATGAACTTCTGAAGGTACTTGCATGCTCCCACGAAACTACGCACTTCCGTAACTGTTCGCAGTTGAGGCCACTCACGAATCACTTTTACCTTATTCGGGTCGATTTGTAACGTACCGTTGCCGACCACAAATCCCAGGTATAGTAGAGTTTGCTAGCCGAACTTGCGATTCTTATGGTTGAGGTGAAGTCCAAGTTGCTGAAGCTGTTCGAACACCTTTTCGGCATGAATTAGGTGATCATCCGATGAACGACTATAGACCAGTATCTCATCAAGGTAAACAGATACCGGCCTAGACCATCTCGCAAGAGAACGAGGTTGGAGCAATAAGGCGAGTATTCTGTCGTTCTATTCTCAGGGACTAGGGAAGCGAAATGTGTAAAACTAAACTAAATCATTGACTAATGAAATAAACTAAAACAGATGAGAGAAATAGAGAGGAGATGTTAGAAGAAAAATAGAGAAAGAAAGAGGTGGATATCTCGTGACTCGCCATTAGTGTTTAAAATTGTACAATGATCGTAAATATGTGCAATGTTTAATATAATCGAGAAGAGGCCTAATGGAAGAAAGCATATATGTCTATCGATTACTAATCACTACACAAATTGACGAAACAATAGTACAAAAGTAAACACTAACGCTTCAACGAGTCACGACACAAATCAACCACACAACACTTAAGATAAACAAGCTCTTCAACCTGAAGCACACAACAGATGAATAAGAATTGAAGATAAATTGGAATCTGTCTTCAATTACCCCAATCCTCTCTCTTTATCAATTGAATTTTACATAATACAATTTAGTGCAAAAAGAACTTCAACTCAAGAATAATTGGAATTTAGCTCTAGGACTCGAGGTTCCAAATTTAGGTCATGACTACCTCAGTTCTTACCTCACAAGCACACTTCTCAACAACTAAGGCATTAAGGAACAAATACTGGAGAGAACAAGATATACAAGGAACTCGAGGTTCCAAATTTAGGTCATGACTACCTCAGTTCTTACCTCACAAGCACACTTCTCAACAACTAAGGCATTAAGGAACAAATACTGGAGAGAACAAGATATACAAGGAACTCCTAGAACTGATCAAATTAAATCACCAAAACAACCTGCAGCTAGTGAATGCAGTCAACTGACAAATAGAGCAACATGAAGTTCAACTGGATTGAACAACAAGCAACGAGCATTTCAATTCATCACATGGGACAAAAGAGATATCAAGTTCACTGGGTAATTGAAGTAATCACTCAACACAGAAATTTAGAGATAGAATTGTACTCAGATGATGCATGAATGAACAGCCAAGTTTAGAGCAATTTACTTGAATTGAGAATTCTCCAATTAGATATGAAATAAGACATTCAATGCTTCACATTTACAAACAATCAAATTTCATACAGACATCCAATTCATTAGAATTCAAGAACTGAGGAGGGTGAGAAGGGTTGGACCAAAAATGTAGCTTGCTGAACATGATGTGGTGCTCTCTGGAGGTCGAAGAAGGTCGTGGTCGTCAAAGACACTGTGGTCGTCGAGGAGGAAGTGCTCGAAGAAGATAGCCGTCGACGGGAGCGGTTGAAAGTCGAGGCCGTGGAAGCTGTAGTCGTCTTCGTCGACGAGGAAGACGAAGTGGTCGAGGTCGCTGAGGATCGACGAGGGTGTACTGGGGACTCTGCGGCGTCGTCGGGCTCGGATCCGGCGACGTGGTGGCTATACGGTGGTGGCTTTTAGGGAGTAGAGGAGAGAGAGAGGGAAGAAGGAAGAGAGCAGCGGCGGTGTCGCGTGAAGAGGGGAGAGAGAGAAGGGGACAAAGAAAGAACCGGCTAGGGCCGGGGGTGGTAGGAGGTGTGGGTCTAAGTTTGGGGGGAGGTAGAAAAAGAAGGTAGTGGTGAGGAGAAGAGGACGAGACGGTGGCCATCACCGCCGCTGTCACTACGGCGGCGAACGGCGCCGGAGAAGAAGAAGCAGTGGCGGTGCTGAGGTGGCTCGGGGAAGAGGAAGAAGAGAGAAGAAGAAGAAAGGAAGGAGGAAGAAGGAGCTGCACTGCGGCGTACGGCCTGGCCGCCGGCAGTGAGGTGGGACAGAGGTGTGGAAACGGTGAAGGGGAAGAAGAAAAGGAGAAGAAAAAAAGAAAAACCAGGCTCAAAGAGAAACCATGGCCAGCGGCTGGGGTTTAGAGAAGAAAGGCAATTTTGCAATAAGGCCCTCGGGGTTGTAGAAATCACAAGAAGGTCCTCCGCGAGTTAGGGTTTAGATTTATTAGACTTGGCCATTTTGCAAATGGGTGTTTGAGGTTTTAGAAAATTACAAGAAGGTCCATGGCTACTAGGATTTGAGATTTCGGGTCCCCAGAGACTCTGATTTCGACACAATCAGTTCCTACGCATCAGTAGGAACGCGTGCTTCTATCAGGAATAGACCGAGGGTCAGGTAAATTCAAAGAGCTGCTCTCCATCAGCTGAAATCCACCCAAATCGCATCGACCTGCAATAAAATCATAAAACAAATAATACGGTCGATTTGATGATAAAGATATGTACTATCAATGCAAATGCCGCCTTATGTGACTAAATGTACATGATTGGGGGTTAAACATATAGAAAATATGCACAGATATGACAATTATCAACACCCCCAAGCTTAAATCTTTGCTTGTCCTCATGCAATGAGATAAGAAATAAATCCAAGCAGACAAGCCAGCATACAAATGATGTGGAAGAGTTGAATGCAGCAGATAGTAAGCTCGGCAAACTAAGATATGTATCAAGCGCTCAACCATCTAAAATTGCACAGAAATTGCAAGTGACTAGATTAGTTCTGGGTATAGAGGAAATAAGAATGTTTAGTTCTATTCATACCACCTACATCCATGCATGTATACAAAATTTCAAAGTGAGTGTAAACAATGCACAAGCATGAGAGAACTACGGTTTCCATAAACATCAAATAATCCATTTCAACCTTATGAAAGTTTTTTAGCTCTTTTTTTTTTAAAAACAAAATTTGGTGCTCATGCAAGTCTCTACCCTTCGACTTATTAAGGCGTATCTCTCCATACTTTACTCTAGGCTCACTAGTCCCCTAGAGTGTTATAAAAACATGCTCATGAATCAAAAGAGGTAGCAAGAAGGCTTATGCACTTATTAGATTTGAAAATGTGCGAACCATACTTTCATACCGAAGACTCAGAGGAGCAATGAAGCAGAAGAGTTTTTATTCAAAAGAAAAGAAAGATTGGCAATGCCTACAAGGTAGAGAACAAGCAATTGCGACCTTATTAGCAAAATTTTTCAAATTTTGTTTACATAGGTTAAGTGATTGTTTAGGAGACTCGTGCTCTAAGAATATGTGTAGAGATTAGGCTCAACAATTGATATTTCAATATACATGATAGAATGCGGCAATATAGATATCAATAAACATTCAAATTTCCATGATATCCACAATGAAACTAAGTGCAGGCAATTTTAGTATCATTAGAAGATGGTTAATCACAATTCAACCTACAATAGATTGTCGAGCCACTAATGCATGCATATAACTCAACACAACGTGCAAAAAAGGGCTCTTAGAAGCCAAATATCAACAATAGTGCACAAGTCTATGATTTTTTTGAAAATTTTGACGTGACCTCTCTAGAATTACCTTGCGGTACAACAGGTCAAACACAAAGTAGGTCATATCAACACATACATCAAAGCCCACAAGGCTAGATATAAGACAATCACAAGCTCAAATAAGCACAAATAGTCATACAACTCAACATAACACAGATATAGAATTTAAGCACAAGAATGGCCACATGAATCACATATGCTATCAATTCATCCATAATTTTGAAAAAATTTGACCTAGAAATGCAAACAATGAAGGACAAAGTGACTCCCATACCCCCAAGCTCAACTGATGCATAGTCCACGATGCATACAAGAGTTGATAAAATGAATGAGGTGGAAGCACAAAGTAAATTTTTGCACAAATAAGTCACAAGGGGTCTGAGACAGCTCACCGGGTATGGATGAAATCAATGTCGTCACGGTGAAGCATATCGAAGTCCCACGCACATGTATGGATGAAGACATAGCAGCAGCCTGGAAAAACAAAAGAACAAAAGAAACTAAAAACAATCCTATAAAACAAAGGAAAATAAATAACATAAAGAAGAAAAAAGAGAAAGCACTCGGGTTGCCTCCCGAGAAGCGCTTCTTTTAGGTCGGAAGCTCGACCCTCAAAGGATATGGCATTGAAGCGCGAGTGTGGAAGGAGAGGCAAGTATGGGACGTAGTAGAAGCTCTACATCCACCCTCCTGTCGGAAGCAACATGCCTGGGAATCCACTAGGATCCCAGGGAATGTCGACTCAGAGCAAGTCTGCTCGCGGTCGAGAAGTGCTAACCTGCAAATAAGATCAAAAAAGAACAAGCACGTGTGTATGGTAGGGACAAGGCCCTCCAAAAGGTCAGCTGATGAAAATCCTTTCCCATCGACTAATCGATAATACATGTCATAAGGATGGTATATGTCGATACAGGGTGAATGACAACTCAAAGGGATATGAATAGCCTCGTCAGAACTAAGCAACTCAAAATGATACGAGAGGGGCTTCAAGTCTACCTGAATAGCGGATGGCGTGAAGTCTGGGGTAGGAAGGACCTCCACGGGGGTCATATGTGATAGATCAGGATGAACGGACTCACCTACGTCAGAAAGAAGTCCCTTGTCAGCAAATATGAACGTCTCCCTCTTGATCTGGTGGCTCAAGGAATCGTTCAGGTAGTCCGCAAGATCAAAACTGACAATCTCCATCTCTAGTCCGTTTGCCAATGGATCATCAAAAGAAAACGGCCCAAACAGACATAGAGGTGTCTTGAAAATAAGCTCGCCATCATCAGCAAATATGATCAAATCAGCAGGAGGTAGAGGTGATGATGCGACGTCGAAGGAATAAGATGAGTCGAAGCTTGTCGCTCAATACTGTGGTCTCTCCATGAGGGTCTCCAAGATAGATGTCATGGGTGGGCTCCAGGACACTCAACAGAGGTGTGATGGCCTCAAATGTAGGTACTTGAGATGGCAAGGTGTGGACTAAATCTCGATATCCTCAAAACTCATCCATGCAAGATCGCACACCCTGCATCTCAGCCCGCAATAATTTCACGGCCTCTGAATGCTGCGTCATGTAAGTCTTCAGTAGCTCCTCAACCCTAGATGTATCATCATGTGCAGGAGGAGGCTGTGAAGACTTTTGTGGTGATGGATCATCCTCATGCTTTTGCAAGTATGACTCCAACATCGCCTCGAGTCTAGAAGTATCCTCGTATGCAGGAGGCTCCTATGAGTACTGCTGATGTGATGAGTACGGAGGCTGATATGATGTATATGGGGGCTGCTCTCAGTACCTAAAACCCTGCGAAAGATAACTAGTAGAAATAGATGAGATAACAGGGTGGTTGTTCCTATACGGTGAATTTGGGTATGCAGGCCATCCAGGATGATATATAGTGGATGCTCAACCACGCTGACAAGCAGCGGGCGAATGACCTCGTATACCACAAATACAACATATAGGAGTAGCACTAACACTAGCAAATAATCCAATCTGATGATACAGATCATCTAATTTAGCACTGAGATTATCACATGCATCATAAAAAGACTGGGAACCATCCATATCCTCAATCAATGTAAATCAACAAATCAATGAGAAAAGGACAAGAAGAAGTGCGAGAAATAAAAGAGCGGGGAGGGAAATAGGGGCGGAAAAAGATGCAAACAAAAACCAAAAAAAAACACAAAAACAAAAAGATTTAATCTAGTTAAACACATTCACTTTCAATCTAGTCCCAGGCAACGACGTCAAAAATTGATACTGGCCTAGACCGTCTCACAAGAGAACGAGGTCGGGGCAGTAAGGCGAGTATTATGTCATCCTTTCTTCAGGGACTACAGAAGCAAAATGGGTAAAACTAAACTAAATCAATGACTAATGAAATAAACTAAAACAGATGAGAGAAATAGAGAGGAGATGTTAGAAGAAAAATAAAGAAAGAAAGCGGTGGATATCTCTCGACTCACCATTAGTGTTTACAATTGTACAATGATCGTAAATATGTGCAATGTTTAATATAATCGAGAAGAGGCCTAATGGAATAAAGCATATATGTCTATCGATTACTATTCACTGCACAAATCGATGAAACAATAGTACAAAAATAAACACTAACGCTTCAACGAGCCTCGACACAAATCAACCACACAACACTTAAGATAAACAAGCTCTTCAACCTGAAGCACACAACAGATGAATAAGAATTGAAGATAAATTGGAATCTGTCTTCAATTACCCCAATCCTCTCTCTTTATCAATTGAATTTTGCGTAATACAATTTAGTGCAAAAAGAACTTCAACTCAAGAATAATGGGAATTTAGCTCTAGGACTCGAGGTCCAAATTTAGGTCATGACTACCTCAGTTCTTACCTCACAAGCACACTTCTCAGCAACTAAGGCATTAAGGAACTAATATTGGAGAGAACAAGATATAAAAGGAACTCCTAGAACTGATCAAATTAAATCACCAAAACAACCCGCAGCTAGTGATTTCCTTTGGTAATTTCAGCCATAATTAACAACGCTAAAGTGGGCCGAGTATTGGTCGGTGGGGGCAATTCTCTCGACCTATTATTCGCCAAAGCTTTAGACGAGATGCAGATACCTCACTCAAAAATTAAATCAGTGGATCACCCATTCTTTGGTATAATCCTTGGTTCCCCGATGATGCCCATCGGGCAAATAGTGTTACCTGTAACACTTGGAGGACCAGAGAATTTTCAGAGAGAGTTAATTACTTTTGATGTAATTGATTTTGATTTAGCTTCGAACGCTATCTTTGGCAGGCCCTCACTCGCCAAGTTCATGGCGGTGACACATTATGCTTGTCAGTGCGTCAAAATACTAGGACCAAAAGGCGTCATCACGGTAGAGGCAGCTAGAATACAACTCTCACATGTGATCACATTTCTTTGGAACTGGTCGACCAACTACCCCTACGGGATGTCAAATTGGCGACCAAAAAGCCTGATGCAGTCGTTCTCGTGGTTTTTCAAACTCGGGGAAAGAGTGATCTTAATCACGCCTCAAGGTGACCAACTTCAGTACGTCATACAACTCCACTTTGTTGCTATTAACAATGCAGCAAAGTATGAAGGTCTTCTCACTAGTCTTCAAGTAGCCAAATCCCTTGGAGTCCATTGGCTAGTAGTGAGGGGAGACTCACAGCTAGTCGTTGATACCACCTAAAATGGGCCTCGCAAGCGGACGAGGTCGCGGTAGAAGGCGAGTATGTCGTTCTCTCCTAAAGGACTAGATGAGAGCAAAATATTTCTAACTAAATCCAAATCAGAAAATCAAACAGAACCGCAAAGAGGGATTGGGTTAGTTCGCCTCGACTTGTCTTACCAACTGAAACACAAATAGCAAAAATTGTTCTGCAATCGTATCTCAGGCGAGCGGTGCAAAATTGCATAGAGTCAAAATTGCATAGAGTCAGGACAACACTTCCTTAGAATCTATTTCTCTCAACAGTCAGACAGTATATTAATTCAAAATTTCCCAGCTACAGAATCTAAGAAACAGGATTGCAGTTCCATTCATAAAATCCAATCAATGCCCAAATCAAACATGCAACAAGAATTATCAGGATGGCAACAACTTTGAAAAAATGTTGGATGGAGATCTCAGTTCACAAAAATTAGCAACACTAAGCTACACTGGAATCAAGCATGAGATGACAAAAGAAACTGCAACTGAACAGCAGCATAAATCAAACACCAGAGAAATTAACACATAACTAGCTGAGGTTTACTCAAGTATCGAATTCATCATCCACAACTGAGCTCTGTTTATATACAAGCATCACAGGAAACAAATCAGAAGGAGAAGGGAAGGGGATCTGAGAGAAGAATTTGGTCACTGGAGGTGTTGATGAAGAATTCGTGGTTGTTGACTACAGAGAAGTCGAGGAAGTCGCCGATCGCTGAGGTCGCCGGAGCAGTGGAAGAAGATGGCCGGAGTCGATGAAGACGTGGTCGTCGTCGAAGCTGCAGCAGCTCGACGTTGAAGAAGGGGATGAAGAAGTCGATGAAGCTGGAGGTCGAAGCGGTTGCTGAGGTCGCGGTCCTTGGCCGTGGAGGAAGACGAGGTTGCTGGAGTTGAGGAAGGAGATGAAGCCGGCTTGAGTGGAGGAGGCGGCGGCGCTGAATCGAGTTCGGGGACAGCCCCGAGGAGCGGATCGGTGGCGCCTGGCTGATCCCGGCGGCGGCGGAGATGCAGCTCGGGCGCGGCAGTTCGGCGACGTGATGATGACGAATCCGGTGGCGGCGCAGCGCGGATCTGGCCGCTGTGGAGGCGGCTTGGACGGCGCGAGCTTGTGGAGGTCGGCGCGGGAGATCCACGGCGTGGGGTGGTCGGATCTGGCGGTGGATGCGCAAATCTGGCCACGACGCCGTACGGGAACGTGGCGGTGGTGCCGTGGGAAGGAGGGACGCCATCGGCGTGCGGCCCGGCCGCCGGCGGCGAGGTGGAGGGAGGTGTGGAGATGGGGTTTGGGGAAGAAGAAGAAGGAAGTAAAAAAAACAAAACCAGGCTCAAATGCCTTAGATGGCCGGCGGCAAGGTAAAAAGGGCAATTTGGCACTTTTGCAGAAAAGCCCTCGAGGTTTTGGAAATTTAGAAATGTGACCTTGTGGCTAGGGTTTGGGATTCCGGGCCCCCGGAGACTCCGATTTCGGTGCGGTCAGATCCTACGCGTTCGCGAGAACGCGCACTTCCATCAGGAATCATCCGATGGCCAGATTAAGTCGAGGACGCACGTCCGCTAGCCGAAAATCCATCCAATCCTCGTCGACCTGCGATAAAAATTGGGAAAACGAGTAATCCGGTCGATTTGGCAATTAATCTGGAATAATCTAGGTATATATGCCGAAGAAAATGACTAATATGTGTGAAAGGATGAGGATTGTACAGAATAATAAGGCAAATCGAGTAAATATCAATCGTAAACTAGGTAAACAAGGAGTATAGCGCCTTCGACGAGACAATGGTTCGTTACCTGGAGGAAGTGAGGAAATTGGAAAAATACTTCAGAAATTTCAAAGTCCAATTCATTCCACAAAGAGATAATATTCTGGCAGACCAATTATCAAAACTTGGGTCCTCATGGTCCTCTTCTCCAGTAGGAGTGTTCATTGAGCACTTAAAACATCCTTTGATCACTGAGAAGACCGACGCCTCCCTCTAGCATGAAGCAGATTGGATCCAACCATTGAGGATCTATCTTGCACACAGGACCTTGCCCGAGGACGAAACCGAAGCTAATCGGTTAGTTAGAAAAGCACACATGTATAGAAAGGTCAAAGGGACCCTTTACAAAAAGAGTACACAAGACATACTCATGCGTTGCATTCCTCAAGAAGAAGGACAAAACCTTCTGAGAGAAATCCACGGAGGCATTTGTAGTGCACAAGCATCCTTTAGAACACTGGTCGGAAAAGCTTTTCGACAGGGGTATTTCTGGCTTTCCGCATTAAACGATGCTAGACAATTGGTCAAGACATGCCAATATGCTCGGCAAGTTCATCAGCCAGCATACGCACTAAAAATTATCCCCCTAACTTGGCCATTCGTTGTATGGGGAATAGATATTCTGCGGCCAATGCCCCATGCCAACAATGGATCCAAGTTTCTCTTCATAGCTATTGATACGTTACTAAATGGATCAAGGCTGAACCAGTCTGAACCATTACCGCCATAGCAGCGAAGAAATTCTTCCACAAGAACATTGTGACACGATTTGGTGTTCCAAGTTATCTCATCACAGATAACAGATTCCAATTCATTAGCGGTCTTTTCCTAGACTATTGCGACAATATCTGGATGAAAATCTGTTTCGCATCCGTCGCTCATCCATAGAGCAATAGGGCAGTTGAACGTGCCAACGAGCAAATAATTCAAGGGGTTAAGAAATGAGTATTCGATCGTCTTAAGTTGCGCTTGGGGGCTTGGGTAGAAGAACTCTACTCCGTTCTATGGGCACTTCGTACCACACCCAGTAGAGCAATAGGCGACATGCCCTTCCAACTAATTTTTGTTGCAGAAGCCATGCTGCCAAGTGAACTCCAACTTGGCTCAGGTCGCGTACATAACTTTGCTATAAATAATCAAAGTGAAACACGCAAAGATGAACACATTCTTCTTGAAGAAAAGCGTAATCAAGCACTGTTTCGATCCGCAGCATATTTACAGGCTTTGTGTAAATATCACAGGAAAAGAGTGCAACCACGTAGCTTCACGTCGGAGACTTGGTTTTGCGAAAGATCCAAAATCAGTCTGGTCACAACAAATTCTCCCCTCAATGGGAAGGCCCCTACACTGTGGTTTCAATACCGCGACCTGGATCAGCTCGATTAGCTATGGCAGATGGCTAAGTTCTATTTAACACTTGTAACATAGACCAACTACGCAAGTTTTACGTGTAAGTTTTCCATTTCCCTTATATATTTCCATTCAATAAAATATTTTTTGGCTATTTGCTATCGTTATTTTCCCATCTTTTGTCCTCAGTCTTTTTCTCGAGCTCTGCTCGGGGGCTAGTCACAATAAACATTTTTCTCATAATGTTTAAGTGGATTCACTGACCGATCTCATAGTTGCATCTAGTCAAGACATCCCTTTATAAGCTGTTTCTCAACGCATCAGGGACTTACTAGCATGTCACAGATCATTAGGGTGGCTCTCAGTTTGTAATAAGCTTATGCATTTCCCCTAAAAATGTTTATTCTTGCGACCATGTGATCGCGTATAGCCAAACTCCCCTTCTAAGCCGTCTCACGCATATGGGGGTGACTTATATGTTTTTGAACCCCCATACCATGAGTTCATTTCAATCCTGTGATCATGATACCAGACAACGTATGCATGATCATAGGAGGGGGCTAGGATAATATAACTATGACATTAGGTTAGGGAAAGTATTTAACATTTCAGTATTGTTTCGGATTATTAGAAATTTTGCTAACTGTCTGTATTTGCAAGGTACAAAATCATTGCTAAGTCAGGTAAAAATTTCCACTTTCATTTCAATAAAGTTACTACTACAAGATGTCATCACAGATTTTACATCAAATATGGTTGAGATCTCGAAGCAATATCTCAACCAGAGGTTTCATCTCATCCATTATAGCACCCAGTTGACTCTCACTATCAAAAGCATCATCGTCACCCACAGGGTTCAGATCCAGATTCGGACCGTGGTGACGCATTAACTTGCTAAGGATGGCGGAAGCTATAGCCCCAACGTTGGACTTCAAAGCTGCCTTTTGCCTCCTCACAGTTTTAGGAATGCTCTCGACGAGTGAATCAACTTGAGCAGCGATTAATTTGTAGGACTCATTGAGGCTCAAGTCATCCTTCCTAGGATCGATAACTTCTGCCCTTAGTAAGTCCGCGGCCATCGTCAAATTCTTGAAATTGTCCAATGCGACACTGCTACAGCTCTTGATAGTCGCTTCTAAAGAATCCTTTTCGTCGCGAGCAAGCTTGGCAGTGTGTCTGGCCTTGTCACGAGATGCTTGGTGACACTCACAAGACTTGTGAAGCATATCGATGTCTATCCCCCTCTGGATGAATTTTTCTTCAAATTAATCCCTCTCTTCAGTCACCACGTTAATCTACTCTTTTTGTACTGAAAAGAAGGAATAAACTCGGCTAAAACCCACCAAGGTAAGGAAAACTTCTGTTAAAAGTGAACTTTCATTTCATCTTGGTTTGCTACTCTTTGCAAAGCACCAGGAGATGTTCAGATTTTGCTTTAAGCGCTTCGTACAATCCTGATACTTGGTCGAAGGTCACAGCTCTTTCCTTGGCCTCTTTTAGCTCGGCTTCAAGGGCCAGGGCTTTGGCAAGCCTGTCTTCGGCCTCAGCCAACTTCTTCCGTAGGACAGTATTTTCCCTATTACAACAAGTGTTACTATAGTATCAACAGGCTAGGCTCAAGACAAAAGTACTTACTGCTTCAGTTGGCTACTGTCGGTCTGAGCAACCTTCATCTGCTCAACCAATAAACCAGATGCACGAGTCGTATCCTGCATCAAACAAGAAATACTAGGAGCACAATCCCTAAGGAAACAACGTGAAGCCTGAAGGTAAAGAATTTTACTTCCTCTAGGAACTCGCGAACAAACCCTGCGCAAAAATCTTCAAATCTACTTGCCTAGCTAACAGAAGCCAAGTAAGAAGGCACTACCGGTGGCTATAAGTTATCAGTAGGGTGCTAGATCTAGCCAGGATGGTTTGTCGTACCTGCCGCTACCTCCTCTCTTTATTCTCCCAAACAAGCGGGAGATGCATTTTCTTCAACCACAGGGGAAGCAGAGGTGTTTACCTGCTTGTCTATCCCCGTGGCCAGAACTTCGACAGTGGCCTCCGTCACCTCATCTTGGGCGAGAACATCTGGGTGGATTGCTCTGACCACCTTGCCAATGATGGACGCAGGCTCTACACCGACGGCCACTGAAACCGCAACCCCAGCTGTCATGGTGGCACCGTTGGTGCACGCCGCCTTCGCTGCTCTGTCTGTACCCTCGATCGATGGTGTCGACAAAGCAGCGGAAGGAGCCCTGCATCCCTCAAATGTGACTGCGTGTCACGCACTGTGCAATGCAACTCGGTTAGAGAAAGGGGTAAACATGTACCTGATGTTCAGACCCAGGACATTGCGGGAACTCGAGGCCACGCCGTTGGGAGATAAGAGCGTGGACAGTGCCTCGGAGTCGCAGTTGCCTGAAGAAGCCTTTCTTTTCCTCTTTGAGAAAAACAGGGGAGCATCCTCCTCCACGTCACTCCCTTCACCCTGTACAACCTTAAAATGAATTGTAGTCATATAAGAGAAATGTCAGAACATCAGAGATATTACCACAACAATCCTTATAGTTCCGACATTGGGGTCAGCCGTGGTCTTGGCTGTAGCCGGTTCCTGCACGCCTACAGTTGCCATAGTCGCAGCAGGAGAAGTTGTCACAGAAACCCCCACCACAGTAGCGGTCGCGGCCTTCATGGTAGAAGGGGAAGTAGAGCTTATTCATAAAGATCTCCCCCTGGCCGAGTCCTTGGTCACAGGGGGAGCTCTCTTCAGCTTCTTCGACAAGGAACCACCAGAAGGTTCAACGTCGCGTGAACAGCTACACAAGCCTTTTCTGGGCTAGTAGTCGCATGAACAGCTATGCAAATCCAAAAGAATTTCCTTTGGTAAATTATCTCCTAGAATAAGATATGCATAGGTTTTCCGAAAGAGACATACATTTCGACGTGCCTGCCTAAGTTCGTCGGTGCTCCCGACTAGGTTCTTCTGTCTTGGCACATTCAAGTCGCCTTCCTCGACTGGATTGAACAATTTCAGCAGAAAATTTGTCCTCACTTCAACGTTTGAGGGAAACAATGCTGACATGATAACAATAATCAAACAACTCCTCCAAGGAAAAACATATTAAGTCATCATCTACCAATCTGACTATCCTTATGGTTTAAGAACGTACCAGGGCTGTCGTCCCAGGTGGCATCCTCCATCGCCCTGATCTCCCACCCTGTGTGGTCCATCTTCCTCAGAGGACTGATCCGATTTTTTACAAAATATTGGATCACGTCCCGAGTAGTCAAGCCCTCGCTCATTAGATGCTTAAGTACCTGGGCTTGCCTTTTCTGCTCATTGTCAAGGGAGGGGGAAATGTCCTTCTCCTTGCTCTTCTCTGGCCGTCGATCAACAAACTAGAGATGGCTCTCTTTTGGGGTGGTGCAGTAGAACCACCGCTGATACCACACTACTACAGAAATGCTTTTCACTATCGGTTAAAAATCTACTCTACTATCGGTTCTCTTACCGATAGTGGTCGGCACGATAGTAGAGGGCAGCACACTTCTATCGGTTCAAAAACCGTTAGTAAAACATCTACAATCCCAACGTTCACTAATCGCTATCGACTATTTCTTCTATCGGCTCGGTTTTAAACCAATAGTATTGTATAAGTTTTTTCTATCGGCTCGTATAAAAACCGATAGTATTGTTTAGGCCTTTTGTATCAGCTAGGATCTAAACCGATAGTAATCTAAACATTTTTTTCTATCGGCTCTCATATAAACCGATAGTATTGTTTAGGCCTTTTGTATCGGCTAGGATCTAAACCGATAGTAATCTAAACGTTTTTTTTATCGGCTCTTATATAAACCGATAGTATTTTGTGGACACAGTTAGTACTGGAAACTTTATTCTATCGGTTGTAGTATATAACCGATAGTACTGAAAAATTTATTCTATCGGTTATATTATATAACCGATAGTATTTTGTAGACTCGTTTAGTTAGTACAGGAAACTTTATTCTATCGGTTTCTGAATATGAACCGATAGTATTGTGTGGACACAGTTATTACTGGAAACTTTATTCTATCGGTTGTAGTATATAACCGATAGTAATATTAGTTTTTCCTATCGGTTATGTAGTGGCACGATTAGTACTAAATATTCACAAATATACATACAGCAATACAGAGTTACATACAGCAATATACATACAGCAATACAGAGATACATTGGATCATTCACAAATACACCAATATTTACAAATATTCACCAATATTCACATATTGAATTTGTTCACAAATACACTAATACAGTAATATACACATGCATTGGACAGACTGAATTTATGCACATATTGATCGAGTTTATTCACAAATACATCAATGAATCTATTCACATATATTCACATATATTCACAAATCAATGAATCAACACATTCAATATATATTCACAAATACAACAATCAACACAAGTCAGTTACTATCGATCGTTGATAGCCACTTCTTCGATGACATATTGAGCCCAAATTGTTCGCAGCTCCTTCAATTGAGGCAACTCATATTGCTCTTTCAACATGGTGCTCTGCATATATGCGTGTATGAAGTTAGGATCGTACGTCACATCCAATTAAAGTTCGACTTTGAGTCAGGAAAAATAGTTACCTTAGGGAATTGGGCAAAGTTTCTCCTGATCAGGTCATACATGAATCTCATGACATAGAAGCCACATTCCCACGATTGTGGCTGCTGATGGCACTGGAAAAATTGCATATGCAAAGACATAAACCCACATTAACTCGAAAGAACTAATTAAGCTTAAATTAAAAGACTCATCATGAGTACTTCCATCCGTATTAATTATCTCATATTCTTTCCAAGAAATTGTTGTGCCCTTCGACGCGTCATGCCTCCCTCCAGCACTAGCATAATTTTTGAAAGCCCTATATTTAATTTAGCATTGTCGATTAATATCTTATCATTAATTAGCTAGTCAGAGAAAAATTTAAGACAACTATGTTACTTACGCGTCTATGTGCCATGTGAGGGTGAAAACATGCGCCACCTTGTCGCTCATCGAATCGAGGTAATAGACCTCATTCATCCATGGGCAAATGACGGCGAGGACCCAGTGGCCCCTACATTGCATATATAAGCGAACCGTTTCATACATATGTTAGGCGTAACATACAAGAATGAGTTAAATTAGTAGGAAATGCACTAACCTTTGGTGGTACGGCGCAAGGATGAACTCTCGGTCCTGCTGCGCTAGTAGTGCCCTTGATATGTATTCCTCCGCATGTGCTTGGTCGTGCTCTAGCATCGTGAGGCTTATTTTCTTTGGGTCGAGGAAACCCACCTTGTCACATGCCCTCATCGACGCCAGCCTATACATGCACCTGGATGCAAAGTAGACATTAGTAAGTAGTGCATACAAAAAGTGATTGGATTTATGAAACGAACTGTGATAACTTCAGACAACAGCACACTCACAGGACTCCAGTCCGTATGATGGACATATCAAGCTCCCGCCAGTTGAGGAGGTCGAACAAATCCTCGTGGGCCACCGATATGCTCCCGGGCTCACGGTGAAAATGGGCTGGCCTGAAGTGAACCAAGAAGTTGATGTGGCGCCTAGACCGGGTCAGGTACCACTCGTGGAGACTTCTGGTTATTTGATCCATATTGCGCAGAAGGTACTCCGACACGAGTGGGGACCCGTTCTTGAACGTACCCGGCTGGCTTTGTTTGGCCTTGCCTTTGGCCTTGCCCTTGCCTTTGGGTGGGGAGCGAGTGTATACCTTCGAAGGTTGGGGTGTGGTGCCGTCGGCCTCATTTGATGGCGAAGGGTTTGAGGCCGTCGGAGGAGGCATGGGGGCCGAAGGAGTTCGCTCATGCGTTGTGGCGGGGCTGGTGTCCTCAGGAAGTGTGCTGGTATCCATCGTCCACTTTAAGTACAAACGCTTAAATTAGATTTTGAAAATTAAGTATATTAACTGAGTTGTAAGCTAGAATGGCTAGGGTTTACCTCCTGTAGTCTAACACCCTTCTTGGGCCACTGTATGTACGAGCCCAATGCCTCGCCAATTGTCCGCATTTCGTCCGTTGGGACGGGCAACGGAAAAGAGCTGTAGCCCGGGAGGGCCATGTCCACCTGTACCTTTGCGAATCCAGGCTCAAGAGGTACGCAGTGGATCCAGACATCCTCCCAAGACTGGTATACGACCCCGTTTGCAACCGCAACAGGTTTGTCGCCTATGTTGATCAATAGGGTACAGCTCTCCGGCTTCTGCAATTTGCAACAATTATAACAAGTTAGCGAAACAATTCTAACGTAACGGGAGTGGCATCAGCCGAACTGCATATATAGCTCAAGAGTTGCAATACCTCGATCAGGTCCACCGGATCCACGTGAACCATCGAGCCAACACTACTCGGCCTGGCAGCGTCGACCTCGGCAGCTGGATCTAAACCCTTGGACTGCACAACTCGGCTTAGGCGTTCATATTTCTCGTTCATTTGAGCGAACATGTCCGCGAATTGTGCAGTCACATCTGCCCGTATCTTCTGAGATAGCTCCTCTTCCCTTTCCTTCCAGCTGCCAGGCTTCTTCGCCTTTTGCCCGGGGTCCGAGAAGCCTTCCTTCCATGGCACCACAGCCCCCACGGTTCGCGTCCGCCCTGGATGCTCCTTGTTCCCTAGAGCCCGGGTAAGGATGTCGTTCTCCCTATGGGGACTGAACAATCCCTCGGTCGCCTCCTTCGAGCAAGAGATCTGTTACATTGAAAGCTCTCCATTGTGAGGAAGAAATATATACAAAGTTGTGCGCACACTAGTGATCATAGTTAGCCAACTTACGAGTCGCTGCACGACCTCGACGTCCCTGGGGTTTGGGAACGCCACAGTCCCCGTGGCCGACACGGTCCCTCTGGCCAGCCACCAGCGCTTGCATCGCTGATCGCGGATCTCGGAGAGTGGTAGGTCAGGGGAGTCGACGAAATGCGACGCCTCGTCTTCACCCTTCTTCTACTGCTCCTCCTTCCCCGCATAGCCGCGAGAACCGAGCCGGTGTGGGTGGTCGTTCCTCCTCTGGATTGCCCTGTTCTTCTCGCTGAGGGCCTTCGTACCAGAAACAAGAAAATTAATGCACCACTGCTTACTGCATACAATGGTGTAACCAAGCAAAGGAACCATTCATACCTTGAACTCAGGAGTCCCCTTCTGTTGGGCGAATTGCTCCCATACCTCCTCCGTTATGAAGGGGTACTTCTCGCATGGAGATTCGCCTTTAGCGAGGAAGGTACTGACGAGGACGCTCTTGAAGGTTTTCCACGTGTTGTTCATGTCCTTCAAGCAAGCTATCTTGGGACCATCGTCCGGGATGTTCCACTTGGCCTGTTTCAAATGGTGCATATAAGTAGGACTTACCTAATCTCTAGGATAAACCAAGGGAATGTGATTACTCAAGAGTTCAGTGATTTTGATTAATTTTACCTTCACTTCCGCCCACAGCCTATCCCTCTCATCGGCCTTGACGTCCTTCCAACTCTGGACGGTGATCTTCACCCTTTCCTTCGCCAACAAGCCAACATAGGCAGCATAGTGCCCGGCGTTCTTCCCGATCGGTCTCCCGAACTGGTTGAATTCACGGGAAAGATCCGCGCGTTTGGCCAAACGACCCAACATCGTCGCGCCTCGCGCCTTCCTCTTGCGCTGGGACGAGGCAGCGCCATCTACGTTCGCCCTCGCCGAATCACTAGTATCAGCCGAGGAAGATGCCGACATGGCTTTACCTAAAATACCATAAACAAACCATCCAATTGATATGAAGAAAGGTACATGACAAAGTAATTCACAGAATATTCAGATGAGCAGTGCAAACTAACAAATACTATATTTCCTATCGGTTTTAAAAGAAAAACCGATAGTACTAAGGTCTATATTCAGGAAAACTTAAAAGATTAGCAGTGGAAACTATGCTAATCTCTCTGCTGGAAAATAAAGTCTGTTAAAATTTAAATGAACCTAAATTTGAGATGAAAATTAGAAAATGGGAAGTAATTCACAGAAAATTCAAATTAGCTGTGCAAACTATGATGGCACTACTATTTACTATCGGTTTTCCAAGTCAAACCGATAGTAATCAAGTCAGCATTAGGAAAAATTTCAAAAATTGCTCAGCAGGAACATAAAGTAATTGCTCAGCAGGAACATAAGGTATGTTAAGAAATAAATGAACCTAAATTTGAGATGAAAATTAGAAAATGGGAAGTAATTCACAGAAAATTCATATTAGCTGTGCAAATTATGATGTACTATTTACTATCGGTTTTCCAAGGCAAACCGATAGTAATCAAGTCTGAATTAGAAAAAATTTCCAAAATTGCTCAGCAGGAACATAAAGTAATTGCTCAGCAGGAACATAAGGTATGTTAAAAAATAAATGAACCTAAATTTGAGATGAAAATTAGAAAATGGGAAGTAATTCATAGAAAATTCATATTAGCTGTGCAAACTATGATGGCACTACTATTTACTATCGGTTTTCCAAGTCAAACTGATAGTAATCAAGTCTGAATTAGAAAAAATTTCCAAAATTGCTCAGCAGGAACATAAAGTAATTGCTCAGCAGGAACATAAGGTATGTTAAAATATAAATGAACCAAAATTACAGATGAAAATTAGAAATGGGATATAATTAACAGAAAAATCAGTTTATGGTATTTACTATCGGTTCTGAGTAAGAAACCGATAGTGAACTACACTGTATGACAAATTGCTATGATTTTCATCAATTCTGTCATTCTCATAGCTATCAAGTTTGTAGTTCATGAATTTTACTCTAGGTTTCTATTTGTAATCCATGGAACGGGATATGAACCATTGCATACAAAATTAAGCAATACACGCGAGCGATTTGGTCAAGAACACTTACAGTGGATCGTGGAGTGGCCGGAGGCGGTGGCGCAATGCAATGCCGGAGGCGGTGGAGAACCAGTGGCGCAGAGGAGCGAAGAAGCGAACGTCGGCGATTCTAGGGTTTTCCGCGCGAGTATTTTTCGATTTGGAATGTGATCAGTTGCACTGGAGGGAAAATCGTGCAGGTTATAACCTAATAAATGAATATTTACTATCGGTTCATCACCACAAAACCGATAGTAAAAACATGTAAGTTAGGGTTTTCGTAACACAGTGTAAATCACTATCGGTTGTGAACAGTAAACCGATAGTAAACTAAGTACATGGGATCATAACACAGTGTAAATCACTATCGGTTGTGAACAGTAAACCGAGAGTAAACTAAGTACATGGGATCATAACACAGTGTAAATCACTATCGGTTGTGAACAGTAAACCGATAGTAAACTAAGAACAGGGGATCATAACACAGTGTAAATCACTATCGGTTGTGAACGATAAACCGAAAGTATAGTTTAATTTCATATCGGTTTCACAGTTATAACCGATAGTAAAATACAATGCTATTGACCCTAAAGGATTTCCCTTAGAAGAATTACAGAGGATCTCAGTACATCATTTTGTACTGTAGTTACTATCGGTTATGACAATAAACCGATAGTATATGTTAATTTCATATCGGTTTGGAGGTTGAAACCGATAGTATAATACTGTTAAATTGATCTAAAGGTATTTCCTGAGAACAAATACAGATGGGTCTCAGTACATCATTTTGCACTTGTAAAGACACCTGAAACCCCATGCAAATGGCTTGCAATAATTTTGAAATAAAATAACAATAAAGACCAATCATGGAATGAAAATTTGCAGTTTTCATATATATTTGTGAAAAGAATCAATTATTGCTCAAATCAAGTATATACTTCAATTGAAATAAAAATTTGCAGAAATGATTCTCAATGCATCACGTATGTTTTCCCAAAGAATTTTTGAAAATTGATTTGAACATTCTTCGATCCAAGTAATATACGTCACTTACATATTGCAAATTAGTCAAGAATGGTTGTCCACCCATAATCCTTCTTCGTGGTCGTCTCGCAGGTAACTTGTTTCGTCAATATCTTCGGTAGGGACAGATTGAAGGATTCCATCTAAAAATGGAGGTAGTTCGTCGAACTGATCGTACTCTTCTTCATCCACAACGTCTTCGACCCCAACAATACGTCTCTTACTGTGAAGGACAACGTGCAACTTTGGGTTGGCCGGGTCAACGATGTAGAACACCTGTGTGGCTTGCTCAGCAAGTATAAATGGATCATCTTTGTGTGCGACTCTACTGAGATCGACTAGAGTAAACCCATAATTGTCGACTTTAACACCTCGAGGGATTTCGACCCATTGGCATCGAAACAGAGGAATCTTAAGTAATACATAATCGAGCTCCCATATTTCCTCAATAACACCGTAATATGAGTCGAGTGCTCTTACTGCCCTGGCATCCTCCGAAATAGCAAGTAGTGTCACTCCACTACATTGCATAGCACTCTTCTCGTCCTGAGTTTTTGTGTAAAATGAATAGCCGTTGATGTCATACCCCTGCCAAGTCCCTACAGTAAATCTAGGCCCTCTGGCCAACCATGTAACATCTTCATCTACATCGCCCTCAGAAGCTTGCAGGACTTTATTTTCGATCCACCCAGCAAACTTCCTATTATGTTCTCTGGTGACCCAAATCTCTGGCTTCGAGGGATTCTGTTTCCGTAACATTTCCTTGTGCTCGTGTATGTATGGCTCCACCCCCGTCATGTGCTGTAAGACCCAAAAATGGGCTTTTGCATACAGATCACTAGAGGGGACGACTGCTTTAAATCCAATCGTTCCAATGCCCTGAAGCCTGCCCTCATGCCGAGACGTAGGAACGCCAATTGGGTCAACCCCGGACATATAGTTGGTGCAAAATTCGATCACCTCCTCCGCGGCATAACCTTCAATAATACTGCCCTCAGGCCGATATCGATTCCTTACATATCCCTTCAAGATACCCATAAATCTCTCAAATGGATACATGTAGCGCAGGAACACGGGTCCACAAAACTTAATTTCTCTGACAAGGTGAACAATTAGATGGACCATAACATCAAAAAAGGATGGAGGGAAATACATCTCCAGCTGACAAAGAGTGGTAGTCACATCGCGTTGCAAATCGTCCAGTCCATCCATATCAATTACCTGCAAGGACACAGTTGCAGCAAATATTCAGATCCAAAAAATCTGACAAGTTCCACGAATGGAGCTAATTAACTTGCTAGGAGTACACGCTTACGTACCTTGCTAGATATTGTGTTGAAGAAATAACATAGCTTTGTAATTGTCTCTCTGACTTTGACTGGGAGAATGCCTCTGATAGCAATGGGAAGCATTTGTGACATCAGTACATGACAATCATGGGACTTCATACCAACCAGTTTCAAGTCTTTCATGGACACAAGTTTTTTCAAGTTCGCAGAATACCCGCATGGAACTTTGACACCATGTAGGCACTGACAGAGTTCTGTTTTTTCTCTTTTTGACAAAGTATAGCAGGCCGGGGGGAGGTATGTCCGCTTTCCCTTCTCCAACGGTGCAAGCTCAGTCCTTATGCCCATGTCGAGCATGTCACGGCGAACGTTGATGCCATCTTTCGTCTTTCCTGGAATGTTCAACAACAAACCAATCAAACTGTCACAAACATTTTTCTCTACGTGCATGACATCAATGCAATGTCGAACTTGTAAGTGCTCCCAATATGGCAGATCCCAAAGAATCGATCTCTTCTTCCAAACATTTTTTCCTGGAGGTTTAGAACATTTACCGAACTCAACTTTGATGTCCTTCACGCGCAAGTAAAGCTCCTTACCAGTCACAAACACTGGGGCTGATCCTTTCTCAGGCTTCCCATTGAATGACTTCCTCTTCTTACGGTAGGCGTGATGCATCGGAAGGAATCTGCGGTGACCCATGTACACTGTTTTTCTGCAGTTCGATAACCACATGCTTTCAGTTTCATCCAGGCAAATAGGACAAGCCTTGACTCCTTTCGTACTATACCCCGACAAATTTCCATAGGCCGGGAAATCATTTATGGTACAAAATATCATGGCCCGCAACATGAAATTCTCTCGCTTATGTGCATCCCACACCCGCACCCCTTCGCTCCACAATTTTTGTAAGTCCTCGACTAACGGTGATAGAAACATGTCAATATCATTCCCGGGTTGTCTGGGTCCTGAAATTAGTAACGACATCATGATGTACTTCCGCTTCATACATAACCAAGGAGGAAGATTGTAGATGCATAAAAGAACCGGCCAAGTGCTATGTCGACTACTCATATTTCCGTGTGGATTCATACCATCCGTACTCAGCCCAAACCTTATATTCCTCACTTCGCCGCCAAACTCACCGAATGTTCTGTTAATGTTTCTCCATTGAATGGAATCAGCTGGATGTCTTAGTTTTCCGTCTTGTTTCCGACCTTCAACATGCCAACGCAAGTACTTCGCATCTTTCAGATTTGCAAACAGCCGTTTCAATCTGGGAATCACAGGCAAATACCACACAGTTTTGGCCGGAGGCCCTTTCTTTACCTCATCACATCCATTGTGATAAATTTTGTCCCCATGCTTATACCGCGATGCACCGCATCTTGGACAAACATGCAAATCCTCGTACTCGTTACGGTACAGAACACAATCATTTGGGCATGCATGTATTCTTTCGATTTCCATTCCCAACGGACACAATAGTTTTTTGGCCTGGTAAACCGATCTTGGCAACTCATTTCCCTCTGGAAGCATGTCCGCTAACAGATCCAATAGCGCCGTGAAACTCTTATCGCTCCAACCGTTGCTTGCCTTCAAGTTATATAATCTCAACACAGAAGACAACTTTGTAAATGTTTCACATCCGGGGAACAAAGGCTTCTCAGAATCAACAATTAATTTCTGAAATTTAGCTAAATCGTTTTCGCTGTAGTCCTCTTCTACATCACGTAACATTTCATCTAAATTGTCGTCATCTACATGGACTTCCGAATGAACATTATCAATGTTTTGATCATGATCATCATTACTGCAATCCACTTCCGGGTGCTGCTGAGTGGTACCGGTAGTGCTCGTTTCCTCAAGATCTTCACCATGCCATATCCAACGGGTATAGCGTGCGTTAAAACCACGACGAATCAAATGACTCCTAATCTGATCAGAGTTGCCGAACCTTTTTAAGTTCATACAATCTATACAAGGACAATGCATATCTTTCTCTCCCTTCTTCGCCTTCTCTTGCTCAGCAAATTTAATAAATCCATTCACACCCTCCAAATACTCAACAGTAGTACGTTTTATTCCATACATCCAATATTCTCGGTCCATCTACAATTATTTCACAAAATTGACAAATTCAAATAAATAATTAATGACTCAGGGCATGCATATATGAATGAAACATAATTAGCTAGGCCATATGTGTGTACATGCATGAGCTGTTTAATTACATTAAATGGATTTGTATATATGAAACCCTAATTAACTTGATGCATGCATTAATTGGAAGAGCCAGCTAGCTAGCTGCTTAAATTCAGCAAGCTATAGCTAGCTAGCCAACCCAGCCTTCTAGCTAGCTTGGAGATACATGTATCTAGTTTAATGAATTGCAAGTAGAGAGAGAGAGGGAGAGTGTGAAAGAGTGATCGAGAGAGAGAGAGGTGATGAGAAGATGACAATACCGAGGGGGATGGAAATATGATCAACCTCTCAGCTAGCTTCTCCAGATCACTCTAGCTTGGAGTTGTGCGCGGCTGAAATGATTCCAACTTGTAGAGCGCAGAGCAGGGGTCGACCTAATTAAGCTGTCCAATTTTACTATCGGTTCAACAACACTAACCGATAGTAAAATAAGGTCCCCACTGTCATAACCATTAGTGTATAAAGTCATTTTACTATCGGTTTGTGTTGTTGAACCGATAGTACTATGTAGTAAATTGTATCGGTTAGTACAGTAATAACCGATAGTAAAAAGTCAGTAATTTCACTATCAGTTACCCGAGAAAAACCGATAGTACTATTCAATATATTATATCGGTTAATACAGTACCAACCGATAGTATAAAGTGAGTAATTTTACTATCTGTTACGAACGAAAAACCGATAGTACTATTGTAATATATTATATCGGTTGGTACAGTAATAACCGATAGTAAAAAGTCAGTAATTTCACTATCAGTTAAAAATGGAAAACCGATAGTACTATTTAATATATTATATCGGTTTGTACAGTAATAACCGATAGTAAAAAGTATTTGCATTTCACTAACGTTGGATTAGTGTATAACCGATAGTAAAATGATGGTTTTCCGCCGCTGTTGTCCTATTCTATCGGATTTTTCGTAGAATGCTTACAACCGTTAGAAAATAAGGGTTAGTGGAATGCACTTCTGTAGTAGTGCCACTTGTGAACTGAGTCACGCAGTGGGAAGGGGAGAAAGTCCTTCTCCCACAGCTGAAAGTAGACACAGCCTGGTGCGGCCGTGCCCTTTGAACTCGCCAAGAAGTAGTACTGGCGGAACAAAACCACACTGGGTAAAACCCCAATGTACCCCTCGCATAAATGTGGAAATGTGGCGATGATCAACACCGAGTTGGCATTAAGATTCACCAAATCCAGTTTGTAGTGCGCTAGCATCTCCTGCAAGAAGTCACTCTCTGACAATCAGAAGCCGGAGCACAGAAAATCCTCGAACACCACCAGTTCGCACTCTTGCACCTTAGGGCTCTCCTCATCCTCCCCAGCAAGCCACCACAGGATCAGCGACCTAGAGGGAAGGTAACCATCGGCCTCCAACGCCAACAAACTCTCCTCTGATCAATGACTGGATCGAATCCAACACACCATCAGTTTAGGTTTTGATAGAAGAAGATGAAGGCTAAGAGCTCTGCAAATAAAGGGAAAGCGAAGAACTCAACGAAAACTTGGGAAATTTCGCAGAAGGTCGCGTGCACAGACAGGGCTCGGGACGGAGGGTTTAAAAACCAACTTCCCTAGGGTTCTTAGCCGTTGTTCACCCCACGCGACACAAAGGGGTTTTCGCATTAAATGCCCGTCAAAACAAATGTGACACGCGCACTCAAAGTTCTTCTTGGGTTTAATGGGAAGTCGAAACGAAAAGATGCCTTTTTAGAGCTTGCAATGTCTTTTTTCAGTAAAAAAGCAAGCCTTTTCACTTCGACTTCGAGGGCTAGCTGCCAAAGTTAGTCATTCCTATGATCGCACATGACCTTCCCATGACCGCAAGAGTTTCACATGATCGCGCATAATGTTCGATGGCCGCAAGTACCTTTCTATGGTCAAAGAAAGGCAAGGAAAGAGATAAAGAAATAGTCCAAGGTTGTTCTGGATAGTATTTATCATTGACATTGAAATTTTGACGTGCTAACTTTTCTTTTTCATTGATAATATTTACAAAAATTTACAATTGAGGGATACATCAGGTGAGGTCAAGGTCATGTAATAATCTATCAACTAAGGGCTTGACCTCGACCCTGGCCGCGTCCAGCTGCTCTTGTCTACCACTATCTGCATTCCCCACCACTGGATCCAGATCTAAGCTAGGGCCGTGGTGGAGCCTGAGCCTATAGAGGATAGTGGAGACCGTGACACTGACTTCGGTCCTTAGCCTCTCACTGTGCCTCATTGCAGACTCTAGGATATTGCCGCCCAGCAAATTAGCCTGGACCGCGACCAGATTGTAAGACTCCTCAAGATACATGTTAACCTTCTCAGGTTTAATAACTTCAGCCTCAAGAGAGTTCGCAACCACCTTCAGTTTCTTAAAGGTATCCCCCTCAACAAGGTTGTAGCCTTTGTTAATGGAATCCAAGGCCTTTGTCTCCTCGCGGGGGAACCCCTGGTTGCATATAGGCCCTTTTAGGTTGATTTTGATTATTGATGACATTAAGTGTTTTGGACTAACCTTGTCTTTGAGCTATTTCTATGCAGAGCGATTTCTGTAAAGTCTACAAGTGATCCAAGAAGATCTGCAGGTCACGAGTCCAAAGTCGCAAGTGCAATGTCGCAAGTTGGCTGTGGTCGCAGTTCAAGGTTGGGAGTCAAGATCGCAAGTGCAAGGTCACCAAAACAGAAGTCGCAAGATTGAAGATGCAAAGGACCAAAGGTAAAATGAGTTTTTATTTTGTACTGGTCTCGGTATTTGGAGTTTGACGGGTTTATAGGAATTGTTTTTAGTTTAACCGTACTATTAAGAGGGGTTGCAAAATCTCTTTTAGTTCTGGCATAAACTGAGAAACTCTTAGGTCATATGTTGGATTCGCATTCATTCTTAATCCTGGTCAAATCTGAGAAAAATATAGATTTCAAAAAGGTATTGAAGCTTGTCCTAAAATCTGCTTTTTAAAAATTGACAGTGGATGTTGACACTCAGCCTCTCATGCTGCCATTCGACCAGAACCTTTTGACCAAATGTATTTGACCAGTTTTGCTTATTCAAATTTCTAGTTTTAATCGACCAATGGTCGTGGTTGATGATGACAGTCAGCATTGAATGTCAGTTTCAATGCTGACATTTGTCCAAAAAGGTATGTTTTTAAGACCAAAATTTTTGTTCTATGCTGACTGTCAGCATGTATGTCAGTTTCAATGATGACAGTCAGCATGACATTTGTGTTGGACTTTTAGTATCAGAAATATTTTTTCATTTCCAGAAATATCTCTGCTGATGTAGGTCTTGCTCGTGTTTACAAAATTATAGTGCTTTGAGTTATCTTTCCAACAAGCAAAAAATCATCTCAATCGGATATCTGGATCAAAAGTTATGCTTGTTTTACTGTCTACTGCATAGATCCATGCGGACTGTCCGCATGTGACACTGATCGTTAGCATGAATGTCAGCTTCTTTGCTGCCATTTGTCCGGAGAGCATGTCTTTTTGAGCTGAATTGTTTTGACTTACGCTGACTATCAGCATGAGTTGCTGATTGTCAGCATAAGTTTCGACCAAAAATTGTTTGCTTTTTGAGTTTGTTTTACTGGTCGTTTTGTGGTTGATACTGACTGTCAGTATTCAACCACAAACGGCTAGCTAAGTTTTATCTGTGATTTTTGTTGAGCCGTTGAGGTAGATGCTGACTGTCAGCATGTGTTGCTGACTGTCAGCATGTTATACTGACTATCATCATGCATTGTTTTTTTCTGCTCGACCATAACAGCTAGTTGAGAGGCTTGGGCTATAAATAGGGGCTTTGAGTTGGTTTTGAGAACAACCAAGTGCTACATTCTGATATACTTTTGAGCCTTATTCCCTAGAGCAAAAATCTTGATCTTTTGATCAAGTCTTGAGTATTGTGTTGAGAAAAGATCCACCGAGAGTTATTCATTTGCATCATTTGCATTCTTAGAGTTTCTCAGAGTTTGTTGGAGATCAGGAGAAGATCTCGCAACTTGTTACTCTTGGTGAACGCCCTCACCTAGATGGTTTGGAGGCGTGGCCGTTGACCTCTCCATTAACGGAGGTTGTCGGAGAGGCTCGGCGTATTTGTGAAAGGTATCGGTGCTCGCCTATCCGGAGTGGAGAAGGAGCAACCTTAGTGAAAATATCCTTCGTGGATATTGAAGTAATACTCATTCACTTGATTGCTTCAACGAGGAGTAGGGGAAGCTGGGCGTGTCTCCGAGACCTCGGGATAAATCACCGTTTTTGTGTGTCTCTCACTTGTAAATTTTCTTGAGTTCTTTTTCTTATATCTCTTTTAATCTTTTCCTTGCAAAAATTGTTTTTAGTCGAAAAGTTTTAAAGCCTCCTATTCACCCCCCTCTAGTCGGCATCCTCGATCCTACATGTGGTATCAGAGCGAGGTCTCTCATTTATGGGCTTTACAACCTAGAGAGAAAGGATGGACTCGGTAGAGGATTTTGGTTTGATTGCTCCTCACTTTGATGGCTCACATTACTTTCGTTGGAAGATTGTTATGTGCACTTATTTTTAGGCATTGAGTTTGGATTTATGGAGCTTAGTGGAGAAGGGTGTGACTTATCCATTGATTTCGGATAAGGATATTCTCCTCTTAAAATATAAGGCTAAAGATGTGCTTCTTAGATCCCTTAGCCATGATGTGCTCAAATTAGTGAGTGATTGTTCGATTGCTCACGATTTTTGGACCACCCTTGAGTCTATCTTTGAGGGCAGATCTAGCTTTGAGTATGCTAAGGTGCGCTTCTTAATGCGACACTATGAGGCATTTGTGATGTTGGAGCATGATATACTCTCCACCATATATGATCGCTTGATTAGCATCACAAATGAGCTCAAAGCCCATGGGGCTAATATTTTCAATCTAGACATTTGTAGGAAATTGCTTAAGGTGTTACCGAAGGATCGCTACGTTGACATCATTACCACTCTTGCAAATGGTGACCTCTCCGACACTTCACCGAGCGAGCTCATTGACATGCTTATGTCAAATGAGGCTATGTCCAAGGAGAAGGACATACATTCCACCTTCGAGCATATTAAGAATGATGATTTCATTGCGGAGGATCGGGAACTTTCTAGAAAGCTCAAAGATGTCATCGACTTGGTTCGCCTAAGAAAGAAAAAGGCGAACTCTTGCAAGAAGAGCTCAAAGAAAACTAGAAAGAAAGCTTCAAGATCAAAGTCTTCATCTCACGACAAATCTATATTCCTTATGACATGTGACTCGACGGTATCAAATACTAACTTCTCTAATGATGAGCTTATGGATATGATTGTAGAGTTAAATGACTTGCTTGGCAATACGAATAAAAGTTTTTGCACTTTAAAGAATAACTTCTCATCCTTGAAAGTGCAATTTCAAGAGTTGAAAATTTCTTATGATTCTTTGCTTGCCAAGGAAGCTATTAGCTCCACAATTACCTTAGATGATAGAGTTGCTTGTGACTTGCTTATTGATCTATCCTTAGAGTCACATACTTCCACATCACATGCTAGCACCTCTTGTAATGACTTAAGTGTTAATTCATGTTTAGACTCAAATGCTAGCTTTGTGGACACTAGTACTTCATGTGATAATTTGTCTATTGATTCATTTATTGATTCACATGTTTGTACAGTTGATACTAGTAACACATACCACGATTTAACTAGTGACTCATCTTTATGCCATGGTGTTAGTACTAGTTGCTCCTCATTTGATATGTCTAGCTCATATAGTGATTCTATTGTTATGCCTTCTAGTTCATCTAATTGTGATGATATGCCATCATGTTCTCATACACATCATGTTTCATGTGTTAACACGGTATCATCTCATCTACATAAAATTGAAAATGATGAACTTAAGACTAAAATAAATAGATTGAGTCATGACCTTACTAGATATCATATGAGTAGTGCTATGCTTGTTAAACCCCCTTTAGATCATAGATATTCATTTAAAAAGGGGAAATTAAATCATGCTCACTCATCTAGTAAGAGGTATTGCATATTTCATCGCACTCATACCATTTCATTTGTAAAGCCCTTTCGAACTTCATGTTCTGCATGTCACTTAATAGGGCAACATTCGCATGAGTGTGTATCTCACCCTTTCAGAGTTGTTCTTTTGACTCTTATTTGATTTCTTGTTCTAGAAGGGGTTTAATTGCAAAACTTGTTTATTTCCGTTTTAAAAAACCCAAAGATAGAGCCATTTGGGTACCAAAAGACTTATGCGACAAGGCTAGAGGGTCTCGTATGGTTTGGGTACCAAAATAAGCTTGACTCTTGATTTGAAAATCCTTTTTTGGAAAATTATTTTTGCAAAATTTGTGTCATGCATTGAAAATCATTTCTGCAAATTTTCATTTCAATTGGATTTGATTTAAGCAACATTGAATTTTTCACAAATCAAATCTAAAATCTGCAACTTCAGACTTCTTGTGGTTTTGGACTGATTTTTCATTTTTATATCTCTTAATTGGTTGGCTATTGGAAGAAAGTTTATACATAATATTTTATCTTCTATGATTGGTCTTTATTGTTAATTTATTTCAAAAATTTTGGAAGTCATTTGCGTGGTTTTTCAAGTGCCTTTACATGTGTAAAATAATTTACCCAAAACCTGAAATCTAAAACTTTCAATCTAGTCAACATTTTTTTATATCTTGTTATTGGCTCCGATTTTGGCTTCACTTTAAAAGGTTAACTAGTTCCTTATTATCTCATTTCTCTCCAAAATTTATTTTGGAATTTTTGGAACTTGTGTACATATGTTTCTATGATTATAAAGAAGCCAAAGTGTTTGAGAAAATTTTTAGTCAAATTGGATGTCAATCTCTTATTCCTTTCAAATAACTAAAAATTTTAATCTTGGATCTTCATGGAAAATGTTTGTATTGATGTTGTTTATCTCTATGCAACTTTCCATGATTTTTGATGCTTCTTTGGATGGTTTCTCGATCCTTCTTGATTAGCTTTGTTTTAGGCCATAAAGAGGGGAGTTCATGACCTTTATTTTGTTTTGATTCTTGTTGAACTCTCTTTATTCACCAATAGGTCATTTCTATCTCTTGCACATAATTTATGACCTAACTTGGATGATTTTTCCTCTCATAGTCCTTGTTTCGTCAAACTCCATTTTGGCGGAATTGATGGATTTTGATTTATGCAAAATTTCTTGAAATTCGAGCACATGTTTGAATGGGTTATCGATTTGAGTACTCTTTGTGGAGATTTGAGCTCTTCCTTAGGTCATATACTTTTCTCCTATTATTTGTGATTTAAAATGGTTTTGTCAAACCTTTTTTTTGGCATACCTTTCATTTGTATGTTTTTAGTGATTAATGCCAAAAAGAGGGAAGAATTTTGTGAGGATTAAAGTTGTTATTTCCTATTGATCATTGAAAATTGAGCTTGGTATGAATGTCATAGAGACTTTATTATATCAACAGGATTAAAAACTGGGAAGGTGGACACAACGCTTTTTACAAAAGTGGTTGAAAAAGATCTTTTTGTGTGTCAAATATACGTTGATGATATTATATTTGGTTCTACTAATGAATCCTTTTGCCATGAGTTCGGAGAAATGATGTCTAGGGAATTTGAGATGTCAATGATTAGAGAGCTAAGTTTCTTCCTTGGACTACAAATCAAGCAACTCAAGAACGGAACGTTTGTGAGCCAAACCAAGTATGTGAAGGACTTGCTCAAGCCCTTTGGGATAGAAGATGCTAAAGACGTCAAAACTCCCATGGCCACTAATGGACATCTCAATATGGACAACGACGGAAAAGCGGTTGATTTTAAACTCTATCGATCTATGATTGGTAGCTTGCTTTATCTTACGACATCTAGGCCCGACATCATGTTCAGTGTTTGCTTATGTGCTAGATTTCAATCTTCTCCTAAGGAATGTCATTTGATTGCTATTAAAAGAATCCTTAGGTACTTGAAATGCTATCCTAACATAGGCCTTTGCTTATTTTACTGTCTACTGCACAGATCCATGCGGACTGTCCGCATGTGACACTGACCGTTAGCATGAATGTCAGCTTCTTTGCCGCCATTTGTCCGGAGAGCATGTCTTTTTGAGCTGAATTGTTTTGACTTACGCTGACTGTCAGCATGAGTTGCTGATTGTCAGCATAAGTTTCGACCGAAAATTGTTTGCTTTCTGAGTTTGTTTTACTGGTTGTTTTGTGGTTGATACTGACTGTCAGCATGAGTTGATTTGTTTCCATATTCAACCACAAACGGCTAGCTCAGTTTTATCTGTGATTTTTGTTGAGCCGTTGAGGTAGATGTTGACTGTCAGCATGTGTTGTTGACTGTCAGTATGTGCATTTTTGTTTCCATATTTCGACCACAACGGTTAGCTGAGTTTTCTCTAAAATTTGCTTTTAACCGCTCGTGGTCTATGCTGACTATCAGCATGCACTGTTTTTTTTTTGCTCGACCATAACGGCTAGTTGAGAGGCTTGGGCTATAAATAGCGGCTTTGAGCAGGTTTTTTAGAACAACCAATTGCTACATTCTGATATTCTATTGAGCCTTAGTCCCTAGAGCAAAAATCTTGATCTTTTGATCAAGTCTTGAGTTTTGTGTTGAGAAGAGATCCACCGAGAGTTATTCATTTGCATCATTTGCATTCTTAGAGTTTCTCGGAGTTTGTTGGAGATCAAGAGAAGATCTCGCAACTTGTTACTCTTGGTGAACGCTCTCACCTAGACGGTTTGGAGGGGTGGCCGTTGACTTCTCCATTAACGGAGGTTGTCAGAGAGGCTCGGCGTATTTGTGAAAGGTATCGGTGCTCGCCTATCCGGTGTGGAGAAGGAGCAACCTTAGTGAAAAATATCCTTCGTGGATATATTGAAGCAATACTCATTGATCCGTTTGAGATCTAGCCTTGGTTTTGGCATTAGGCTCGCCCAGATTCTAATATGCGGAATAACAGGATTTTACTCAGAAGTACCAAAACCCAATGGATGACCGCAACACAGTTCAAAGTAATTGCACAACTCTTTATTTCAAAGAGGGCTTTACACGTCGAACGTTGGACACACTTGCCTACATCGAAGGAACTATGAGCTGGATGTATGATCCAAGGCTGTAATAATATTCGATGATCTAAACTAGACCTATTACAAGATATTTATAGTCCAATCGTACTCAGTAACCTAAACGTATAAGACTCATATAACTAACTGACCCTAAATAGATAAGCTTAGTTATATATATATATATATATATATATATATATATATATATATATATATATATATTCGGATTGGATTACAATTCCGACCAGAGTTCGAATCCTTCCCAAGGTCGCAAACCTTTCCAAAGTCGCAAACCTTTTCGTGGTCGCGAATCCGTTTCGAACACGACCTGAGATCCTCCCGGATCATGACTCCCCTGTTGAGAAGGAGCCAACTCCCATTGGTGACCAACTGTGAAGATGTAGAGAACGACTGGGAGCCTTGGAACGAACACATGATGAGCTATGCTACAATCGTCTGATCCAATGTACGGATAGGCGCTCATCGAGCTTGGCACCTCCGTCATGGATTGTGGCCTTGGCCACTCGCGGATAACCTTCCCCTTATCGAGGTTGATACCATCACCGATACCAAAGTTAGGATTGCGAAGTTTGAACAGTGGCGCCGTAGAGACAAGTTGCATGTCATTTTTGACTAGTCGTTGTGGTGATCGACTATGTACCTCTGTGAACAGCGCGTTGTTTTCTTCCGGAAAGCCGCCAAACAACCACCACTTTACATACTCGATGTAGCACAATCCTCCTGTTTAACTGGACATATCACGCTCAGCACACACTTTGAGCATGCATTGACAATCTGTTTCGCCTGATTTGCTGTCAACAAGTTCTTAGTGTCGACGTGGTTGTTTTTTCTGATGATGAACTTCGTCCCATCCTTTGTGAGGTCGTACTCTTGAGCTCTTCGGTGGTAATGGGCGTCACGATCATACAAGAACGGACTTCCAAAAATCACTTGGCAAATATCGATGGGGATGACATCGCATTGAATCTCGTCAATGTAACGAGCAGATATTGCAAACTTTAGAGTACACTGACTCTCAACTTGCTGATTCACGTCGGAAGTGAACCATCCTAGAGGATGATGAGTCGTCTGCAAACCAAGTTGTCGAACTAGCCCGACGGAGACCAAATTCTTTTGGCTTCCGGGGTCAAAGATGGCTGCGACCACCTCATGCTTCACTTGTATGTTAACAGTGAACAATTGCTCTGTCAGGTTGTAGTCAATTGATTAACCTGAACCTTTCTCCTTCGGCATTTCCATTAGAGATAAGGTCATGTCCGCCTTTCAACCGAATCCAACTGGATGATTTCCTCTGCAAGGGGAACAGAAGTAACCATAGTTGTTCGTGTGCTTGGTTCATCCCTCCTTGTTCTTTCTGGTTGCACTTCAGGATGAAGTTTATAATACTTCTCTTTTGTGTGCCCAGCAACATGACAATGCTCAGAAGTGTTACCCGTATCGTGGGTACCCTCTCTGGAGCTCGTGGTGGTTGAAATCTCCCTCACGTTCTTGTCGTTGCGGGTCTTATTCTTCTTCTCAATCGCCAAAGCAGTCGTGCTCGTGGTCGAGATGTCTTGAACTCTGAATAGGCTTAGCTCAGCACTGAATATCTTCTGAAGTCTAGACGTGTATTTTCTAAACGTATGGGTGTCGGAAAGTGAGATGCCAAGGACCATAGCTTGTCTCCGGAACTGCGTCGTGTAGTCCTAGACAGATTGGTCGTGTTGTTGGTACAATCGATGCCAACGATCCCATCTCTCATCGAGATAACCCATCGGATAGAATTCTTGTCTTAGGAGTCCTTTGAATTGACCCCACGCAAGGTCATCAGCTTCACCACTGGCGACAAGGGCCTTCCACCATGTCTTGGTGTGGTCTTTCATCATCAAAGGTGCAAACTTCACCTTTTGAGTGCTACTGAACCCTTTTAGGTCAAAGTAGGTCTCAAGCTGGTCGATCCAAGAATCCAGTTTCTCGGCATTGATCACCACATCATATATGGTAGCATTGACCTTAAAAGATCTGACAGCTAAGGAGGTGTTGGCAAGGTCGTCGGTCTTGTGGTCGCCTTCGTCTTCATCTTCGTCTGCCCTGCGCAAGTCTTCACCAATCTTCACACCCATAACCTTCCCTACTTCAGGAGGTACAATCATGGCCTGCTTCTTAATCCAAGCAAACACGGTTTCCATGTCGGTGGAGAGCTTAGCCACTTGTTCGGCTAGGTTAGCTTGAACGAAGGTATCGTCAGACATTGTCAGAGACGCGGCTGTAGGAACCGTCAATTGATCGCCTGAAGTTTCGGCGGAAGTTTTGTAACCCTGGGGAGTCTTCACCATCCACAGGATAGGAAAGTTGCTTTTATAGCAACTTGGTCCATTTGAGACCTAGCCTTGGTTTTTGCACTAGGCTCGACCAGATTCTAATATGCGGAATAACGGGATTTTACTCAGAAGTACCAAAACCCAAAGGATGACCGCAACACAGTTCAAAGTAGTTGCGCAACTCTTTATTTCAAAGAGGGCTTTACACGTCGAATGTTAGACACACTTGCCTATGTCGAAGGAACTATGAGCTGGATATATGATCCAAGGCTATAATATCTTCGATGATCTAAACTAGACCTATTACAAAGTATTTATAGTCTAATTGTATGAGTACGTATCAGACTCAGTAACCTAAACGTATTAGACTCATATAACTAACTAACCCTAAACAGATAAGCTTAGTTATATATATATTCGGATCGGATTACAATTCCGACCAGAGTTCGAATCCTTCCCAAGGTTGCAAACCTTTCCAAAGTCGCAAACCTTTTCGTGGTCGTGAATCCGTTTTGAACTCGACCTGAGATCCTCCCGGATCACTCATTCACTTGAGTGCTTCAACAAGGAGTAGGGGAGGCCGGGCGTGTTTCCGAGACCTCGGGATAAATCACCGTGTTTGTGTCTCTCTCACTTGTAAATTTGCTTGAGTTCTTTTCTTATATCTCTTTTAAACTTTTCCCTGCAAAAATTATTTTTAGTTGAAAAGTTTTAATGCCTCCTATTCACACCCGCCCCTAGTCGGCATCCTCGATCCTACACCCCTCGGCTTCTTGAGCAAGCCTCTTGGCTTCCCGAGTGAGCCTCGCGGATCCTCGAGCCCTGTCATTGGCCGCCTTGTAGCGATCAACAACTCAAAGAAGAGAGTCCATATCGAGCCCTCAACGAATGTACTTCTCCTCGAGGCGCTCATTCTCCTCCTGGAGAGAGCTGCACACTGCAGTCTTTTCCCTCAAAGAGGCCATCACCTTGGCCAGCTCTTTCCAAGCTCCACCTCCCTATACGATCATCAGATTGTTCCAGGTCATGGACATAATAACGAGAAAAGTATTCAAAAAGTGAGAATCCCTACCAGCGAGGGCGATGCTGATATGACCACAGTAGGGTCCATTACTTCCACATCCTCTCCAGATGGTGCAGAAGGGGGAGAGGACATCCTGAACAAACCAATTAATTACTAACTAACTCGATTTAGTTAGAAAAAAGACAGCTTTATCTCAAGCCATGAGGACTAGTTTGTATGATCCTGGATGAGACCTGAGCCACAGTTGCAGCTAATGGCTAGGGGGTTGAGGCCTTGTTCCTTCTATCATAAATCACTTTGGACAGCCAAGGAAGCGGTCCCAACCATCCTCTTTGAGGAAAACCTACTAGATGATCTAGCATTATCTCTTGATTGCTTCCTTGAAGCTGCTGAACAGTCATGCGGCTGTGAAAAACTCAATTGCCTTAAACAACTACATTCAAAAAGAAATCTACACCAGCTTATCGAGAGAGAATTACCTCTTGAGACAACAGTTGATGGGGACGGCGATCCCGATCTTTCGGTGAGATGATGATACGTCGATTTGGGGGTGTTGATGGCACCGAATTTAGGGCTTCCAACCAGCAGGTCGGGAACTTCACAATCGCAATGCCAATTCCACACAGATACAAGATCCAATGATCGGTAGTTCCTGCAAGAAATCGAGAACCCGCAAGAACAAAGTATGAAGCAATCTGAATAGATAGTATTGAAATCAAAAGGAACAAGTTGAGGTTCTGTTTCTCGGCTCGGGCGGTCTAGTCGACACGCGCAAACACGAGGAGGGACGCACACGGGGTCTACCAAACACAACAAAACCTAAACGTAAAAGAACGGTGGCTGCCATATATATAGCGACGGCCAGGAGGTGTAGGGCAGCCAAAACAGCGTTGGCCACCAAAACCCTAAGATACATGGCCCTTGGGCCCAAAAGAAAGGTGGCACAGCACCCGGGATTTCTGGCCCGTGAGATTGTTCTGTGTTTTCCCGTCTCTCTAGGAGAAATTTGGCCTTGGGACCAGATCCATTGGAAATCTTATCTCCTAAGCTTTCAAACGGGTGGTCGCACGCTGAAAACGGAGTCCGGGAGCCCAAGTTATGTCCGTTTGAAGTACTGCTGCTCCTGGATGGCCGAACCGGACTTGTCGACGAATTGGGCTTGATCTTGGGCCTTCCTTGGCGCGTGGGCTGTCCTCGGTGGATGATCTTGACGTGCTGGTCCAGCAAAGGTGGGTGGAAAGGCCTTGCTTCCGGATTAAGCCCTCCAGGCGTCGTAGATGAAGTAGTGGCCGAAACAGCGACGGTCGGGGATGAAGTAGCGGTCGTAGGGGAAGAAGGAGCAGCGGTTGTATCCTTGGGTGTGATGTCCTCATCAACAGTGCAACATTGATCCCTTGTGAGTCCAGTGCCTCAACATTCTCCTCTCCGATTGAATCTTCTTCCTCATCGAATTGCTCTTGGTTCGAGGATGCCATTGGAACAGAGAAGGTAAAGGAGACGAAAGGTTTCAGACTTGGAAAATTTGTAAAGAAGTTGGAAGTTCCACAGCAAAGGAATGGCAATTTTATAGAATTACCAAGGCGATGCTTCGAATTCCCGGCCTAGGGTGCAGCGCAAAGGCCTCGAGATCTTCCCTAGTGCTTACCGGGTAAATTCTCTATTTGAGTTTCGTTAAGATTCTAAACAACACAGTTCAATGCAGGAATTCAAAGTGCCGGACACTTTAGAATTCGAAGTGACACAACCATCGTAAGGGGCCTTTGTTGTTTCAAATTCGGGGGGCTAATTGATGAGGATTGTTAGCTATGCTTACACTTCCATGGTCGCACATGGTGTTCCATGATCGCGCATAGCACACCATGGTGGCAAGTACCTTTCTATGGTCACGGAAGGCCTAAGAAAGAGGTACCACATAATCCAAGGTTGTTCTGGGTATAGCCCGAAGATCATATTTATTTCTTACAAATTATAATGAAACTCTATGGGCCTCAAATACTCATTATAATAAAGTCCATAATCTCGTGCTGTATCCGCCAACACTATGGTTGTAGAGGCATCTCCCTACGACCAAACCCTTTCGCAGATACAAAGTCCGATATCATTATAGTGGTGGTAGAAGTACACAATCACCATTCATCATAATCGTACCTTGATCCTTATGATTATTCCCAAGATAATCATAAGTCCCTGACAAGGTAACCGTCGTAGGAGGTTAGGATGGTAAAGCAGTTCCACGATGCCAATTGAAAAATGCCGAACTGCCACGTAACCATCATCTACAATAACCACCACGTACCCACAACCATCTCTTTGTAACCCTTTTTCCACATAAACAAATACACAGGAAGTAGGGTCATTACTCAACTAGAGGGCCCTAACCTGGATAAATTCACGTGTCCCTAATTCGTAGATACTTTGAATACCTTGGAATTGTCTGATTGGCTCCCTTCATAACCCATCTTATTCTTGCATAAGTTCGACAGAAGGACCCCCAGGTTCCAATCATCGATAGTGTATGTATGCATGTGTACTTATTTCACTAAAATACAACGTTTCATTTTTTTTTATATAAAATGGCAATTGCAATCTATTAAGAATAATTTGTGATCTCTAAATGTAAAACTATTTCTTTTAAGCAATAGCTCTAATACGATACAGAAGCCCTAATTAGTTATGACAAAACTAAACCCTAATTTGATAAAATAGTCTACAACACTCCTTACCTTAAATACATATTATCCAAAAGGCTAGATTTTTAAGTTTATTTTAAAATATTTACAAACTAGTTCAACCTCTTGGTTTTCTTAATCGCAGTTCAGTCTTTTCAAGTTGAAATTAGCCAAATTCTCCTAGACAGCTCAAAATTCTAATTAGATTGAACAGATAGGACCTCCTACCTATATTATATAGATTTTTCTTCAGCGTCAAGATCAAACTTAGCTCCTAAAGCCCAAAAATTGACCCCAGTTCTGCTTTAAAAAAACAAAATTCCTAATTTCCCTAATTACCCTAATTAACCTTTTCGGATTTCAAATCGACCAATTCCAGAATAGTTTTCTCCTGGATTTCTCTGGAATCTTGTATCTTAGTATGCTTCCATACCAATTTTAAAACTTCTTAGCTAAATAAGTTCATTTGATCACTTTTCTTGATTCAGTCCACATTTCATCATGAATTAGACCTTTTCCTATTTTGAAAGGCCAGAAATGGAAAAAATCTCCAAATCACCTCCAAATTCCAATCTTTGTATTATTTTATACAAGTTTTCCATTTTCATCAAGTTCAGATTCAGTCCCGAGACTTAGTTATTTGCATTTTCAGCCGTTTTCGGTAAAAGATACTATTTACTTTTACCTTACTACTATTTCGTTTTCGTTTTCAATTTCATTCTACTTTGAACGCTTTCAAACCTGTTTATCATGTAAACTATTCTTATTGGACCAAAGCCAAACTTATTTCCAGCTTTTAGATAATAGCAATTGAGTCCAATTAAAATTCCATAATCGCAATTCAGTCGTTTAGTCAAGTTCTTGTCTTCTTTTGTTTTTCTTTGTTTCCATATGTGGACCAGTGTATATACACATCTATACATACACATACATATGTGTATAGAAGTGAATACACGTAGTTCTTTGTTTATACCCTCAACAGCCAAATACATATACACATACATACATAGCGCAAACCCTTGTGCTACTTCTTCCCCCTTATGCTACTTCTTCTTCTTCCTTACTACAGCAGTAGCAAGTGTAGTAGGTGGAGAAAGCAAGCAGTGAAAGTTCCAACTCTCTTCAACAGTGAGGTGAAATCCTTCTCAGGGCATCACGCTGCACAACCGGGCAAATGTATGCAGGCAGGTATATAGTTCTTCTGCTACGGTTCTTCTTCTTCTTCTTCTCCCGCTCCAGCCGAAAAAAGTTATCGTCGCCAACTCTCCCAGCCATCATCAGCTCCACCAACCATCTCAAACCCTCCCTCTACTCTCCAACATACCCCCTGAGCAACAATTTGAGTTCCATCTCCGTCAATCGTTGTAAATTTCTGTTTCCCTCGCCGCTGGCCAGTTCCCCTGAACCCCTCATCGAACCGTACTCTGGCCCTCAAAACTGGTCGACCCAGTAGGATAAAATACCCCTCTTGAGCCTAGAAAAAATTCCCTTCAGAAGAATTCTCAAGAAATTCAATCAATTGACAAATCCAAACCTGTTCTGTTTTACACCACAGCACTCTCGTTGCCGACCCACACACCGTTCCTCTGGCCAAATTGACCACGCCATTAGTCTCCTTCCATCCATCTCCCACTCCTATAGCAAGGAATTGAGCTATGACAATCTATCCCAGGAATGCCCAAATTTAAATCTTCATCTTCCTCGGCCGCATCATCGATGTCCTCGCCGGTGCCATCGTACCCAAATTGCCCTCGACCACACCATCATACAGGTCCCTGGAACCCATCTACATCATCAATTTCAAGAATCAGCCACCACTTCATTCCAGCACCGTCAAAGCCTTCATTTTTTCTCTTGTTTTGGCGCAACTCACCGCCACTCGCTATCGTGTTGCCTCCATCCAAGTCCCATGCTCCAAGACGTGTCAATTAGCTTTGGTTAACTCTCAGACAAACCAAATCTCACAACAAAAGCCTCTAAACCAATTTGTGTACTTTTACCCATTTTTTCCGGTGTGCCACTCTATCGCTGCCGGCCGTCCCTGTTGATGCCGCCTTTTCCAACAAGCCCACCTTAACCCGCTAAGTATTTTACTCCACTGGATCGCCTCCTGATACTACACAAAACCGCCAATTAGCCCTATGACAAGCAGTGTCAAGATGTGTCAACTTCATCGCGCTGCCACCATCTTCTCTGGCTCCATTCTCCACCGTATGACCATCTTGCCACCTCAAACCAGTACAATTGAGTCCACCTTGCCCTCGCCTAACTCCCAGACAAACTTGGCACCAACACCGAGGCCTCACGTGCGCACACAACCACGCCCTAGACTTTGGCCATCTGTCGACCACGCCAAGACAGTGCCATTCTACTGCTAGGCGTTGTCAGTGCATGTCAATTCTATGTCAGTTAGTGGCATCAGCCCTATTTAACCATATTTGTGCATGCAAATCAAAATCCACTTTGTTTACCAAGTTCATAATCTTATTTTCTACATTTTCTTCAACTATTGCACTATTGCATCGCGATAAAACATCATCTAGACCCGTTTTCAGCTATGTCACCCCAGATGAATGTCATCTGTCGACGCCCAAACGTCGCCGCGTTCGCGTCTAATATGGAAATTTACTTCACCCTAGTGTTTTGACCACCCAACCAGAGCCTTAACCAAATTCCAGCTGCTTATCATCCCTAGCCTCAAAGAAAACCCTAACAAGCCCATCCAAACATTGTCAGTCCGCATCCAATGTCGTTCGCATCGACATACCTATGTCGTTCATGTCCTTAGGAACCTCAAATTGGAAATCTATCCACATAACCTTGTCCACCTCGCCTTCAACCTTCCAGATATATAATCTAATTTTGCATCCGAACATCGGATCAAAATTTCCTTATTTTCTGAGTCCATTTTCAAATCGATTGCTCGTCGATCGTATTGATCCTAACCTCTTTTTTCCATTGTGCCTTATAACCTCATATAATGTCCAACCTAAGTTCTATAACTTAACCTAGGACGCTTGATGTGCCAAAGCGTCATTTCATCCTGACAAATGGACTCAACCCTGCTCAAATGTTTTCCAAGCCAACTTTGAATTGAACCTAATAGTATCTACTCAAATCCAATCTGTACTAAACCTAACCATCACCATCGACTACTAATCTTCAAATATATTTCTAAAATGAAGTAATTTATTATGAAACTGAACAATTAAACTAGTAAAGTTAGTTTAAAGACATACCTCCTAAATACTTTGTCAGTCAACTTATCCTCAATATGCTTCAAATAGCTGATGAAAAGTGAATCTGCGTAGACTTTTAAAATATCAAATTTTCAACCAAGTTAATTTAACTTGCATTTCCACTCAACTAATCTCCTCATAAATTCAAACTCTAATTTGTACCCTCTATCTTTCTAAATTCTATTTCCGATACTAGGTCGATCCTGTTCATCTAATTTCATCATTCAATTGGATCTATCTCATCTCGCCCATTCAATTCCATCGTCTAACTTGATTCAGTTCATCCTATCCAAATAAATCTCATAATCCATTTTGTCCATTCAATCTCGGCTACTGACTAACCTCCATACGTACGTGTATAATTTTACATATAACTAATTTATGTTTGATGGACCTATGTCTACATTGTTTGTCACTTGGTTAGGTCTCAAGAGAATCAAGCTCTAGAAGCTTATCGTTTCAGTGACTTCAACTGAACATCACACCAAGCAAGGCAAGTCACTACTTCTTGACCATCTTGAACCCATATATTACAAAAAACTTATGTATGCTATTTTTAATAAGTATGAGCCTATGCATGGAAATGAAAAATCATAGGTAGTTGATAGTAGAATGTTTATTAAGTAACCCAAACCTGTCACAACAGTAAGAATCTAAGCCACCTCAAGTGGAACTCTTTACCCAAAAAACTAAACTCCCCACACCGATATGGATCTAAGCCACCTAGAGTGGAAATCCATACTGGGCAAGCAAAACCCTGAAGTATATCAGAAAGGATCTCATTTCAATTGCTACTGATACCATGTCTGTGGGGACCCTCATATGAGGAATCCGGCGGCAACTACCCAGGTTAAGTTGCACACAAAATGATACACCACAAGCTGACAACAACACATTATACTGCGACACAAGAAATTAAAATGAGTACATGGTCACTAGGACCAATATTACAATACCATAGCGTCAAGAATGGTGCAATTTAGGGTTGATAAAAATTAAGAAGTTTCATCGACACGAAGGTCAGCACAAAAGAACAGAATGCAATGAGTGATAAGCAAAAAAACAACAACAATCTTCATCATCTTCAATAGTAGTGGTATAGTATGGGCTCCCCTAGGTGAATGACCCTCTAGTAAGCTGGATCATCGGGGATAGCTCCTTCGTCATCAACGGGTTCGAAGCCATAGGAGTTGGGATCAACAAGTCCTTCCTCTTCCGATCCTCGTCTATCACTCCTCTCTTTTCTTCCATCTTAATCAATCATTTGACCAGAACATGGAAGTCTGTGAACTCGTGGGATGACAGTTGATACTGCAGAGGATTCTGTAGCCTTCGCAGAATTGGTCAATCTTCTTCTCTTCTAATGCAATGTCTTCTGGTGCACATCTCGCCAAATGAATGATCTCGTGCAAGTATTGCTCGGTGAACTTATTGCCTTGTTTCATATTGACAAATTCCCGACGTTTTGCCTGGACGACACCCTTTGGAACATGGTATTTGTGAAACTGCTCTTTGAATTCATTCCATGTTATAGCCTCTCGGTTGGGGTGTACCTCTTGGTAGTATTCCCACCAGGCGGCGGCAGGTCCAACAAGCAGATGTGGAGCATAAAGGAGTTTCTCTTCATCATTACACCTGACTGTGTCTAGCTTCATTTTCACATCCCATAACCAACCATCAGCTACGATGGGATCTTCAGTACTTGAAAAGGTTGGGGGACGCATTTTCTGGAAATCAGCCAATCTTGCACTGATAGCCGACCCTTCAGTTTGTCCAGATGGCAGACGTTGCATTAGCTGCTCCAAGATTTGAGTCTACACGGCCATGGCTTCCTGTCTGCCCTGTTCCGTCCACATTAGTATGTCACTAAGGTTGCCTCCTTGTGGCATAGTAGAAGACAATTCTGGTTTATTTGGATCTGTACGGATTTTGATACCTGGTGTGGCTCTCATGTTACTAGTGTTTCCTTCAGGCTCTTCTTCTTGAAGTCTCAATTAAATTTAGTATGTACTCATACAAGAGAATTTCTAACTAAGTATATTTAAACTATTGATGTCTATTTGAGAAACCAATGAATGTTAGTGGTGAGGATGGTAGGATTGGTGGGCGAAAACTACTTAAGTGGGATAGAGGTTGGATACCTCACCTTGACAAATAAGGACTAATCAGTTGGGCTATACATCTAGTAGCATGACAATGTACCACCACAAGCCTGGTATGGGACAGGCATGACCTAGTAACCTTGCTGAGTAATTAACCCAGCTCTACATGGAGGAGTGGGACATGTTGATTAATAGTCATTTGATTGTGTGATTGCCGCTTAGGCAAGATTCCTTCCGTGCATTGACCCTTCCACTATAATACTACTGGATAAAGGGAAGATCCCTACTGCGAACCAGTATTGGGAAGGGGTCAGGGTGGAGGGTTTAGCCCGCCACAACAGTATTAAGGCTACCAATCCAGTGGTAAATCTTATACTGGGTAGAGCCAAGATTATTATAATGCAGGGGTAAACAATGTGTTATCCTGAACTCAATCACATGCAAAAATATGGCATGTAAATAATCTAACAGTAATAAGTTGAGGAATATTGTGAGTAAAGCGATACACCTCTATAGAGGTTTAAAGAAGTATTTGAGTACTCTGTGCCCTCGGGTTCTTGGGGCATGCCGTAGTCAATGAGTTCAAATCATGTTGTGTGCCACAAATAGTGTTGTGAATTTTGAATGATTATGATGTGTTGAATCATTATACAACCATGAAAATTTGAATTTTTTCCTTATGAAACTATCTTTATACAAAGACTCATTTTGAAAATGTACTAAATAGTTTTGTCAATTATTATATGCACATTTGGCATCTCTTAATTACTATTATAACCCACATATCCACTCCAATGGTCAACACTATATGTATATAAGTATGCAATTGTTATATTGTGACCTGCTGAGTACTCTGTACTCACTCTTGCATATCATCTCATCAGCGTAAGAGAACTGGTGAAAGCTTCAGAAGACCAAGATCCCTTGGGGTCATGTGCCAAGTCAAGCATGACCTGTGAAGGACCCTGGACCACGCTTGTATCTCTCAAAAAGAAGCAAATCAACTTCTTATTTTGGCCCTATTAGCCCCTCTAATGTAATTATGTTACTTATCCATAAGTAGTAATGGTTGATATTCCTTGTGTTGCTACTACAATTATACTAAAAATAGGAACTGAGATCCACAAATGTGAGAGCAATTGTATCTTGGGCAGTTGCGATGTCAGGACTCGCCGAATTGGCCGGCCACTCCCTCACATAAGGGTATGTGCTCTAAGCGAGTATGGACATAGTATCCAAGCCGCCTCCCGTCCAATATCTCATCCTACACATAAAAGCGGGGACGCCAGTATGCTCCCAAATAGTCAAGGATGCTGCATAGCATGATAATTGATGGAGATTATTACCTGAGTTAGTCACCCATACCGTTCTATGGTCGAAAGAGCTACAGAATGAGACCTGAACTATGTATGCCTCTCCATAGTCGAAAAGGCCTAGGAGAGAGAATATGAGAGAGTCTAAGATTTTCTGGACATAGTCTAACATGTCCCCGAGCATCATGGTCGTGGAGGCACCTTCCCACGATCATACTGGTCATGAAGACACCTTCCCACAATCATCTCGGTCGTGGAGACATCTTCCTATGATCATCTCGGTCGTGGAGATTTTTTCCCACGATTATCTTGGTCGTAGAGAGAAAAACAATAGCAATATGTGGTTGTAGACAATACACGATCATGATTATTGATGAGTTGTGTCAAACCTGAAGCATGGTTGAGATCTATCAACCATGATACCAGGAAAATACAATTTATCTTCTCACTGACATGATAAACCGTCGAGAAGATAAGGAAGAATGTGCAGTTACCTGTAACTGTGCATTACGACTATCAAGAAGATATACAATTGCTTAATTGCACACAGCAACTGTCAAACCACCCAATACTTCCCTCTATTGGCACCCTTTTGACAAGTATAAAAAGAGGACCAAGTCAGAGGAGAAGGGGAGATCGAGAAAAAGGAGATTTACCCGGAGAAGACTTGTTAGACTTTACAACAAATTCTCTCTGTATTTCATCTTACATATAGTGAAAATACAATAGGAAGCAGGGTTATTACTCATATTTCGAGGGCTCAAACCTGTATAAACTCTGTGTCATTGGATTCATAGATACCGTGATTCTCTTTGGTGATTGTGTGGATTGTCTCCCTACTAAACAAACTAAATTCATGTAAGTTCGGCTAGGGACCCGAGTCCCAATTGGCGACAATACTCCAAGGTCCAATGAGCTCCTCCTCTCCCAATAGGCATTTCATGCTGGCCTGCAAATAGGTGGTTTTAGGTCAATAACGTAGTCAAGTAGGATAACTAGAGGAAAGGTGATATCATATAGGAATAATTCCTTAAGGATGAGACGGTCTCTAATTAACATGGTTAAGATCCAAACCAATGCTCGGATACCACCTATGACGACCCATCTTGTCATTACCATGATGACAGCACTAGTCTTCAGCATTACCCAGATAAAATGGCATTTTATATACAGAGTTGCACCACAGAGTAACAGACTAGACAAAATATTTTATGAACAAAAGTACATGTTGGGGGAAATCTCTGCGGGACTAAGTCCAGGTAAGTTGCGTCACACTCGCCCGGGGACCTGGCCCTCGGTGCCTCCCCGGGCGCCACCTTTTTGGCCCCCGGGACCTGGCCTCCGGTGCCGTCTTGGGCGCCGCCATTTGGCTCCCGGGACCTGGCCTCTGGTGCCGTCCCGGGCGCCGCCATTTGGCTCCCGGGACCTGGCCTCCGGTGCCGTCCCGGGCGCCGCCTTTCTGGCCCCCGGGACTTGGCCTCCGGTGCCGTCCCAGGCGCCGCCATTTGGCTCCCGGGACCTGGCCTCCGGTGCCATCCCGGGTGCCGCCATTTGGCTCCCAGGACCTGGCCTCCGATGCCGTCCCGGGCGCCGCCTTTCTGGCCCCCGGGACTTGTCCTCCGGTGCCGTCCCGGGCGCCGCCATTTGGCTCCCGGGACCTGGCCTCTGGTGCCGTCCCGGGTGCCGCCACTCTCCCGGGGACCTAGCCTCCGGTGCCTCCCCGGGCGCCGCCTTTTTGGCCCCCGGGACCTGGCCTCCGGTGCCGTCCCGGGCGCCGCCGTTTGGCTCCCGGGACCTGGCCTCCGGTGCCACTCCGGGCGCCACCTTTTTGGCCCCTGGGACCTGGCCTCCGGTGCCGTCCCGGGCGCCGCCTTTTTGGCTCCTGGGACCTGGCCTCCGGTGCCATCCCGGGCGCCGCCTTTTTGGCCCCCGGGACCTGGCCTCCGGTGCATGTCCCGGGCCTCATCGCCCTTCTAAAGGTAAAGTCTCGAGTTGATTTGTCACGTGCAGGTCACGCGAGGAGCGCCTCGGGAATCAGCGACCACCTGTCAAGCATCCAAGACGTTTGACCAGGAGAAGGACGTTCCTACCCTTCAATCCGACGGTGGCTTCCGGGGTAGTTTAGGCTTTTTGCTTCTTTTTGGGGCTATAAATAGCCCTTGTACCCCTCTGTTGTAAGGGATCGAATCACTTTTATTGGAATAGCTAAACTCACAGGCGTGCTCCGGAAGCCTCTCCCCCGGAGAGAGCCTCCCCAGCCGACTTCGGTCGGGAGCGCGTCGACAGGACTAGGGCCCCCACCGGGACCCGAACCTGTATAAATCCTCGTGTCATCTCTTGTGCTTGTCCGGTGGGGGAGGACCGGTCATCCGGTCAACCCGCGCCGCGTAATCTTCGCTAGGATCGTTCTCAAAACCTGCCGGGGTATTCGCAATACCACGACAGTACACTTCAACGGCTTCATCCATCCTAACAACACATTTTGACTGAGATTGAGTTGAACACTACTTGACGCCTACCATTGCTTGAACATTCTTCCCAACCTCCGCTCTAGTCCAAGTCGTCAACTGGTGCTTCAGGATATGCCTCTGCTCCTAGGTTGTAGTCACCATCATCGAACATCCCTGTTTCTACTTTTATATATATATCAAATTTTTATTAAATAAAAAGGGTGTAAGAAAAATTATAATTTTTTGTTTTATTAAACAAATCTACTATTCATTGTAGTCGTAACTTCCTATCCCAGAAGCCGGAATAAATATTCACGTATTTTACTCTGTAGAGGTGTATCACGTTACCACAAAAACACTCAATCAGATCTATTTTCATGATCCTTTAAACACAAGATCTTTACTAAGTGAACATAGTCTTTCTCAAATCCATACACTAAGTATCTCCACTCGGCATCTCGAATGCCGTTGTAGTCGGACATATTCGATACTCTACCAGTTGAGCATATAGCTCCTAAGTACTTTTGGGTGACTCGTAGAACCCACTGGATTATTTTGAGTGATCTGTGACGCCCCTTAGGTTATTCGGAGCGACCCATGGCTCTAAATACATATAATACGTTATCATGTGGAGACTTAGTTACTAAATAGGGTAGTCAACTAGGCCTGTCCCATACCAGGTTTGTTGCTAATATGCTTGTATGGTGCATACAAGAAAGTGATAATTTGTTATGACCTTAAAATATTAAATTGTATGTAGAGGAGCTCAAAACTGGCCTCTTAACTCTCTCTCTGAGCTCCTCTACCCACCATATAATTATTTGCCGGCTGCTCCATCAACCAGTTACTCACAACATAATTAATCATATTTTTGTGTATTTAAATCCATCTAATTATTTGTGAAAATAATTATTTTGAATGCAGGTAGAAGTACTAACGTTTGTAGATCAAATTTAATTGATATAGAAAATAACTTAAGCATTTAACATGATCAAGGAGACTTGCTTGCTTGTACGAAGTCAGATCTGAATCAAATGTCACGATCAACACTCTTGTTCCTTCGATCTCGATCCCTGAAAATACACACAACTAATCCTATTTACTATCAAATTTTTGAAATCGCACTTAATGTCACATTTATAAAATTCGATAGCACAAAAATTGACGTCAGAACTAAGAATTATTGTTTGCCAACCTGTCCCAAATTTTCAAAAATTTACGATCCCCTCAAAATTTATTTTCTAAAGTATTTCCTACTGTTTTCTAAAATTTTCCTACAGTCAAAATTGCCCTGAAACTCTAAGAAACTTGGAAATAAAATAAATATCTATTTATTTAGAACTCTGAACTTATATTTTCGCCGAATTCCTTTCTTGTTATTTTCTGATAATTCAACCTGCATTTTTTCTTTTCTCCTTTTGCTTTTCCTTCTTTTTTTCTCCCTCTTCTATTTTCTTTTCTTTTCTTTCTTTTCTTTCCTTCTCCTTTTCTCCTCTTTTCTTTTTTTTTGTTTCTCTTTTTTCTTTCCCTTCTCTTTTTTATTTTCCCTCATTTTTTTCTCTTTCCTCCGCTCTCTTTTCCTCTCCTTCTCTTGGTCAAATCTGCATGTCACATCCTTAAATTATTTCTATTTTCAAGTTTTGACTAAGTTTTCATCTGCATTCTAAGGCATGAACATGTAGAGGCTATTCATATACATCGTTATGCAAAGTAATAATTATAATTGTGTCCCAAATAATGTTAAATTAAGTTCACTAAATAATTTTCAATTAAGTCCAAAACTTGATTCACATGAAATGATAAGTTAAAATTTTAAAACCTAATTAAATTCGATATGGTAAATATTATTAAAATTTTGTAAAATAACATGAAAATCTGAGTTTTAATAAAGACTTTTTGTTTTGAAAATTAGAGGCCTTTTTGTAAAGAGAATAATTGCAATTGGGTCCTTTGGTTAATTGTTCAAATTATAAAACGAAACCTTCTTGAAAATTTGATATAAAAGAGCTAAATTACAAAAGGGTCCATGTTACATGAAATTTCATAAATAAAATAACAAATTGGTCCTCATACTAAAAGGGAGATTTACAAAAAGGTTCTTTTACAAAGAGGTCCTCAAAATTTAATTAAACTTTTAGAATTAAATAAGAAAGTAATGATTATAGGGTTGAAAGATTACCAAAATGCCCCCAAAATTACACCTATAAATGTAAATTGACTAAAATGCCTTTTTTGGAAAACCCCATTTTCCCTGTAGCCCACAAGTTTTTACAAATTAAAAAAAGACCCTTTGCATGTTATTTTGGACTTATCTAGTGTAAAATTACCAATTTAACCCTGTCAAATTACTAGAAAACAGGAAAACGACCATAATACCCTCACATAGTTGTTGGCTAGGTTGCACAAGGTTTACACCCAATTAGCCACCTCATGCCAAGTGATAAACATAGAAAAATTAAAGAAAACTCAGAAAATGCTACGGTAAATCTGATCCAATCATCCAATCAAAGGTTAAAACACATTTTAAGAATCTTGACGTGAGTAGGACATTCAAATTTGCACTGAGATGCCTGTAGACATACCCTTGTCAGCCCAGACACAACCAGACACCCAGAGCGTGTCCAGCATGTGCTCCAGCACCACGCCACAACCAACCACTGTGCTCTAGTCGTCACCAATGAGTCATACCTTGGCAGCATAACTTCCCAAGTTCCCTTGATGCACCATGACCAATTGCTTTGGCCGGAGCGCCACCGGCCACCGTTCCTGTCATCGTCGCCATTTAAATAGTTTATAGGGCTTCCCTATCTGGCCGCCGTGGCCTTGCACTAGGGAACCTAACCACGTCATTTCATATGCCTTAAACCTAATTGCATTTCTGTTAAGTTTCAGCCGTCACTCTGCCTTGTCTTGGAGTTCCTCGCTCGGGTTCCTACATGCTCCACCGTCGACATTGAGCTCAAATCCTATTGACTCCGATTGCTGTCGGCCATTCCCTCTCGCCTCAACCATCCTTAGTGAAGCCCTAGCTCGGCTGGGTCACTGGATTGTCGAGGTATAGCCATAATCATACTTTCCGCGATGAACCTGTTGTTTCCCTCTAGTGTGGCGGAATGGACCCCCGCCTCTGGGACAGAGGGGGAGACTCTCCTCGAGCCGCCCCGGCGCGACGACCAATGGAAGCTCATGTTCGATGGCTCCTGGTGTCTCATTGGGGCTAGCGCAGGGGTACACAGCGAGGCTTGAGTTCCCCGCTACGAACAACGAGGCCCTGCTCCTGGGGCTAGCGCAGGGGTACACAACGAGGCCCTGCTCCTGGGGCTACGCCTCGTGTGCTCCCTGGGGAACCGTCGCCTCCTTGTCAAAGGATATTCCCAGCTCGTGGTTTGACAAATGGACAAGTCTTACTTGTGCCACGACGTGAACCTGAGCCTGTACCAGGGGGAGTTGCGCAAGATGGAGAAGCACTTCGAGGGTTTGGAGGCCCGGCATATCCCCCGGAGGGACAATGACTGGGCCGACGCCTTGGCCCGGGCGGCTAGCGCCCGGGAACCTCTCCTCGAGGGTGCCTTCCTGGAAATCATCGCGAATCCCTCGGTGACCTCTCTGGACGTGGACCATGAGTCCTGCGCCCCAGAGGTCTCCAAAATTGCCCGAGCAGCGTCCTGGATGGATCCCCTCGTCTCCTTTATAAGGGGGGAGGGGATCCCTCCCAGTGAGACCGAGGCGAAATGCCTCCGTGCCAAGGCACGGGCATACCTGTTACTAGAGGGGAGACTCTACAAGCGAGGGGTCTCCGCCCTGCTCCACTGCCTCTCACGAGCAGAAGGACTTCAACTCCTCGAGGACGTCCACTCGGGGAGCTGTGGGTCTCACCTGGCCCCACGCGCTGTCACGGTAAAAGTCATTATCTTGGGCTTCTATTGTCCCACAGTGGTCCGTGACGCGCGAGATATTGTCTCCGCGTGCCAGGCTTGCCAAAAGATGGCGAAGGGCTTCAATCTGCCCTCCACAGTGCGGCAAACCATCCCCATCACTTAGCCCCTCGTGCGCTAGGGGATGGATCTCCTAGGTCCCTTCCCCCCAGTGCCCAGGGGCTACAAATATGCAGTTGTCGCGGTGGACTACTTCTCCAAGTGGGTGGAGGCTGAGCCCTTGGCCAGCATCACCTCCTGAGCAGTACAGTGGTTTTTCTAGAAGAACATCGTGTGTTGCTTTGGGGTCGCCCGGGAAATCACTGTCGATAACGGGACCCAATTTGACTCCGTGTACTTCTGGGAATTCTGCGAAGGCTTGGGGGCTACCCTCCACTTCGCCTCTGTAGCTCACCCACAGAGCAATGGAGCAGTCGAAAGGGTCAACGGCATGATCCTACAGGGGTTATGCCGGTGACTCGAGCAAGCTGCCTCCAGGCGGGGCGCGTGCGCAAAGGAGCATCTGAGCATTCTCTGTTCCATGCACACGACCCCGAGCCGAGCAACGGGGCATACGCCTTTCTCGCTCGTATACGGGGCTGAAGCAGTTCTCCCCTCAGAGATTGGTTTCCGGTCACTGCGAGTCGAGCTCTTAGACGGAGCTACGACCGCAACGTACCAAACCAACGAAGCAAATCAGTGGCTAGAAGTCGACCTCGTCGAGGAAGAGTGCGACCGAGCGGTCCTTCGCCACTCCATCTACGAGCGCAAAATGGCGCGCACATACAACCAGCTCGTCCGTGAGAGGGCTTTTCGCCTTGGGGACCTTGTCCTCAAGCGCGTGACCGACCCCCAAGCCCAGGGCACACTTTCCCCCAAGTGGGAAGGCCCCTACAGGATCTCTGCAGTCCTGGGCTTGGGGGCTTATAAGCTCTCCATCCTAGAAGATCAGGAGTTGAAGCATACATGGAATGTAGGCTTGCTTCGCAAGTTCTACATCTAGCCTCCGGGCTTACTCCCTCCCCCATCGCGACTTCGCAGGGGGAGGCACTGCATTCACCTTCCCTCCCCCGCCGCGGTTTTGCGGGGGGAGGCATTGTACTCACTATTCCCTCCCCCACTGCAGTGTTGCGGGGGGAAGCGTTGTATTTCAATTTCTATCAATACAAATGGCTTTTTGGTCAACTAGAGTTTCTCGCAGGTTCTTGATTTTACCATCTAAAAAGACGACGCCCTCCTTCTGAGGATTCCCTCTCCGTGAGGACGTAGGCTATCGCAGCCTAAAAGTCCCTACAACTGGAGCCTCGCTAGGGCAACCCAGTCCTCCTGGACTGCGGTAACGAGTCAATTTGAGAGACTAGTCCCCTCTCAAATACTCAAGCCCGTCATCGGGCTAGTCCTCCCCCGGCAGCTTCCCCCTCTGTGGGTCATTAAGCTCGTCCTCCTCCAAAAGCAAGCTTCCCCTCCGGGGGCCTTGGAATTCTCGGTTCGCGATACCCTTAGGGGGTCTTCGGAATTTTTTCGACCCGGAAAATCCTTACCGGCTCCCCGTTTTCACGGCGACCGGAGGAATTTCTCACCGGTCTCTGGAATTTTTTCGACCAGGAAAATCTTTACCGGCTCCCCGTTCTCACGGCGACTAGAGGAATTTATCACCGGTCTCCAGAATGTTTTTGATCGAGAACTTCCTTACCAGCTCCCCATTCTCACGGCGACCGGAGGAATTTCTTACCGGTCTCCAGAATTTTTTTGATCGGGAACTTCCTTACCGGCTCTGCGTTCTCACGGCAACCGGAGGAATTTCTTACCAGTCTCCGGAATTTTGTCGACCGGGAATTTCCTTACCAGCTCCCCGTCCTCACACCGACTGGAGGAATTTTTCACCAGTATCTGGAAACTTATCGATCAGGAACTCCCTTACCGGCTCCCCGTTCTCATGGCGACCGGGGGACTTTCGCATGGGGCCTTGAAACCCCCCGACCAAGCTCTGGAATCTTTTGAGAGGGTCCGCGAACACAGCTCAGAAATTATGAGCAGGGACTTCATAACCTTGGTGGTATTTAAACGACCAGGCCCCTTGGTTCCTTACCCACAGTGTGCGGAGCCAAGCTGCACCCCGCTGTGGGGGGGGAGTATAACTCATGCCCGGACAGGTGAATATTGGTGAAAAATTTGAAAAGAAAATTCAAGGAACAAACAAGTTCTTAGCTTTATTGATAAAACATTTAACTGGGGGATATCCCCCCCCCCCCCGGTGGGCCAAGATGTCCCAGGGAGTCAAGCTCCCGGGCAAGTGCAAGATACAACCCGGGGAGTTAAGCTCCTGCGGGAAACTACTCCGGAGGACAACCCCCTCCGGGATGTGGCTACACCTAGTACTCTCAGAGGCCTTCCGATAGCTCCCGGGAAAGGTCCCGGTACAAGCTCCTTATGCGTCTCTGGGCTTCTCGAACCAAGTCCACGGGCCAATACTCCGGAGGGCGTATCCTAAGTGGAGGGACCCTCCGGGACCCTGGTCTCGGAGGGGACAACTCGGCGCGACTATTGTCGAAGTTATCCAAGTGCCACTCCGGGAGCCATCGTAACCGGATCGGCTCCCGGGAAGCATTTTCACCACACCCCCCCAATGGCAAGGCTTACCAAAGCCAGGGCTACTAGGGCATCTCCCGGATTACGCCCTCTAGGACCCAGAAGCCCCTTCTCGGGAGCGAGCCCCCGGGCCACCGGGGAGGCCCCCTTGTTAAGGCGTTCAAGCCTCAGAAACTCTCCCCCAAGAGCAAGCTCCTAGGGTAATTGTTCACGATGAGTCAAGACTTAGCAAGAAAATCTTCATTTCAGTCATTGAGCAAAAAAATTTTTACAAGTCTCCGGGGCTTCCTCTAGGAAGCTACCGGGATAAAAAATCCTAACAAAAGAAAAAGGACCTATCTAAAGGCTCGGGGGGGAGATTCATACTTGCTCATTGTCGTTCCCCCCCCCCCCCGGCCCCCGGGAGGCCTCTCCCGCCGCCGGTATGTCTGCCCTCGGGGGTGCCGAAGCCGGGAACCAAGCCCGGACGATCCGGTCCTAGAAGCCCCCCGCCGACTCCTCCAGCTCCCGCCGCAGCGGCTCGAAGAAGTCGGGGAAGCTTCGAGGGATCCGGCCTCCAATCGCCCGGGCTCCAATTCCCCGGTGCTCCACAAGGGCCACAGCCGCGGCCACCACCGGGACCGCCCAGCCCCAGGCCCGTGCGTCGGCGGCCTCCGGGATCACGAAAACTTGCGCATTGAGAAAGCGCATAGCCTCCGTGAACGTAGCTGGTGCCACACCATAGCCACCTCCCGGGCCGAGGCTAAGCCCAAGCCCCTCGAGGGCCAAGCGGACCGAGCGGCCCTCCTTCGCAACCGCCCGGGAGCTGGAGTCCTTGAGCTCCCGGTGGGCACTCTCCTTCGCCTTTGCCTCCCTCCGAGGACAGGCGTTGGCGTCCTCCAAGGCGAGGAGCTGGGCCCGAACCCTGGCCAGCTCCCCAAGGGCCTCGTCCCTCTCGGCGCAAAGGCAGTGGCCTTGTCCTCCGCCTCCTTCAGCGCCACCTCGAAGTGGTCCTTGATGCCCTAAGTGAGGGCCGCCCCCTGTAGGCCCAAGGGTTAGACGACCCCCCAGAAAAAGTAACCGGACGACTTGAAGGCGAACTCACCTGGAGATGGAGCGAGACCAACTCGGAGCTCCGCTCTTGGATGGTCCCCTGCTAGACGTAGGCTTGGACCTTTCGGGTTTGGAGGCCCATAGCAAACCTCCGAGCCTCACCCAGGGACAGCATGGGGGTCTCCCTCCCGACGGCACCAGATCCGTCCCCATCGGCAGGCCCCTCCAGCCATCCCCGGGGGTGATGTGGACCTGTGACTCGGTCTCCGAGGAGTCGGAGGACGAACTTCCGGAGGGAACCTGGCCTATGGGGGGACAACGAGCCCCTTGCCCCTCCCGGGGTGCGGGGCCCCCAAGGCCCCGTGGATTGCCAAAGGGCTCGCCCCCTCATCCACTGGCTAGTCGAAGCGGGGAGGAGACGTCTCCGCGAACCGCACCTCCGGGCGCTCCACGTTCACGGGCCCCGGGACCACCGGAGGCGTGGCCACCGAAGAGGGTGAGGTGTTGTAGTTCGCCGAGCCGGAGTCGCCCCCTTCGCCAATCGCCTTCCCCCTCTCGCCCAATCCGTAGTTGCGTCTAAGAGGCGCATGAACTCCCCCATCATTCCCGGGCCGGGGGAGGGCTCCCCCTCCAGACGGGCGACGTCGCCCCGGGCCTCGAGGTAGCTTGCGCGCGCCCCGATCTAGGGCCCACCTCATGGGCCCTGCCGGGCGTAGCACCCGGCGTCGCAGCCGCATTGGGGGGGGGGGCCTTCCGCGCCTTGGAGCGCTTTGGCTCGGGACCCCCGGCGCCCTCCTTCCCTCGCTTGTGGGAGCCGGGGGTGGGGAGCGGTTCCCTCGCCGGTAACTTCAACCCGAAGGCTTCCATCACCAAGTTACGGGGAGAGCCGTCCCCGATGACGCGCACAACGCCCTCGTGCTGGTCGGCGTAGTACCTCCCGAGGAGGTTCTCCGCCTTCTCCCGGGCGGCCGGATACGGCCGGACTTTAAAGAACAAGAGTTAGCCAAAATATCGAAGACTAAGGATAGGGGTCACTGGATAGTTACGTCGGGCCACCGGCCTCTACGGGGGCCAGTGCGCAAGGCACATCCCGATACCCCTCTTCCCGTGCAAGAAGGGGAAGAACTTGAGGAGTGCTAGCTCCTCGACAAGGTCCCTCATGGACCACCGGGCCCGGGTCCCTCATCAACTCCTCGGCAGTCTAGACCAGGGGATTGGGGCCGGACGAGCGATAGTAGGAGGGGTGCTCCGGGGAGTACCTCACCCCGGAGTCCCAGACCCGGAGATAGAACCATCTCTGGAGCCAGTCCCCGCAGTGATCCCGGGAGGCCACCACTGGGTACTCCTCCACCTGGGCCGGTAGGAGCTGCATCATAATGGAGCTGAAGGCTAACTTCGGCCCTCCTTGACCATGTATGAGCCCCTCGTCGAGGGCTCGTAGAAGTACCGGAGGAGCCGGAGCGTCGGCTCCCATCCGATGGCTGTCTCGCACAGCCAAATGAAAAGGCCCATCCGGACAAGGGTGTTGGGCGTGAAGTGGTTGGCGCCACCCCATATTCCGGGAGGAACCACTGAAGCAATGGATGCACCAGGAGCTAGAGGCCAGCATCTATGAAGGCCTCAAAAACAACCACCTCCCCAGCCCGGGGGTGAGTCGTGGTTTCCTTCTTCGGGGGGATCCGGACATCCCCGTCTGCGAGGACCCCCCGCTCCACGAGGGACTCCAAGTCCCTCGAGGTGAACTCCGAAGCCCAGAGGAAGTCCGCGGTGACTTCCTCCGGGGGCACATCGGCGGTTTGGCATGGCCTTTTGGCGCCATGTGGTTTGTCGGTGGCTAGGCTTCCGGGAGAAAAATTCCCGAAAGTTAGGTTGCCGGGAAGCTATGTTTCTGGGAGAGGCTCAGATCACCGGTGAGAAGTTGGAGGCTAAGGCTTGAATGTGAGCTCCCTGGGCCCCCCGAGGCCCTACTTATAGTAGCCAAGCGCGGCCCCGATGGGCGACACGTGGCCCCTCGGGATCAATCGGGGCCGCACATTTCAAACGTCGCGCGCAAACTGAATAGGCGAGTGGGAAATGACGCTCCTACGTTCGAGCCGCGAGAAGCCATCATGACCGATGGCGCACGCTAATCAAGGCCCGCGATGTCATGATTATCGGTGGCGCCACCACAAATGCGTGGTGCATAACCGAAGCGTCGCCAAGCACCGAAGACCTCCTCCCGGGGAGATGTTCTCGGTGGTGTAAAGCAATCACCCCGAGGAATTAGGGCATGTCCCTGGAAGGCATGGGGGCTGCTGTTGGGGGGAAATCTCTGCCCGATCGATCCCGGTGAGACAAGGGCTCGGTGACCCGTCCCAGGCACCGCCACTTGCCCAGTGACATGGGCCCCTAGTGACCCCGTCCCAGGCGCCGCCGTTTGCCTGGTGACCCGTCCTAGGAGCCGCCGATTGCCCGAAGACCATGGCCCCCGATGACCCCGTCCTGGGCGCCGCCTTTTGCCCGGTGACATGGTCCCCTGGTGACACCGTCCCGATTGCCACCTTTTGCCCGGTGACAACGGCCCCCGGTGAGATGTGGGCCCCCTGTGGCCCCTCCCGGGCGCCGCCATTTGCCCGGTGACAAGGGCCCCCGGTGACTCATCCCGGGTGAAGGCCGCGGGGGGCCTCCTGCGCAGGGTCATGTCGGGGTCACGTGAGGAGTGCCTCGGGAATCGGCGAGGGCAACTGTCAAGCATCTGAGCCCCCTCGTCAGCAGAAGGACATCGGTGCCCCTCGATCCGATGGTTGTGGCCGGGGTAGTCTTGTAATTTGCATCTTTTGGGCCTATATATGCCCTCGTACCCTTCTCTTGTAACAGAGGACAATTCTGTCGTGGTATTGCGAATACCCCGGCAGGTTTTGTGAACGATCCTAGCGAAGATTACGCGGCGCGGGTTGACCGGACCACCGGTCCTCCCCCGCCGGACAAACACAAGAAATGACACGAGGATTTATACAGGTTCGGGTCCCGGTGGGGGCCCTAGTCCTGTCGTTGCGCTCCCGACTGGAGTCGGTTGGGGAGGCTCTCTCCGGGGGAGAGGCTTCCGGAGCACACCTGTGAGTTTACCTATTCCAATAACAATGAATCACTTGCTTACAACTGAGGGGTACAAGGGCTATTTATAGCCCCAAAAAGAAGCGAAAAGACCTATCTACCCCGGAAGCCACCATCGGATCAAGGGGTAGCAACGTCCTTCTCCCGGTCAAACGTCTTGGATGCTTGACAGGTGGTCGCTGATTCCCGAGGCACTCCTCGCGTGACCTGCACGTGATAAACAACTCGAGACTTTACCTTTAGAAGGGCGATGAGGCCCGGGGCATGCACCGGAGGCCAGGTCCCCGGGCCAAAGGCGGCGCCCGGGACCGGCGCCGGAGGCCAGGTCCCGGGGGCCGAAAAGGCACGCCCGGGGAGGCACCGGAGGCCAGGTCCCCTGGCAAATGGCGGCGCTCGGGACCGGCGCCGGAGGCCAGGTCCCTGGGGCCGAAAGGCGGCGCCCGGGGAGGCACCGAAGGCCAGGTCCCCGGGCAAATGGCGGCGCCCGGGACCGGCGACGGAGGCCAGGTCCCGGGGGCCCAAAGGCGGCCCCCGGGGAGGCACCGGAGGCCAGGTCCCCGGGCAAATGGCGGCACCCGGGACCGGCGCCGGAGGCCTGGTCCCGGGGGCCCAAAGGCGGCGCCCGGGGAGGCACCAGAGGCCAGGTCCCGGGGGCCCAAAGGCGGCGCCCGGGGCAGGCACCGGAGGCCACGTCCCCGGGCCAATGGCGGCGCCTGGGACCGGCGCCGGAGGCCAACTCCCGAGGGCCAAAATGGCGGCGCCCGGGGAGGCACCGGAGGCCACGTCCCCGGGCCAATGGCGGCGCCCGGGACCGGCGTCGGAGGCCAGGTCCCGGGGGCCAAAAGGCGCCGCCCAGGGAGGCACCGGAGGCCTGGTCCCTGGGCCCATGGCGGCGCCCGGGACCGAGGCCGGAGGCCAGGTCCCGGGAGCCAAAATGGCGGCGCCCGGGGCAGGCACCGGAGGCCACATCCCCGGGCCAATGGCGGCGCCCGGGACCGGCGCCGGAGGCCAGGTCCCGGGGGCCAAAATGGCGGCGCCCGGGGTGGCACCGGAGGCCACGTCCCCGGGCGAATGTGACGCAACTTACCTGGACTTAGTCTCGCGGAGATTTTCCCCAAAAAATTCATTATCATCAATACACAAAAACAAATAGGCGTGCTTAGGAGCACTCTACCTGCGAGAGAGCTCCCCCAGCCGACCCTTGTCGGGAGCACGTCGACAGGACTAGGGTCTCCACTGAGGCCCAAACCTGTATAAACCCTTGTGTCATTCTCTGTGTTGGCACGATGGGAGAGGACCGGTCGCGCGGTCAGTTTGCGTCTCTTTTCATTCGCTAGGAACCTCTGTTGAACCTGCCGGGGTATTCGCAATACCACGACAAAGGATATTCCCCGGGAGCTCAAGGAAGGCCTTCAGGATTACTAGGCGTGGCTGCCCACCGGAGGGGCTTTTCCTCTGGGGTAGTTCCCGTTGGAGCTAAACTCCCCCGGTTGTATCTTGTACGTGCCCGGGGCTTGTCTTCCCCGGGACATCTTGGCCCATCGGTGTGGGGGGGGGGGGGGGAGGTGTCCCCTAGTTAAATATTGTATCAATAAAGCTATGGATTTGCTTGTTAACGTCTTCATGAGATTTGCTTCAAAAATTTTCCAAAAATATTCATCTGTTCGGGCCCGGGTTATCCCCCCCCCCCCCCACAGTGGGGTGCAGTTCGGGTCCGCCCACTATGGGTAAGGAATAAAGAGGGCCGAACATTAATAGCTACCGGGGTCACGAAACCCCCGGTCAAAACTTTCGAGCTGTGGTCACAAATCCTACCGACCGAAAAAATGCCAAAGCTTAGCCAAGGGAATCCTGACAGGTGAAGAATTTCCATGGTCGCTGTGAGAGCGGGGAGACAATCAGGAAGTTTTCGGTCGAATGAATTCTGAAGACCAGTGAGAAATTCCCTGGGTCGCCGTGAGAACGGGGAGCCGGTGAGGAAGTTCCCGGTCGAAAAATTCCGGAGGCCGGCGAAAGATTCCCCCAGTCGCCGTGAGAACGGGGAGCCGGTGAGGAAGTTCCCGGTCGAAGTAATTCTGAAGACCGGTAAAAAATTCCAAAGCCCTCAGAGGGAGAACTTGCTCCTGGTGGAGCTCCCGGAGGAGGATGAGCCCGATGGCAGGCTTGAGTGTTTGAGGGGGGACTAGTCTCTCAAAGTGACTCACTACCATAGTTCATGAGAGCTGGGTTGCCGCTTACCCCCTCAGTCCACGAGAGGTTATTGTAAGCCACCCTATGAGAGTGGTGCTCCTATCGTAGGGACTTTTAGGCTGCGATAGCCTACATCCTCACAGGGAAGGCATCCTCCCTGGGAGGGCATCCTCTCGGGGAGGGCATCGCCTTAGAGATGGTAAGTCAAGAATCTGCAAAGATTTCCAGTTGAACAACAAAAACAAAAAAAGAAAACATTTGTATTGATAGGGATTGAAATACAACGCCTCCCCCCACGAAACTGTGATAGGGGAGGGAACAGTGAATACAATGTCTCCCCCCGCATAACCGCGGTGGGGGAGGGAACAGGCTTGGAGGCTAGATGTCGAACTTGCGGAGCAGAGCCACGTTCCAAGTATGCTTTAACTCCTGGTCTTTGAGGTTGGAGAGCTTATAAGCCCCCAAGCCCAGGACCGTGGAGATCCTATATGGGCCTTTCCACTTGGAAGAGAGTTTGCCCTGGGCCTGTGGGTTAGTCACGCGCTTGACGACAATGTCCCCAAGGCGGAAAGCTCTCTCGTAGAAGCACCGGTCATACGCGCGCACCATTTCGCGCTCGTAGATGGCATGGCGGAGGAGCGCTTGGTCGCGCTCTTTCTCGATGAGGTCGATCTCTAGCCGTCGGTTCGCTTCGTTGGTTTGGTGAGCTGCGGGCGCAGCTCCGTCTAAGATCTCAACCCACAGCGACAAAAACCCAATCTCCTAGGGGAGGACTGCCTCGGCCCCGTGCACGAGCGAAAAGGGAGTGTGCCCTGTTGCTTGAGTCGGGGTCGTGCGCATAGAGCAGAGGATGCTTGGGAGCTCCTCCGCCCACGCACCCTGCCTAGAGGTGGCTTGCTCGAGCCACCGGTGCAATCCCTGTAGCATCATGCCATTGACCCTTTCGACGACTCCGTTGCTTTGAGGATGAGCCACGAAGGCAAAATGGAGGGTAGCCCCCAAGCCTTCATAGAACTCCTTGAAGTATGCCAAGTCGAATTGGGTCCTGTTGTCGACGGTGATTTCTTGGGGGACCCCAAAGCATCCAAAAAAACCGCTGTACCCGTGGGAGGTGATGTCGGCCAAGGGCTTGGCCTCCACCCATTTGGAGAAGTAATCCACTGCAACCACCACATACTTGTAGCTCCTGGGCGCTGGGGGAAGGACCAAGGATGTCCATCCCCCAGTGCACGAAGGGCCAAGTGATGGGGATGGTTTGCAGCGCCGCGGAGGGTAGGTTGAAGCTCCTGGCCATTTTTTGGCAGGCTTCGCATGCGGAGACAAGGTCTCGCGCATCGCGGACCATGGTAGGCCAATAAAAACCTTGGCGAAGAACCTTCGCCGTGACCGCGCGTGGGCCTAAGTGAGACCCGCAGCTCCCCAAGTGAATGTCATCGAGGAGTCGGGGCCCTTCTGCCCGCGGGAGGCAGCGGAGGAGGCCAAAAGCCCCCCGTTTGTAGAGCTTCCCCTCCTGCAGGAGATACGCCTGTGCTCTAGCACGGAGGCACTTGGCCTCGGTGTCGTTGGGAGGCTCCCCTTCCCCTCTTATGAAAGAGACGAGGGGATCCATCTAGGATGCAATCTGGACGATCTCGGAGACCTCCGGAGTGCGGGCCTCAGGGTCCGCACCCAGGGGGGTCACCGAGGGCTTCGTGATGATCTCAAGAAAGGCACCCTCGGGGAGGGGTTCCCGGGCGCTGGCCGCCCAGGCCAGGGCATCGACACGATCATTATCCCTCCAGGGGATATGCCAAGCTTCCAGGCCCTTGAAGTGCCTCTCCATCTTGCGCACCTCCCCCAAGTAGAGGCTCAAGTTCGCGTCACGGCACAGGTACGACTTGTCTATCTGGCAAACCATGAGCTGGGAGTCTCCCTTGACCAGGAGGAGGCGGATTCCCAGGGAGCGCGCGAGGCGTAGCCCCAGGAGCAAGGCCTCGTTCTCGGCGACGTTGTTCGTAGCGGGGAACTCGAGTCTCGCCACATACTCCAACATCCTTCCTTCGGGGCTCTGGAGGACTACCCCTGCACCAGCCCCGGTGAGACATAAAGAACCATCGAACATGAGAGTCCAATGGTCATTATGCCAGGGTGGCTCGGCGAGAGTATCCCCTCCGTGTCGGGGGTGGGGGTCCATTCCTCCACAAAGTCAATGAGGACTTGAGATTTGATGGCAGAACAGCCCGTGAGAGTGAGGGAGAAGGGAGCGAGCTCGGCTCCCCACTTCCCAATCCGGCCAGTGGCCTCCTTGTTTCGCAGAACCTCCCCTAAGGGGAGAGATGACGGGATCGTGATCAGGTGCCCCAGGAAGTAGTGGCGGAGCTTTTGGGACACCATGAGGAGGGCGTAGAAAATCTTCTCCACTTTTGTGTACTGTGTCTTAGCCCCTTGGAGGGCTTCGCTCATGTAGTACACGGGGCACTGCTGCCCGTCCTGCTCCTTCACCAGCAATGCGCTTACAGCGGCCGGGGTTGCTGCGAGGTAAAGGACAGGGGCTCTTCCAGAGACAGGCTCACAAGCATTGGGGGGCTTGCGAGGTACTTCTTTAGGTCGTCAAAAGCCACCTGGGCCTGGGGAGTCCACTTAAACCACTCAAGGCCCCAGAGGAATTTGAAGAACTAGAGGCCGTGTTCCCCCGACCACGAGACAAAGCGGCTTAGCGCAGTCAAGCGGCCTGTAAGCCGCTGCACATCTTTCATAGAGCGTGGCGGGGGCATGTCCAGTAGGGCTCGAATTTTTTTGGGGTTGGCCTCAATGCCCCGATGGGACACGAGGAAGCCAAGCAGCTTTCCCCCGCGCACACTGAAGGCGCACTTTTCCGGGTTGAGTTTCAACCCATACTCGCGGAGGTTGCGGAAGGTCTCCGCTAGGTCTCGATGTGGGCGGCTGTGCGGAGGCTTTTAACGACCGCGTCGTCAACTTAGACTTCTATGTTGCGGCCGATCTGGTCCTTGAGGACTAGCGACATGAGGCGCTGGAAAGTTGCTCCAATGTTCTTCGGCCTGAAGGGCATATGAACATAGATGCTTGACAAGTGTCCTCGCTAGTTCCCGAGGCACCCTTAGCGTCACCCACACGTGACCTCGCACAAGGGGCCTCTGCGGCTTTCCCCGGTAGCCCTCCAGGGTTTTCCGCGGAAGGCCTCCGGGCATTTGCCCGGTAGCCCTCCGAGGTTTTCCACAGAAGGCCTCCGGGCCTTTGCCCAGTAGCCCTCCGAGGTTTTCCACAGAAGGCCTCTGGGCCTTTGCCCAGTAGCCCTCCGAGGTTTTCCACAGAAGGCCTCCGGGCCTTTGCCCAGTAGCCCTCTGGGACTTTGCGCGGTCACCCTCCGAGGTTTTCCACGGAAGGCCTCCAGGATTTTACCCGGTAGCCCTCCGGGGTTTTCCACGGAAGGCCTCCGAGTCTTTGCCCAGTAGCCCACCAGGGTTTTCCATGGAAGGCCTCCAGACTTTCCCGGTAGCCCTCCGGGGTTTTCCATGGAAGGCCTCCGAGCATTTGGCTTTTAGCCCTCTGGAACTTTGCCCGGTAGCCCTCGGAGTTTTTCCACGGAAGGTTTCTGGGCCTTTGCCTGGTAGTCCTCCAGGGTTTTCCACAGAAGGCCTCCAGGACTTTTACTGGGAAGCATCCGGCATTTACCCCCAACAAAAACCATTTCAAGTAAAAAATCAGTTTTTCTTGGAAATCTCTTACAACTTGTCTTAGCAAACTTGAGAATGAGTCAATGCCCCCAAAATATTGCTTGTCAGATTTTAAGTTTTTAACCCTTCCTTTTTGTGCTTGATGACAAAGGGAGAGAGATATTTGAGAGCTTTAGGGGAGAGAATTTAGGAGAGTTTGGGAGAGACTAGAGATAGTTGAGTTAATTGACAAAGGGGGAGAGATAGATATCATTTGATATTCGGATGATGGGAGAGATATTTGATATATTTGATATTGATATCTGAGAGATAGATATAATTTGAGATAATTGATTATTGATATTTGGGAGAGATAATTGAGTTAGAGAAAATTAATATAATTGATATTTTGGAAGATGACTTGATTGAACTTGTGCTCAATTGTCATTCATATCTCTTAAATGATTAAATGCTTTGCTCAGTTCTGAAATATTATTGCATATATTGAGGGGCAGCTGAAGTATCTATTTTGGATTTATAGAGGTTGTTGTCATCAATCATCAAAAAGGGGGAGATAGTTGGATCTAGGTCGATCTAGATATCTAGGTTTTGATGATTAATGATGATTTGGATAAACTCTTGATGATTAATGTTAATTTGGATAATGACAGCTTTGATGATTAAATGAAAAATTGGATAAATCCTGATCTAGCACAAGTAAACTGAATTGTTAATTGATAAACCCTAAAATTGATATCTCCTTAGTTGTGGGTTTAATATCGATGCATATGTTGAGAGGGAGCTCTATGGTTGCATCAAGCTTGTGCTGATTAATTGAAGTGTCATGAGTAAAATACTAAAGATCCATGACTCCTTGTTGTGGGTTTAATATCGATGCACATGTTGAGGGGGAGCTCATTGTGTATGTCATCAGAACTTACATTGAGCTTATGCTTATCTTTATCATGACATAAGTAGTATGGATCATGTGCGTATATCTTGTATCATATATGGATCAATATGATTGTACGATTCATCTCTTACTCATTTGTTGCTTATCGAAATTGGTTCTGTCATTAAACACCGAAATGAGAAATTGTTGAGTCGACTCCTTTGTGGAGTAACTTATCTGGTGATTAATGACAACTTATATATGAGACTAACGTTGTGCGCTGAGTGTATGTGTTGTAGTCTCAAGGCATGTTGCGAGATGAAAGCAAGCAAGGACGTGAAGAGGATGATGCTGGTATGAGTCATCTTGAGCTAGGTCAAGCTTAGCGAGGTCGAGCTTTGCGAGGACAAGCTTCAAGGGTTCGAGCTTTGCAAGGTCGACCTTCACCGAAGGTAAAATCCAAGATTAAGGATTGTTTTCTTAGGATTTTACCGGTCTCAGTGTTTGTAAATAGACTGGTTTGATAGGACTTCTTTTTACTAGTTTGACCGTACTATTAAGAGGGGTATTTCTCTTTCGAATGATCTGTTTACATCTGATTCTGGACAGAAGTTACCAAAGCAATTCATTTTGGTTTGTATTAGATGTTTGACTGCCAAGCGGCCTAGAAAAGGTGAACTAGCGACAATATGGGATCCTCAAGTGGTTCCACATCAAAGAAGATGAAGAAAGCCCTCCTGCGACCAAAGGTTTGGCCAGGACTGGAGCCTTGCAAATCACTCTGTCGACAATTCGGACTCGGAGTCCTCAGCCGAACTTATGCAGAATTTGTAATAGTGAGACCTTTCAAGATGACCCTTCGGGAAGGTATGCTGAACAATGGTGAACAGGAGCACAGAGAATTTAGACAGGTTCGGGCCCTCGATGGTGGGAGTAAAAGCCCTACGTCCTGTTGAGATTTCACTAAGTGTGGTAAAATGTTTACAAATGGAAGGAAAAGTCCTCACAGGCAAGGATTTTTCCTGTAAAAGTGTACAAAGATAAGCTAAAGAAGACTTAAAAATGCTATATGAGGTGTGCCGTAGACTTGGCTAACTTGGATTCCCCCTTGATTGATACTTCATGCCATCCTTTTATACTGCTTGAAAGGGTGCCATGTGAAGGAAACTGCATCAATCGGTTGCACGGACGATTGGATACGGTTTTTGAAACTGCCCTTAACCTCCACGTAGGTTAAACACACAGTTATTCATGGATAACTGTACGTGTTAACTTCCTGACGGTTGATTTTCCACGTGTAGGAATCTTCGGGATACTTAGAATATCCTGTCGTATGGACAACCGAATAGATAGATCCCAGGTATCCTGATCGGCAGATGTTCTGACCGCGGGATTCGGCTGACCGCGTAATATCCCGAATGTGTAGTTCGCGTATAGCCCACGAACTTCTGACCGCGCAAGGCTTACGGTCTGACCGCGTAAAGCTGCGACTTGATCGCGTAAAGCTTGCGACCTCGTGGTGATGCCTCTCAGAATAGCTTGAGTTCGCATCTCCAGACACATGTCTGGTTCGAACCTGTCTTGAACCAGAAGTTTATTAGAAGTGACCCGGGTGTCAATCCTCGTCAGCTAGCCCCCAAATTCGAAGAAAACGGAGAGACGTGTTTATTTCGAATTTAAAAACCGTGCATTGGATTTTTAACCCGGCCCTTTAACTTCTCCACTTAGTGGCGCACTAAGTGAAAACGGTTGGTTTTTCAAGACGGGTTCTGACATTACGTGACGGGCAATGATGGCGCCGTAGAGATTTTTATCTCGAGGTAAAATTGTAAATGTTTTTAACGAAACTCGAGGTGTCTGGGAGGCGAACCGTCGACCTGGCGGCTATAAATACCAGACCCCTGGACATGTAAAGATTTACAATTTCCCTCTCACGCCTAAGTCTTTTTCTTGTTACCTGGCCTCCTTCCTTGTCACTTACTCTTCCCAATGGCAGATCACGAAATCATCGAGATTGAGAGCGATGAAGGGGAAATTGTCGAACAAGGGTCGAATGAAGTCCTGTCTCCCTTAAGGAAGAAACCCAAGGTTGACGAAGGATCTTCCAGTGGAACGAAGGTGAAGAATGTAGCGAGTTTCTTTCTTCCTTCAGTTCCTTTGACCCTCCCCGTTCATGCCTCTCGGCAAGTTAGGCCTTTATCCTTAGAGAAAGATCCCATCACATTCAATTCTCCCATCCTTTTGGGTGATCAACATCCTGGTCGGCAAGCGGTGACTATCCCTCGACCAGATGATTGCCATATTGGGTTGACGAAGCAATTTTCTTCTGGGAAGGTTGCTCTTCCACCATATGATGATCTTCCTCCCAAGATGGGTGTATCAACGGGTTATGCACCGGGACAGGTAACAATTCTTCTCCCTTTTTGCTGATAATTTTAGTTAATATGACTAACTTTTGCAAAATGCAGGAGGTAGGAGGCCCCAGCGATCAGCCTTCTGCTGCTCCATCTCTTCCTTCCGGACAGACTCTTCCGGAAGAGAAGAATGCCCTGGAGAAGAAAACCGAGGAGATGGCCTCGAAGATTCTGCGTTTAGCAGAATGTCTTGATCGATCCCGAGAGGAGGCGCACCATTTCCGTCGAGAGAGAGACTTCGCTCAGCAACAGTGAGAACTCTCTGACTTGATTAGGGACAATAGTGCGTCTGTTGTTAGGGACGATATAGATAGACTTAGAGTAGTTGCTAGTTCCTTGGGGGTTGTCAGTGTAGATCCTACTGACAACAATATGTCCCTTGGGGAACTTTGTAAACTTCTTTCGGAACAAGTCGATGCTTTTATCGACCGTATCCCTTTTGTATGTAAAGAATGTAATAAATAAAGTTTCTTTTATCCATATGAACATTCTTCATACCTTCTGTGCGAAATTAAGGCTAAAAGCTTAGTCCGCGACCATTCATACACAAGAATTTTCAGTTCTGCGATTAGAATCGCGCTTTAAAAGATCACCATGACCTGCCCTGATGCCGCGATCAGACTTAAGGCTGCGGTTAGAACTGAATTGCGACCAGAGTTGAACATCCGGTTAGACTATTACTTCGATTAGAGACGAAGTTTTAGCCTAGAACACGATTTCGATAAAACCATAACCCAATTAGAAACACTTCAGTACGTTAAAAATTGGGTTACGTGATTTTTTCGAACAAAATGTTCAAAGTATAAAAAGGAAAAACTTCCTCTGAAAAGTACTGGAAATTTTTCAGTCCATTTACACTTTCAGTTTCCAAAACAAAGAAGTCTTTTTGTTTCAGATCCGACACCTGAGTACTTTATCGGGTCCATCAGAGACAGTATCCATTATGGGAAATGAATAAAGCATTTAATGGAACGTTTGAAACGAGCCGTTTACTCATTAATGCGTCGCCTTGGGTCTATAAAAAGCAGTAGGTAGCTTCTTGAGGAAGCCACTCAGCCACGAAAAAACCCTTAGAATTCCCGCCGCTCAAAACCCTCACTTTCTTCAGCCTTCATCTTCCCCAAATCGCCAGCTTCCCCTTTGATTCTACACCATAGATGGCGTCCTGGAGCAGATCCATTCATCATTCTGAGGAGAGCCTGATGGCGCTTGAGAAGGAGGAGATCCTTTCTCCGCGGCTGCTCATTAACTGGCGACCTGCGGAGAAGGACCAAGAAACCCCAACTGTCCAAGAAGGCGAGTTGGTGGTCTTTGAGGAGTATTTTCGTTGCGGGTTCCGATTCCCTGAGAGTCGGTTCCTTAAGGATATCTTTGAACATTACGGGTGGGAACTGATCAACCTCCACCCCAACGCGATGCTGATTCTTGCAGTATTCCAGCATCTCTGTGAAGCCTTCGTCGGAGTATATCCCAGCGTGGATCTTTTCCGACGATTTTACTTTTCGGCGTGGTCGAAGAGCACCAACGCCGCTGGATGCATCTACTTCCGGCTGAGGGATAAAAAGGAGTATCCCTCCCCACCCCTGCGAGACTCAGTGCACGGGTGGCACCAGAAATGTTTTTACTGCACCCCGCCGACCGAGAGCGGGCTGTGGTTTGAGAACTCGCGGCCGGAGAAAACGAGCGAGTTGGATACTCTCCCGGCGATGAACGCGGAGTTCATGAAGCATGCCGAGGTGATCCTTCACTTAGTCGAACAAGGGCTGACGGCACGTGACGTCATCCGAGACTTTGTGAAGAATCGAGTGAGCCCCCTACGTGAAAGGGCTCATCCGGCTTGGGAGATCAAGTCCATGGCGGACACTACCCTAGACTATAACGAAGGTACTCATTTCTGACATTGAAATCCTTTTGTCATTTTTGAAATGTATCAATTTAACTCGTATCTGGGAACAGTCCTGCCCTCAGCTGAGATTGAGAGGCGGACTAACTACCTCCTCAGGGCGTACAACGCCGAGGTAGAGGGCCCCAAGGGATCGCCTCGCCCCCAAAGCTTGATTCATGCTGGCGACGACCTTAAACAGGAGCGCCGAAAGGTAAACTTTCCACTTGGCCTCTGTTTTGCAGGTTTTCATGTATGTCCAGCACTAATCAATCCCATTGGAATGAGAATAGCTCCTAGGGAGGTTTGCGGATGCAAATTCCCAAGCGAAAATGTCGGCTCTCTGAAGAAGCCGACGGCGAGGAACGTGAAGAAGGTCTCTCAGAGACCCAGGACAAAGAGTCCTGCCTCTAAGAAGACCAAGCTGAACCCTGGAGAGGGGTCTTCACGAAGCATTCCTCGTCTCGCAAGAAAGACTGCGGTAAGATATCGCATTCCTGCTACTTTTTCAGGCGCGACATGGAATCACTTCTTCGTCGTACAGGGAGAGGGGAGCGAGGAGGAAGAGGATGACGTTCCTCTGATCCTTCGAAGGAGGAAGATCGCGGATCTTCCATCCAGCGATGCCCCAGGCTGCCCCGCAGAGACCACAACTGCCGAAGAAGTGGCCGTGGCTGACCCTGCGACCACTGAAGATCTTGTGGTCGCAGGTGACCTTCCAATTCCTGAAGCCCCCGAGGTTTCAGGGTCAATCATCTCTGCTTCCCTGGTCGAAGGGACGACTAAGGTAAAGGATCTTTTCGATCATTCCCTCCATGGCTCTTTCTGCGTATTTGACAAGTTAATGTACATACAGGAAGGAGAGCTTCCCCCTGGGTCCACTGGGGATTCCAGGGAGGAAAATCCTCCTCCTCCGCAGGCAGAGGAGGAGGTAGAAGATCAAAGGCCGGCTGTGACGGTTCCAGCAACTCAGGAATCGTCAAGGCCTTCGGATGCAGCCCCACCAGTTAATCCGGTGGTCCAGGTAAAGATCTTTCTATGTGTTTTTACCCGTTCCCTAGGAATATGCCTATAACATGATATTTCCAGGGGGGTGCTGTCTTATTTACCATAAGGAAGGCAAGAACCGGAGACGGCTCTCCTTCGCAAGGGGAATTGTCCCAGAAGTCCCAGGAACGAATGGGATTTAAAATAAGGTAAGAACTCTTATTTGACAGTAATCTTAGATAAAAGCTGCCTGACCCATTCTTCCTGTTTAGGCAAAAGAAGACAGCGCCTACAGCTTTAACCGCCACTGGAGAGGTTGAAGCTAGGGCTGATGAGGGAGCCTCTAATGAAGAGCGCTCTACTCCCGTGGTTCAGGAAGTCGTCCGGACCGCGGGAGGTGAGACAAGTACAGGGACTAGGTCACCACCAGTGGCCTCTGGGGGTGGCGTCCGGCCGGCACTCCCATCAACTGTCCCCGTTGCAGGCACTTCAGGCGCGCTAGCAAGGATTCCTGCTAGCATGGATGATGCTGCTTTAAATAAGTTTATGAAGGTATGATGACCCCTGTTCCGGCGTTTGAAATGCCTTTAGAGTATATTTAACTCTCTTGCTTCGTGTCACAGGGCTTGTCATGGGTGACGAGCCAGTCGCATGCTGCAATGGCTAGCATGGCGGCTGTTCAAAAAGATCGTGACGGCTTGCGCAAGTGAGGATCATCATTCTTCTGTTAATATAAGTAGGCTTTAATTGTGACTAACCTGATTTTGCTGCAGAGAGGTTGCGTTCTTGAAGAAAGAGTTAACCAAGATAAAGCTGAACTCAGTTACAGAGTTCCAGAAACTATGGACTGAAATCAATAAACTTCAGTCTGAGAAGGCTGGTAAGTCGATTCTCAATTTGAGAAAACTTAAGCCGTTTCTTGTTTAATAACCTCTTTTCTCTGTACAGCGCAAGCAGGTCACATTACACAGCTCGTCAAGGACAAAATGCTTCTCGAGTCCTCGCTCAACCATACTGATCAAGTGGTCAAAGAGTTGAGCCTACTGGTCTTCGAAAAACTGAAGGCCATAGCCAGCCTTTTGAATACCAACGTGGTAGAGTTGAGGAAGGACGACCCAAATGTCAGCGATTGGGCATCACTGCTCACAACTCAAGCAGAATCACTGCTCGAATATCTCCCTGGAGATTTACGGCGACGTGAAGAGACAATCAGGACGAGAGTCCGATCAGCCGCTTCTGCCGTACTCAGCCGGGTTCGACTTCACCATGGCCCAGATGCGAATCTGAGCGCGCTGGTGGGACCGGTTGAGTTCGAGAGTGAAGAACTGCTTGACGCCGTTATTGAAGAAGTTAAGCCCTTCGTTGACAAACTCTTGGCTGAGCTGAGGATCGAATGATCCTTACATTTTGTAACCAAACAATTGTAATTACAATGCTATGTATGTAAAACTATTTTTTCAAGAGAAAGTGCATATTCACATCATAAGTTTCATACTATAAGTATATTCCTCTAGCCCCCGCCTCTGTTTTGTGAATACTGAAGCCTTAGTATTTTAAGCAGAGGGGAAAACATAAGTATGATGACCAGGGATATGCGCTTCAAGCCAATGATCAAGATTAAAATAACATTTTAACCTTATTGCAAACTGATAGCCACCCGGATGACCGAAGACTAGCCAGATAGTCCCATGTGCGTTGAGAAACGGCTTATTTAGGAGTAACTTATCTGGAAGTGATCATGAGATTGACCAGCGAATCCGGTTGAAAAATGCTGTAATAACCTAACCACCAGCGATCAGCCCCCAGGTCGAATTTGTATAATTTGGGCTTAAAGAAAAACACTCATTGTATGAAAACAAGACATGCTTTTTATGAAAAGATGCTAATTGAACAGGAAAAAAGTGATTGGAATACTTACACATAAAACTTGCGAAGTTGATCGATGTTCCAAGTATTGGACAAAATCCGACCATCCTCCATGGCTAACCGCGCAGATCCTGGCCGCGGCATTGAAACGACAGTGTATGGTCCCTCCCACTTTGGGGAGAATTTATTGCGGTTAGACTGGTCTTGAATTTTTCGTAAAACCAAGTCGCCCACGTTGAGATCACGTGGTCGCATCTTTTTACTGTGATACTTGCGTAGAGCCTGCAAGTATACCGCGGACTTAATCAGGGCGCGATCACGCCGTTCTTCCAGGAGGATGAGATCTCGCGATCGCTGTTCGGATTGGTTGACCTGTTCGAATTGATTCGTGCGAACAGATCCAATACTTACTTCCATAGGCAACACAGCCTCGGCTCCATAGACCAAATGGAAGGGTGTCTCACCGGTGGCTCGACTAGAGGTAGTCCATAGTGCCCATAGAACAGTATAGAGCTCGTCTGCCCAAGCCCCCGAGCGGGTCTTGAGGCGATCAAAAACACGTTTTTTGATACCTTGCAATACTTGCCCATTGGCCCGTTCTACGGCACCATTGCTTTGTGGATGTGCCACGGAAGCAAAGCACACCTTGGTCCCAATCTGATCGCAGTAGTCTAGGAAAAGACCGCTAGCGAACTGAGAACCGTTGTCTGTGATGAGACGGTTTGGAACACCAAATCGTGCCACAATGTTCTTGTGAAAGAACTTTTGTGCGGCTGATGCAGTAATATTTCGTACTGGTTCGGCCTCAATCCACTTTGTGAATGTGTCAATGGCTACGAACAAAAACTTGTATCCATTGACCGCTTGTGGCATAGGACCGACGATGTCCATTCCCCAGATCGCGAAAGGCCATGCGAGAGGAATAGTTTGCAATGCATAAGCAGGTTGATGAACCTGTCTTGCATGAAACTGACACTGTGGACACATCTTGACCATAAGCTTGGCATCGTCGAGTGCCGAAGGCCAGTAGAATCCCTGTCGAAAAACTTTTCCGACCAGTGTTCGGTATGACGCGTGTGCACCGCATACACCGTCATGTATTTCTTTCAAGAGGGATTTTCCTTCCTCCTGAGATATGCAGCGCATGAATACTCCTTGAGTACCCTTTCTGTACATAACCCCATCTATGAGTTTGTACAGAGGCGCCTTTCGAATTAACCGATCGCTTTTGGTTTCGTCCTCGGGTAGGGTCCCATGTTCAAGATAGACCCTCAATGGATGAGTCCAATCTTGTTCCTGACCGAGGTTGGCAACGAAGGCTATTGCCGGATCATCCTCGACCGAAGTCATGATCGAAGGATGGTCCAAGTGTTCAATGAACACTCCTGCCGGAGCGGATGAGCGTGAGGATCCAATTTTGGATAATTGGTCTGCGAGAATGTTGTCCTTTCGCGGGATGTATTGGACTTCGAAGTGACTGAAGTGTTTTTCCAATTTCCTCACTTCCCCCAGGTAATGAGCCATTGTCTCATCGGAGGTGCTGTACTCCTTGTTTACCTGGTTTACGACCAGCTGTGAGTCCCCCCTCACCACTAATTGACGGACTCCGAGGAATTTTGCTGCCCGGAGCCCTGCAAGAAGACCTTCATACTCTGCTGCATTGTTGGTTGCAACAAAGTGTAGTTGAATGACATACTTAAGCTGTTCGCCCTGAGGCGTAACTAAAACCGCTCCAGCCCCCGAGTGTTGAAAACTACGGGAGCCGTCAAAGTACATTGTCTAATAATCGGGGCACTCCAGTTCCTTTGCCAACTGCACGGGTGGCTCAGGGTTGGTCCATTCGACCACAAAGTCGGCCAAAACCTGAGACTTAACCGCCGTGCGAGGGGTGAAATGGATCTCAAAGGCACCGAATTCGACCGCCCATTTGGCGATTCGACCAGATTTTTCTGGATTTCGGACAATATCCCCTAAAGGAAAAGAGGAGGGTACTGTGATCTTGTGTGCTTGAAAGTAATGTCGTAGCTTACGGGAAGCCATCAGTAGTGCGTAAAGTATCTTCTGGACCTCAGGGTAGCGCTCCTTAGGACCATGAAGTACTTCGCTCACATAGTAGACGGGTCTGTGTACTCCTTCCCTTTCCGCGATCAGAACTGCGCTGACCGCGTGCGGGGTGGCCGCCAAATACAGAAGTAATGGTTCTTCCTTTTCAGGAGACACCAATACTGGCGGACTGGAAAGGTATATTTTTACCTCCTGAAACGCTTTTTCGGCTTCGTCGAACCACGTGAAGTTATGATGTTTACGCAAGGCTTTAAAGAAAGGTAGTCCCCTTTCGCCTAATCGCGATATGAAGCGACTTAAAGCCGCCATGCGACCAGCCAGGCGTTGAACATCCTTCACGGTCGAGGGCGACCTCATTTGTTCAATAGCTCTGATTTTCTCAGGATTAACCTCAATGCCCCTGGAACACACAAGGAAACCAAGAAGCTTTCCTGAAGAAACCCCGAAAGAACATTTCTCCGGGTTCAATTTTATTCCAAAGCGATTCAAGTTACAGAAGGTTTCAGCAAGATCGTCCAAATGAGACAATCTTTTGGTGCTCTTTACAACCAAGTCGTCTACATATGCTTCGAGATTACGCCCTATCTGGGAAAGAAAGGTCTTTTGCATCAAGCGCTGGTACGTGGAACCAGCGTTCTTGAGACCGAACGGCATTCTGACGTAGCAGTATGTGCCGAACGGGGTGATGAAGGCAGTTTTCTCTTCATCGTCTTCTGCCATGCTAATTTGATGATATCCCGAGTAGGCATCCAGAAAACTCATCAGTTCGCAACCCGCAGTGGAGTCAACCAATTGGTCGATGCGGGGAAGGGGAAAGTCGTCCTTCGGACAGGCACTGTTGAGGCTAGTATAGTCGACGCACATGCGCCACTTGCCATTTGACTTGCGGACCATGACCGGATTGGCGAGCCAGTCCGGGTGATTCACCTCGCGGATAAACCCGGCTTGTAAGAGTTTGTCTAACTCTTCTCGGATGGCTTCCTGTCGGTCGGTGGCAAAACGCCTGAGCTTTTGCTTTATTGGTCGTTGTCCAGGTCGAATTGCTAACCTGTGCTCAATTACTTCCCTTGGGACACCGGGCATGTCGGACGGTTTCCACGCAAACACGTCTGCGTTAGCTCGGAGGAAAGCAACGAGGTCGAGTTCCTATTTGTCATCCAGGGCTGACCCAACCCGAATTGTCCTGGATGGGTCATTTGGGTACAAAGGAACTTGTTTGAGTTTCTCATCTGGTCGAGGAGCAGCCCTGATCGCATCGATGGCGACAGTGGCGACCTGAGCGTCCCGGAGGGGAAGTTGATCGACCATCTCCAAAGATAGCCGGTCGCACGTGAGTGCCACGTTGCGACTACCTCGGACCGAAATGACACCTTTGGGGCCAGGCAATTTCCCGCACTGATAAGCATAGTGCGTTGCCATCATGAACTTAGCGAGAGTAGGCCTGCCAAAGATTGCATTATAAGCTGAATCACAATCGATTACATCGAAAGTAACCAATTCTGTTCGGAAGTTATCTGGTTCTCCCAGAGTGACCGGGAGGACCACTTGTCCCAATGGCATCATGGAGGGGCCTGGGATTATCCCATAAAACGGATGGATTATGGGCTTGATCTTCGAATGAGGAATTTGCATCTCGTCGAGTGTTTTGACCAATAAAAGATCAAGGGAACTTCCCCCGTCGATCAGGACCCTTTCGACTCTCGCGTTGCTGATGTTGGGGTAATAACCAGAGGTAACCTCAATGGTCGAGTTAGCCCCGCAGGACAGTCAGCGCGGTCGAACGTCAAAGGCATATCCGACCAACGGGGATATTGAGGTTCACCAAGGGATGTCTCCGTTTGGTTAACCTCTCGGCAAAAAGTTTTAAACTGCCTTTTGGAAACGAAAGAGGAGGAACCTCCGAAAATGACATTAACATGATTTTGAGGTACCTGGTAAGCCATTTCTTCGTCTCCATCGACGTCTCTAACCCCGCACGCCTGCTCTTTGGGCGGTAAGGTTGGCATTGGCCCAGCTCCTTGGTAGAAATCATCCAGCTGTTTCAACCAACTCCTGCAGTTTTTGAGATCGTGGCCTGCGGAATTGTGGAGTGGACACCACCTTTTGCCCTCCTGCGGATTAGTTGATTTTTCTGGCTGGTCGGAATCCCGGCCACCAGAAGCAGTTTTACTTTTAAAAGAAGACTTATTACCTTTGGTCGAAGGTGGTTTCTCCGCGACCGCGACCTCACGGTACTGTCCAGAGCGGTTCCTCTTCGACTTTTTTGACTTCCCACCCGGTGAAGACTCCGGCTTTTTGCTCGAATCTTCTTTCTTGGCGTCCTTGAAGCCTGGTTGGGGCGGTAGGTCCCCCTTGTCAACCATTCGGTTCCATTCGACTGCCTCGGCTGCATCGGAGTATCGATCAACCATATCGAACAGATCGGCCACCGATCGAGGAGGGTGGATGAGCAAGTCTTCAGTGAATCTCCGGTATCGAACGGCATGCTTAAATGCCCTGATTACGGAGCCATCAGATATGTTCGGGATGGTATTTCTTACCCCGACAAACCTCTTGACAAACTGCCGAAGCGTTTCGGTCGAAGTTTGCCACAATCTATGCAAGTCGTCCTCCTTACCCGGCTTTTGGTAACAGTTTTGGAAATTGCTGAGGATGGCATCGCATAGCATTTCCCAATTATAGATAGAACCCTCAGGCTGATTGAACAACCAGGTTCTAGCCGGTCCTACGAGGACTGTTGGCAGGTAGTTGGCCATGACCTTGTCATCGCCTCCTGCTGCTTGGATGGCAGTAATATAGATCTGAAGAAACTCGGATGGGTTCTGAGTTCCATCAAACCTCTCAATGGCCCCTGGTCGAAACTTATCGGGCCAAACGACTGCTCGTAGGCCAGGCGAGAAAGCTTTGCAACCAACGTAAGGACCGTGAACCGTCCTGCGACTTTCGGTCGGGTTTCGAGCAAACTCACTTAATGGCGGGGTTACTCGGGGTCCCAAACGAGAATGAACGGGAACTCGATCCCTACTGCGAGAGTCCTGCATTCGCCGATATTTGTCCTGTCGGGACGGTATAGGCGGCGGGTAACTCCGTCAGCCAGAACCAAAATGAGGACCATCTCGATCACGGGAGTGTGTCACTGAGCGGGAAGAGGCTGTTGGGGTCGCCTCGGATGCGACCTCGTCCAATCTTTCCACCAGGATCCTGTAAAAGGCCGGTCTCTGCGCATCCGTGACCGTAGGAGGGAAATTGCGCATGACTTCCGCGATAGATCGCAGTCGACCATGGGTACTTCTCCTAGGGGCACCAGGTGTTATTGTTTCCTCGTCCACTGGGAAGTGCTCCGGTGGTAAGGAAGGAGTCTGGTCACGTCTATGACCACGCGACCGTCGAGAAGAACTCGGGGCAGCATCGTAACGAGCCTGCGCATCTTGAAGAGCCTCTAGGGCAGTTCTGCGTAGTTCGTTGTTTTGTTGCTCGAGATCTTGCTCCTCCTTCTACTTGCGATCTTGTTCTTCCCTGACAGCCTGTTGATCGGGAGTTTCCTCCGACAATGCAGCAAACTGCCTAGGGAGAGAAGTTGTCGATGGGGAGAACATCTCGGTCTATTCCGAGTCAGACTCGAAATCAAAGAGACGGTGGAGGTTATCAGGGTCGAACCTCCCTGGGCTAACCTCGGGGTCACCATCATACTTTCCCTCAGTGGGATCGCATGACGGGCCGGATTCATCACCTAACACATTAAGAACCTCTGCGGGTTCTGACCTTGTGCCAGTTACCTCCTGGTCGATTATCATGACTTGGGGAGATGATTCATCCTGTGGAAGATTCTGGCCTTCGACCTCTTCCATCGGAACGGGATCACTTGGAGAAGGCATTGGGATATGAGCATAATCCTCGAGATCGAAATCATTCTCGGAATCATATGCTCCAACCATGTTTCGGCAAACCTCCGAATTTCAATTAAGACGCCTTGAGAAAGGCCCCACGGTGGGCGCCAGCTGTCGACGATTCGGACTCGGAGTCCTCAGCCGAACTTATGCAGAATTTGTAATAGTGAGACCTTTCAAGATGACCCTTCGGGAAGGTATGCTGAACAATGGTGAACAGGAGCACAGAGAATTTAGACAGGTTCGGGCCCTCGATGGTGGGAGTAAAAGCCCTACGTCCTGTTGAGATTTCACTAAGTGTGGTAAAATGTTTACAAATGGAAGGAAAAGTCCTCACAGGCAAGGATTTTTCCTGTAAAAGTGTACAAAGATAAGCTAAAGAAGACTTAAAAATGCTATATGAGGTGTGCCGTAGACTTGGCTAACTTGGATTCCCCCTTGATTGATACTTCATGCCATCCTTTTATACTGCTTGAAAGGGTGCCATGTGAAGGAAACTGCATCAATCGGTTGCACGGACGGTTGGATACGGTTTTTGAAACTGCCCTTAACCTCCACGTAGGTTAAACACACAGTTATTCATGGATAACTGTACGTGTTAACTTCCTGACGGTTGATTTTCCACGTGTAGGAATCTTCGGGATACTTAGAATATCCTGTCGTATGGACAACCGAATAGATAGATCCCAGGTATCCTGATCGGCAGATGTTCTGACCGCGGGATTCGGCTGACCGCGTAATATCCCGAATGTGTAGTTCGCGTATAGCCCACGAACTTCTGACCGCGCAAGGCTTACGGTCTGACCGCGTAAAGCTGCGACTTGATCGCGTAAAGCTTGCGACCTCGTGGTGATGCCTCTCAGAATAGCTTGAGTTCGCATCTCCAGACACATGTCTGGTTCGAACCTGTCTTGAACCAGAAGTTTATTAGAAGTGACCCGGGTGTCAATCCTCGTCACACTCCTCCTGCAACAGTGGCGACGACCACAGCAGCTATGGTGACCACGGCTTTGGCTACGCCTACAAGTGTTCCTATGGCCACGACTGTTCTCGAGGCCATGGAAGCTCCTACGACCACGTGGGTGAGCCAAAGCCTGTCCAAGCTACACTTTCTACCGACGTACAGGTACTGATCACTTGCAATCGCTTTAACCAATCTTTGGAGCATTTGAGACTGTTACTAGCAGCTGATCACCAACTGCTGCTTGGTAAGAATCGGTAAGAGCTTGATAAGAAGCTTGACTGTGAGAGAGTTTGAGCCACCTACACCTAGTAGTTGATAGGGATATATCACTGTGATTTTGTTTCCTAGTTTGCTACTAACCATGTCAGGTTCGGGTCATCAAAGCGAGGAGGATGACGGCCCACTTACACTTCAACCGCTTGCTGAATACGCACACTGAGCGTATCGAAGGGATTCTAGACCGCAATAATGAAGCGCTTGCTGCACTCGCCACTCGAGTGGAGCAATTGGAGCAGAAAGAAGCACCGGTTGCCCCTGTTGCTGCCCTTGTTGCTGCTACTGCCAATAATGTACCTCGACACCAAGCATGAGCTGATGAGGTCGAAGATGATTTCAATGCCGAAGGAAATCAATATGCTGCTGATACGGAGTCCGATGGAGGATTCAATATCAACAATGATCGTGACCATCGGCATCTTCGTTTCAATCACAACGGTATGAGAAGAATTCCACCACGAGAGGTACGTGGTCATGATGACTCATTCGGTAAGCTTAAATTAACTATACCTTCATTCACTGGAAAGTATGACCTTGATGCCTATCACACTTGGGAATTAGCTATAGAATAAAAATTTGCTTACTTTTAAGTTTCTGAAGATAAGAAAGTTAGGGCTGCTACTAGCGAGTTTACTGAATTTGCATCTGTTTGGTGGAGTGAATATTGTCGCAATAACCAGAACATACCTAGAACTTGGAATGCTTTGAAGAGAGTCATGAGACATAGATTTGTGCCTTCATATTATGCTCGTGATTTGCTGAATAATTTGCAACGTCTGAACCAAGGTAGTAATTATGTAGAGGATTATTATCAAGAGCTGCAAACTGGTATGTTACGTTGTGGTTTAGAAGAAACCGATGAAGCTAAAATGGCTAGATTTTTGGGAGGCTTAAATCGAGACATTCAGGACATTCTTGACTATAAAGAATACAACTCTATCACTTGTCTGTTTCATCTTGCTTGTAAAGCAGAGAGAGAAGTACAGGGACGGAAGTTGAGATCGAGAGAGAGTTTCGGAGGTGCCCAACCGAAAGCTCCATACAACACATCGAGCCGAGCACCTGCACCGAGTTTCTCCAGCAACAACCGACGTCCTATTGCTTCCACAATACCTCACGAGTGACCGAGACGAGTAAGAGTACAGTCCAAGCCCCCGCACAAAGTTCATCATCGATTACTTCTACCGGTAGAGCACGAGAAACACAATGCCACCGTTGTAAGGGATTCAGTCATATCATGCGTGACTGTCCTAGTGATGAGGACATCACCCCTAACGATGCGTCCATTCTTCCAACACCCGTTGTGCAAGGACCAATAACAAGGGCACGTGCACGTCAACTAAATCACCAGGTGAGCTCGTTTCTTAGTACACAAGAGGATATTGACAAGAGTGAGTTACTACCTAATAATATTGTTCTTGTGCTCAGGAATCATGGTGTTGATCAGCGAGGGTGTCACTTTGCGCCAAGACGGGTCGGGAATCAAGTCTACCGCGAGCTAGAGTCCGGGTCATCCACGGCGGAGCAGCCTATCTTCAAACAGGCGTAGCAGATGCATACGAACTCCGTTTGGGGCGTTCAAGTACATTACGGAGAAGCCCTCGACGAGACCTTTCCAACGGATCTAGTCATACGTCCAAAATCCTTCTGAGTCAATCACAATCGTCGAAACAAGTGGAGACCAGATTCTGTTGGGCCGTGTGGTGCTGCGTCACCTGTCTATTGGGCCTCGGCCCGTGTATCCCGCGTGGGGGGGTGCGCCCCAAACCCTAGATGCCACCCCTCTCCCATATTAAAACCTCGTAGCAGTCATTGTTAGACTCGGGTTTTGCTTAGAATTTTCTGATGTCGTAGTTCGCCGTCTTTCGGTTTGTGGAACCCCAACACTTCGTGATCTTAATACATACTTGCAATTCGAGATTGCTTCTTCTGTGTTCTTGCACGTGTTCTTCGATTCGCTTGCAGGAACAGGCCTTCATGGATAGGTCAACCGCGCCTCGGTACGGTTGATAACGACGGAGCAGTAGTGTAGCGATTGCAGGCCTAGATCGGTTCTGGTCGAAAGTCGGATCGTCAACGTCGAGTCTCCACCAATCGAACTATCCCTTACCTGTCGGAAGATTGGGACCCCGTTCCTCATCACCTAGCTAGCGAGCCCTACTTCAGCTAGTGATATTGAAGAGGAATATACTATGCTTGCAACTAACCATGCAGGTGAAGGGCAACAAGCTGAACATGAACAATATGGTGCTGAAATTAATGATCGATATTTGAGCATCATTGTGAAGCGTGTGCCTAGTGCACAGATGGAGCGTGCTGAACAGAACCAACGTCACAACTTGTTCCAAACAAAGTTCAATGTCAAGGACCGATCATGCCGTACAATCATCGATGGAGGAAGTTGCAACAACTTAGAGAGCATGGACATGGTCGAGAAGCATGGCTTGACCATGAATCAGCACCCTTGCCCTTACTACATTCAATGGTTCAACAACTGTGGTAAGCTGAAGGTAACTCGCATTGTGAGAGTACACTTTTCTATTGGTTCCTATCATGATTATGTTGATTGCGATATCGTACCTATGAAAGCATGTTCCTTATTTTCAGGTAGACCGTGGCAATATGATAGAGATGTTTTGCATCATGGTAGAACTAATCAATATACTCACATGTTTAAACAAAAAAAGATCACTTCGCTACCCATGTCTCCTGAAGCAATTTTAAAGGATGAATTGGAGAGAGCTAAAGAGAAAAGGAGAATAACAAAGGTGAAAATCAGATCGTAGCTAAATCACTTGTTCAACCAAAAAAGAACGAACCTAGTTCTAACCATGCTGAAATTAAGTTGAAAGGTTCTGTTTTGCTTGCTACCAAATCTGAAATAACTGAGTTAGACCCTAATGCATCTAATTGCTATGTTTTAGTTTGCAAAGAAGTTTTGTTTTCACTTGAGGACATGCCTTCTTCTTTGCCTCCTGCTGTTGCTAACATTTTGTAGGAGTTTGCTGATGTATTTTCGAAGGATGTACCATCGGGGCTGCCTCCAATTCGAGGGATTGAGCATCAAATCGATCTAATTCTAGGAGCCTCGTTGCCCAACCGTGCGCCGTATCGAACCAATCCACAAGAGACTGAAGAGATTCAGCGTCAAGTGCAAGACTTACTTGACAAAGGGTACGTATGTGAAAGCCTTAGTTCATGTGTTGTTCCTGTTCTTTTGGTTCCAAAGAAAGATGGATCATGGCGTATGTCTGTTGATTGTAGAGCTATCAATAACATAACAATTCGATATCGTCATCCTATTCCTAATTTCAAGTGGCTCTGTTGTGTTCTCTAAAATTGATTTGTGTAGTGGATATCACCAAATTCGCATGAAATTAGGAGATGAATGGAAAACAACGTTTAAAACTAAATTCGGATTATATGAGTGGCTAGTGATGCCTTTCGGTTTAACTAATGCACCAAGCACTTTCATGAGATTAATGAATGAGGTTTTGCGTCCTTTCATCAACAAATTTGTGGTGGTATACTTTGATGACATTTTGATCTATAGCAAATCCTTGGATGAACATCTTGAACATTTGCATGCTGTTTTTAAGGTTTTACATGATGCACATTTGTTCGGTAACCTTGAGAAGTGCACCTTTTGCACCGATCAAGTTTCGTTTCCTGGTTATGTTGTTACTTCACAAGGCATTGAAGTTGATGAAGCCAAGATCGAAGCTATTCAAAGTTGGCCAATTCCAACAACAGTCACCCAAGTGCAAAGCTTTCTTGGACTTGCTGGGTTCTATAGACGTTTTGTAAAGGATTTTAGTACCATTGCTGCACCGTTGCATGAGCTCACGAAGAAAGGAGTTCCGTTTGTTTGGGGTCATGCACAAGAACAATCATTCAACATCTTGAAAGAGAAGCTTACGAACGCACCATTGCTCCAATTTCCTGATTTTGGTAAGACTTTTGAACTTGAATGTGATGCTAGTGGAATTGGACTTGGAGGTGTGTTAATTCAAGAAGGTAAATCCACTGCTTATTTCAGTGAAAAGTTAAGTGGACCTAGTCTGAATTATTTAACTTATGATAAAGAATTACATGCTTTAGTTCGGACTTTGGAGACATGGCAACATTACCTTTGGCTGAAAGAGTTTGTTATCCATTCTGATCATGAATCTTTGAAGCATATTAGAAGCCAAAGCAAATTGAATCGTAGACATGCAAAATGGGTAGAATTCATTGAATCTTTTCCTTATGTTATTAAACACAAGAAATGGAAGGAGAATGTTATTGCTGATGCTTTGTCTAGATGTCACACTATGTTATCTCAACTTGACTTCAAGATTTTCGATTAGAAACCATCAAACAGCAATATGCGCATGATGCTGATTTTAAAGATGTATTGCTGAATTGTAAAGAAGGAAGAAGCTGGAATAAATTTGTGATAAATGATGGCTTTGTTTATCGAGCTTACAAGCTATGCATTCCTGCTAGCTCTGTTTGTCTTTTGTTGTTACAGGAGGCGCATGGAGGAGGTCTAATGGGACATTTTGTTGTTAAGAAGACGGAAGACATCTTGGCCGTTCACTTCTATTGGCCGAAGATGAGGCGTGACGTCGAGCGCTACGTTGCACGCTGCACTACATGTCAAAAAGCTAAGTCACGACTTAATCCACATGGTTTATATATGCCTCTGCCTGTTCCTAGTACACCTTGGGAGGATATTTCTATGGACGTTGTTTTAGGACTGCCTAGAACAAAGAAGGGGAGGGATAGTATCTTTGTTGTCGTGGATAGATTTTATAAAATATGGCACATTTTATACCTTGTCAAAAGAGCGATGATGCTACAAATGTTGTTGATTTGTTCTTCAGGGAAATCGTTCGACTACATGGAGTGCCGAATACGATTATTTCAGATCGTGACGCGAAGTTCTTAAGTCATTTTTGGAGATGTCTCTATGGATGAAATTGGGGACCAAGTTGTTGTTTTATACTACATGTCATCCCCAAACCGATGGCCAAACTAAAGTTGTCAACCGCACATTATCCACCATGTTGCGGGCTGTTTTGAAGAAGAACTTGAAGATGTGGGAAGAATGCTTGCCTCACGTGGAGTTTGCTTACAACCTATCATTGCATTCAACCAAAAAGATGTGTCCCTTTCAGGTAGTATATGGGTTTGTTCCTCGCACTCCTATTGATTTATTACCTTTACCATCTTCGGAAAGGGTAAACATTGATGCTAAACAACATGCTTAACTGATTCTTAAACTGCATGAAATAACTAAGGAGAATATAGAACGTATGAATGAAAAGTACAAGATTGCTGCTAATCAGGGTAGAAAAAATAATTTTTGACCCGGGCGATCTTATTTGGTTACACTTGCGAAAATAAAGGTTTTTAGACTTAAGAAAATCAAAGTTGCTGCCTAGAGCTGATGGTCCTTTTCGAGTGTTAGAGAGGATTAACAATAATGCATACAAGCTTGACTTGCCTGCAGATTTCGGGGTTAGTCCCACCTTTAACATTGCAGATTTGAAGCCATATTTGGGTGAGGAAGATGAGCTTGAGTCGAGGACGACTCAAATGCAAGCAGGGGAGGATGATGAGGACATCACTTCTTTGGATACACACACCAACCATAATCCTCCGCTTGTTACACAAGGACCAATAACGCGCAGCAAAGCCCGATTGTTGCATTGTCAGGTGAACTCGTTCCTAAGTTTATATATATATATATATATATATATATATATATATATATGGTTTTGATAATGTTTTACTACCTAATAGTGATAATATTGTGCTTAGGAATCATGGAGAGGACCAGCAAGGACGCAAGGACCAGCAAGGAGCCCAAGTCGAGTTGGAGTCCGAGATGGATTCAAGTTGGAGTCCGGCTCGGCCATCTAGGAGCAGCCTACCTTCAAATGACCAAAACTCCCTCATACGAAGTCCGATTGGGATGTTCTTATAGTCCATGTAGAAGCCCACGACGAGATCTTTCCAATGGATCTAGCCCTATGTCCAAATTCCTTCTGGATCGCCAAAAATTGACAAAACAAGTTTCGACCAGATTCTAATTGGGCCTAGTCGGTGCTGCATCACCTTTTTGGTTGGGTCAAGGCCCATGTATTGAGTTAGAGTCCGAGTAGAGAAAGAGTCCATGTCAGTTTCAGGTTCCTTACCTGACCACTGACCTCTTTTACCTCCTCTATATAATCTGACCGAACCATTAGGGTTCTGCAGGTTTTGTTTAGTCATAGTCTTTCCTTCGTGAAGCTATTGAGATATTCTTCTTGGTCGGCTAAATCAACATCAATATCTGTATTCGGAACCCCAACTCTTTTTTGTGATTCAATCTATATTTGCAATTTCAGATTGCTTGTTTATCTTGTTCTTGCTTGTTCTTCGATTGCTTGCAGGAATAGATCTTCCTGATCAGGTCGATCGTGCTTCTAGTTCGGTTGATAACAATCCAAAGTTGGTTCAGCGATTGAAAGGGCGTATCAGTCGTGTCTGGTTGGTAGTCGGATGGTGAGAGTCGTCTTCACAAATCGATAGTTGTTGTTCTCATCAAAAGATCGGGTCACATCATTTGGACCCACGATATATATTCCCCTTGTGGCGAATGGCCAAGTTAAGATAATAGTTTGTAATGCATATGTTGGTTGGTGATGAGGACATCCTTTCTATTGATACAATCACAACGCCTATGCCTACATATCAACCGGAGGCCACTGCTATAATACAAGGACCAATTACTCGAGCTTGAGCACGTCAACTCAATTACCAGGTGAATACATTCCTAGGCTTACATACAAGTGATTTGCAGAGAGGTGCCACATAAGACCTAGAGTTCAAGTCAGGTTCGGCCTTGCAGACCAAGTGGACATCGAATTCGAGTTCGAGTCAATTTCGGCCATCCAGACAGCATCATAATGATATGGCCATAACTTTTGATCCCGAAGGCTCCTGGGGGTCCACGAGTACTTGACGGAAATGATTTTTCGTCCTCTTTCCAACGGATCCAGCCTCGCGTCCAAATTACATCTGTCAATGGGAATATGCGAAATCGTTCCGATCACTTTTCCAGTCCGAGTCAAAGTGGGCCTTGGGCCTTGTAATCGAGTCCTACTCGGCCACCCTAAGGTTTTGGCCGACCTACTCATCCCTCCCTCTCATAAATAGCCAGCCGCCGCACCTTTTAGGGGCGTGTTTTGTTTGATTAAGTTAGCCTTTGCTACTTCTTTTAATCGCGCGTGTCGGTTTGACCGTCTGAATTACTCGTCATCGGAACCCCACTGTCTTGTGTTTTTTTTCAATCAGATCTTAATCCATATACGCAAATTGAGTTTCTTGTTCATCTTGTTCTTGCTCGTTCTTCGATTGCTAGCAAGAACAAAAACCTTCGTGGTCAGGTTGATTGCGCGCCGGTGAGATCAATAACTTTCTGGAGTTGGTGTATCGGTCGCTAAGGCGCAATGTCCTGGATGGTTGTAGTCGGGCCGCCAACGTCGACTTCCCCAAATTGAGCGTTATCCTCCTTATAGAAAGATTGGGACCGCAGTTCATATCAGTTGGTGAACCTGCCTAGCATGAAATTGACACTGTGGGCAAGTCTTGACCAATTGCATGGCATCATTTAGTACCGTTGGCCAATAATAACCCTGCCAGAAAGCTTTTCTGACCAACGTTCTATAGGATGCGTGTGCTATGCACATGCCTCCATGAATCTCTTTTAGAAGGGATTTTCCATCTTCTTGAGAAATACAGCGCATCAGCACTCTTTGAGCGCCTTTTCTGTACAAGATTCCTTCAACCAATCTGTACATTCGCACTTTTCTAACTAACCAGTCACTCTCGGTTTCGTCCTCGAGCATGGTCCCATGTGCGAGATAATTCCTCAATGGTAGGATCCAATTTGCACAATGCTCAAGAGTGGTGATGTTAGTCATCACCATTGGTGCCTCTGCGGTGGTCGCGATTGAGAGCTGTTTTAAGTGCTCGACGAACACTCCTGTCAGGGCGGACACACGTGGGGAACCAATTTTTGATAATTGGTCTGTGAGAATATTGTCTCTTCAGGGAATAAATTGGACTTCAAAGTTTCTAAAGTACTTTTCCAATTTCCTCACTTCGTCCAAGTATAGAGCCATTGTCTCATTGAAACATTGGTATTCCTTATTCACCTAGTTTACGACTAGCTGTGAATCACCCTTCACTATTAATCGATGGACTCCAAGAAATTTAGCTGCTCAAAGTCCAACTAGAAGACCTTCATACTCTACTGCGTTATTTGTAGTAACAAAGTGTAGTTGTACGACATATTGGAGCTGGTCGCCTTGGGGCGTAATTAACACCGCTCCAGCCCTTGAGTTTTTGAAACTTTGAGAGCCATCAAAATACGTCTAGTGGTCAGTATCTTCTGAATCCACACATTCTTGCGTAAGAGGTTTTGGATTAGTCCATTTGACCACAAAATCTGCAAGAATCTAGAACTTAATTGCTAACTGAGCCATGAAATGGAGATCAAATGCTCCAAGTTCTATGCCCATTTTGCAACTCGACCCATTACTTCCTCGTTACGGAGAATGTCTCCTAGGGGAAAGGACGAGGGCACAGTAATCTTGTGCGCTTGAAAGTAATACAAGGCTTCCTTGAAGCCATTAAGAGCATAAATTAACTTTTGGACCTCGGGGTACCTCTCTTTTGGTCCATTTAGCACTTCACTTACATAATAAACTGGTCGTTGCACTCCTTCCCTCTCTGCGACAAGAACAACTGACAAGGACATCACTAGCTCGAATATGAACAAGGCTCCATCCACTCCTTCCACTACTTCCACTACTTCCTCGCAACCACGAGAAGATCAAGGAGAACGGCGAGTCGGCATGAATCCATGTGCTGAGCCATTCACTACGCCCACACCGGAGGATCAGCAAGCTACATCAAAGGTGGAGCAACTCACGATGCATCAAGCCCAGCCCAAGATCAAGCCCATCTCGTCTGCGAGTCCAGCTTGGCCATCCAGCAGTAGTCCAACTTCAAACGGATGCCCAGGCCACGTACGGAGCCCGTTTGGGGTGAATGAGCACTTTATGAAGAAGCCCATGATGCCATCTTTCGAATGGATCTGGCCCCACTTCCAAATTCCTTCTGGATCACCCGCAATCGATGAAACAATTCACGGACAGATTCTGCCCGTGTACCCCTAGGGTTTCACGTCCACCTCCTTGGCCACCACCCCTGTTACATATGACCGTCACTCTTCCCATTCTTCCTCAGGTTTTGTTTAGATTAGTTTTCCCCATGTGTGAAACTTCATCCTTGTATTCTTGTGTTGGCTAGGCCAACAACTATAAGTTACACAACCTCAAATTTATCGTATGCTTCATCCATATTTGCAATTTCAGATTGCTTTTATCTTGTTCTTTCTTGTTCTTCGGTTGCTTGTAGGAATCGATCCTCGTGATCATGTCAGCCGCGTCTTGGAACGGTTGATAACGATTCGTGAGTGTGGTTTAGCGATTGCCAGGGCGTCCAGTCTTGTTTGGTTGGTAGTCGGATCGCCAAGGTCACTCTCCATCAAATCGAAGTTATCCTTCTCACCAGAAGATCGGGCATCCATGTCTTCATTAGTTGGTATCAGAGCTTCGGGTTAACTGGTGAGAATTTATCTATCTTAGTTTAGTAGATTGATTTCATACATAGAGTCCAGAAAATTGCCCTACAAAAAGATTTATTTTCCGCTGTCCAAACCATCATCATTAGTCTTGCATCGTTCTTGTCAGTTTGCATCTTTGAATTTTCGTCCATCGTTGTCAAGTGCTGGTTCTTAGTTTTAGTCTTGCATCTCGTCGCGGAGTCAAATTCCACATCGATCTCCTCGTCGTCGCGTCCAATTCTAATATGCCGCTGTCTAGTTCGTTGTTTTCATCACATCTTCTTCATACAAACTCGGATTTTCACATTCTTGTACTTTCTGAAAACACCCGATCGTGCTCTACAACTTTTGATATTGAGGTCAAAGTCAGATTCGGCTTCCATTTATGACATATTGGGCCATTAATGTCGACAGCATAGAGTTTGAATCTAATAGATCTATTTCGGTATTTTCATCATAATTCTTTCATCTGCACTCGGATTGAGATAAATTTATACTTTCTGAAATCGTTGCGAGAAATCCCACTAAAAGTTAGTTGGGGTAATCTTCAAATTCGGCTGTTTTCATCACGCTAAAATTTGGGCAAGTTTAGTTGTGTAATCTTCAAACTCTAGTCCAATTCGGATTGAAATTACTCAATCTGAGACAGCTTTGCTAAAATTTCCATATCTTTTGATTTCCAACACCATTTTTGATGTTCTTATACTTTTTGGAAAGATAAAATGATCCTCTACAACTTTCGTGTTGACCAGATCCTCTAATTCGGTGTTCTTGTGGCCTAAAATTGCTAAACATTTAACATTTCTGTCCTAGTTGTGCAGCCCAAAAGAAAAAGGCAAAGTGCAGCAAAAGCCGCACTGTTCATAAAAAGAAAAAAGTAAGAAAAAGGCAAGTGCAAAAAAAAAAGAGCCGCACAAAAAAGTTCAGAGAAGAAAAATGTGTGTAGCAAAAGAGGAGAATTTTCTGTGGTGCATCTTTTGGTTCTAGTCCTTTGTGTTGCTAGTTGCTTGCTTGAGTTAGGTCTGAGTCTAAGCTAGTTCCAGCACATTGACTATTACTTTGGACTAATTTTCAATCTTGCATTATTGATCTTGAATTGTTGCTACACATATAATAGCTTATCCAAGCTCCACCATCTACTAACCATACAGGTATGGCACCTTACAATCGCTTTGCTCACACTCGAGTTTAAGTTATCACGAACCAGCCACCGGTGGCACCGCCTGTTCACTTCGGTAAGAACTTGCAAGAGCTAGGTAAGAAGCTTGAGCAAAAGCGACTTTTGTTCCTTGTCCGCCACCTAGTAGTTGATAGGGAAATATACTCTTGTGTGTTTCTTGTTTTCTACTAATCATGGCAGGTGATGAATTTAAGGAGATTGAAACACAAATTGATATGTTCTGCCACAGGGAGAGACTGCAAGAGAGCCACACCACCATTGCTGCATTGTTCCCCACAAGTACGGGTAAAATCATTTCAACCCATCTTTCTTATAACGGATTTTGTTCTGATGCATATATTGATTGAGAAATAGCGGTAGAAAAAATTTTTGCTCGATATAAAATCTGTGATAAATGAAAGATTAGGAGTGCCGCTAGTGCTTTAACTATTTTTGCATCAATGTGGTGGAAGGATTTGTGTGCATGTAATAAGTTACCTCACACTTGGAAAGACATGAAAAGGCTTATGAGAGATAGATTTGTCAGTAAACTCTATGCTGAATTTTTGTTTAAGAAACTACAACATGTAAAACAGGGTAATAACACTGTAACAGGATACTAATAAGAATTAGAAACATGCTTGTTGTGTTGTGGTTTAAAGGAAACTGAGGAAGCTAAAGTTATTAGATTCATAGGTGGGCTTGATAAGGAATTCAGGACATTCTTGTTGCTAAGGAATATAATTCTTTGTCTCAATTGTTTAATCTTGCTTGTGAGACTGAAAATCAAATTGAACATGAAAGACATATATCTGAAATTAATGTCTATAATTGCAAGGGTGAAGAATTTTCTTTGGAAAAACGGCCTCTTGCCTTGTCCCCACTTGTGAGTAATCTTTTGCAAGAAAGTGATAACAAGCAACAATGTGATCAACAAGAGGATTTCCATAGCACTAATCATTTCACGTCAAGTTCCTCTAGTTTTCCTTTGAACCTACATGATAACTTTCAAGAAGGGGAGTATATGCATGTTGCTTTGCCTCGTGTTGGTACTAACCTTTTGCAGGCGATTATGCTTGAGTCGAGGACGACTCAAATTCAAGAAGGGGAGAATGACGAGGACATCACTAGCTCGGATATGAACAAGGCTTCATCCACTCTTTCCACTACTTCCACTACTTCCTCGCCGCCACGAGAAGATCAAGGAGAAAGGTGAGTCGGCATGAATCCATGTGCTGAGCCATTCACTACGCCCACACCGGAGGATCAACGAGCTACATCAAAGGTGGAGCAACTCACGACGCATCAAGCCCAGCCCAAGATCAAGCCCAACTCGTCCGCAAGTCCAGCTCGGCCATCCAGCAGTAGTCCAACTTCAAATGGATGCCCAGGCCACATATGGAGGCCGTTTGGGGTGAATGAGCACTTTACGGAGAAGCCCACGACGCCACCTTTCTAATGGATCTTTTCCCACTTCCAAATTCCATCTGGATCACCCGCAATCGATGAAACAATTCATAGACAGATTCTGCCGGTGCTATGCCACCTCTAATTTGGGCCCAAGGCCCGTGTACCCCTAGGGTTTCACATCCACCTCCTTGGCCGCCACCCCTGTTACATATGGCCGTCACACTTCCCGTTCTTCCTCAGGTTTGTTTAGATTAGTTTTCCCCATGTGTGAAACTTCATCCTTGTATTCTTGTGTCGGATAGATCAACAACTACAAGTTACACAACCTCAAATTTATCGTATGCTTCATCCATATTTGCAATTTCATATTGCTTTTATCTTGTTCTTGCTTGTTCTTCAATTTCTTGCAGGAATCAATCCTCGTGATTGTTGGATCAGGATGTCGACTAGAGGGGGAGGGGGTGAATAGGAGACTTTTAAAATTTGTTTTTGCAAATGAAAATTCAAATTAAGGTAAAACAAGTAGTAGTAAAAGATAAGAGATTGAAACCGATATATCCCGAGGTATCGGAGACACGCCCAGTCTCCACTAGTCCTCGTTGAAGCACTCAGTCCTTGAGTATAGCTTCAGTATCCACATAGGACACTATCTACTAAGGTTGCTCCTTGTCCCCTCCGGAAAGGCGAGCACCAAGCCTTTTACAAGTAATCGCGTCTCTCCGACAATCTCCGATTTGGAGAGATCAGCGATTTCCGCCTCCGAACCGTCTAGGTGAGGGCGCTCACCAAGAGTAATAAGAAGCAAGGTCTACTCTAGACCTCCAATGCACACCGAGAAAAATATCTAGAAATGGGAATGCAAGAACAATATGCTCGATGTGGCTAATACTCTCACGACTCGATCAAAAGATCAAGTTTTAAGTAAAACGAAGAAGCACTAGTGAGAAAGTATGAAAGGCTATGTTGCTGTGTTTGCTTGTGTTAAAACAGCAGCTCAACACCTCTATTTATAGCCTTCGTGGTCAAAATAGCCGTTTGTGCTCGAGCTGAAAATTAGTAACCAAGACTGACAGTCAGTTTCACAAACTGACAGTCAGTCTAGTGTATCACCAGAAAGAGAAAAAACAGGATCACAACAGCTCGAACGTTGTGGACTAAAACGGTAAAAAGAAACAGTCCAAACTGACAGTCAGTTACAAAGACTGACAGTCAGTGTCCACAAAATCAACAGTGAAAAGCAACGGCTAAAAACTTTATAACCGTTGAAGCAGATAACAGCAAAAATTTACTGACCAAACTGACAGTCAGTGTGAACTGACAGTCAGTCTCAGAGAAAAACAGAATAAAAAACCAACTCAAAAACTCTCTGTGGTCGAAACCCACACTGACAGTCAGTATACTCATACTGACAGTCAGTTTAGTACAAGAAAAATCTGAGACAGGAAAACATTCTCTCTGGAGATTTGTCAGTTTGCACTAACTGACATTCATACTGACAGTCAGTTATCAACACTGACAGTCAGTCTAGTACAACAAAAATCAGCTCAATAAAAACATACTCTCTGGAGATTAGTCAGTTTATCAAACTGACATTCATACTGACAGTCAGTTATAAACACTGACAGTCAGTCTGGATAAAAACAGAGAAAGCTCAAAATCCAGAGATCTGATTCAAATGATTTCAGTTTTGTTTTGAAGATATTTTCGAGAAGAACATTTTTGACAACAGCAACAAAAATTAGACCTTTTCAGATCTTTCTCAAGAAGTAAAAACCTCAACTGTTGACAAAATTCAATATATCAAAACAAATTGTCGAAAAACCACAGATAATGATATGCGTGCATTGACCTAGATTTTTCTCGGTATAATTGGAGATGTAGAGAGAACTTGCGTCCCCTCTTTATAGTACGGTTTAAACTAAGAATAAAATCCTTAAACCGATCGATCTTCATGCACCCTGAGATCGGTAAACCTAGAACTACAACATACCTCGATGCATCAGTTTAGTCCAGCAAAAACAATTTCTTTTTGCGTCTTCTTATGCTTTTGAACGACTTAAATTTAACTTCAACATTTTGATCACCAGCCCTCGCTTTTTGTGCGGTTGTCTGAAATCTGTAACACTAACTCAAACACATAGTTAGTCCAAAAATACTTATTATCATCATCCATCAAAACACATCAGGGTTAGGCATGAAAGGCCTAGATGCAACAGTGATTAGGTCAGCCGCGTCTTGGCATGGTTGATAACGACTCGTGAGTGTCGTTTATCGATTGCTAGGGCGTCCAGTCTTGTTTGGTTGGTAGCCGGATCGCCAAGGTCACTCTCCATCAAATCGAAGTTATCCTTCTCACTAGAATATCGGGCTTCCCTGTCTTCATCAACGCTGACGACATGGGGGTTGCAGTCAAATAGATGAGTAATGGCTCCCAGAGTTGGGGAAACTAGTATCAGAGCACTGATTAAATATGCTTTCACTTCCTGAAAGGCTTTATCAGCTTCGTCCGACCATTGGAAACCATTGTGCTTACGCAGGACCTTAAAAAAAGGCAATGCACATTCACCGAACCTCAACATAAAACGACTTAAAGCCAACATTCGACCAGTTAGGCCTTGTACCCCCTTCGTGGTCGAAGGAGGTCACATTTTCTCAATGGCCCGAATTTTTTCGGGATTAACCTCAATGCCCCGTGAACAAACAAGGAAACTCAAAAGTTTACCAGAAGAAACTCCAAAGGAGTACTTTTCAGGATTCAACTTTATTCCATGCTTATTCAGGTTAAAGAAAGTTTCAGCCAAATCATCTACATGACTAGAGCATTTAGCGCTCTATACAACCAGATCATCAACATAAGCTTCTAAGTTATGTTGGATCAAGGATGCCGACTAGAGGGGGGGGTGAATAGGAGGCTTTTAAAACTTAAAAACTTAAAGCAAATAAAGAACAAATAATATAAGCAAAGGGAAAAGAGAACGAACACAATGATTTTTACCGAGGTATCGGAGACTCGCCCAGTCTCCACTAATCCTCGTTGAAGCACTCAAATCACTTGAGTCTCGCTTCAATATCCACAAAGGATATTATCACTAATGGTTGCTCCTTGTCCACTCCGGAAAGGCGAGCACCGATGCCTTGTACACACTTGCCGAGCCTCTCCGACAATCTCCGAACGGAGAGATCAACGGCCACGCCTCCGAACCGTCTAGGTGAGGGCGCTCACCAAGAGTAACAGGCAGCGAGGTCTTCTCTAGACCTCCAAACACGCACCGAGAAACTAAGTGTATGCAAAAGCAAAAGAACTGAAGCTCTCGGTGGATCGAAAAGCACTCGACTTGATCAAAAGATCAAGATTTTATATATGAAACTAGAGCTCAAGAGTGTATATGAGAGGAGACTGCTTGTTGTTGAAAACTTATGCCCAAAGCCCCTTTTTATAGCCTCAAGAAGCAAATGAACCGTTGGAGCTAGGGCTGAAAATCAGCAACCCAAACTGACAGTCAGTTATGCAAACTGACAGTCAGTTTAGTGCATAACGGCCGACAAAATTTACGGATAAAAAATAGCTAGCCGTTTGCAGCCAAAACAGGAAAGCTGAAACCCACAACTGACAGTCAGTTATTCAAACTGACAGTCAGTTCCACCAAAACATCGACCAGATCAAATAGAAACTCAGATAAAAACAGTTGTGGTCGAAACCCAAACTGACAGTCAGCATGGGCATACTGACAGTCAGTTTAGTACAAAAATTTTTGGCCCGAAAAACACACTCTCTGGACAATTGTCAGTTAACACAAACTGACATTCAAACTGACAGTCAGTTCAGTAAACTGACAGTCAGCCTGAACAAAAACAGCTATAACTTTAAATCCAGAAATCCAAAAGAGGTGTTTAATAGCTCATTTGAAAGATATTTTAAAGGACTATCTTTTTGTCAACAGAAGAAAAAGCCAGATCTCCATAGATCTTTCCATAAAATGCAAAAACTCTTCTGCTGTCAAAAACTAAACTGAAAAACCAAATAACTGACAGTCCATTAAAAACATCCATAACTTTTGATCCAGAAATCCAAATTGATAGTTTAATAGCTCGTTTGAAAGATAATTTAAAGGGCTACATTTTTGTCAACAGAAGCAAAAGCCAGATCTGCCTAGATCTTTCTATAAAAAGCAAATACTCTTCTGCTGTCAAAACACAACTGAAATACCAAATCTTTCAAACCAAATTCAAATCAAATCCAACCAAAAAGATGCAATGCAATGACCTAAGTTTCTCGGTTTACGTTGGAGATAAAAAGAGGACTTTCGCCACCCCTCTTTATAGTACGGTTAAAACTAAGAAATAATTTCCTAAACCGATCAAACTCCAAACACCGAGATCGGTCAAAATAAAACAAATATTACCTTAGGTCCTTTGCATCTTTAATCCTTGCAACTTTCATTTTGGTGATCTTGCACTTGCGACCTTGACTTCCAACCTTTAACTGCGACCACAGCCAACATTGTGACCTTGCGCTTGCGACTTTGGACCTGTGACCTGCAGATCTTCCCGGATCACTTGCAGACTTTACAGAAATCGCTCTGCATAGAAATAGCTCAAAGACAAGGTTAGTCCAAAACACTTAATGTCATCAATAATCAAAATCAACATAAAAGGGCCTAGATGCAACAAGTTACGCCCTAATTGAGATTGAAAGGTCTTCTGTACCAAGCGCTGGTACGTGAACGAGGGTTCTTGAGCCCAAATGGCATTCTGACATAGTAGTTGATTGTACCCAAAGAGGTGTGATTGTGTAATAACCGCAAGTAAACGGTTGAACGTTGAGCACTTAAGGGTCGAATTCCATGAGGAACAAGCATATTCGTCTTTCTAGCTGACGAGGATTGTTACCCGAGCTAGTTCATAATAAATGCACATCTGGTTCAAGACAGATTCAAACCAGCTGAGTGTCCGTTGATGTGATCTCAAACTATCCTGGGAAGCACGGACACATGGTCGCAGGCTCTACGCGATCAGGCCGCAGATAGTGTGCGGTCAGAAGCCCGTACGCAATGCACGGACAGAAGGTTGCAGATAATATGCAGTCAGATGATTGTGTATAATGAGCGGTCAAAATTCCCTCAACCAGGAGACGCGGGGTTGCTTAGAGCTTCCAACAAGCATATCCCGAGTATCCCGAAGATTCCTCCACATGCGGAGACAACCGTCAGGAGGTTAATATATGCAGTTATCCCCTAATTGCACAAGTTAAGCCTGCGTGGAGGTTAAGTGAAGTTAGCAAAACTGCACCCGAGCAACTGTTCGAAGCCGTTATGCCTTGGCGCCCTTTCGACCAGTATAAATGGGTTAGCCAGTGCATCATAAGAGAGGGATCATCAGAAGACATCAGATTAAATCTACTAGCTTTCGTAGGTCACTTTAGTAGTATTTTGTATAACCACACGGGAAGAATCTTCGCCTATGAAGACTCTTTCCACAACCTTGTAATCTCTTTACACATAGTGAAATCCTAACAGGATGTAGGGCTGTTACTCCTATCATCGAAGGCCCGAACCTGTCTAAAACTCTCTGTGTTCCAGTTAACTTTGGTTCATCATCCCTTCCCGGAGGGACACCCTGGAAGGTCTCACAACTCACAAAATTCTGCATAAGTTCGACTAAGGACCCCGAGTCTGAATCATTGACACTAGCTTAATGGATCACTGATTAAATCTAAACGAGTTGTGAGTGTATTTTTCTACAACTAATTCTACTACTGAAGCTATCAATATAGGGTTTAAAAGTAGTAAAGAGCAAATACAAAATCTAGGGTTTCGGGAGTTCCATAACCATCCGGCATAATTCTATCCAAGGTCCGAGGATTGTAAGTTAATTTCAATCATCTTTCAAGACAGATTAAGTTGCCAGTACGGTCACTGGTACAACGGTTAGAGGATCGCTTCCACTGTTATGTTTGGTGAGAGCCTCTCTCCTGTTCAGGATCCCGCGTCAAAGCGCTAAGGACTCAAGAACTCCCCTAAATTCTTGCTAAGACTCAACTATTACGTCTGTTGCTGAAACAAGAATTTAGGATTTAGAGGAAGAAAACATCAAGAAATAACTCCAAAACTTGAGATACAGACCAAGGAAAAATCATGCCTTCCAGATTAGGTCATCCCTAACCATAGAAGGGAACTACTCACAAAAAGCCATAGTAATGCAAAAATAATAATAAGAATTAAATAAAAACTCACTTGATTGCTTGGAAATTGAAGTTGCCGTCCTTGCTAGCTTACAAAAGAAATAAAAATAGAGATGAGGCTCTTCTAACAAAACTAGACTAAAATCTACCTAAAAATCGCATATGAAAGCATGTCTAATTGAGCCAAAAGCTTTTATATTTATAGTACATGGGTTAACGTCCCCAAAAACAACTCCTTGACATGCAAGCGACGAAGTCTGACTTCAAACGATGCGAGAACGGATAAATCTGAGTCAAAACCGACCAGATTCAACCAGCTCTAATCAAACCCAGCTAAAACCAATCAAAACTTACTAGTTATGAGCAAATACAACTAAAACCGACCAAATGTGGTTAAAACTAACCAAATTTGAGCAGTTCTGATCAAATTCGACGAAAACTGACCAGTAAAAGCCAAAGAAACCGAGTTGAACATGACCACGTGTTCACAGCCACACACTTGTCGTGACCGAAACCGATTCAAGCACGACCAGGACATGTGGTGTGTTAGCGGCCAAACCCGTGTCTTAACCGAAACCGAGCAGGACACTTCTCAACCACGTGCTCGTAATCGATCGGGAGTCTCTTTCGAGCAGGTGTTGAGTTCAGCTCTTTTTGTCATGACATGTTCGAACAGGTCTATTTTTCTCCCAGACGTGTACGGATAAGGATTTTTCCCACCAAAACAGGTCTATAATTTATACAAAGTTGCTAGATATCCCTTTTCAGAGAAAAATTAAAACACTTATATTTTTTCTTTATTTTTATTTATTCACTTTTTTCTTCTTCAACTTTTTCATGCTCTTGGCCAGAATGTTTTTACTGGATTATTCCGTCGCGGCTAGAGGAGACACAGCTGAAGATGCTTACTTAAGTGCACTTAAAAAAAGGCACCTTTTTCGGTTTCCTAAGCCCCTGTAAGCAATCTCAATGCTCCATATACCTTACCTTCACAAGCTAGTCGACGATTCACCACCGCCTCCCCCAACAGGTTGCATATATGTTACATGAGACTAGACAAAGCCACATCTTAAGCAGCCGTTTTATTAAACATATTTTTTTGTGTGCATGAGTTAAGTAAATCTAGGGGTGTAAAATGGATGCGGATTATTTGAAATATCAGGCATCTGTATCCAATTTTAGTATATCTGAATCTAAAAATCCGCATCCGAATTGCAAAAATATGGATATGGATATGGTTTGACTGATATCCGATCCGTTTACACCCCTAGGAGGAGAGAGGTAGGGAAAGAGGAGGACTTGCAAATGGGCCCAAGGCTTGTATCTTACATGTGGGGTCCACATGTAAGAGGTGGCATCATCAGTGCTCAATTGGCGTAAAACAATTTTACGTCAAGGATTTATGAAGGCGCAAAGAAATTGTGCGTCACCCGAGTTCGAAAAGCTATAAGTTCAAGGCACATAGCTTTCAGTGCTTACCTATAGATGTCCAAGGGTCCTTTACCACCAGCTACAATCAAAACGCTTTCAGCACTTTGTGGTCTAGGCCAAATAGACGCTAAATCCGTATAACATCCGAATCCGATCCGATTTGAGTCGTAATTTGGTCCAAATCCATATCCGACAGTTATCCGATCCATATCCGAATCCGACCAATATCAGAATTCGATCCGAATCCATTTTTAAAATATGGATACGGATATGGTTTGACTGATATTCGATCCGTTTACACCCCTAAGCAAATCTTCCCTTCCCCAGCTGGTCAACAATTCACCACCGCCTCCCCCCAGTGGGTCGATTATACTTTACTCTTACACGTTGTTTCTATTTTTCAAGATAAGGGCAATTGGCAATCTATGCATAAAAAGTGAGATAAGAGAGTTAATTCCAAAACATAGTTTATTAGAAATCTTCAATTTGGAAAAAGTCAATTACAATTTAATAGACAAGTTCAAGCTTTAATGGTGAATTTAAGATAAAAACTGAACATAAGTAGTGAAAATTTTTAATAGAGCTAAGTTCAATGGATCATATGCAAAGATGTGATAGAATAGTCATCTAATTGATTAAAGATCATCTTCAAAACCAGACATTCCAAGTGATAAATCTCTTTTTTTTTATTTTTCAGTTTATGATGGAATGTGGTAGAATGATGATTCAATGAAGACTAAGCAAACAGTAAAGTGAACACCCCCAAGCTAAATCAGGCATTGTCCTCAAAATATGGAGAGAGATACATATTATTGTTTGCAGTAGTAGTTCCTGGAGATAGATGTTGTGGAAGAAGCCGTGGTGAAAGAGAATGTTGTGGTCCATGTAGCTCCAATGGTGCAGTCCAAGGCATCGCAAGTGAAAACCTGAAAGAAAAACAAGGAGAAACAAAAAACAAAAGGAAAATAAAAAGAAAAACTTTCATATCTTGGAGATCACTCGTCAGAAGCCAGTGGAGGAGAATGGTAGAACTGTGGCAATGTATAGGATGGATAGGTAGGTGGTGGATAGGATTGTGGGGAAAGTCCATGGGTGTCGAGATGGTCCCTGATAAGTGCTAACTTGGTAACACTTTTTCCTTAAGTATAATATCAAAAACATGCAAAATCATGCTTAAAACTCCTTTGATGCGATATTTTACATGCAAATTTAATTAGTTTTGTGGACACTAGTACTTCATGTGATAATTTGTCTATTATTGATCCACATGCTTATACGGTTGATGCTAGTAACTCATACCATGATTTATCTAGTGACTCATCTTTATGCCATGGTGTTAATACTAGTTGCTCCTCATTTGATATGTCTAGCTCATCTAGTGATTCTATTGTTATGCCTTCTAGTTCATCTACTTGTGATGATATGCCGTCATGTTCTCATTCGCATCATGTTTCATGTGTTAACACAGTATCATCTCATGTACATAAAATTGAAAATGATGAACTTAAGACTAAAATAAATAGATTGAGTCATGACCCTACTAGATATCATATGAGTAGTGCTATGCTTGTTAAACCCCCCTTAGATCATAGATATTCATTTAAAAAGGAGAAATTAAATCATGTTCACTCTTCTAGTAAGAGGTATCACATATTTCACCGCACTCATACCATTTCATTTATAAAGCCCTCTCAAACTTCATGTTCCACATGTCACTTAATAGGGCAACATTCGCATGAAGCTTGTCCTTTAGTGACTTCAAACTATTTTGATGCTTGCTACATGCTTCAAAGGTCGAAGAAAGGGTATGCTATAGCAAAGTTTGTTGGTGCACCCATGCTAAATAAAAAGAAGAAATCAATTTGGGTGCCCAAAGCTTTGATCGCTAACATTGAAGGACCCAAAAAGTTTTGGGTACCTAAAAGGACTTGATTCTTTTATGCAGGTGAACTACAAGACCAGTGGGAAGCATTGGGTGCTTGATAGCGGATGCTCCGAACACATGACCGGCAACAAGAAATTGTTCACCTCAATAGAAGACAGCTCAAGCGAAAATCAAAAGATCACATTTGGCGACAATCGTCAAGTAAATGTGGTAGGCTTGGGTAAAATTGCTATTTCAAATGATCTCTCTATTTCAAATGTTTTATTGGTTGAATCTCTGAATTTTAATTTGCTTTCCGTTGCACAAATTTGCGATCTTGGATTTCATTGCACATTTTATCCCAAAGAAGTTTTAGTTGAAAATTTGAAAGATAATTTTAAGATTTTTAAGGCTTTCATTTTGGAAATCTTTATTTGGTTGATTTTCACTCCAAAAATGCATCTCTTTCAACATGCCCTGTCTCTCAAACCTCAAAGGGTTGATTATGGCATAGGAGACTCACACATGTATGAATGCATCAATTGAAAAAGCTTTTAAAACGAGATTTAGTTATTGGCTTAAAGGATGTGAATTTTGAAAAGGATAAACCCTGTAGCGCCTGTCAAGCTGGCAAGCAAGTAGCTACTTCACATCCGATTAAGCGCGTCTTTTCAACTTGCAAACCTTTGGAACTCTTGCATATGGATTTATTTGGACCTTCTGAGTTCCAAAGTATTGGGGGTAGCAATTATGGCTTTGTTATTGTTGACGATTTTACTCGATATACTTGGGTTTTCTTTATTTCTCAAAAATCTGAAACCCCTGATGTTTTCAAAAGTTTTGCAAAACGTGTTTCTACTAAATTCGAGCTATCCATCAAGAAAATCTGAAGTGATTATGGTGAAGAGTTTGTTAATTCAACTCTATTTGATTTTTGTGACTCTCTTGGAATCAAACACGAATTTTCTACTTCTTACACTCTACAGCAAAATGGAGTCGTTGAAAGGAAAAATCGAACACTTATAGAAATGACAAGGACTATGTTAAGTGAGTATGATACTCCTACTCGCTTCTGGGCTGAAGCTGTGCATACTGCTTGATATTCTATAAATCGTCTTTATTTGCATCCTCTTCTGAATTTAACTCCCTATGAGCTTCTTATTGGGCGCAAGCCAAATATTTCTTATTTTCGAGTTTTTGGATGAAAATGCTATATTCTTAAGAAAAGAAATTTTGGTGGAAAATTTCAAAGAAAAGTAGATGAAGGCTTTTTCGTCGGATACTCCACCAGTAGCAAAGCCTATAGTGTTTTTAACAAAAATACTAGTTGCATTGAAGAATCTTGCGATATAGAGTTCAATGAAACTAATGGCTCTCAAAAAGAGCAAGTCTCTTGCGAAGTTTCAGGTGAAGGTCTTCAAGAAGCCGGGAAGAACATCACAATTGGAGATATGAAGTCAAGAGAAGATGATCAAGAAAATGATGAGATCATTGAGAATGACGATCAAAATGTATCATCATCTCATGTTGATCCTCCAGAACCAAGTCAAGACGAAGCCGCACAAGATGAAGCACTAAGACAGCACCAAACGATCACCAAGGATCACCCTCTAGATCAAATCTTGAGTGACGTCAGTAAGGGTGTTCAAACTCGCTCTCGTATTGCTGCATTCTGTGAACATCATTTATTTGTGTCTTCTTTAAAACCTAAATATGTTAATGAAGCTTTAAATGATCCTGATTGGGTAAATGCCATGCATGAGGAACTTAATAACTTTTCTAGAAATGAAGTTTGGACTTTAGTAGAAAGACCCAAGGATCATAATGTAATTGGAACTAAATGGGTTTTCATAAATAAGCAAGATGAAAATGGTATAGTAATCAGAAACAAAGCTCATCTTGTTGCTCAAGGTTTCACTCAAGTCAAAAGTTTAGACTTTGGCGAAACTTTTGCACATGTAGAAAGAATTGAAGCTATTCGTATTCTTCTTGCTTATGCATCATGTTTTAATATCAAATTATTTCAAATAGATGTAAAAAGTGCTTTTCTGAATGGTGAGATATCTGAACTAGTTTTTGTTGAACAACCTCCCGGTTTTGAAGATTCAAAATTTCCAAACCATGTATTTAAATTGTCCAAGGCTCTCTATGGTTTCAAACAAGCTCCTCGAGCTTGGTATGAACGACTTAGAGACTTTCTTTTATCAAAAGGTTTTAAAATTGGGAAGGTTGATACAACTTTGTTTACAAAGAAAATTGAAAAAGACTTGTTCATTTGTCAAATATATGTTGATGATATTATCTTGGGATCTACTAATGAATATTTCTGTCATGAGTTTGGAGAGATGATGTCTAGGGAATTCGAGATGTCAATGATCGGTGAGCTAAGATTCTTCCTCGGACTTCAAATCAAGCAACTCAAGAACGGTATGCTTGTGAGTCAAACGAAGTAGTGAAGGACTTTCTCAAGCGCTTTGGGATGGAAGACGCTAAGGCAATCAAAACCCCCATGGCGACAAATGGACATCTGGACTTGGACAAAAGCGGTAAATCAGTCGATTCTAAACTCTATAGGTCTATGATTGGTAGTTTGTTGTATCTCACTGCATCTAGGCCTGATATCATGTTTAGTGTGTGCTTATGTGCTAGATTTCAGTCAGATCCTAAGGAATGTCATTTAATTTCTCTTAAAAGAATCCTTAGGTATTTAAAATGCTATCCCATTTTAGATCTTTGGTATCCGAAAGATGCAAATTTTGAATTAATTGGTTATTCGGATTCTGATTATGCTGGGTGCAAGATTGATCGTAAAAGCACATCTGATAGCTGTCAGCTGTTGGGGAGATCATTAGTATCATGGTCATCTAGGAAACAGAACTCTGTAGCTCTCTCCACAGCTGAAGCTGAATATGTGTCTGCAGGCAGTTGTTGTGCTCAATTATTATGGATGAAGCAGACATTTTTGGATTATGGAATTAAATTTGATAAAATGCCACTCCTGTGTGATAATTAAAGTGTCATTAAAATTGTAAATAATCCTGTTCAACATTCTAGAACTAAGCATATTGAAATACGGCACCATTTTATTAGAGATCATGTGGCAAAAGGGGATATTGATGTAAACTATGTTAGAACAGATATGCAACTAGCAGATATTTTCACCAAACCTTGAGATGAGACTAGATTTTGCTTTCTCAGAGAAGAATTGAATATTATTGATATATCAAATGCTAGTTGATCTAAGATAAGTGTCTGATTTTCTTGTCCTCCTGCCTTTTTGTGCTTGATGACAAAGGGGGAGAGATTCTTGAGTTTCTTGTTTCATTAAAGACATTGTTTATGCTTAGGGGAGAGATTGGGGAGAAAGATTCTTGAAACATCTCATGATCTTTCATTATAGATTCATCATTATAAATTCACTCTCAAATCTCAAATGACTCACATGGGTATTTATATATGTATGTATTTACGGGGAGTTCCTGAATATCTGTTAATTATGCATGTACTTAGGGGGAGTCATTTGATTTTATTCATTTAAACACTTGTTGTCATCAACCATCAAAAAGGGGGAGATTATTGCATCTAGGCCCCTATTATTGTTGATTTTGATTATTGATGACATTAAGTGTTTTTTGATCTAATCATGTTTTTGAGTTATATGTATGCAGAGACCTAAGAGCTATTTCGCCTAAGGTTGCAGTATTGCCAAAGTCGCAAGCACAAGGTCGCAAGCCCAAGGTCGCAAGCCGAGGATGAAAGCATAAGGTCACAGCGTCGTCAGAGGTTGCAAGTCCAAGGTCACTAAGATTGAAGATGCAGAGGACTTAAGGTAAAATGAGTTTTTATTTTTACCGATCTCGACGTTTGGAGTTCGATCGGTTAAGGACTTTATTGCTTAGTTTTAACCATACTATAAAGAGGGGTTGCAAGTCCTCTCTAAATCTCCAACATGAACCGAGAAATTACTAGATCATTGCATTGCATCATTTTTGGTTGGATTTGATTTGATTTTGGTTTTGAAAGATTTGGATTTTCCATTGAGTTTTTGACAGCAGAAGAGTTTTTCAATTTTCCAGAAAGATCTAGGCAGATATGGCTTTTTCTTCTGTCGACAAAAATGTAGCCCTTTAAATTATCTTTCAAACGAGCTATTAAACTCTCAATTTGGATTTCTGGATCAAACATTATGGATGTTTTTAACGGACTGTCAGTTATTTGGTTTTTCAGTCGAGTTTTTGACAGTAGAGAGTTTTTGTATTTTCTGGAAAGATCTAGGCATATCTGGCTTTTTCTTCTGTTTACAAAAAGATAGCCTTTTAAAATATCTTTCAAACGAGCTATCAAAAACTTCAATCGGATCTCTGGATTAAAAGTTACAGCTATTTTTATTCATGCTGACTGTCAGTTTGCTAAATTGACTGTCAGTTTGGATTGTTAGTTTTGTTAACTGACAGTTGTCCAGAGAGGTTGTTTTTTTGAGCTGAAATTTTTTGAACTAAACTGATTGTCAGTTTGCATTTCGACCTCGAGCCATTTTATTTGAGTTTCTATTTGATCTGATCAATGTTTTGGTCGAACTGACTGTTAGTTTGCATAACTGACTGTTAGTTTGGGGTTTCAAGTTTCCATTTACGACCACAAACGGCTAGCTATTTTTTATTCGTAAATTTTGTCGGCCGTTGTGTACGTAACTGACTGTCAGTTACGTGAACTGACTGTCAATTTGTGTTGCTGATTTTCAGCCCTAGCTCCAACGTTTCTTTTGATCCTCGAGGCTATAAATAGGGGCTTTGGGCATGTGTTTCTTACAACAAGTAGCCTTCTAGTCATATTCACTCTTGAGCTTTAGTGTTTTATACAAAATCTTGATCTTTTGATCAAGTCGAGTGTTTTCTGATCCACCGAGCATTTCAGTTCATTGCATTTGCATACTCGTAGTTTCTTGGTGTGTGTTTGGAGGTTTAGAGAAGACCTCGTTGCCTATTACTCTTGGTGAGCACCCTCACCTAGACGGTTCGGAGGCATGGCCGTTGACCTCTCCAGTTCGGAGATTGTTGGAGAGGCTCGGCAAAATTGTATAAGGCATCGGTGCTCGCTTTCCGGAGTGGATAAGGAGCAACCACTAGTTGATGATATCCTTTGTGGATATTGGAGCAAGACTCAATTTACTTGAGTGTTTCAACGAGGATTAGTGGAGACTGGGCGAGTCTCCGATACCTCGGTAAAAATCGGTGTTTGCTCTCTCTATCTTGTCTTTTCAATATATAAATTGCTTTTGGTTCTTCTTGTTGCAAAACCTTGTTTTTCATTTGAAGTTTTTAAAAGCCTCCTATTCACCGTCCCCTCTAGTCAGCATCGTTGATCCTACATAAACATGACTTCGTTTCGTGGTCATGATCTGGGGGCTTTACTTTGGTTCTTTGATTAATACTTTTAAGAATTTTAGTATTCTCAATTAGAACATTAGAGGTGTTAATTCTTATGCCAAAAAAATTGATGTTCGTTCCAAAATACTAGAGGAAAAATGTTCCATTTTATGCCTTCAAGAGACTAAATTTGAGGAGGTTAATACTTTCCTAATCAAATCTTTCTGTCCAAAGAATTGGAATGAAATCGAGTTTATTCCTTCTAGGAGTAATTCAGGGGGGATTCTGACTGTTTAGAATTGCTCTCTTTTTCAAAAAGTGGATGTGGTGCATAATGATTTCTGTCTCTCGGTTTTACTCAAAAACAAACCATCTGGAAAGATTTGGTTGATATCCAATGTCTATGGCCCTTGTTGCTCTAGAAGAAAATTGGAATTCTTGAATTGGTTTCTTAATATTTCGGTTCCTTCTCATACGCTCTAGTTAATTATGGGAGATTTTAATCTCTTGAGATTCCCTTCTAATAAGAATAAAGGGTTGTTTAATTATGGGGAAGCGAATATTTTTAATGATGCTATTAATCATCTTCTGCTGGAGGATTTGCCAGTTAAAGGAAACAAGTTTACTTGGTCCAATATGCAAGCACATCCAGTTTTGGACAAATTGGATTGGTTTTTTGCAATTGGGGGATGGCTCAATGAATTTCCTAACACTATTGTTAAATTGTCTGCTAAGACTGTTTTTGATCATTTGCCGTGTACCATTTTTATATCTTCTACCCTCCCTTCTTCAAAATTTTTTAGACTTGAAAATTAATAGACATCTTTTCATGGCTTCTTGGAGGTGGTAGAGGGTTCTTGGAATTCTGGTTTGAATGATTGTAATGTGGCCAGAAGAATTAATATTAAGTTTAAGATGTTACGAAGGATGTTGAAACAGTGGAGCAAGAAGTTTAAGATCTCTCAATTCCAGTTGGACTATTGTAATTGTATTCTCTCTTTGCTTGATGGTTTGGAAGAGCAGGGAGATTTATTTAGGCAAGAATTTAATTTTAGAACTATTCTAAAAAAGCATCTCAAAGATTTACTTAAAAACAGAAATGATTATTGGAAGCAAATAGGTCGTTTAACATGGGCGAAACTGGGCGATGAGAATACGAAATTCTTTCATTCTGTGGCTTCTAATAATTTTAGAATGAATTTTATTATCTCTATGAAAGATGATTGCAACAAGGATTTTCTTTCTCATGCTGAAATTTGCTAATCATCTCTGGGATTCTTTCAAGTACAGGTTTGATTTTTCAGAGTATTCAAGAATGCTGTTTAATCTTGATGAGGTGGTTACTCCTTTTTTTTATGAGCTCTCTTGTCTTGATTTGACTTTCTCCCGTCAGGATATTGACTTTGTTGTCCTTAATATGCCAAAAAATAAAAGCCCTGGTCCGGATGGATTTAAGGGAAATTTTTTTCATGCATGTTGGCATATTATTAAAAAAGATTTCTATGATCTCTTTCAAGGCTTCTATGATGAATCTGTTGAACTTGATAGAATTAATGTCTCTTTTGTTACCTTAATTCCGAAGAAACAGGGTGCAGATATTATTTCTGATTTCAGGCCTATCTCTCTACTGAATAGTTCGTTGAAGATTATTACCAAGCTTCTTGCCAATCATCTTCAAACTGTGATTTCCTTGATTGTGCATCGTAATCAGTATGGCTTCATTAAGTCTAGAACTATTCAAGATTGTGCTGCTTGGGTCTATGAATACGTTCATATTTGTAAGTTCTCTCAGGGAAAAACGGTGCTTTTGAAACTTGACTTTGAAAAAGCTTTTGATTTAATTGAGCATGAAGCTATTTTGGAGGTGTTAAAGGCTAAAGGTTTTTGGGATAATTGGTTGAATTGGAGTCAATTAATTCTGAACTCTGGTTCATCAAATATTTTGTTAAATGGAGTTCCAAGCAAGAAAATTATTTGTAGAAGGGGTGATCGACAAGGAGATCCTTTATCTCCTTCGCTTTTCATCCTAGTTGTAGATCTTTTGCAATCTATTCTGAACCAGGCAAAAATTTTGGGGCTCCTTAGTCTTCCGATTTCTGTGGTGGGGAATGTGGACTTTCCGATAATCTAATACACTGATGATACTCTAATTATGGTTAAAGCAGATGCAAAGGAAATTTTTCTCCTGAAAGCCCTTCTTAATTCCTTTGCCATTTCGATTGGCTTAAGAGTTAACTTTTTGAAATTGTTCTGAATTCCTATCAACTGTTCTGAAGATTTAACTATGAACCTTACTAGTATTCTTGGATGTAAAATTGGTTCTTTCCCTTTTACTTATCTAGGGATTTCGTCTTGGTGTTGTTAAACCTAAGGTGGAGAATTTTGATAATATTATTGAGAGAATTGACAAGAGATTGTCTGGTTGGCAATTTTCTTTCCTTTCTTCAGGGGGAAGGTTAACTCTCATTAACTCGGTGCTCTCCTCTTTGCCTATGTTTTTGATGTCTACTCTGAAAATTCCTTCTACTGTCATTGGTAGAATTGACAAGCTTAGGAGAGCATTCTTATGGAAAGGACAATCTAGTTGTCTTGGAGGACATTGTCTGATTTCTTGTGAAAAAGTTTGTCGACCTAAGGACAATGGTGGTCTTGGTATTATAAATCTGAGATCTCAGAACTTGGTTCTTTTACTGAAAGTCCTGTTTAAATTTTTCAATAAAAATTCTGCCCCTTGGATTCAACTTATTTGGAAAGTTTACTATAGTCATAATTTACCATTGGATTCTCAAATGGTTGTTTTGGTGGAAAGATGTCTTACGTTTGCTAGTTATTTTCAAAGGTCTCTTTATATGTTCAATTGGAAGAGGTGATACTTGCAATTTCTGGAATGATCTTTCGAATTCAGAAGTTTTATCTCGCAGATGGGCTGAATTATACTCTTTCTTTTCAAGAAGTTTCAGTGTCCAGAGATTCTGGAATATAGATTTTGGAGAGGATTTTTTTCATCTTCCCTTGTCGGAATTGGCTCATTCTCAATTTATACAACTGCTATCTCTTCAACAAGAACCTTTGGGAAACAACAGTAGAGATGATTATTGGTCCATGTCTAACAATTCCTCTCTATCTTATCAAACTAACAAGGTGTATAAAATTCTGATGGGGTTTTGTGTTATTCATCCTATTTTCAAAAAGTGTTGGAAGAGTCGTTGTTTGATTAAACTCAAGGTTTTTTTCTGGATCTTCCTTTGCGAACGTCTGAACACTAGAGATAGGTTAGCCAATAGGAACTTGGCTATTCCTTCTTTGGTTTGTGAACTTTGTGCTGAAGGGTGTGATGAAATTCAAACTCACATATTTTTTATTGCTGTTTTGCTAAATAATGCTGGTCCTTGATTGGTTTGAACTGGTCTTCGAGCTCTTCTATGTTGGACAAAATTTGGAATTTTTGGAATGTTAATGCTCTTTTAAGGATTTCTTCTTGGAGATTATCATTGTTGCTATATGGAACATTTGGAAGGTTAGAAATAAGATCTTTCATAATCTGATTCCGAATTCTTTGACTTGGAAGAGGGCTTTTAGTGACGACTTGATGCTTGTGGCTAAAAGATTTCCGAAGAGAATTAGATTACAAATTTTTCGTTGGCTTGACCTTTTGTAATTTATTTTCCTTGTTTTATTCGCTGTAAATTTTATTTCTCATATATTTATATATATCTATATTAGCAGTAGGCTTCTTGCCTACTGCCTTTGATTCAAAAAAAAAACCAAGCTTTGAAGAGATTCCAATTGAAACGGTAGGGCAGTCACAAAATCCTTGACCATGTTGATCCCAGTATTTGAGCATTTGAAACCTAATTTGACTATGCATGCTTATTTTTGTATCAGTTATGTTGAAAACTTTACCTATATATGTAATTCCCTATATTGTCATCCAATCTTGATTTGACAACCTATTACCTTGGTACCTTAGGTTAGACAAAATATGATTATGTTATTATTTATTTACCTACTTATGTTGATAATCATATTGATCATATTTCAGAAATATCATTTTGAGAAAGGTTGAAAAGAGTATTTAGCTGAACTTGACCTAATAATGTGATGGTGAGGGGATGGTTTGATGGTGGAACAGCTATGACATTGGTTGCCCCTGCATGTTGGTAAACTACTAGCTAGTTGTGTGTGTAAGTGGTGTCTATATGGAATGATGGAAAGAAAAACTCCTCACCTTGATAAATAAGGACTAAACAATTGTGCCATTTATCTAGTGGTATGAATAAGTACTAACCACAAGTCTGGTATGGGACGAGCATGACCAAGTACTTTTGTTGAGTACTCAATTTAGCTCTGCAAGGTTAGTGCTGTGTGGTGTTGTTATTATTGTGTTTTTGTTGTCACCACTATGTTTTGGATATAGCTGACCTTGTAATGGGGATATACTCATGGGTGGGGAAACATTCGTCCACAATGATGCTTAGATATACCTGAGCTATGGCAGCTATCTTGATAGTAGTCCATTTATCGGGTAGAGTCATAATTGATACAAGGCAGAGCGAATAGCATGTTATCCTCAACTCTATCGCATGCAGAACTATTGCATATATATGCACTGACAGTAATAAGTTGGGGAATCTTGTGGGCAAAGAAGTATACCTCTGTAGAGTTAAAAACATATTTGTATACTCCATACCCCAAGTCTCTTGGGGTATGTCATGGTGGGTTTAACCATGTAAATGACACAGGTAGAATTGTGTTTTAATAATTGCGAATTCATGATTTGTGGAAGATCTATACAACCTTTCATTACAAATGCAATTGATGTATTAAACTGCTTTGAAATATTTTGCCTCTTGACTTTCAACTTGTATATATGTGTATATTAAGTTTTTGAACTACATATGGTAAAACAAAAACCATTCCATTGAGGCCCCCACCATTGTTAAGTAAATGCATTTGATTAACTATAGCTTGCTGAGTACTATGTACTCACACTTATTGTAACTTGCTTCAGTGGAAGATGAAGTCGAAGACCCCGACTTGTCTTGTTTCAATTAGAATTCGGGTTGAATTCAGGTGTTAGCCCTATGTTCTAAAGGTTGTGAGCCGTAGTCAAGACAGTTGTGGAAGGCTTAGGTGGTTTCGCGCTTTTTGTTAAAACTATAAGTTGACCCTGTCGGACCTTGCACTATGTGTAAGTCCATAAGACTAGTATTCTGTGGGGTTTTTTGTTAAACTTCCTTGTTATTATGTGTATGAGTTGTGAGTTTGTTGTGATATGCATTGTTACCCGCGACTGCATCCTGGGTAGTTGCGGTCCCACCAGTCAAGAGGGGCCCCAACAGCCTCCATGTCCGCTGCTTGTTGTGTGGTCCATTTCACATGCCTGGGGATCTACACAACCTCTATGGCCCCAGTCCTAATTGGGTCGTCACCTGATTGGACACATTCAAAGTCTCCACCAGGTGTGAGCCCCCATTGGCACAACTAGTTGGGCTCCAAAAGCCTTCAACACAATAGTGTCTACCAAGAGCAGTGACACACTTGCCTCATTGCCCAACCTTGTCGTGGAAACTGTATGTCACCCATCATATGGTTGATGAGAGGGATGCATTCTCTGGGTCCTCCTCCTCCGCATCATAGCTCCATGCCGTCAAACTCTCCTGTAGTCCACCTATTAGGATAAAGGGATTGGCGGCGACACGTGCGGACGTCACAGCTTCACTAGCTCCAGCCCTATGCTGGCTGGTTGATGTCTCCCTAATAGATCTTGGGGCAGCATTAAGACCAGCTCTGTACTGGCTCGGTAATGCAACCTTGTGTTTGCACTGATTACGTGGGATGGCTAGACGTCCCCACAAACTTCCACCGTCTTACCCATCTCTTGTTGGGATGAGGCCCAGCACTACCGCCGCCCTAAACTATGATTCCTCATCAGAAAGTACTAGAAGGATAGGGAAAGGGAGTCAATCGACAAGTACTCAATTCCTACATAATCCATAAGATTGTCACCTACCGTCCAAGTCATTGAAATCAGAATGGCACCTAGGGTCAAGCGCTGCCGCAATCATGGAATGAGCATGCAATGGTGAGATGCACACTCGGAAGTACTCCACGGTAACATGGCTTATCATGATCAACGTCTTCAAAGAGAAGACCACTTTAGTATATCCTCACTCCTTAGGTGGCAACTGATCACGCCTGAGAGGAATGCGTTTAGTAATACCACAAGCGAACGGTTAATTGACCTTGAGCACTTGAGGGTCAAATTCTACGAGAAACAAGCATATTTATCTCTTAGGTTAAAATATTGCTGATTAAGTCTACCTGAATTTGGGGGTTTGTTTATCCACTACTAAGTTCTATCACTAAAAACTATCAATCTAGGATTTAAAAGAAGTAAAAGAGCAAGTATGAAAATTAAGGTTTTAGAATTGAGAGACAAAACCTAGGGTTTCGGAAATTTCATAACCATCAGACATAATTCTAGCCAAGGTCTAAGAATTGCAATTCATTTTCAAGTGTTTTTTAAGGCAAATTCAGTTATCAGTACAGTCGCTGATACAACGGTCAGAGGATCGCTTTCATGATTAAGTCTGGCAAGAGTCTCTCTCTTGTTCAGGGTCCCACATCAAGGCACGAAAAGACTCCAAAAGTCTCCTAAATTCTAACTTAGACTCAACTGTTACGTTTGTTGCCAAGGTGAGAATTTAGGGTTTAGAGGAAGAAAACGTGAGAAACTAAGTCGGAAAACTTGAAATCGACACCGAGGAAGAATGACACCTTCTAGATTAGGTCATCCCTAACTCTAGAAGTGAATTACTCACAAAAAGTCATAAAAATACAGAAATAACAAAAATTAAATAAAGACTTACTCAATTGCATCCAAGAATTAGGTCTGCCGTCCACGCCGGCTTACAGACGTGAAAACTAGAACAAAATAAAGAAGGGGGCTCTTCTAAACCTAACCTCTAAATCTGAATTAAAAACTAATGAAAGCATGCTAAATTGAGTCAAAAAGCTTCTCTATTTATATTAAAATAAGATAACGTGTCCAAATAAAAGTCTAATTGTGTAGGCAACGGAATCCGAATTCGAACGATGCGCGAAACAGACGAAAGGAGTCAAAACAACCAAAATCCAGCTAGACCCTGCCACAGGTTGTGCCAAGGGTTGTGCTAGGCTTGGCCAGGCCCCCCCCCCTCCCCCTCCCCCCTCTTTTTTCTTCTAGTTTTCGTGTTTTTCATTGTAACTTATCCAAACGAGCTCGAAACACTCTCAAATTTTGTAGACATGATCCCTGGAACATAAAAAAACACAACCGTGAAAGAGAATTGTAAAAAGGGTGTAAAAAGTCACATAAAATGTCATATGGAAATAATTTTCAGCACGTTTTAAGACACAAACTCAGGGTAAAATGTATACCAATTAAGCACTTATCAGTAACACCATTTGCACTACGAACTTGCACTCTATCACAGACACCTCTTCAAAGATCAAGTTGCACCCGGATGGTCAATGGAAGAAGAACCATTTATTCCTTTAGGGAACATAGTTGTCCTTCCCAACGTTCACTAGGTAATGCGTGGTACTACCCTACCATTGGTGTGGGGATGGATCACTGCTGCGCCAACGCATATCAGTTTCTCCACAAGGGTGGCCCGATCTTCACGGCGTAGGATAGAACAAAGATAACTAGCTGCGAACAGCTGGGGTAACTGGCTTTATACCTGCCAAGGTTGGCTGCAACCCGTATGATGGGGAAGTCGATCCAAAGCTACAAGAACTCCGACCTGCTGTCCGAACAATCGCAGAACCATAATCCAGGACTAATCCACACAAAATGGCCGGAACCGTAGAGCACGAACTAGGGGGACCCGTAAAGATCCTTCTTGCGAATCCAAGAGAACTCACAAGAGCAAAGGTAGAGAAAAACTCAAACAGTCTTGCTGCACTAGCATATAGCTGAAATGGTTTGATCAAAAGTGCTTCCAATAGTTGGAATACATGGGGTATTTATACTAGGAACAACCTTCCTAGTTTAGGTGTGAAAGAAACCATTAGATGAAAAGTTTTCTTGAACAACCAACCCTCCTAATTAAGGTGTGAAGGCACCCATTAGATGAAGAGTTTCCTTGGATATCCAAGAGACCAATTCGTTTGGAAAAGAGTTGCTTCAATTTTCGCGCAGGTTGGACTGGTTGTGCAGCTTCCACTAAAATGACCATAACTTTTGACTCGGAAGTCGAAATGATGCATGGTTTGATGCGTTGGAAACTAGACTTCATTATATTTCTAATGATCTGGCCCATGACCATGTTGCATGCTCAGAATGTCTCCAGAATTGCTTGCAAAAGGACAGACAATGTGTGCCTTTCACCACCCTCATTCGTGCGAACAATCTTCATCGTCCCTTCCAATGCACCTGGTCACAAATTTGCTTGGCACGAGATTGCAACCATCTTGGTCATCGGGGCGAACATCTTGGTCGTTGGAGCTTGTGATGTCCACATCATCCTCCCCCACTTGAAAAGGAGTCGTCCTCGACTCTGATGGTCCAATGTAGGGAGAGAGATCGAATACGTTGAATGTTGGACTAACGCCATACTCCTCAGGAAGATCAATCTTGTATGCGTTGTCATTAATCTTTTTGAGCACTTTAAATGGGCCATCTGCTCTTGGCTGCAATTTGCTTTTACGTTGTTCTGGAAAGCGCTCCTTTCGAAAATGTACCCATACCAAGTCACCTAGTTCAAATAGGATCTGCTTTCTTCCCTTGTTTGCTCGTTTCTCATATTGCCTTGTCATCTTCTCAATATTTTGCTTAGTCTTCAAGTGAAGTTGCTTCACAAGTTGAGCTCGCTTGTGTGCATCAAGATTGGTTTGTTCCTGTAAAGGCAAAGCCAAAAGATCTATGGGAGCAATAGGTTTGAAACCATATATAATTTCGAATGGATAAAAATTTGTGATCGAATGTGTGGCCCTATTATATGCAAATTCTACATGAGGTAAGCAGTCCTCCCACATTTTCAAGTTTTTCTTTAAAATGGCTCTCAACATCATGGATAGTGTTCGATTTACAACTTCAGTTTGACCGTCCGTTTGGGGATGGCAAGTTGTAGAAAATAACAATTTTGTTCCAAGTTTTCCCCACAACGTCTTCCAAAAGTAGCTCAAGAATTTTGTGTCTCGATCTGAAACTATGGTTCGTGGTATACCATGCAACCTCACAACATCCTTAAAGAATAAGTCAGCAATATGTGAAGCATCATCGCTTTTGTGACATGGAATGAAATGTGCCATCTTGCTAAACCTATCAACTACCACAAAAACTGAATCACTTCCCCTCTTTGTCCGTGGTAAACCAAGAACAAAATCCATAGAGATGTCTTCCCAAGGTGCATTTGGAATAGGTAAAGGCGTGTATAGACCATGAGGGTTCAATCGTGACTTAGCTTTGTGACATATCTCGCAGCGCAACACGTAGCGCTCCACATATCGTCGCATCTTTGGCCAAAAGAAATGATCGGCCAGCACGCTCTCAGTTTTCTTGGTGCCAAAATGTCCCATGAGTCCACCTGCATGAGCTTCCTGCAAAAGTAGCAATCGAATAGAGCAATCTGGAATGCACAACTTGTTAGCTCGAAATAAGAACTCATCATGCAAATGGAATTTTTCCCAACCCTTTCCTTCACTACATTTTGAATGTGCTTCAGCGAAATATGAATCTTTGGCATATAATTCTTTGATACTCTCTAAGCCAAGAATTTTGACATCAAGTTGGGAAAGCAAAGCATGGCGTCTAGACAAAGCATCAGCAACAACATTTTCCTTTCCCTTCTTATACTTAACAACATAGGGAAAAGACTCTATGAACTCACTCCATTTTGCATGCCTACGGTTCAGTTTCAGTTGTCCTTTAAGATGTTTCAGAGATTCATGGTCTGAATGGATCACAAATTCTTTAGGCCATAAGTAGTGTTGCCATGTCTCTAAAGCTCTCACTAGTGCATACAACTCTTTATCATATACAGAATAATTCAGAGTTGGTCCACTTAATTTCTCACTAAAATATGCAATTGGCCTATGTTCTTGCATGAGTACTCCTCCAATTCCAATACCACTAGCATCACATTCTATTTCAAAGGTCTTACCAAAGTCCGGGAATGCTAGTAGAGGAGCAGATGTTAACTCACTTTTCAACCTTTGGAAAGCATCTTCTTGCGCTTCTCCCCAATGGAATGGCACGTCTCTCTTGGTTAGATCATTCATCGGGGCAACAATGGTGCTGAAGTCCTTCACAAATCGTCGGTAGAAACCGGCAAGCCCAAGGAAGCTCCTCACTTGGCTTACATTCTGTGGAGGTAACCAATCACGAATGGCCTTCACTTTCTCTTCGTCAACCTCCTTGAGCTGAAACAACAAAGCCAAGAAAGACAACCTTGTCGGTGCAAAATGTGCACTTGGCAAGGTTAGCGTAAAGCTTTTCCTTTCTTAGGACAGCAAGCACACAGTTTATATGTTCAATGTGTTCATCAAGAGACTTGCTGTAGATTAGGATGTCATCAAAGTAAACAACAACAAACTTGCCAATGAAAGCTCTAAGCACATGATTCATTAATCTCATGAAGGTGCTTGGTGCATTTGTTAGCCCAAAAGGCATGACAAGCCACTCATACAACCCTAATTTTGTTTTGAATGCTGTTTTCCACTCATCTCCCTCTTTCATTCTAATTTGGTGATAGCCACTTCGCCAATCAATTTTGGAGAAAATGACAGAGCCACTTAGTTCATCAAGCATATCGTCAAGTCTAGGTATTGGATGCCTATACCTAACAGTTATGTTGTTAATAGCTCTACAATCAACACACATTCTCCAAGATCCATCTTTCTTTGGAACTAGCAAAATAGGGACAGCACAAGGAGAAAGACTTTCCTTTACATAACCTTTGTCGAGAAGGTCTTGAACTTGACATTGTATCTCCTTAGTTTCCTCCGGATTGGTGCGTATGGTGGCCGATTGGGCAGTGGTGCTCCCAGTACCAAGTCAATTTGGTGCTCAATGCCTCTCTTGGGTGGCAACCCGGGTGGTACTTCGTCTGGAAACACATCCTTATAGCTCTCAAAAGATCAAAAATAACACTTGGCAAAGTAGAGGGGAAGTCGTTAGTGGATAGAAAATTCTCCTTGTACATGAGTACAAAGAAAGTGCAATTGGGTTCTCTCAATTCCCTCATGTCCCCCTTCCTAGCCATCATTACTAAACCCTCTTTTTCCCGTGGCTTGGTTAATTTCAGCTGTGGAGTTTTGTTTGGCTTTGGAATCACTGGCTCACTATGTTGGTGGTTTTCTCTCAAGTGTTTATCGCTCTCTCTCTCCTTTCTTTTTTGATCATCCCTCAAGATTTCCTCTGGTGTTAAAGGGAGCAAAGAGATGCGCTCTCCTTTATACATGAATGAAAGTCGGTTGGCTCGACTACTAATCTGAACATCATGATCAAATAACCATGGACGTCCCAACAGCAATTGACAAGCTTGCATCGGAACTACGTCGCACTCCACTTGATCTTGGAACTTCCCAATGGAGAACGGAATTGTCACAATATTGCTAACTTTCAGCCAACCACAATCATTGAGCCATTGCATCTTGTAGGGGCTAGGATGCCGCCTTTGCTTCAGCTTCAATCTCTCCATCAAATCTGAGCTAGCAATGTTATTGCAACTACCATTATCAACAATGATACGACATACCTTCTCCTTTATTGTACCACGAGTGTGGAAGATGTTATGCCGTTGTCCTTTGTCCTCTTTTGCAGCGCTAACGCTGAGCACACGACGAGAAATAAAGCAATTATTATCTCCCTCATCAGCTTGAATATGACATACATTCTCCTCATCATTTTCTTCCTCTTCACCTTGTGATTTATGTTCATCTTCATCACTTTCAGATTCCCACTCTCCTTGTTCATTCACAATCATCACCCTCCCGCTAGGACACTCTGAAGAAATATGCCCTTGTCCCTTGCACTTGAAACACTCGATGTCTTGGTTCCGCTTGGGAACTGGTGTAGCGGATGAGGCTCCTGTGGATGCAGCAGGACGCTTATCGCTGTTGTGGTCAGCCGGTGATGACGCCGAGGAAGCTGGGTGCCGAACCTTTCTCTCGGTTCGCTTTGCTTGATCCACTAGATCCTGCAGATTATTGTAAGGGAACATCTCAACAAAATATGAAATTTCAGCATTAAGACCATGCAAAAATCTAGCCATTTTAGATTCTTCATCTTCCTGAATCCTTGCACGAATTAAGAGAGTCTCCATCTCTTTATAATATTCATCCACGGTGCGTGATCCTTGGGTAAAGCGCTGCAGCCTATTACGGAGATCTCATTGATATTGAGATGGAACAAAAAGAAGTCTCATCACACGCTTCATGTCCTCCCACGCATTGATGTGATCTAAGCCCAATTGATGTTGGTTTTGCTGCACTTGGTTCCACCATGTTAGCACATAACCAGAGAATTCAACACAAGCAAGATTTACCCTCTTTGCATCGGAGAAGTTGTGTATGCGGAAAATCTGATCACATTGCTCTTCCCACTCAAGATAAGCATCGAGGTCTTCCTTTCCAGTGAATTTTGGAATTCTTAACTTGATTCTAGCGGCATTATCAGGGTCATTTCGACCACGACGACGATGAACAGCAGCTGCAGCCTGTGCATTTGCGCCATGATCAGCCCGATGGTTCAGATTGTTGTGCTCATCTCCAGCATGGGATGCAACGGAGTTCTCATCACCGCCTTCGGCTATTGGAGCAACAGGGTTCAGTGGAGGTGGCACTCCACCACCGGCGGCCGGAAGATTCTCATGGAGCATCCTTTGCATTGCTTCAAGCAAAGTATCTTGCAGTTGTCGCAGCTCACCACGTCTCACTGGAACGTCTTCTTCACCATTATTTCCTCCATGCACACTTGACTGAGAACCTGCCATGTTAAGGAGAGGCAATATAGTGGAATAGGAATATCTTTATGGAATCACACAACCTCACCTCCTACTTACCAATGTTCTTGTGCGTTCTCGTCAGACCGCGATTGTGCAATGTGGTAGTTACCGGAAGTGATTAAGCGATTGAAAAACAGGGATCAAAGAACTTTAGCCTCGGTTTATAATGGAGTTCAGAGGGCTAATCAAAGGAAGGCTTTGTAGTACTAAAATAAAGTTGATGCAATGCAACAAAGCAAGTAAAAGAAACTTCACATCATCCACTAGGTGCAACATACTCCTTTGCTACTGATTTTTTTTTTCACTCACTCTTTTTTTTTAACTCTTCTCTTCTTTTTTTTCTTTTCTTATTTTTAGCACAAACTAAAGATGACTGCGATGATAAGGATGCAGCACAAGATAACTTTGATGAGAATAAGATAACAGCTTGCAACGTGCAACACTAAATTTCAGTACCACAACAAAGGTTTGGTTTTTTTTTTTATGGCTTTTGGACTCTAGGATAAGAATAAGAACACGAAGAACACAAGTAATATGGGTAATATGGATGGTAAATAGATAGCAGATCCTACCGTGTCAACGGAGGCACTGATACCAAATGGTGTGGGGATGGATCACTGCTGCGCCAACGCATATCAGTTCCTCCACAAAGGTGGCCCGATCTTCACGGCGTAGGATAGAACAAAGATAACTAGCTACGAATAGCCGGGGTAACTGGCTTTATACCTGCCAAGGTTGGTTGCAACCCGTACGATGGGGAAGTCGATCCGAAGCTACAAGAACTCCGACCCGCTGTCCGAACAATCGCGGAACCACAATCCGGGAATAATCCACACAAAACGGCCGGAACCGTAGGGCACGAACTAGGGGGACCCGTAAAGATCCTTCTCGCGAATCCAAGAGAACTCACAAGAGCAAAGGTAGAGGAACACTCAAGCAGTCTTGCTGTACTAGCATATAGCTGAAATGGTTTGATCAAAAGTGCTTCCAATAGTTGGAATACATGGGGTATTTATACTAGGAACAACCTTCCTAGTTTAGGTGTGAAAGCAACCATTAGATGAAAAGTTTTTTTTGAACAACCAACCCTCCTAATTAAGGTGTGAAGGCACCCATTAGATGAAGAGTTTCCTTAGATATCCAAAAGACCAATTCGTTTGGAAAAGAGTTGCTTCAATTTTCGCGCAGGTTGGACTGGTTGTGCAGTTTCCACTAAAATGACCATAACTTTTGACTCAGAAGTCAAAATGATGCATGGTTTGATGCGTTGGAAACTAGACTTCATTATATTTCTAATGATCTGGCCTATGACCATGTTGCACGCTCAGATTGTCTCCAGAATTGCTCGTAAAAGGACAGACAGTGTGTGCCTTGCACCACCCTCATTCGTGCGACCAATCTTCGTCGTCCCTTCCAATGCACCTGGTCACGAATTTGCTTGGCACGAGATCGCAACCATCTTGGTCATCGGGGCGAACATCTTGGTCGTTGGAGCTTGTGATGTCCACATCAAGCGTATTTTCAAGTACATGCCCTGGAGCTCCCTCGACCAGATGCCTAGATGACGAAGAAATGCTGAAGCAAGGGAATCATCATCTTAGTGCAGAGATATCCCTCGCAAAGAGATACAAGGCCGTTGACACACCCAAAAGGGTGCACTTAGTAATAATCTCTAGTGAACGAGTGTTCGTTAAGCACTTGAGAGTCGATTTCCACAAGGAACAAGCATTATCATCTTCCAGATTAAAAATACTAACTAAATCGAGCAAATGTTTTTATGAAAGCTAATCTAAAGACTATGACTAAAAACTAAGGCTAAAATAGATCAACTACAAAAATTAGGGTTTACAAATCAGAGAAAGAAAATTTAGGGTTTGGCAATTCCATAACCATTAGGCGTAATTTGCAGCAAAGGTCAGTTAAATGGCAAATTAATTTTCAAAATTTCAGACGAGACAAATTAAGTTATTGTCTCGAAATCCAATCAAAACCTCTTCCAAATCCTAGATTTATCATTAGAACACAACGGTCACGTATTGCCCTAACGTACGAATATCGATCATCTCATGAAGTACGGATGATACCGTGGATGAAGCATGAAATTTAGGGTTTAGAGAAAGAGATTGGGGAAATTAAAACGGCAAACTTGAAAACAAAAACCAGAGCTTAAATTATGTCCTCCAGATTAGGTTAACCCTAACCCTAGAGAAAATTACCCGCTAGAATCCAAGAAAAACAGCAAACAAGAGTTAAGAATAACATACCAAATTGAATTAGTGAAATAAAAGTGGTCGTCCATGTTAGCTTATAAATTGAGAAAGAACGATAAAAACTAGACTAATTTTGAGTAGAGAAGCTTTAAATTAACCCTAAAAACTAAATTAAACTAATCTTCATTGAGTTGTGGATGGCCGTAGATGCTAAACTAACCCAATTGTCTCTCTATTTGTACTTAAAAAGTCCGATACAACTCAAATACAACTCTTACAAAAAGAAATCACACAAAATTGAATCAAAATCACATAAAATAACGTGATGCAGCACGAAACAGCAATGGGCATGCCCTAGGACACGAGCATGCTCTCCATGAACACGAGCGTGCTCCCACCCGTGCTCCTCTCTAGTCTCTGGTTTCAAATCTTTGTGCCTTTATTTCTCGTTCTTTGTTTTGGTTTCATCATTCATCAAAATTGCTTCAAATTTGATACACTTGACCCCTAAAACCCAACAAATACACTCCATGAAGCGGATTGTTGATATTTCGAAAAAAGCACACATAAAATAAAAAGTCAAATGTAAATTTTGTGTCAAAACGACTGCAAACTTAGGGTAAAATGTATATAAGTTTTATGCTTGTCAGCTGCCAAAAATACATTAGGCACTAAATTGACCAACTCTAGCCCGTATGTCTCCAAAAAATTCCCTAAGAAGGGGTGCTCGAGGAAACAAAAGCAAGCTGTGATCTGCACCTTATGCACTACCAGCCGGCCTTCGCTGGCAAAAATCGGCAGCACCCCAGGACCTGGTAGATCAACCTTCGCCCCAACAGAAAGAAGTTTCAACCTCATGAGGGCGTCAACCTCACCTCGATTCATGGTGGAATGAATCCAGCCCACCATGACAATTGGAAAGAGAGACAAAAACTAGGGTCAAGTAGGTATGAAGAAGAAGAAGAAGAAGCAAGTTGAAGAGGCTGCAAACTTTCCCAAGATGAGTCGAAGAAGGAAACTACTGCATATGTAGAAGCAAAATGTCGCCTCAGTCCCAAACCGCTTCAAAAATAAAAAGATGTACCCATTAAGGTTGTTAGTTGCACAAGGACAAAAAATCAAATTTTTTTATGAATAACCCAACAAAAAAATAATTTCAAAACTAACCCAAAATTTTTTAAAATTGTACAAATGACGTTCGAGCTGGCCTTCGTGACTGAAGACGTGGCACGACACTGGCACCGTTTAAATTCGGATCCGACTTAGATTTGGACGCAAATGCAGAGCTAGTTTTATTGAAAAAACGCACATATATATTTGATATTTTGTGATTGGGATTTGAATCTTAGTCTCTCAGGTGAGAGTTGACTCCCTAACCAACTAGACTACAACAAGCTTTGATTTCCATTATAAATAAATATATAGTATATAAGTGTATGTATGTATGGATCCGATGGTGACAGATTCAACTGCAGCTCCAACCTTACGCTCCTCGTGTTGCTCCTGCCGTTGTTGTTGTTTCGGCTCATGGTTTACACTACACAAACAAGATTATTAGTGTTTGTTACTATGAATAGCTACGTTGTAATTTATTAGTGTTTGTTAATATCGTTTTGTGTTAATCTTGTTTGTGTAGTGTAAGCCATTAGTCGAAGCAACAACAACGGCAGGAGCAACACGAGAAGTGTGAGGTTGGAACTACAGCTGAACCTGTCACCGTCAGATCCATATATATACATACACTTATATACTATGTATTTATTTATAATGAAAACCAAAGCCTGTTGTAGTCTAACTAGTTAGGAGACTCGACTCTCACCCGAGATACCAGGGTTCGATCCCTTTCACAGAAATATCAAATATGTATGTGGGATTTTTCAATAAAACTAGATCCGCAGTTAAACGGTGCGGGTTTCAGTCGCGAATCCAGATCGTGACTAAAAGCAGACGTGGCACGGTCCTGGACCAAGAAAATAAGAACTCCCCTAAGAGTTAGGATACGGATTGTTGGAGACATCTCTTTCCTTAACTGAACTATCATGGGTTAGGAGTTATAAAATGAGACCCTCGTGGTCATTCAAAGACATCGAGATTTACATCTAACTTGAGCCCAAAAGTTTGAGATCTATTCTCATCAAGCCTCGAACAAACCAATCTGAGAAGAGTTTAGGAAGTTATCTGTAAGTCAAGACTCTATTCATGGAGTTAGCTCCCAAGCACTTCACAGTCATTTGTACCTGTACACCAATCTTATACTCTTATCATCTTTGATATAGTGCAAACTGGTATCTTCTCTGGTTGCTTCCTCTTGCAATCCAGAGGGTATATTGACAGGAAGTAGCAAATATCATTACATCTGAAACTATATAAATCTACTGTCATCTACAATAATAATTGAAAGAGCATAATAAGTACTAGGGTGCCCATATTTTCTTTGAAACAAACTGCAAATCCATAGGTCATATATCTAATATTAGATCCGTGTCTTGGTATACAAAAAGTGAGTACTAGATCTGCATGCATGAAGACTTGGCTAGCCATGGTCAGCATTTTGGATCCTACTTTTATGCTTGTTAGTTGTACGTAGACTAGTATATATACATGGCTGTGCTGCAGTTAGAGGCAAGCCACCTTTCTTTGTATTTGTTTCCTTCCAGGGAGCAGAAATAGTATTGTTTTGTGCCGTCTCTACTCCATTTGTGTACGTGTATTTTGTTCTTCCTCTATTTAAAGATTCGATGGAAGGTTCTTAAATATTCTCTTTGATATCAGATCATAGAGCTTTCTAGTTCTAGTATCTGATTGGAAGACGTGGGACAGTTCGGAGGAAGGGGCCCAGGAGGAGGGCCTAAGGGTTGGGGTAGCCCGACCTTCTCCAAGGCCTTGCTCGAGGAGCCAAACTACACCCACCAACTTCCAGAATGGTCCCTGCCACCCCTCACAAAAGCCATTCCTATTACTCCACCATGACCAAAACCAGCTGCTCTAGAAATCACCGGTCCGCCATGGCTTTTTCTTGAAACCCCTTCTTCACCACCTCTGTATATGTCTCACGCCTCCCCTTGAAACCCCTCGTCTTGCTGAAGCGAAGGATCTGAATCCCCCTCACTTTGCCAACTTCAGATCTTCTTACTAAGAGTCAACTCCTCATCTCCAAATCACCTCCCTTCGCGGCTTCGCCCTAAAACATCTCACCCTCAACACTTACCTCATGCCCGGTAAGTGAAGGTGATGGAGTATATCTCGGACCCACATCGGGTCGTCCATATCTGATCAAAAACTCCCAAAAGCTAGGGTCAGAATTAGAATTATTGCTTACCTTAGCACAAGATGTAATCGCATCCTCTTAATCCTTTGGTTGCACTTGAGAATTCCCAAATTTCCCAATCTAAAATCCTAGCTGGGATCATCGAAGCGTGGCTCGAGCCATGATCTGGGCCAACCATTATTCAGTCTCTATTCCAAATAGGACACATAAGTTTCACAATTAACCTCTTGATTTGGTTATGTGTGGTAGGAGTGGTTAGATTTGGACAATACAAGATAAAGACTATTCCCTCCAATTCAAATATAAGACCGGTTGATTTTCCCACAATCTTCGATATTAAATTTTGACCATTAATTTATATCATATATATTAGTAACAACTACAAAAAAATATGATCATGTGAAAATATTTTTAAAAACAAATCTAATGATACTATTTTTATTTGGTCATTCCAAATATATTTTCAATTAATTATTGGTTAAAATTCATAAAATTACACAATAGAAATATAGAATTGCACGAGGGTCTTACATTTTAAAATAGATTAGGTATGAAAAAACTCTAAAGAGATCCTAAAAGGAAGAAAAAAAATAGAAGAATATAATATTAGACTATTTTAATATGGGGATTTCAGTCTATATCACTAGTAAAAGTAGAAATTCAAAATATTATATCAAAAAAAAATTAAGTGGTCTCATGCCACTAGAATTTCAAAAAAATTTCGGAAAATATCATTCTGACAATGCCAAAGTTGCCGACTTTGAGTTAAAATGACTTTTTTACCCTCAAACTCAAACAACAACGATGACTTGTGCGGCATGCATGGTGACAGCGGCAATGACCGGCACAGCTACTCATGTATATAAGCAATGTCTTATTTATATTCGATAAAATGTCTCAACAAAATTAATGTCAAATATGTATAAAGAAAGAATTAGCAAGAGTATTATTATCATTTTAAAAAAATTAAAGTTAAGAATGATATTGTTTGAAAGATTTTAGAATTTTAGTAGTATGAGATCAATTATTTTTTTTATGATATATCTCAAATTTCCACACTCGGTGATGGCATAGAGCCAAATTTTCTGATTTTAATAATAATAAGTGGTGAATATCAGTGGATTGATTCAAATAAGAATAGGTTAACTTTCATAGTTGCTGGACTAATAGAGTTAGTTATCTGTTTGAGTTCCCGTCACTCTCCTTTTATAAAATATACTTCCATATTTTGCGTGTTTGGCATGTGTATCAGTGGAATGTACAAAATTAATAGTTAAATTTGCAACATTGTTTTAGTCACTAAGTTGATAAAGAAAATTATGGTAGCTTCCATCAATGGCCAAATGCCACCGCATGTATTGCTCACCCATAATTGCATGCATGACATTAGTTAGTATCTAATTAATGCTCCCTTGAAAAGACATGTATGAGAAAATTATAAATGTACGGACAAAGACATCAACACAATCGAAGTGCTTGATGAACCAATTCCTAACAGCTATAGATAATTACTAGTGGATTGATCACTGTGGAAAAAAGAAAAGTGATTTTTTTAATTATTTAATATATATATATATAAATATATATATATATATATATATATATATATATATATATAGAGAGAGAGAGAGAAAGTATCCATTATATCTCACTCTTCTGGTGCTCTCATGCATTCTTTCTCAAAACTTTATATAATTGATTGTAAAAAATTCAAAAAAATTTTAGACTGGAAATATAAAATCAATCTACCGTCTCACAAAATTTTAAATCAAAATTCAATCTACACAAGGAGAAACAAAAAAGAAAAATTCAGTTCAAAATAAATCAAAAGATAAAAAATTATTATTCACTAAAATTTTTATTTTTGTTTCTCGTAATATACATCGAGATTAGAGTTAAAATTTTGTAGACTACTTGGCCAATCCAATATACACCTTACATAATTTTAATAGAATTTTATCACTATTTATATGATTTTTTAATAAAATTTTAGTAGAATGTACTATATATATATATATATATATATGGTCATAAAAATATTCATAGTATAATTTAAAAAAGGGAGTATATACTCTCGAGAGTATAAAAATTATTTTCTATATATGAGAAATGTTTTCATCTTTCTAAGCGTATATCTAACATTACTAACATTTTAGAACCCACTAACATCGCTACTGTTCATTATTCCTCCCGTTGCTTGCGCCACGTCGTCTTTTTAGTTTTGGCAGTTCGATTGCGCTGCCTGGCCGCTCTGATCGTGTCGCGTCCTTCGCTGTGAGTCCCCCATTCATGGGTTGACCACGTCTCGCTTTTTTGTGGTTCGTCCGATGTTGTGCTTCCACATCTGGGATTGCTCCAGGTGTCCTGGTAGGTGGAGTGCACGGCGCTTCTCTTCGATTGATCCGCGTCGTCCTCTTTGTTGCTGCTATTGGATCATTTGCTTTCATGGTGTTGATTTCTTCCTTTGCGGTTGTAGGTAGGCTCAGTACCTGCCCTCGAATTGCACGTCGTTCCCATCCTGTTTTTCTCCGCCATGCTTTGCTTGCGTTGATCGTCTTTGTGTTTTCATTTTTTGCCTCCGTTTTGCCTTCGCCGGTGGTTTGTTCTGCATTGTCGTATGCTGTTGCTTTGCCATCGTTGCGGTGAGTTCTTTGTCCAGTGGTTGCCGTCCCCGTGTGTGTCACCGCTTTTGCGTTCTTTGCCTTTTTCATCGCGTCTTTTTCGTCTCCTTTGTTTTTTTGAGGATTTCTGAATCTGAATCTATTGGCATCGTGTTCCCTTGTCTTTTATGTGTTCATTTTGCAGGTTTTGTCGTCGCACCATGTTGCTTCTCTGTTGCTGGTATGATCCTTCTTTCATGCTATTGGTTTTGCCTATGGATTACTATTTGATTGTCTGTAATTTTTTTTGTGTGCTGCTTTTCTACCTATGGTGCTTTGCCATTTGTGTCTGCCGTGTTGCTCATCGTTGAAGAACTAGTTGTGCATTTCCCGCTCACAGTTGTTTGTGTTGCTTGCTTAATACTAAGGCGGCTGTTGTTTCCAGCTTGTGTTTTGCTTTGTTCGTTAGGTCGCATTTGTGTACTGGGGATGTTGTCCTCCACGTGTTGTTGTCGTGTCGACCGAACCCCTATGCATATGCACTGCCTTGGGACTCCTGCCTTTGGGCTTTGACCACGATCGCCCCGCACGTCTGTTTGACCAACCTTCCTTGTCAAAGATGTGTTGCCTTTGCACTCGTCCCGGGCGCTTTCGACCACGACCATCACGCGCTCCCCACGGCGGATTTTGGTCGGCGAGTCAGCCAGCTTCGACGCCCACACCCGCTGTCCTCTTCAGGCTCGTCCTAGACGCTTTTGACTGCGACCATCACGCGCTCCCCACACCGGATTTTGGCCGGTGAGTCGACCACCTTCACCGACCACACCCGCTGTCCTCTTCAGTGGCCCTAGCCTCCTCCCGTTCGACCACTCTCCGCGCAATCGTGCCACCTGTGTCTTCGCCTCAGCTTCCTCCCGTTTGACCTCTCTCCGCGCAATCGCGCCACTTGTGCCTCTGCTGCTGGCCCGCTGCTGTCTCAAAGAGTTTTTCAGATTTATTTTGTCCTATACTCCCTTTGCTGCGATGGTGCGTCCCTGTAATCGTCTATTTTTTTGTCGTAAATCTTGCGTGCCTTTCTCAATACTATATACGACTGTTCCTATTTTTCACTATAAAAGTCATGCAAAGGCCATGCAGTTTGCTCAAATTTGTATTGGTTGTATCTATTTTGCCCAACCGTGGAGGTGCAGTTCTTCAGACATTCATAATGAAAAAAACTGCCACCCTACCAACACACATTATCGGCAGATAAATCCCTTTTGTTGATTATGGAGGGTCAGTCCCACAACAGTCTTCGTGTGCGCCATTCATGGCGTGCCTGTTCTTCACCTATCAAACTTCCGCGACAGAGTCCCACTGTCGTCGTAGGGTCGCATTGCAGAGGAGTCGTCGCCCAGGTTTCCTACTGTCGTTCCAATTCACTGTGTTGTTCCCCTGTATCGCAGCTACGCGGCATAACATTTTCTCCCTTACTAATGCAATACTTGGTGTTGCGCGTTCTATTGCATTTGATCATGCTTCTGCATCATCATCATCGCCTGCTATCTCTAATCCTCCCTATAGTAGTGGCGCCGGTACGGCATAGAATTATTATCGGTTTACTGCCACCTCCGTAGTTTATGTATCCTTTACTTAGTACTTCTTTTCTTCATTGTGCATTCGTTTATAGATCCTCCTGATTCCGCGCACACCAGACACGCTCATAAGTTCGTCTGACTACTTGCAGTTCATGCCTTCCATTTTCCCCTGCCCTATGCTTCTACCGTGTTTGCTACCATATGTCCCCACATTGTATTGTTGGTTCTTTGCTAAATCTCCGCTTCTGTTTAGGTACGGTTTTCTCACCTGTAAATCTTGGTGGCCCTATTCATACTTGCCAATATTGTGGTGTTCTATTTTGGTATGAAGAGTGGATTCGAAGGCAGCGTCATACATCTTGTCCGCAATATTCTTTATGTTGTAGAGGCGGCAGCATCAGCCTGCCTTCATATCAATTGCCTCCTCAACCTCTCCTGGATCTACTTACATTCACCGATACTTCACTGTCCTCCCACTTCTTCAAAAACATTAGACAGTACAACTCTATGTTTGCCATGACATCTAATGGGAGCCAATGTTGTGAATTCGGTTAATGATAGTCGTGGTCTTTATGTGTTTAAGATCAGTGGCCAAATATGCCATCACAGTGGTTCACTCCTGCCTACCGAAGGTGTCGCGCCAATATATGCACAGTTTTACATCTTTGACACTGCGCGTGAGGTTGCTAATAGGATAGGTGTCGCTTCTTCATTTGGGGATGGCCGGTTCCGACAAAATGAGGATTTAGTTCAACTTCTCATTCATATGCTGAATGTCCACAAACCTATTGTGAGATTATTTAGGACAGCTCGTGATAGATTTCCCATACCAACAAATGACCACTATTCTATCAGAATCTATGCAAAGCCGAATGCCCATGGTGATGTGTACAGTGCTCCGATTGTACCTAAAGTAGTTGGCTTGCTCATAGATGATGCAGACATTACAGATGCTGGCAGAGACATCATTATTGAAGATCGAGCATCAACACTGCAGCGCATTAGTGAGACCCATTGCAGATTCATGTCCATGCAGTACCCTATTTTGTTCCCGTATGGTGAGGATGGATACCATCAAGATCTTACATATCGCTCTTCCGTCCGATCCGCCTCGATAGGGCGAAAGACTGTCACAATGACAAAATATTATGCCTATAGATTGCACGATAGAGTTGCTGACTTCAATATGGCTCAATGTTGCAAAAGCATTGACACAGGCTTACATCGTTGATAGCTATTGTTGTGTCAAAGAGGCTCGCTTAAGTCACTATAGGTAGAAGACTTTCCAACAAAAGTATAGGGCAAGCTCATACAAATCCTTAGTTGATTCTCTTGGTAGAGGCGTTACTTCCGCTTCATCTACTGGGCAGCATGTCATTCTTCCTACATCATTCACTGGCGGGCCTCACTACCTATACCAAAACTACCAAGATTTTGTTGCTATCTGCGAAAAATATGGGTGCCCCGATTTATTCATCACATTTACATGCAATGCATCATGGCCAAAAATTGCCGATGCTTTGTGCCATATACCATGGCAAGATGCATCCGATAGAGTTGACCTTACCAATGGAGTTTTCAAGATGAAGCTCAACCTTCTTATTGACGATATTACAAAAAAACACTTCTTTGGGGAGATAAATGTAGGTCGTTTTTTCTATTCGTACATTCCCCCCACCCCCCCCCCCCCCCCCCCCCCCGCGGCAATTTTTTGGCGTTATTTGTATCGGTGATCATTTCCATTCCTTTCTCACTAAATTTGCCTTGCTTCCTCCATTTTTCTATGTATTTATTATAGTGGTCTACACTATTGAATTCCAGAAGCGTGATCTCCCACATGTCCACATTATCACATGGCTTAAAAAATCTGGTGCATTCACTGTTGCGCAAATTGATTCTATGATCTCTGCTCAACTGCCATATCACATCGCTGACCTCGTTGGATATGAAGCTGTCACTTCTTTCATGATGCATGGCCCATGCGGAGCTGCAAATCCACAGTCGCCTCGTATGTCTTAGGGTAGGTGTTCTAAATCTTATCCTAAGGCTTTTTGCGCCAAAACAGTTTTCTTAGACCATGGTCACGCACAGTACAGCCGCCCAAATAACAATGTCACTGTTTTGATTAATGGTATACATCTCAACAACCAATTTGTTGTCCCACACAATGTTGACCTTCTTGTCAAATACCAGGCGCACATAAATGTCGAATGAGTCAACCATGATGGCATGCATAAATATCTCTTCAAATATATCACAAAAGGTTTTGATTATGCTAAAATAGAATTTCGTCGGGGTGCTTCCGCCAACAACACAGAAGATCTTAATAAGATCACAAACTACTTGAATTGCCGTTGTGTTACTCCCAGCGAAGCGGCTTGGTGCTTGCTGCAGTATGACATACATCACACCGACCCTTCTGTTGAGCGGCTCCCTGTTCATCTCCCTTTCCTCAATAGTGTCGTTTTTACAGAGGACGATGACCTTGAGCAGTTGCTTGACAACCCTGCAAATGCCATCACAAAGTTGACTATATGGTTTGATGCAAACTGTCAGTACCCAACAGCACGTCAAACAACATATGTTCAATTCCCATAATATTGGACATGGCATCCACACAATAGATCTTGGGCTCCTCAGAAGGCATCTAGAAAGATTGGCCGCCTTGCACATGTTGCCCCAAATCAGGGTGAGCTATATTATCTGCGAATGTTGCTTCATATTATCAAGGGGGCTACATCTTTTAGTGCGATGAGTACTATCCAAGGACATGAACACCCGACCTATAGAGTTGCATGTGAGACTCTTGGGCTTTTGGGTGATGATCGTGAGTGGTTTCATGCACTTGCCGATGCTTCTAGCTAGGCTCTCCCTTACCAACTCCGACAACTTTATGTGACACTGCTACTTTTTTGTGAGATTTCTGACCCACCAAAGCTCTTTGAAGAATTTGTGTCTATGATGTCTGAAGACATAGCATACCACTTGGGTCAATCAAGGATCGCATACGCCACCAGCCTCATAGATCAACATATCAGAAACAACCTTCTATTTGAAATAGATAAGTTGCTTACACGTTCTGGTTATTCTCTCTCACACTTTCAACTCCCACTTCCAGATGAGCAACCACCTTTGACAGATAATAGCTTTATAATTGATGAATTATCTTCTGCAGTGGATGTTGATTTTGCGCGGTCACCAATTGTCTCTTCTAATCTTAATGCTTGCCAGAAACAGATTTATGATGTTGTGATTACATCCATTGATACTCATCTTGGCCAAACTTTCTTTGTATCTGGTCATGGCGGCACTGGCAAAACCTTTTTGTAGACTTTCTTACTGAGTGCTATCAGATCACAAGGAAAGATGGCTTTGGCAGTGGCATCATCAGGTATTGCAGCGCTCCTTTTACTTTGTGGTCGAACACCACATTCACTCTTTAAGATACCGATTGATATACACAGTCATTCTGTGTGCACTATTAAAAAGAACACACAATTGGCAGAACTATTTCAGCAAACATCTCTCATAATCTGGGATGAAGCTCCTATGAGCCATCGACACTCATTTGAAGCATTGGATAGAATATTTAGAGATATTTTATCTGATGTCTATCCAGACTCTCGAGATAAACAATTTGGCGGTGTAACCATAGTCTTAGGAGGCGACTTTCATCAAACACTTCCAGTCATACATAAAGGGACAAAAGATCAGATAGTCGCTGCATCCATTGTTTGCTCATATTTATGGCATCGCTGTTTTGTCTTTGAATTAACTGAGAACATGAGGCTCAAATCAATAGATCTCTCTACAGCAGACAAAGATGAGCTTAACCATTTCTCCCAATGGTTACTCGCTGTTGGTGATGGCACCGTGCCTTATGTTTCCACTTAGAATACTGCTGATGATCCTTGGATCCAGATACCTACATATCTTTTGCTGCCTCCATCATAAAGGCATATTCAAGGGCTAATTTATTTTATATATGATTCATTCCTCAATTCATATGATGTAGCATCTTACCTCTGTGACCGAGCTATATTGGCACCAACAAATGATATCGTCACCACCATTAATGAGCACATGATTTCCCAATTGTCTACATAAGAGATATTGTACTACAGCTCTGATTGTATAGATAATGCAGTGAGCAACTATTCAGAGGTAGAGTCTCTTTATCCTCCAGAATTTCTAAATATAATATCTCTTGGTGGATTACCCGAACACCACCTCCACCTCAAGATAGGCATCCCCATAATGCTGCTCTGAAATTTGGATCCATCACGTGCCTTTGTAATGGGACTAGATTAATAATCACACAATTGACACCGTGTGATTGGAGGAGCTATAATAACCGAAAAAGCAAAAGGAAGCAAGGCTTATATTCCCAGAATAATAGCTACATCTGCAGATTCAAAATGGCCGTTCAAATTGAAGCATCGGCAGTTTCCAGTTTGTGTTTCATATGCTATGAAAATTAATAAAAGCCAAGGCCAGACCCTACATAGAGTTGGTGTTTATTTGCCTTCGCCTTTATTCTCTCATGGCCAACTTTATGTTGCATTATCGCGTGTTACATCACCAAAAGGCCTCAAAATACTGATTGAAGATGTTTCGTCTGAATATGCTGATTGTACCCACAATGTTGTTCACAAAGAAATTTTTCGCCGTATAAGTACAGCCATACCCTGATACCTATCAATATGTATTGTATTGCTCCTTGTAGTAAACAACAACCTTCTTATTATCTTTACTTGCTTACATTCTCACACCACTCATGGATATAACCCTCTTTATTCTTGCTCATACTATTGCACATCATTACTTCTGTGTGGCTATGCTAACATTGCAGTTTACTTTAGGATAGCTGCAAGAGAGTGATGCTTCCGATAATGTGATGTGACAGCCTTCAATGCATCGTCTTACTACTTTTCTCCATGATTGCCTCCATATAGCTCTGAAAACACCGAACTTTTAATTAAAATAATTTGAGAAAAGTGGTCATCAAAACAATATGATGCATCACGTTCCAACACCTTTTTCTCATACATTGTAAAATTGTTTATCTCCTTTTACTATTAGTTTTTTATATCCTTTTCCTCTAGGTTCGTGCTATTGCACACTACTAGTATTTATTCTGCGCTTGCTCAAATTTGTTTGTGTCATATTCTAATTCTACCTATTGTTGATTTCGTTGCAGATTTTTGTTTGATGTTACCTTGGTTTTTCGCGGTTTCCATACTTGATAACCACCATTTTGTGCTGCCATTTCAGCTCTTGATTTGTATATTGTGTATATGGCTAAAATTCAATGTAACATTCTAATTTGTAACTAAATTTTACTGATCTTGATAACTATCTGGTTTTTTATTATATTCAAATTATTTGCCTTTCTTTCCATCGAGCAACAAATTCATTTCTCTCTTTGAGTCATCTTAGTGATTTCTTAACCAACTGAACCCATCAATTTCGATTGTGTTCAGAAGTTTAAATCTTTTACATTTTTACCACTCGAGACTTTAGACCTTATTCCACCATGTGTTACTAAATTTAATGGAAAAAGTCCCTCCTTGTTTCATCCCAAATCTGGTCTAGTTTACTACATCAAATTTTAACAAATAGAAGTAACGGTTTCATTTGACGGTGTTTGATTTCGAAACCAATAGTCTAGCACATCAATTATAGATAATTGATGCACTCATTAATTGAAATAAATTACATCCATCCACTACCCTTTCAAAACCTACCTAACCTCATATTATAAAATATTTGGTACTTCCTTCTCAGAACATAGATTTTACAAACTCATACTTCAAAAATCCTATATAAAAAAACAAATAGTTAACTATGCTACCCTACGAGAAACAATACATCATGATTCATTATCTATCTTATGTTCATGTCTATTTTTATTTTGAAATAAAATAGATCGCTTTATAATAGACTATGTGATTTACAATGCAACACAATGATCATATCTTGTCTGCTACCTTTTACAGATGACAAATATTGACACCACACTTTTTTGCAATTAGAATCTATGTATTACCAATAATTTTCCCAATGATCTTTTTTATTTCAGTTATTTATACAAAAAAAATTACAACGATGTATACTGCATTGTCGGTCAATTTTTCTTCCATCATTACCTAATTTGTGTTACATTGTTCAACATGTGGCCATGGCTGTAGTTTCAAGGCTGAAGGATTTGGTGATTGGTCAACAAGGTTGCAAAGTATATGGTAGACTCATTTGCCTTTGGGAAGCAAAAAATCTGAAATCAATAGCATCTGATCCATTTATCAGCATCGATGGCCTCCTTCTTGATGAAGATGTGCACAAGTTTTTCTCCCTTTATTTCTCCATTTGTTACTGTTGATGCTACTGTTATTTATATCAATGCATGCCTCTGTTGTATTATTTCGTTGTTCATCGTACAGGGTACCAAAATGCAACTCACAATCCCTAAAAGATGTGCTGCTCAGTTTCGTGGACAACTTACTCAAGGATTTGTCCATATGATAACGAATGCTGACATAGTTAATACATCTGGCAAATCATACATCTACCCATGTGCAAAACATATGGTTCAATTTAGTCTTGCAACAAAGATGCATCATCTCCAGTCCAAAGGAGTAGATATATTGCATCATAGTTTTTCTTTTTGCAACTTTGTCGACATCTCGACCTATGATACACCTACAAACCCTCTTACAAGTATCTCTTTTCTTTGTCATATATCGGTCTTTATTTGTCCACCTCCTAACTTTTATTTTTGTGTTTTCATATTACAGACTTGCTTGGTGCCATAAGCTATGTTGGTCCTCATGACTATGTTGGCTCATCAATGAAGAAACATAGACAAATAGACATACGAGATGAGAAGTTTGTGCTATCTCCATACAACATGCATTCTATTCTTTATCCACATCTGCTCTTTACAAGATATATGCATAGAGACTGCATTTTCTTTTTTATCTGCATCTACTCTTTACAAAATATGCACTTTCAATTAACTACTCTTTCTTATATTTTCATCCACCACTTGTAGTGAACAATCGCAAAGAATAATTCTGTGGGAAGAACACGGAGAACAGTTGAAGAATCTATTATTGCAAAGAGCCGTGACAATATTGTTGTTGCAATATTTGCAGGCCTCCGCATCCGACGATACATAGGTTGGTTATCCTTTTGCTCATTGCTACTTTTTACTTACTATATATTTATCTCAAAGATGAGAATTAGATTTTGCTTATGTGGACTCTTTAGGTCAATCACAAGCATTGTCGACATCAACTACTCAGATATATATCGACCTTGACACGCCTGAAGTGACCAAATTCCGTTCAAGGTTCTTCTCTTTGCATCCCCTTCTCTGAAACATATCTATGTTTTCTATTTATATAGATCCATCACTACCCACAATACTTCCTTACCTTATTTCAATGAACTCATGGGCTTCTCGGTGTCTTCTCTCTACCAAGATATCAATGGCAGAAACCAATCCTGCAACTCCAATTGCCTCAACCACTACAGCACCATACATCAGATATCGTTGGCAAAATGCACACACTTGCTGAGATTGCCAACATGGCGTTGTCAGATTTTCATGTATCATTTCTATATACCATACTAAATCCTTGTCCACTCCACTTCCAAAATCTGTTGTATGCACTACATACAATTTCCCAATTATTATTTGTTCAAACCTACTTTAAACAAATCAAGGGAGCAACTAGATACAGCTGCATTGCATCTATTTCACGCATGGTTCCAGGGATCACCTGGTGGTATCCAGCATGCTACAGCTGCAGAGTGGTTTACTACACAGTCCCATCTATCCCACAATGCTCAGTCTGCCATAGACTTGGAAAACCTATAGCTGTGTTAGTACCCCATCTCATGTTATTCAAATTTCATCCTTAATTTCATATATATATCTCATATTCTTGCTATCTAATACTACAGGTACAAACTTCCGCTGACTCTAACTGATGGAGCCACCTCTCTAGATACTCTTGCCTTCTCTTACATCGCCAAGCAACTTGTGGGCCGCACAGCTAGTGAGGCATCACAGGGAATGAAGATTAGTCCACTTCATGTGCCTCCTCTCTTGTCGCAGTTCAAAAGTGGACCAGCAGTCTTCCATATAGGAATCAATGAGAAGCATAACATGGACTATTCTATTAGACATGTTATCAGAAAAGTATCTCCCATTCCACAGAGTCAACCTCCACTATTACTGACATCCTCAAGCATCGCACCCACTCCACCCATCCAACGAATGTAGACACCTGACACAAAATCTCATACACCGCAACCCGTACTTGAATCCTCAAGCATCGCACCCACTACACCGCATCCAATTATCCAATCAGTGCAAAAACTGACATAGGATCTCATACACCGCAACACTCTATCATCACCGCCGACCCAGAGGACCCCTCCACAAATACCTCTCGTGACTTCATTGGACACACCTCAAAGGTTCCACAATTTTATTTAATACATTTATTCGTACATGATTGTGCACATTTATACATCAATTGACCCTATCTTTTGCAACACGTTGCCTCCAAATGCTACACAACTGCCGCAACCAACATTACCTGAGTCAACTTCATCTGCAATACAGAATATTTTGTAGGCCAAACATGCCACACCAAGGTATTCCATTTCTTCCACTCTAACAATTATTACTGAACATGATTACTTGACTAAATAGAACCTTTCTTGTACCAGCACACATCCAGTTAAATGGGTTCTTTTTCCCAACCATGATCCTAAACATCAAAAGAAAAGGTGCCTTCTCGCTTGTTTCTGCCCTACACAACCATACCTTCTGTGATTACAAACATATTAACAACATGTTGTCACTACAGTTCTGCAAACTCACCCTCTCACACTACTTCACACCGTTGGAGCCCCACCAATGATGCATGATGTAACCTTCTAAGGTTATTTGCTTAAAAAAACACATGCTGCTTCTCCTATTCTGCCAAACATATATTCATCTACTCATCACCTACATCTATCATACAGGTGTCTCAGCTGAACAACTTTTTGCCTCCTATGCTTATCGATGATGATCCCTGCCTTGTCTTCATCCCTGCTCCACACTTTGCTGCAACCTCCAACACTGTCTTCGCTTTCAGATTATCTTTCTGTTGTGTCTCATGTCATATGCACATGATGCCACTACCACTTCTCCTTTTTGCTCAAGAACAACATCTTTGCTACTAAAAATAAGAACCATGTTGAACATTATCTACTAAACACAGTATCAGATGTGTTCTTCCAACCATGCACCAGATCTTACTGACATAAAGGCAGGCCCCATAATTCAATTGCATCTGGTATAGATATAACTAACATCCAAATCTGCTCAACACTAATACAGATACCCATATGCACCACACAGTCAATGCAGATTGAAATATACTGCTCCAAAAAAAAGATACAACGACACACTAAAACACTACTTCCACACCCGACTACAGTCATCCACACCCAACTCCACATATTCCATCCAAAAAACATAATCAAAGAAAAAATTTACCATTTTCCCCACAATTCACCAACTAAGCCAAATCAACTACACATATTACCCCCCAGAGCATTCTTTTCCTGCTGCCTCAACTAAATCAACCTACTGTCAAAATCAGCTTTCTATTTTCTAAAATCATTCACTTTGTTCGACCAAAATCAACCACCAAAAAACACAATTTTTTTTAACCACAAACACCTCTCGACATAAATCTTGACAATCTTTTGGTTAACCAACCACAAAACAAAATGCAACCACAAAATAGCTTACTATTTCGTATATTGAAGAAAGAGATTTGCCAATGATAACATATTCTATCCAAGACTGAATAATTATGCCCAACACATACCCTGATTCGACCAGTCATAGACTAACTAATCATTAACAAACCCTGCATTACTTGAACTGCCCAACCACAACCAGATTTTGTGAAGATGCACCCGGTTTTGCAACGTACGACCACAAGCACAATTGATCTGGTACGGCCACATTTTTCAACTGGATGCCCACGACCAGGCCTAACTCCTACACACCCAACTTATCACTGAACGACCATTACCTGCTCTTGTCTTGACAATAAAATATTACTCGTCAAAATAAGAAAATTGGTCGACCAGTCATTGCCCGACCGGTCTTCAGGATCTACTGATCATTTTCTCTATGTTCGGCCACTTTTTGGGCTGAATCTACACGACCAAGTAGGAAACCTAATTGTGGTCGAGCCCATTTCGAGCATTTTTTTGTTGCACCCGCTAACTTTGTTCTAGCACAGACATAGCCCCCCATGACCACATCTTCAGCTTCAACAACTAGCAAACATAAACCAACCACCATCTTTTATGCAGTACATGAACCCATCACATTCGACCACCAACAAAACCAACTTTTTTTTACTGCTCAGCCTAATTTTATTCTCTCACCACAGATCAGGCTCATCTACATCTAATATAAAAACTAATCCACCACAGGTAGTTTATAATCAATGCACCTCGACGACCAGCCAAAAAAATATTATTTCACCAAATTTGTTACTTTCACGTCTAATACTTAAGTGCGAACACAAAACAGCCTAATGGTTGTTCACTCCAAAACTAGTCTCAAATGATCCAATGCACAAATCTGGTCGCTTCCACAAAAAAAATGCTTGATCTATTTCTTCCACTAGGCAAATTAGAACAGCTGCTTGTCATCGAGTGTATTCCGACCAGTTCTTTTTGCTACTCACCCTACCTTTATTCTACCACAGTGATATTTACTTGATTCACCTTATTTTTTTGTACATTTTCCCCATGCTTTTGCACATATCAGTCATTTACCTCGGCATATGCCTAGATTATTCCAGATTTGTCGCCAAATCGAGCGGATTACTCGTTTTGCAATTTTTATCGCAGGTTGGCGACGATTGGATGGATTTTTGGCTAATGGATGCGCTTCATCGACTCATTCTGACTCCCGATTGATTTCTGATGGAAGTGCGTGTTTCCGCGGTCGCGTAGGAACCAACCGCGCTGAAATCGGAGTCTCTGGGGCCCAGAATCCTAAAACCCTAGCCACCAGACCCATTCTGCAATTTCTGAAAAATCCAGGGACTAAGTGTAAAAATACCAATTTGGGCTTTATCTCCTACCACCGGCCACCAGAGGAAGCTGAGCCTAGTTTTTCTTTTGTTACCTTCTTCTGCCTCCCTCCTCGCGATCCACACCTCCGTCCACCACGCCGGCGACGACCAAACCATACGCGGCCGGTGGAGCTCCTTCACTGCCGTTCTTTTTCCTCTTTTTCTTCCTCCCCTTCTTCTTCCTTTTACCTGTCTTCATCTTCCCCCATTTCTCCACCACACCACATTCCTCCCCTTCTTCCTTTTCTCATTTCTCCACCACACCACCATCTAGCCGCCTGGATTCACATCCACGCCGCCGGTGCTCCACGCGCCACCATCCGCGCCTCCCGTGCCGCGCCGCCGGAGATTGCGCCGGATCTGCACGCCGCCTGGATCTACATCGCCGGTGCCGCCCCTCGTGGCCTCCACCGACAGATCCACCGCGCCGCCGTCCCTGCGTGTACCGCCACCATCGCTCCAGTCCCGCCGCAGAGCTCGCGCCGCCACCTTCCTTGGCCGCGCCGCCTCCACAGCCTCCGCGTGAGCCCACCCTGCCCACAAAGCACGCCGCTGCTGAGCTGCCGCTCCGCCCCACGCCGCCTTCTCGGACCCGGTGCTCCACGCGCCTCCCGTGCGCCTTCGCCCCCTCGTGCTCCCACAGCGTTGCCGGCGCACCACCACAAGACCATCCGGCGCCGGAGCCTCCTCTCCCTCGGCCACCGCCGCCTGCTGCACAGCCGGCGCCGCCTCTTCCTCACGCCATAGCCACCGACCCCCTCGTTCTCCTCTTCTTCTTCGCCTAGCGCTGCCTTCTCTTCTCCTCTCTTGCCTCTCTCTCTCTCACTCTAATCTCGCTGCAAAACCCTCACCCCCAATCCTGTGTTGCCGCCGCCGAGTTCTTCGTCCTCGTCGCCGGCAATCTCCTGTCTGAGCTGCAAGACCGTGACTTCAGCTACAACTCTCGACGTCTTCTTCCTCGAGTTCAAGACTTCTTCCTCGACTTCTTCCTCGTCATCTTCGACCACAGCCACAGCTCTCTGGCAATCACGATCTACTACCACTTCTTCAAGCAGCCTCGACCATTTCCATCGGCTTCGGCTTCAACATCAGTCAACTGAGCAGCAAGAAATTGGTGATCAATTCTTCTCCCCATTCTTTTCTTCTGCAACTTTGAATGACCTATGATGTGTGTATGAGATGATCACTTCTGTAAATGTGTTGAATCAAACTTAACTTTCTGAATTCAATACAAATGATAATTGGTACTGAAATTAGCCACAATCTCTTATAGCTCTATCCAGTGAATGCAAATCTAGGATTTACTGCTGGATGAACTTTGTTTTGTGATGCCTGTTCTGAATCTGTTGGTGTTCTATGTGGTTTGTGGATGATCAGTTGCATGAAATTGGTGTATTGGGATGCTGAACTCCAGTTCTAGTTGTCTTGGATAAAACCCTATGTTGCACTAATTGATATTTTCTTTTTACTGATACCTGGTTTATCCTGTTGTGTGCTGCTCAATTCTCCTGAATGTATTGCTGACGCAGTGTCGAATTGAATTGAGGCTTGTCCCGTGTTTTGCTCTGCTCTAGTAGAACTACCTTTGTGTAATAATCTGAGTTCATTGAAAAGTTCTGGAGCATCTCGAGTTGAAGTAAGTCTTGGTATCTCCTGTGAAGTTCTGTGATTGATATTTGTGTTTAAACTCTTGTAATCAATCTCTTGAGTCACTTGTGTGGTTTTGGGACAGCTTTCTGTTTGCTCAGTGATCTTTTGCGTTGTAATGTTATGTCAAGTTGAGATATTAAAAGATCAATTCTTGTTGTCTTAAACATCTTGGCTCTTTGAAGAAGTTGTTCATTTGCAATTGTGTTCGCTGTTGAGTTAGTGGTCGTGTTGTATTGATTGAATATATTATGGTTGTAGCTGAAGGAGTGGGGTTGCTATTGATGACCTGTGTTATCTTTACATGCATGTTCGTTGATATCGTCGATGGACGCAATCGTTTTAGTTGCTTTCGCCTTTCTCTTGCGAGACTACTAAACGATTACGATTCTATCGCTTGTACTCATGACGACATGTATAGACCTAACACTATGGTCGCGATGTGACTACCTCTCTTTTTCTCATTTCTTCAGATATTTTCTCTCTTTCTTTCGTCTGTTTTAGTTTATTATCCATCAATTTAGTTTAGTTCTTCACGTTTCGTTTCTCTAGTCCCTGTGGAAAGAACGACTAGAATAGTCGCCTTACTGCATCGTCCTCGTTCTATTGCGAGACGGTTTAGGCCGATATCACACAGCCACACAAGCTCACGACCAAATCTTTGGCCTCAACAACCAGCAAACATAGACCAGGTAACCTCATTCAAATACCAACCTGCCTCATTCAAACACGACCTTTCTAAACTCATTGGACTAGACACCAAAAAACGATGCTCTAGGCTAGCCTCCTGACGGTCTCAAAAATTATATTTAACATATTATTTTCAAATATAATTATCTGATAATTAATATTAAAATAACAATATATTACTAGATATAACAATTATCTTTATTAAATGTTGCATCTGATACTCTGACAATATATCACTGTACTGTAATCTCAATTAGTAGTTGACTCGAATTTGACCTCAAAACATTTTCACAAAAAACAGACAACTTTCAACCTAAGAATCTTGCAACCTTTTTTTTGTGTTCATCTGAAAATGGGACTATCCTGAAGAAAAGAACACGAGAGATTCTTCAAACTTTTTATCTTTAGAAAGGACCCATTTCAAGTTGTGGTGATTTTCTCTATTCATACTATCGCAATTACATGTCCTAATGATGTCGTTATATAAATGGTGATCAAAAACCCGCTGCCTTCTATGTGACAGATCGCTAGAGGTTACTAGTCGTCCAAGAGAAACACGTGCTTGAGGTTGTGGTCAAAGAAATGGGACAAGCCCCTGTCTGTGGTCGTGGTCATCACAGTCAAAGAAGGTGGAGTGGCCGTGTAGTCGTCTCCTTTCTTCTTCTTCCTGCTTTCTTCTTTTCCCTCTCTCTGTGTTTCTTCTCCTCCCTTCAATCCCCACCCCCAAATTGCCTCCCTCCCACGCGACCCCGCGGCCCTTCAATCCGTCCCCGATGCGGCACGTCTGCGCCGTGTCGCCGATTTCCACCCCCGCCACCAAACGCCGCCACTCTTCAAACCCTAGATCTACATCCGACCCCGCAGTGCCGCCATCCACTCTGGCGACACCTCCATCTCCCTCCAGCCACCTCTCCTCCTCCACCTGTTACACTGCGCCTCCACACGCATACACGCATCCATGCACCGCCACTCCAGATCTACTGGATCTAAGCCGCCAGCCGCGATGACTACATGCCCACTCTAGCTTCTTCAACCGCGATGGTCACGATCACAACTAGGTGCTCCTCCACCTTCTTCGACCATGAGCTGAGGTCCCTGTCCTTCAGAAATTGTGGGTCATTTTTGCAATTAATTTTTTAATCTGGGTTATTTATAAAAAAAACTCCACATTCAGCTAAAAAATTCTCAACAACAACCAACAACTTCTCATCATACCCACGACCAAACAAATCATTTACTTTTCTCCTGCTTCTACTACCAACATCTACTCTCGCCAACACTAACGACCAAACCTTTCCCTTCCACGACCACATCTCGCTGTACGACCATCATGTGCACAAAAAATAGAAAACTATGCTTTGACCATCATCAAGCCAACCAAAACTGTTCATCTCACCGCATGCTATTCTGATCCTCACCTGCCATATCAAACCAATCGTTCCAACCCAACAATTCTTCTACTCCTCATCATCCACTTAAAAAAAATACTCATTCAACCCGATAATCTCAACAATAAAACTATTTCTTCAATACCCGCAGCAACGCGCGGGCCCCTGGCTAGTTATTATTGTTTATTTGACTAGATGGTGCAAAACATGGCAGTCCCCTGCTACAGTCGTAGGGATCCTCTCTACACATTGGTGTGCGTAGAAGTCAATGAAATGATCTCTTAAGAATTTTATGCTTCATAGTGGTAGCACATTAGATTCGGAGCCCACACCACCTTTTGACGACGACAAGTAGAAGAAAATTAGTTGAAAAACCAATTCTTAATCAACAACCACAGATCATTACTACTGATTTCAAGACCTAACAGCAAATAAACCAAGGTACGGTCCGATATTTTGAACACCGATCAATATGAGGAGTATATCTATGATATTTTGTTGAATTGTAGAAATTAGTAATTTCCCAAGCTAAAGATACCACAAAAACTCGAGGAAAAAAAAAGCAAACTAGAACAAAACTGATATTTAAAAAATTCTGACAACCATACTCTTGATCACAACTCACAAGGCTTCCAAAAACCAGCAATAGCATCATTGTCATCGACGCACCAAACAAATCTCTCATCCCAAACCATAAAATCTCACAAGTACAACTTTTATGTCAACTATCGAGTTTTTCTATAAATAACCCAGATTAAAAAATTAATTACAAAAATGAGCCACAGTTCAAAAATTTTACAAAAATAGACCGCCATGTCAGCATGTTGAATGCTGGGCACTCGACAAGTAGTCTGTCGCGTGGAAATTGGCTTGTCGAGTACCGAGCACTCCTCTTGTCAAGTGCTGGGCACTCGACAAGCCTCTAGTCGATTTGCCAAAACTCGACCAGAGGCTTGTTGAGTGCCCAGCACTCTACAAGTCCTCTGCCTCCACCACACAGAAGTCAAAATAAAAAAAAATTGGAGATTTTCTTATGGATAGTGAATTTTTTTCTTTTTTTTTCCAATTTTATTTCTTGTCATAAATATTTTTGTCCATGATTTATAGGAATACTATACAAATTTTTTTGAGAATTCTTCATGATAATTTTGTGATTTAACGGATGTGGTAATCCAGTTAGCACCTAATTGGAAATATGCACTAAATATCACCTCTAATAGAAAGTATATATCTAAATCAAGTGGTAAGATAAGATTCCAAAATGCACATAAAATGATGGTTTGACCGAGGTATATTTAGTGAGAATTGCCTAGTGCGTACGCATGTAGTTAAGTGGAGATATATTATTGAAAACAGAGAAAGTACATTAGTAAGCGAGCAACACTGAAAGAAATTAAGCATGGAAATCATCTAGAAGGGCCAACGACAGGGAAAGCTGCAAGGAGGCTTTGGTTCCGATTTCAAAGTATGATTAGCTTTGCGACTGTGCTCCAATCTTTGTTCCTCCATAAGTCAGTCTGATGTGAAACGCCATTCGGCCTCACAGTACGGATCGACCTCATCTGGACCCCAATTCTCTACGAGACCAAAGCTCCTGCGGCGAGCCTTTACTTCTTGTAGAAACTTTACACGTTCCTTGGCTTCCTCCGACATCTCAATATCAATCCACTGAACAAAGTTGCACTTGCGCTCGTAAATCTGAGGAATACATGTGATAAATCAATAGATCAAATAGTGTAGAAGAGAAAAATAAGAATAGTAGAGCACTCACATCAGTTCACCAAGGGTACTTGGACATCGCGCATCCGTAGAACCTCATCCGAAGCGATCGTTCATCTGCGGACATGTGCACCATGCACATCTTGTTGTAGTGGCAACGTGGTGGAAGCTCATATAGCTCCATATCCTCATCCTTGGTTACTCCAGAGGACTAACCAAAAGCAGCCATAAGATCAAACAAGGAGTAATTACCTGTGAGTGTCATGAGGAAGTAGATAGGTTAAGTGCAAAAATGAGGGGGGGATACACTTCATATTTGTAGGCCGGAGGCAGGGACTTATGAAATGGTGGAGAGGCATTTTTCGTTGGGCACGAGGTTTTATGATGGAAAGGTGAAAAGATGGAAAAGTTGAGGTGACAACTCGGGCTGCTCTCTGTCTTGAGAAGTTGATGTGAAAACTCAAGCAGGATGTTGTCACAGAAAGTTGCAAGGTCAATTGTTTTATAATTCGTACCAGATTTTTGGAATATTCCGACATTCATATCTTTTAAATTGTAACTTAGATTGACAATTCGTTTTCACCATTTGAACAATGAAGTCAAAACAATAAGATTGCCAAAAATGAATCATTAATCATAGTTACATATCTCAAAATGACCCAGCACAATTTAATCCAGAAAATAATGCATTTACTAAAATAAATAATATAACACATTAAAAAAATAAAGGTATTAGCACATGTTTGCTATGGGTTCGGACGACCCCTCTTATGCCCATGCATATCTCTCTTAAAAGGTGATGGTGAATATGGATCAGGTGGCACATGCAATCACCGCCCAACCGTGGTAGAAGGACCATGCCGCTCAGTATCTGCATGGCCCTGAGATGGTTGTGTCAGTGGAGGGGGATCTCCGATCTCGCTCGGTGTAACTCATTCGATTGGTAATACTGATGTTCATGAGGGTCCTATATCCCTAGCATGCTCGAGACCCAGTCCTCATTGTTTCGCTGATGTGCTACCCACTCGGCCTCGTCCCCCTGTGGAGCATACAAGTCAGGATCGTCATGTTGATACATCTGGTTGTGGGTGGGCTCCCCCCAAGGTACTGTGTGTCCTAGGGCCATCTGCTCAATACGAGCCTGGTCCCAAGACTCATCAGTTGCAAGCCTATCCGCCAACGCCCTACTAGCAAGGCCCTGGGCTTGACGGATGTCATCCTCATCGTCCAAGTTATCTAAAGTGGGAGTGCGATGTCTCGATGAGCCCCCAATATGCATATCTCCACGTCAAATAGTGTGCATCAATGATGTACAACGAAACCGAGATGGGCCAGCGGACGTACCCGGTACGTCACCTCCCCAAGTCGACGATGTGCCGCGCTGACTGGGTCGTGCCGATGAAGTACTCTGTTGAGCACCATTCAGGCTAGGCCTAGTTGACATCGGGCTAGGTGGCTGGGCCCCTCTCTAGTGTGGAACAAATGCGTCTGTCTTATGGCCACAGCTCAAGTCAAAGACGAGTCACCGTGTTTCAATGTTGATGGAACGTAGAGTGCCACGCAGCTCCATCTAAAACTGTCGTCCTCCCCGAGCAAGGCCAGACAATAGGAAATGAGTCTGCCTCTCGATGGCCACTACTATGTCAACCTGCACATGCAAAATTACTGTGGGAACTCTGAAAAAAGATAAGATAAGAGACCAACATAAGGATCCAGTCGACACGAACATACCAAGCGATGGATCCGGCCCGAGAACTCAACATCAAGGCCTGATCGGAGACTATCTTGATGTGATAGTTGTGTTGGCGAAGGTGGGGGCACACGAGCAAGTAACGTACGGGTGCGCGGCACGTACCATTCAAGATAAGCCTGGTACGTCGCAGGATCGTACGGATGCTCCTCCACAACAACATCAGTCGCTGCATGGTCCTCCCACTCGTCGACCCATTTGGCATTCTTGCTCTGCCAATTGTCGGAGTGTTTCCCTTTACGTGTTTGTCTACAAAAAGTAATGAAATGCACATAAATGCAAACAAATAAAGAAATGTTCAGTACGTAACTGAGATATAGAAAATGTTGCCGACATACATGTGAATCTCCCACGGGAGATGGCATTGTTGATTTCTTTCTGGGGGCGGTATCTGCTGGTGTAGCCCAAACTGGCGCATCCTCTACTATATGTGAGAAAACCATGTGTCAGCGCATCAGCCAACAGTCCTGGCCCGCGGTGCACTACCAGGAAATGCCATGCAGTGCAATCTGAAATATGTGCTCAGGTGTCCATGGTCTCCATATAATGCGTGCGTCTAGCAGGAGATCAAACTCTCCCTGGTACGCCACGTAGCAGCGGTGAATCTGGGACGATGACCACCTAGGCTGACCTCCCAACCAACGGGCTCCCATGGTGGGTCGATCAACCCAATCCTCGTAGTCCACGGGCGCACCATAGGAATGGATGGGCCGCTCCAAATGCGACCGACCAATGGGGAAGTGCTCCCATGACCACAGCTGCAGCAATACAGGGAATGCGGACAACAATGACCCGGCCGAGGTCCTGGAACATGCCTCACACTACCCCCTGTATGTCGCACATAATATTTCCATCGCCCAGTTGTAACGTGGCATGGCCCCTGGGTCCGCATCAATGATACTCTACACCAGGGGAATGAACCACGTGTACATAGTGTCACTGTGCGTCGAAGGGAACATAATATATTGTAGCGTAACTAGCAAGTAGGCAAAAAAATGCCGCCGAACTAAATCACCCGGGGCATCATGGGGGCATTCACAGTAGCGTGTTAGAAATCTATGGGGGACATCACGTTTAGATGCCGGGATCTCATCACCGTGGTTACCAATATGGAATCGGAGGTGCATCTACTCCTGCCAATCTACGCGTGCAGGCCGGGGGACGATGGGATGTCCACTGGCAGGTACACCAAGCAGCATGGTCACATCCTCTAGCATGATCGTCATCTCCCCCCAGTGAAAGTGGAAAGTGTGCGTCTCTGGACGCCATCGATCTACCAATGCGGTGATCAATGACCTATCCAGCGTGATATGTTGACCTATCTGTAGCATACGAGCAAATGGCAATAAACCTGCATCCCAAAGGATGGGGATGTATGATGAGGACATCACTTCTGAGGATACACACACCAACCAAAATCATCCGCTTGTTACACAATGACCCATAACGCGCAGCAAAGCCCGATTGTTGCATTGCCAGGTGAACTCGTTCCTAAGTTTATATATATATGGTTTTGTGAATGGTTTACTATCTAATAGTGATAATATTGTGCTTAGGAATCATGGAGAGGACCAGGAAGGACACAAGGACCAGCAAGGAGCCCAAGTCGAGCTGGAGTCCGGGATGGATTCGAGTTGGAGTCCGGTTCGGCCATCCAGGAGCAGCCTGCCTTCAAATGACCATAACTCCCTCATACGAAGTCTGATTGGGACATTCTTATAGTCCACGGAGAAGCCCACGACGAGATCTTTCTAATGGATCTAGTACCACATCCAAATTCCTTCTGGATATCTGGCAATTTACAAAACAAGTTTCGATCAGATTCTGATTGGACCTAGTCGGTGCTGCGTCACCTTTTTGGTTGGGTCAAATCCCGTGTATTGAGTTTGAGTCCGAGTAGGGAAAGAGTCCATGTCGGTTTCAGGTTTCCTTACCTGGCCACCGATCTCTTTTACCTCCTCTATATAATCATACTGAACCATTAGGGTTCTACGGGTTTTGTTTAGTCATAGTCTTTCCTTCGTGAAGCTATTGAGATATTCTTCTTGATCGGCTAGATCAACATCAATATCTGTATTCGGAACCTCAACTCTTTTTCGTGATTCAATCTATATTTGCAATTTCAGATTGCTTGTTTATCTTGTTCTTGCTTGTTCTTCGATTGCTTGCAGGAATATATCTTCGTGATCAGGTCGATCGTGCTTCTAGTTCGGTTGATAACAATCCGAAGTTGGTTCAGCGATTGCCAGGGCGTATCAGTCGTGTACGGTTGGTAGCCGGATCGTGAGAGTCGTCTTCACAAATCGATAGTTCTTGTTCTCATCAAAAGATCGGACCGCCCGTGTCGCATCAATGTAGCCCTCATGGAGAGGCCAGTAGTCCACGGGAGCACGCACTACAAACTGCTCTAGGTCCCAGCCCTCGGACAACATGCGGCCACGATGTCCACGATCATATATGTTGGTGAGTAGCTCTGGAAGATCTCTATCCTCGTCGGCCATATCTGTGAAAAGTTTGATCTATTAGTGCAAAAAATGAAGCATTGACATCTCAACTCAACACGAAAATAAAATACAACATGAAGATAGCATACAACATGAAAATAAAATAACATACAACATGAACCATTAAACCATTAAAATGTCCACATGACAAAATAAAATAACATACAAATTACAATCATCCAGTGGAAATTCGAGTCTAACTCGGCCGATGATGCTTGAGTTTATTACAAAGTTTCGTTGAACACATACAACATAGCTAGGTCAATGGTCCGGGTACATTCAAACAATCCTTCCTACTATGTCCGAGCTGTCTGCAGATCGAGCATTGTATGTATCTCTATTCTTGATATGACTTATTCACTTTTCAATTATCCTTGTGTATCATGTATATTGGTTGTCATCAATCACCAAAAAGGAGAGATTGTTGAATCTTGAGCCCTAATTAGGGTTTTGGTGATCAATGACACCAGAAATACACACGACTAACTCTTCTAATTGAGTTTAGGTCAAGACGTGGTGGAAAAAATACAGAGGCGATGAATGAAGACCGTCAAAACCTCTTAAAGCGTGGACGACAATGAAACTCAGAATGAGGGCAAAACAAAATAGAAAATTGAGCAGTACACATGTTTCTTTTTGATATTTTCTAATATATATGGTCGTACTATTAAGAGGGGTCTCAGAACGAGTATCTTGATCAAACACATTGTTTTGAAACCAAAATTACATTTGCATATAGCCCAAAATTGATTTTGAGTGAAGATTTCTAAGTCCTGTTTTCGTTTTGCACAGGCCGAACATTATCTATGATTAGCGGACATTGTCTGGCCAGTACAAAACTCGTTAAGCATTGTGCAAAATGAAACTAGAGACAAATGGATCCGTCTAGCTGTATCTGTCCAGAGCTAAGCGGACTTTGTCCGATATGAGCGGACATTATCCGCCATGTACAAATCCTGTCTTGAGCTAAAACTCGAAAAGTGAACCAAAGACATCTGCATCTATCTGGAACTTTTGTCCGTATTCGATGAAATTTGGTAAAAAATTCATCATGTGACTTGTGAAAGTCCCAAAAGGATAAAATAAAAAATGCACATGTGTGTTCCCTGTTAAAACAATTAAATTTGATCACTGATCGAGTCCCTTGGTTGAGTCAAACTCAGATTTAGGACTCGAACTGGTACTGATTGAATCTGGATCGGATTCGGACTGGTTGAATGCGGTTCGGATTCGGGTCTGGTTGAATGCGAATCAGACCCGTTTTTAGCCTAAACACACACATATTCAGTTTTAGTCCGAACAAAAGTTATCTGTAGCCTGATTTTTTTATTTAAATAAGCAAAAGTCTATCTCATATTCAAATTCAAAAAGGGGATAATCTCTATCTTTATCTTTTTGTTTATTTAAATAAGAAAATATATCCTATTTGAATACAAATCCCCTAAATATCTCTGGTTGTTGGATGGTTCCAACCAACATAGAGTCTCTATAAATAGTGGGGGTGTTAGCCTTTGAAAACACAGAAGCAATTCCAGGGCAGCGACAGAGGTGCAGGGCAGAGGGCAGAGGGCACAGGAGGACAGAAAAGGAGGCTCAGCAACTCTTTTCCTTATGCCTTCCGAAGATCCAATCAAGCAAGCTTTTGAAGATGGCCATGGGTGAGTCTTGTTCATCCGCATATGCATAAACATACATCATGCATCATATCAGAGGAGGAAGCCTTGTTCGTGGTGCTCGTGCTAGCCATTCATGAAGATCAAGAGAGCATGGAGCAGTTTTGAAGGTCCCGATCAACTGTGCGAGGGAGCTCGAAGTCGATGAGTGCCCCAAGATTGAACTAGCATTTGATCAGATCCTTATTGCCGTGTACGAACGCGCATTCGATCTGGTCTATAATGCTGTTTGATCGAAACAGTGCCCCAAGATTGAACTAGCATTTGATTAGATCCATATTTCCATGTACGAACACACATTCGATCTGGTCTATAATGTTGTTTGATCAAAACAATGCCCTGATATTGAACTAGCATTTGATCAGATCCATATTGCCGTGTATGAACGCGCATTCGATTTGGTCTATAATGCTGTTTGATCAAACCAATGTCCTGAGATTGAACTAACATTTCATTAGATCCATATTTCTATGTACGAACACACATTCGATCTGGTCTATAATGTTGTTTTATCGAAACCTTGTCCCGAGATTGAACTAGCATTTGACCAGATCCATATTGCCATGTACGAACTCACATTCGATTTGGTCTATAATGCTGTTTGATCAAAACCTTGTCCCGAGATTGATTTAGCATTTGATCAGATCCATATTGCCGTGTACGAACGCGCATTCAATCTAGTCCATATTGATGTTCGATCAAAACCTCTTAAGTCTACTTTCGAGCAGGAGATTGAATTAGCTTTTGATCAGATCCATATTGCTGTGAACGAGCGTGCATTCGATCTGGTCCATATTGCTAATCAATCAAAATCAGTTAAGTGTACTATCGGAGGCATTGAAATTTCCCTTTCAACCAATGCGCCTTAAGTTGCACTTTCGGCTAGAAGAGATCTCTAAGGTGCAATTCGACCAAGGGGAAGGTTTTGTTCAGAGAAGAATTTCAGCTTGTTCCATGGGAGTAGATTGATAATAATTTCTGATCCAGAAGTCGGTTAGACCCCAAATTTTTATGGTGAATAGAGGACTCTGTGTGCAACCTCTCCACCGATTTTCAAGTCAATCAGAGGTCTCTAAAGTACAATTAGACCAGAAGAGAGACTCTGTCCAGAAGCTTGTTCACTTTACCCCATAGGAGATAGATCGATGATAACTTCTGATCCAGAAATTTGATCGATGCTAAATTTTTATGGTGAATAGAGGACTCTATGTGCAACCTCTCCACCTACTTTCAAGTCAATCAGAGGTCTCTAAAGTCTAATTCGACTAGAAGAGAGACACTGTCTAGAAACTTATTCACTTTGCCCCATGAGAGATAGATCAATGATAAATTTTGATCCCAAAGTCCGATCGGCCATAAACTTTTATGGTGAATATAGAACTCTATGTGCAACCTCTCCACCAATTTTCAAGTCAATTAGAGGTGGCTAAAGTCCAATTCAACCAAAGGAAAAACTCTGTCTAGAAGCTGGTTCACATTGTCCCATGGGAGATAGACCAACGATAACTTCTCATCCAGAAGTCCGATCGACCCCACATTTTTCTGGTGAATAGAAAACTTGAAGTGAAGCATGTCCACCAATTTTCAAATCAATTAGAGGTTTGTAACATCTAATTCGATCAGAAGAGAGACTCTGTCTAGAAGAAAATTCAGCTTGTCCCACAAGAGAAGATCGATGATAACTACTGATCCAGAAATCCGATCGATCCCAAATTTTTATAGAGAATAGCAGGTTCATGTTGAAGGGTTTCCTCCAAGTTTCAAGACAATCAGAGGCTAGAAAGTCTTCCATCCAATTAGTTGAAGAGGAGCTAATGCAATAATTAATCTATCTGAAGCTGTCAAGACAAGTCAAAATCCTACAAAGTCCTTGATGGATATTCCAATGGGCTGTCTGTAGGATCAAGGATGCCGACTAGAAGGGGGGGTGAATAGGAGGCTTTAAAAACTTTTCTGCTAAAACAATTTTTGGAAGATATGAAGGAAAACCGAGTTTTCACAAAAGGGTCTAGAACTATCTAAGATCAAGTTGCATTCAACAAGATAGAAAATGAAATCCAATATACAACAAAGAGTAAGCGGAAGCAAATAAGTCAAGGTAAATATAAAGTGTGCAAGAGAGAAACAAGTGAGACAACAATTTTTACCGAGGTCTCGGAGACTCGCCCATCTCCCCTACTCCTCATTGAAGCACTCACGCGTGAGCCTCGCCTCTATATCCACGAAGGATATCTCCACTCCGGTTGCTCCTTCTCCACTCTAGATAGACGAGCACCAATGCCTTCCACAAGTCTTTGCCGGCCTCTCTGACAAACTCTAACGGAGAGATCGCGACTCTCCTCCAACAACCGTCTAGGCGATGACGATCACCAAGAGTAATAAGACGTACACCACTTGAATAAATCAAGTGCTAGAAGCTCAAATGATGCAAATGATTTTTCTCGGAGGATCTCTCACAAACACAATAGATGAATTTTGATCAAAAGATCAAGACTTTAATGCTAGAAGACTTGGGCTCAAGTGTATATCAAATATGGCTCTAACACTTCTCTTTTCAAATTGCTCTCAAGCTTTTGACTCAAATCTTAACTCTAGATGCAAGAGAGTGAGTGCAAGGAGCTAGGCTAGCTTTTTCACAGAATTTCTGAGTTGATGAGCTACCAATATATAGCCCTCACAACGAAACTAGCCGTTTGCAAGAAACTGAGTAAATTTTGTACAGGCCGTCCAGCCATGCCGGACAATGTCCAAACAGTACATTTCAATAGTGACCATTACTCACAACTGCAAACTTGTCAGTTACCATTGAACCAATTTTGTAAAGGCCAGACAAATCGTCTCTTGTCCGGACAAAAAACACGGACAGACGTATATGTCTCTGTTTCACTTATGCTCAAGGCTTAAAATTTTATACTTGTCGAACATTGTCCGGCCATCACAGACAATGCCCGGTCAGTTCCAGACAGATGTACCCGCACATATCTGTTTGTCTCTAGTTCCATTTTGTACAAAACTAAATGATTTGTACTAGCCAGACAATGTCCACTCATCACAGACAATGTCCGGCCTGTGCAAAACGAAAACAGACTTAGAAATTTTACTCAAAATCAATTTGGGGCTATATGCAAATGAAATTTTGGTTTCAAAACAATGTGTTTGATAAAATTTCTCGCCCCTGTTAATAGTACGACCATCTAAAATTAAAAATTATCAAAAAGAAATGTGCATACTACTCAATATCTTGTCCTCATTCCGAGTTTCGTCGTCATCCATGCTTTGAGAGGTTTTGACTGTCTTCATTTTCCGCTCTTATACTATTTCCACCACGCCTTTACCTAAATCTCAATTAGAAAGGTTAGTCACGTGTATTTTGGGCGTCATTGATCACCAAAACCCTAATTAGGGTTCAAGATTCAACAGGTACGACCATGACCAGTTTGAATACTGATGCGACCACTTTGTTTATTCTGTGCGACCACGACCAAGTATAGATTTCAAATCTTTCCTCCAATTCAGACAATCTACACATGTTTTCTAGCAATGAAAGAGGTGAATGAGCATTAGTGCAATATGATATGAATGCATTTGAGCTTCCACACTAGATCAATTCAAGCTACTAGTTTCCGACCCTCTTAATAGTACGGTCAAACTAGTAAAAAGAATCCTATCAACTCGGTCTATCTCCAAACACTGAGACCGATAAAATCCTAAGAAAATGATCCTTAATCTTTGATTTTACCTTCGGTGAAGCTTGACCTCACTCAAGGTGACTCATATCAATATTATTCTCCATACACCCTTGCTTTCTTTTATTTCGTAATTCATTTTGAGACTACAACACATATACTCATTAAACAACGTTAGTCTCATAGTTAGGTTGTCACCAAAATAATTAGCACAAGCTTGATGCAGTGATATGATGATGCAAACACGGATGACTAATATGATGAGCTCCCCCTCAACATATGCATTGATATGAAACCACAACAAAGGAGACATCAACTTCAAATCCAAGGTAAGAAAGCTCCAAAGTGAGGGGTTTAACAAACAACTATTCAAATATTTCTACTGAATCAAAGTTTATCCAAATTTTCTACCCTTTTATATGTATACTTATGTATACTGGCACACCCGCAACACGATAAAGGGACCAATTTCCCAGAAGAGAGATCTTCTCGGCGAAACAAAATGGCACGCCCGGTGGGACATGGTTCTCCTCTCATCTTTGTTGTGCTCTGATGGTCGTCTGACTCACTTCTACATGCCCTATGTCTTTCATCCATCATGCATATGGCTGCTTGTCTATAGAGTGCATGCATTCCATTCATCATGCAGCTCATTTGTAGAGTGCATATATGCGATGATGCATAAGTTGATCAAGGAATTCCTTTTTGCAGTTGAGTCCTTCCTCAACAAACTTTCTCACACAGATGAAGAAGTTCTGATGGTTTAGTTCGGGACATTGCCTCCGGTGGCAATCTTCAAGTATAGTTACATGACCTACTTCCACCAGACTCAAGAGCCTGTGGAGTTCCAGGTGACGGATTCGAAGAAGGCACATAAACGTGCCTCTACTAATGCCAAGAAAGAGCGTTGCGCCTTGATGGTAGAAGCACACAACCTTCTGAAGAATGCTGTCATCGCTGACATTCAAGGTGACATTCAAATTTCTCAGTGTCTTTGTCAGTAAGGCATCAACAAGTAGCATCATGCCACTTCTCTTCGTATGGATGCTCTGCTCATTGGTCCTGCACTGCCTACTCCAAGCATGCAGCGCACTGAGATTGAGTTATTCAATGCACTGGAGAATGCCTCTTATAATCTACAGAGGCAGATGTCATTTGCTCGCCATGCCTTCAATCCTAACAGGCTATGCAATCTCAGAAGGAAGTACCGCAAGGTGAGTGCCTTGCAGGAGCAACTTGGTGCCCACATCGCCCGCATTGTTATTCCCAAAGAGGACTAGTTGCTTGGCGTGAATGATCTCATTGACAGGACTTGTCGATATCCCTATATAGTGACGGCGCAATACGACTTATTCCCTGACTAATGGGTAATTTGGAATGGCAAGATAAGGATTTACTGAGACTTGCCATCATGAGGGAATTTTGGAGGCCCCATTCGACCAAGCAAGCAAGAATGCCTAGTCCGACGGGCTTTTTCACCCCCAAAGTTAAGGTAACTGGTTGGGAGTCATGCTTCCATGTTTCTACGGAGGCTGGCCCATCTAGTACTGATAACAAGTTCGCGGTGTTACAGATATAGATCAGTCCATGGTTTGTTCTGATTTTCACGGCGTAGGATGGAGATAACTGGATCCGTGCAACCTGATGAATGACACCGCCAACCACCGTCTCTATTATGGCAACCTGCGACACTCGATTCACCCAACCACACGCTTCGATCCCTTTGTCGTGTCAACCTTGAGCTCTGATACCAACTGATACGGATCGGTCCGCGGTTTGGCCCGATCTTCACGGTGTAGGATTGGAGATAACTGGATCCGCGCAACCTGATGAATGACACCGCCAACCACCATCTCTATTACGGCAACCGGCGACACTCGATTCACCTAACCACATGCTTCGATCCCTTTGTCTACTCGCTCACATGGAGTAAACGTGTTCTTACAATCACCGAGGCAATCACAAGAACGACAGAGACAAGAATTCTCAGATAATTCCCAATTCTAAGAGAGTGAAAATGCTTCACTCAAACCCTAGAACAAAGAAGTGTTTTATTCTAAAAATTCTCATTCTGCTTATTACAAGATAACACTTGCCTATTTATAGGCTACAAAGCTCCTTGCTAACTCATCATGAGTTGTATTTTCTTACAACTCATTACGGGTTGTCATGGTGCATTTTACAACTAGTTTACAACTCAACAGAGGTTGTAAATTTGAACTTTACAACTCATTTCTTTTTGACCAAGAAAGTGGTTGTAAAATTCAATTTTACTACTATTAATTCTTGTCCAAGAAAGAAAATAGCTAAGCGATGAAATCAGCGTTGATGTTGACATATGCGATGACCTCATGTGTGCTATAGATGTCCTCATCATCTTCCCCCTCTTGGAAAGGAGTCGTCCTCGACTCTGTTTCTTCTGATACCAACTGATATGGATCGATCTGCGGTTTGACCCGATCTTCACAGTGTAGGATTGGAGATAACTAGATTCGTGCAACCTAATGAATGACACCGCCAACCACCTCTCTATTACGGCAACCTGCGACACTCGATTCACCCAACCACACACTTCGATCCCTTTGTGTGGCCTTTTCTGGATAGGAATGAAAACAACAACTATAGTAGCTAAAAGGTAAAATCCTACCGTGTCAGCCTTGAGCTTTGATACCAACTGATACGAATCGGTCCGTGGTTTGTTCCAATCTTCACGGTGTAGGATGGAGATAACTGGATCCATGCAACCTAATGAATGACACCACCAACCACCGTCTCTATTACGACAACCTGCGACACTCGATTCACCCAACCACACACTTTGATCCCTTTGTTGTGTCAACCTTGAGCTCTGATACCAACTGATACAAATCGGTCCACGGTTTGGCCCGATCTTCATAGCATAGGATGGAGATAACTGGATCCGTGCAACCTAATGAATGACACCGCCAACCACCGTCTCTATTACAGCAACCTGCAACACTCGATTCACCCAACCACATGCTTCGATCCCTTTATCGTGTCAACCTTGAGCTCTGATACCAACTGATACAGATCGGTCTGCGGTTTGGCTCGATCTTCACGGCGTAGGATTGGAGATAACTGGATCCGTGCAACCTGATGAATGACACCGCCAACCACCGTCTCTTATTACGGCAACCTGCAACACTCGATTCACCCAACAACACGCTTCGATCCCTTTGTCTACTCGCTCACGTGAAGTAAACGTGTTCTTACAATCACTGAGGCAATCACAAGAACGACGGAGACAAGAATTCTCAGATAATTCCCAATTCTAAGGGGGTGAAAATGCTTCACTCAAACCCTAGAACAAAGAAGTGTTTTATTCTAAAAATTCTCATTCTGCTTATTACAAGATAACACTTGCCTATTTATAGACTACAAAGCTCCTTGCTAACTCATCATGAGTTGTATGTTTTTACAACTCATTACGGGTTGTCGTGGTGCACTTTACAACTAGTTTACAACTCAACAGAGGTTGTAAATTTGAACTTTACAACTCATTTCTTTTTTACCAAGAAAGTGGTTGTAAAATTCAATTTTACTACTATTACTTCTTGTCCAAGAAAAAAGATAGCTAAGCGATGACATCAGCGTTGGTGTTGACATATGCGATGACCTCATGTGTGCTATAGATGTCCTCATCAGTTCCGAATGAGGTTTCTGCTCCCATTGCTGACATGGTACAACAATAACTCCAACAAATGCAAACCCAAATAAAGAGTCTACAGGAGCGGTTGCGAGGTCGTGACATGCCTGATTCCTTCTCGCAACTTAGAAGGAGTTCGGGGCATGACACCTCAAGACGCCGTCCTTAGCACATGCACCAGACTTGGGCGCCTCGTCAAAGGCCTTCACCTAAATTGACTTTCTAGCCTAGACAAGCCCCACTTCCACCTCGTTGGAACCAGTGGTCTCGTTGGCCAGAGCAGTCACCACGTGTCCAGCAACAATGGCATGTGCGGACTTCTCCACTTGCATCGACTTCATCTCGGCAAGGCAGGGGCTCTTTGCAAGCACCTACTTCACCTAGAAAGCAAGTCGACTTGCCATCTCAAGCAAGATGCACTTGGATGCCTCCTTCTCAACCTCCTCCTCTTCTTCCAACACCACTTGGCCTGCCCAAGGTCCCTCATGTCCCTACGTTCAATAAATGCAAGCGTGATCGGCATAGGAGGAACTGTCGCGCCAAGAGTTGGAGGATCTTATACTGAAAAATGTACAAGTTCATGTTCGGCCTGATGGCAGTATCCGTCCTAATGATGAGAACATTATGTTCCGCATCTCTCTAATGCTAGAATAGAATCAGAGGTATCACTACCTTTTTGACCGTCTAGCTCCAAGGCAGCATCATGATCAACTAGCTGAAGATGTTCCAAGCCCAAGCAAGCAAAAGGAGAAGGTATCATCTCTATCATCTCTGTTAACCATTACAGGAACGTCATCTCAGGGTGCAGGAGTTCCCAAGCAAAGATGACTCTGATCGGTCATTCTCCCCTCCGAAGTTGTGCAAGTTCAAGCTCCTTTAACCACTGCAAAAGAAGAAGTTGATCCCTCAAATGATGTTATCATGAAGGAAGCACCACCAGAAGCTGTGATGACTCCTCCCCAAGAGACTATAGAAGCTCTTGCACTAATGACTGAGGTGTCAACTACTCAAGTCATTGGAGAAGATATCATGCCTTGCGGGATGGTGATATCTCAACCCGAGATTGAGACTGACTCTAACTGGAGGCCACCTCCTATTACTCAAGAGTTCTCGTACCCTTCGGATGAGGAGATTGTCCCAAACCCCAAACCTGTGGCATTCTTACCATGCTTGGGAGATGTCCATTCTCTGTCCAAGTCCAACAAGGGGCAAGAAGATCAAGATGCATCAACAAAAGAAGCAGTGGAAAAAGTTCCTTGTCTTCCTGTTACTTCCGGAAAAGATGCTGACAAGGGGCAATCTTCTCACCCTTATGTCAACATCACGTCCCTTCTTCCGGAGGATCCTACTCAATTACGGGAGGTTGCAACCCGATAAGGCATAGAGACTCGCTTGAGTACAAGGGCACGTCAAAGAGCTTCTAGTTCTATGACTGAGCCATCGCAAGACGATGTTGAATCTGATGCTGAAAGATGATCTTCTGACTCTAAGTCAACCTCTTTTCAGCAACTCCCTCATTCACACATTATTCCGATCTTGCTCCTTCCATTGCTTCTGATGAGGAACAATATCTTGGAATTGGTGTTGGTGATGACAACACTGCTCCAGTTAACATAGCTACAGGAAAAGGTGATCCAAGTGATGAAATCAATGCTAATGAAGAACAAGGGGCAGCTGCTGATCCTCCTACACTTGATCTTTCTATACGGCGTGCCTTTGAAGAACGAGATCGTGAGTACAAGAAGATGTTTGGTGAATTAGGAGCGAAGTTTGATTAGTTGATTGAAGCTCTGACAAATTCTAGTCATAGAGCAATACCATTAGATCTGCCCCAATCAATTTTTGATCCTCAAATAGTAGAGTTGGAGGCTGTTGCATGAGTCTGCCCTACAGACAGTGTTGAGCAACACGCTGCAATAGAAGGCGTCCCACCTCTCTTTTCAACCATTCCCACCATTGCTGCAAATGCTATACCAACACCTACTGCATTGAAGGATTGCCACAACTATGTGGAAGACTTAATAAATCAAAAATTGAAGTAGATCACGGTCGAGAAAGCTCCTCAAACTCCTAAAAACAAGCTTGAGAAGCCTTATGAAGCATGGCATGATTTAGTGCCCTTCCCGTATGGATGGCATCCACCTAAGTTCTGTCAATTTTATGGAACCGGCGATGCGAGGGAGCATTTAGCCTACTTTGAAGCAACCTGTGGAGACACTTCCAATAAGCCCTCACTTCTTCTGAGGCGGTTCTCAAGCTCCTTGACCAGCTCTATTTTCCATTGGTACAGGCGTCTTTTGATAGAATCTGTCCGCGATTGGATAGGCATGAAGAAACTTTTCAAGACACATTTCGTGACTATGCAAAAGGACATCTCAGCTTTGGAGTTGTCCCAAGTCAAGCAGAAGCCCATTGAGAAGATTGATGACTACTTGATCCGTTTCCGTGACAACTATGTGCGTCTCACTAGGGAAATGCATCAAGAAGAGGCCATTCGCATGTGCGTCCATGGGATGCAATAGCATTAGTCCATCGAAGTTTCAAGGCTGAGTCCAAGACCTTCAGTACTTTGGGTACAGCGGTAGCAGCAACCAAGCCTCCCAGCATCGGAGTCAAGGCAAAGGCGCCAAATAAATCCCACAATGCTGTGCATGCACCTACTACACATTTTAATGTTCCAATGTTGGGTTCAAGGCATGAACGCGCACCAAGACCACAGCGCCCAACTGTTCAAGGGACGTTGAAGAAGCAGTACATCTTCCGCTGAGAGCTGGTAAAGATATTCTTTGATCAACTGATGACACAACAGGCTTTGAACCTTCCCGAGCCAAGAAGGCCCGATCAGGTTGGGATGACAGACAATCCTTTGTATTGCCCATACCATCGGTATGTTGGGCATGCAATTGAAGATTGTTTTTCCTTCAAGGAGTGGCTTCAAAGGGCAATTGATGAGAAGCAGCTTACTATAGAGCCTCAAGCCATCAATCCCGAATATCGTACCGCAAACTGCACAATAGTATATGAAGGTCCTTCACCCATTCAAGCTGATGATGAAGATGGAGGCTTGTGGTTGCCACTTGAGCAAGTAGAGTACCAACTAGCCAATCATTGGCCGGTTTCAACTCTTTCAAAACAGGGAGGAAGACTGTGGGAGATGATGGAGCAAAGACGCCCATGACGTAAACTTCAGGAGCGCACTCAAGATCATGCTTCCACATCGGCGATCAAGTCACAAGTAAGGTGGAGATAACCTGACCCAAGTCACCGGCGTATGCCACCAAGATTTGTCCCTTTGTCAGAAGGAGACGAATCTTTTCCCCGACAGAGCCATGCTCTTCCTACTTTGGCACAATTCTTGCCTAAAGACTGGGGGCAACTCTCTGCACCAGTAGGGGAAACTGAACCTAAAATACCTTCACCTTCTTTAAACATTGCCTCGTGCAATGTGATTCTTGTAGGTTACAACTCCAATACATTTGACTCGGAGGAGATATTCACAGTGCAAGAACGTGAAGTACTTCGTACTGACGTTTTACCTACAGAAGTTCAAGTTGAAGAAGTCAACATGAACTTGCGAGGAGGCAAGGGCTGTCTTGAACCTCTCAGATCTCGACTGTACAGTGAAGAAAAAGAGAAGGCCTTACTCAATAAGACTGCCAATGTACCAAGTGGTGCTCCAGATGCCCGTGCTGCTGAAGAAGAGAAGCAAGCGCAACAGGCAATTGATTATAATATCATTGCACATCTAAAACGCATTCCTACACTCTTGAGTGTGTATGATGCTTTAATATTGGTGCCCAATCTTCAGCAGGCCCTTATTAAAGCGTTACAAGCTCCTAAGTTGTACAAAGTGGCAATGGCAAAGCACCTTCTTCTTTGCAACGCCACCGGCACAAATGAGGTCACCTTTTTTTATGAAGACAAGATTATAGAGAATGGCGATCACAACCGCCCTCTTTACATAGAAGGGAACATTGGAAGTGCTTACCTCCGACGAGTCTTGATTGACCCAGGATCATCGGTAAACATTCTTCCAATTCGAAGTCTAACTCGTGCAGGTTTCTGCTTTGAAGACTTGGAGAGCACAGATTTGATGATATGTGGCTTTGATAATCAAGGAAGGGCAGCTATGGGAGCAATTACTCTGAAGCTCCAAATGTCCACTTTCAGTTTCAAGGTGCGGTTCTTCGTCATCAAAGTGAACACTTCCTACTCCACACTATTGGGAAGACCCTGGATACATAAGTATCAGGTAGTTCCATCAACTCTGCATCAATGCCTCAAGTTCATAGAGGGAAATGGAGAGCAGCAAAGGATAGTTGCCAACACCAACCCATACACCTTCCAAGAGTCACATCTTGCATATGCGAAGTACTATTTTCCAAGTGGAGTTCCTGGGAAACAACAAGGAAGATTGACGCCAGCTGTAGATGCTCTGATCACGCCGAGTTCAACTCTTCCTACACAAGCGAAGTTCCTTATTGCACCATCTCTACCTGCCAAAAAAAGGGAGTTTGCAAAGCGTGCTTATAGGGGCAAGGATTCCAGTTGTGAAAAGTCATTTGCAGCTGTCCCTTACTTATATGACCCTTCAACCTCGGCAGAAAATTCTACATCAGCCCTGCGAAAGCAAGATTTTTTGCTCCATTACTGTTGAAGGCGGGAGCTCCTGCTTCATCTTCTCCTTTTACACCTATGTTGCTAACGTCAAAAGTGGAAGCATCACCAATGCTCCTTACCTCAAGCTTAAACGAAGCCAACTCGGCTCCACCATCTATTTCCTTAACTAACAAAAATGTTGCCGGTGCTAAGGAAAATTGCAAGTCAATCACGGCCCTGGATGAGTCCTCATCTCCTTTCATGTTTGATGCATGTGGAAAACCGGGAGTACAAATGGTTTTCATGCAAAAGTGAGAACTTGTCAAAAGAAGAATAAAGTAGTTAGAAAAGGCAGCAATAAGTGCCACTTTCAGGCAACCTCCATCGCACCATATAGCTGTAACAACACCATTGAAAGTTTGGCATGTACTGGACCCAATCGGTTGTGCTTCACCCACCATATTCTACAAAGTTCCAAAGAAGCAAGAGTATGATTCCATCATTGAATAGCCCAGTCCTCCAACTGACTCCAAAATAGCTTTGATCGCTATGAAGGCTAAACCCCAAATGGCCAATCTCCTCAAAAGAGCTGGAGTGAAGTTGGAAAGGAATCAAAAGTTGCCACCTTCACTTGCAATCTGTGAAGAATGGTGGGAGCAATCAGAAAAGCTCATCCGGAAGGGGCACAAGTCTCGTGACCTTCACCCAAAGTATGGCTTGGGCTATGCCAAATCTGACGAAGAAGACGATAAAACTGATGATGAACAAAGAGTCACATGTCATACTATAGTGACTAACATCAGCCCACACAGGTATAATGAATTTGAATTTTCAGGTTCCAATGAAGACAATTGGACTCTTCACCAACCTAGGACCTTTGGAGTTGCTACAAATCAAAGTCATTGGGATGGAGATGAGCAACATTTCTTGGCCAGAATGCATGAAGCAATGCCTTCTGAACATGGAGAACTGCTAGATGCTGCACCTGCAGCTCAACAACTTGAAGATGGAGGGCAACTCACTATTGATGAGCTTGTACAAATCAACTTGGGAAGTGAGGAGGATCCGCGTCCCACCTTTATCAGCGCAACCCTCACGCCTGAAGAGCGTGAAAGTTACCAAAGCTTCTTAATGGAGTACAAGGATTGCTTCGCTTGGTATTATAAAGAGATGCCAGGGCTTGACCCTCGTGTCGCCATGCATAAGTTGGTGATTGATCCACAATTTGGCCCTGTGAAGCAACATCTGCAGCATTTTCGCCCGGAGTTACAAGAGAAAATTGTTGCTGAGGTGGATAAGCTAATCATAGCTGGCTTCATCAAGGAAGTGCAATACCAACGCTAGCTGGCTAATATTGTCCCAATGCGAAAGAAGTCAATTACATGTTTGTGTTGATTTCAGGGATCTGAACCAAGCTTGTCCAAAAGATGACTTCCCCTTGCCTATCACGGAGATCATCATTGATGCCACTACGGGCTATGGTGCTCTCTCCTTCATTGACGAATCATCAGGCTACAACCAGATCAAGATGGATGAACATGATGCCATCGACACTGCCTTTCATACGCCAAAAGGTAATTTCTATTATATAGTCATGCCCTTTGGATTGAAGAATGCTGGTGCTACTTATCAGCGAGCCATGACGTTCATCTTTGATGAATTAATTCATCATTCAATAGAATATTATATTGATGACTTGGTGGTGAAAACTCAAAAGCGTGAACATCATCAAGAGGACCTCCGCATTGTCTTTAAAAGGCTGTGTAAGCATCAACTGAAGATGAATCCCCTCAAGTGTGCATTTGTTGTTCAATCTGGCATCTTTCTAATATTTATTGTGTACCACCGCAGCATTGAGATTGACCCAAAGAAGATTAAGGCGATTCTACAGATGCCTCCACCAAGGAACCTGGAGGAGTTGAAGTCACTTCAAGGCCAGCTTGCCTACATACAACATTTTATTTCTAACCTTTCAGGTCACATCCAATCTTTCACCAGGTTGATGAAGAAAGGAGTAGAATTCGAGTGGGACGAGCTATGTGAAGATGCTTTCAACAGTATTAAAGAATACTTGCTCAACCCACCTGTTCTATCAGATCAAGGGGCGGCCTCTCATCCTCTATGTAGCAGCGCAGCCTAACTCATTAGGTGCACTTCTTGCCCAACATGATGATGAAGGAAAGGAGGTAGCGTGCTATTATTTAAGCCGCACCATGGCAGGTGCGGAACACAATTATTCACCCATTGAAAAGTTGTGTTTGGCCCTTATCTTTGCCTTGAAGAAGCTACGACATTATATGTTATCACATCAGATCCAACTCATTGCAAGGGCGGATCCAGTGAAATACATATTGAGTCAGGTGGTTCTCATGGGGCAACTCAGTAAATGGGCTTTACTCATGATGGGGTATGACATCACATAGGTCCCACAGAAGGCATTCAAGGGTCAAGCCTTAGCTGATTTTCTCGCAGCACATTCTGTGCTGGACGATTCTCCATTGGTCATCGACTTGCCTGACGAAGAAGTCTTCACCTCCAACATGAAGGAATGGGAGTTGTACTTTGCTGGTGCCTCCCGAACTGAATTAGACCCTGATGGTATGCCAAGAAGGCGAGCCAGAGTAGGTCTCATGTTCAAGATACCAAAAGGCGGGACGATACACCACTCTTTTTCTCTCCTGAAGGAATAATGTTCAAATAACGAAGCTGAGTATGAAGCACTTATCCTCGGCCTATTATTGGCACTTTCTATGGATATTTGCTGCCTCCATGCATTCGGTGATTCCCAACTTATTGTGCCCCAAGTCAATGGCATTTATGAAGTCCGAAAGCCTAAACTAGTGCCATATCATGAAGCGACACGAAGACTTATGAGGAAATTCGAACATGTTGAAATTTCTTATGTGCCTCGAAGTCAAAATGCATCAGCTAATGCTTTGGCAAAACTTGCTGCAGCACTTGCTCTTCCAGAGGGGGAGCCCGCGCAAGTCACCATTGAAGAAAGGTGGTTGCTTCCTACAGTTTTGGAGTTCATCTCAGAAGAAGTTGAAGTTGACATTGTTGTCACTTCTCATATTGAAGAGGAAGACTGGCGTAAACCCTTCCTTGATTATTTCAATCATGGCACTCTACCAGATGACCCTGTGAAGAGACGCCAGCTACAACGACGACTCCCAACGTACACATACAAAGTAGGAGTTCTATACTTGCGGTCCTTTAATCCAATGCTCCTTTGATGTCTTTCCCGAAGAGAAGTCGATAAAGTTATGTAGGAAGTTCACCACGGAATTTGTGGTGGCCATCAAAGTGGACCAAAAACGTATCACAGCATTAAGCTTGCTAGTTACTATTGGCCCCGTATCATGGCTGATTGTCTCAACGTGGCCAAGTCTTGCCATGATTGTCAAATATATGGTGATATCAAGCATCGACCACCAGTTCCTCTTCACCCCACTGTCCCTTCATGGACATTTGACGCCTGGGGCATTGATGTCATTGGTCCCATTGAGCCTCCTTCATCCAGGAGACATCATTTCATTTTGGTAGCAACTGATTACTTCTCCAGGTGGGCTGAAGCAATCCAATTACGAGAAGTGAAGTCTGACAACGTCATCAACTTTCTGGATCACAACATCCTTTACCGTTTTGGGGTACCTCATCGCATCATCTCCGACAATGGAAAACCCTTCAAGTCGCAGAAGATCTATAATTTTGCAGTGAAGTACAAGATCTAGTGGAATTATTCTACTGGGTATTATCCTCAAGCCAATGGATTGATTGAAGCATTCAAAAAAACATTGGGCAAGATCTTGAAGAAGACAGTCGGAAGATACCGAAGAGACTGGCATGATTGTCTTTTCGAGGCATTATGGGCTTATCGTGTCATGATGCACACTCCAACACAGGCAACACCCGATTCCTTAGTGTTTGGGAGTGAAGCCGTGTTGCCATTCGAGGTTGAGATTCCCTCATTAAAAATCACTCTTCAAGAAGAACTCACATATGATGAACAAATTCGGCTTCATTTTCAAGAGCTGAATGCCTTGGAGGAAAATCGTCTTCATGCACTTCAAGATATTGAATTGTACCGTCAAAACATGGTATGGGCATATGAGAAAAGGAAAGGCGAACTCGTACTTATTCTTCGACGTCTCATTGTGGTCACAAGCAAAGTCAAAGGCAAATTCAAGCCTAAATAGGAAGGACCGTACATCATCGAGCAAGCATATGATGGTGGTGTGTACCAACTCATTGATCAACAAGGGAACCGCCCAATGCCTTCCATCAATGGCAGGTTTCTGAAAAAGTACTTTACATGATCGTGCCTATGGCATGATCTCCTCACCCCTTCTTCTCTTTCCTTCACCCCTTTGTTTTTGAATAAATTCTTTTTGTGTTAAAAAAACTTTTCAAAAAAAAGTTTTTTTTTTACTTACGGGTGTCAATCCCCAACAATGAGAGGCTTTCTCTGATTATGTCAAGGCAATCACCCTTGGTTTTGCAGTTGAAGGATTCATGTGCTGAGCAAAGAATGAATCAACTTGACTTTATTTGCAATGGAATGGCCTCCACACAAAAGCACATGGCAAGTGTGAAGTATGTGTAACCAAGGGCAGTAGGATGCTAATTCTCGTCCTATCTGAAGCAACCAGTTCATCATGTACTTTGCTATCCAATGCCTCTCTTCAGATCCATGGAGACATCAAGCCCCTGGAGAAACTATAAGATGAAGAGCAGGAAAGGGCTCCTTAACTCGGCATAAGTCGTAGTTCAATGTGCAGCCACTTGCCACTCCTGCGAGGCATAAACAAGGGTCCTTTTTTAAAAAAAAATGAAGCCTATGGGGATTATTTAGTCATTGCAAGATGTGGATTGGCTAATTTTGAAGTCTCAAACCAAAGAAGCATCAATCAAAGTCTCAAAATAAAGAAGCAACCCTCAATGGGCAATACCCAGAGAAGCTTCCAAGAAATCTCAAGGAGTACCTTCAAGAAAGCCATCCACCATCCTCGGCAAAAGTAGGCAAAATTCCAACAATTTTTTCACCCTACAAACCTTCCAGCTATTCAAGACAAACCAGCCATACCTATGACTCCCGATTCGATGAAGTCAGTGCAAGGTGTGTCAAGTCTTGGTGTTCTCTAGTAGAAGAGAAAGAATTGAAAAGGTTCCTACTGCCTTTGGTGACTTTTACTGAAGCATTATGCTACATACACATCATCAAGAGTGAATGAAGTTGTAAATGAAGCTCATCATGGATATTCGATGTCTTCAGAACAATGAATCCTTCAGAGGTTCTATCTCGGGATGATATCCATGGCTTGATGTTTAAAGAAAAGCTGATATTTCAAAATAAAATCTCTTTTGGGAAGGTTCTGCCCCAACATTTTAAAGAAAGAAGTCTTTTTCTTTCATCAAAGCTCTATTTAAAATCAAAGTCTTTTATTTTGGGAGGGTTTTTTCTCCCCAATGTTTTAAAGAAAGATGCCTCCTTTTCTTTCTTTAATCATTTTAAAACAAGTTATTTTAGGATGGTTTTCCCCATATTTTAAAGAAAGATGTCTCTTTTCCTTTCTTTAATCATTTTAAAACAAAAATTCTTGGGACGTTTTTCCTAATGTTTTCTAAAGAAAGATGTTTTTCTTTCATTTCTTTGTTTCTCTTCCTTTCTTAAAATAAATCAAAATCATCTATTTTGGGAAGGATTTACCCCAATGCTCCAAAGAAAGATGCATTTTCCTTTCTTTAATGGTTTTACCCCAACACTTCAAAGAAACATGTTGTTTTCCTTTCTTTGATATGCAGGTTAATATTGCCAAAGTTAGGTCTGAAGATGGCTATGTGATGCCTTGACCAAACAAATTGCAATGTGACCATTGATAGGAGTAGTGAAGCATGCCAATGCGTTTCATGTGGTTCTATGAAACCCTTCAACTCCACTAGTTGGTTTCGTGATAGAAAGATGGATGCAGTGAAGTTGATAAAAGGCCATAGGTTGTGGCCTGGTTCTTCGCCATGACTTAGAAAGAATGGGAGCAGTGAAGCGTGCCAGTGCGGTTCACGTGGATCTGTGAAACCCTTCAACTCTACTAGTTGGCTCCGTGGTTGCAAGACGGACGCAATAAAGTTGATAAAACTCCTTAGGTTGTGGCATGATCCTTTCGCCATGACTTAGGAAGACCAATGATGGTGGATCATTTTTTTATGAAGCTGTCAATTTCTTTTGCTGATTGGCTCCGGGGTAGCTATATGGACGCAGCAAAGTGTCGTGTCTTTGATTGTTGCATGGCTTCGCAGATGATTAAAGATACACATGTTTAAACATAAGTGTTGAGTATTGTTTGCTCACTTTATGTTTCTTTTATATGAAAAGAATTATGATTAAGTCATGGCATCCAATGGTTATTCTTTCAGGATACATGCTTCTGTGGCATTCAAATATATATATATATATATATAAGGAAAGAGTACATGGACAAAAAGGATAAAAAATGAAGTAATCTTTATTGAAAGAATTGCTTAGATTACATAAGAGTAAAAGGGTGCATGATTAATGCCCCAAAGAAAGGAAAATGGGAAAGGGTGCATGACAAATGCCCCATCTAAATCAGGCCTTTCTAAATTTTTCAACCTCACAGGACCAAATAAAAGATATCATTGACTGAAGTGATCTAGGAAGGCCGGAGTTGCTCTCTTCCTTGGCCACCCGAAGGCGCACTTCAATTTCCTTCAAGCGGGCTTCTCCTTGGTCATCTTTATTTTTCATGGAAGAGAGAGAAGAGTTGATTCTTTCAACAAACTCATCACGATCACTCCGGCATCTGGCAATTAATTCCTCCTTATCTCTAATGAACTTTAATTCAGCCTCCAATGATGCCATCAGGGTCAAAGTTTCTTGTTTAGTCTTACTGTTTTCTGTTTCCTCCATTTGGAGGGCTGCTTCGGTCTCATCAATGATCTTATGGACTTCTGAAGAAGGGTAGTGGAACTGATGAGATGATTGAAGTACCTTATTCATGAAGTCTCTATCACCCTCAAGTCTGGAAACTTCTGAATGCTCAGCTTCATCAACAAGACTGTCTCTAAGGCACTTCAATACCCTCGTTAATGCTAAAAGTTGGGGGGAAAGCTCTTCATCAACTCCATCAAAGAGTCTTTTCCAACTTTGCAAGTTCTCATCTATCCTAGAAATGAGGGCATCCGTATCCAATGGAGTTGCATCAAGCAATTCCAGCAGATCTTGGAGATCATGTCATACATATCCTATGAAGTGACGCAATGAAGGGGTGGCTGGCAGAGGTACTACAAGTTTCACCTACCTGGCTCGACATATTCATCAAGTGTAGTGGTCAGTTTGGAAGAAGAGGGAGGCGCTTGAAAGTTGATACCGACAACTCTCATGTGCTTATTTGTTGCAGCCTCCACCATGTCTATTTGCTCTTTTAACTTCTTCATGGCTATATTCAAAGAAGTTTCATAACCTAGAAGAAAGAGAATTAGCAAGAAAGCATTTATTTTTGAAAAAAAAAATAAAGGAAAAAAATGAGAAAAGGAAGAAATTTATCATAATTAGTTTGAGTCCCCAAGCATGTTTTCTTGGGAGGACTTCTTTCTTCGGCATGGTGAAGGTCTAGTTGTTTCTCTTTGTCATCTGGGTTTGTCTCACTTGAAGTTGAGGTTTGAATCAACAAATACTTTTGTTTTGATACCTGAGGGGCAACAAGCTACTAAGAAGCCCGGTGTCCCCTTCAATAGTGATTGGTGCAGTTGCCTCGGTAGAAGGTCACATTTCTCCATCCACTTTTTGCAGGTCATCAATGCTTTTTTTTTTATAATGTCACAATTTCTTTTTCTGCTGATTCTATTTGTGGAGGTGTAGGAAGTTCCTCTGCAAATGATTATAAAAGAACAGAAGTTTTGAACAAAGGAAATTCAATCAAAGACCAACAGTAAAGGTAAAAGAAAGGGTAAATTCTTACCATTGGAAGGTTCCAAGGCTGTGTTTTTCGCAGGATCATGTAATTCCTTTGAGGCCACGAAGAATTTATTGATGTCGTTCAAGAAATCAAAAGCAATGACGCACCAATGGGCATATTCATAAGATTGCTTTAGGGGCATTTTGCGAGGTTGAAGACAGAACCTATGCCCTTGTGGCCACCAATAAGCAATATGCCTCCTTTGTAGCATTTCTATGGTTTCTTCTCGTGTGTTTTTCAAGTACTTTGAGAATTGCAAGAGAGATGTACCTTCCAAATCCTCCATGAAGAAATCAAGAACATCTTGATCACAACCATGCATCCGGGCGAATCGATGAGGACAGTAGACAAGATTGTCATAATGTTGACAACGTCGATGTGTCACGGCTCCTACACTGGAGCTGACCAACATGTCTATGTCTTGCATGTGTATGAGTCTATCGCCAGTCGAGTCTTGGCAACAATCACCAAGCCACACAGCAGAATCCGATGAGGGAAAGTGTGTTGCATCTTGGCCCCAATTATTGTTGATTTTGATTATTGATGACATTAAGTGCTTTTGATCTAATCATGTCTTTGAGCTATTTGTATGCAGAGACTAAGAGCTATTTCGCCTAAGGTCGCAGTATTGCCCAAAGTCGCAAGCACAAGTCAACAAGAAGAAAGCCACAGAGACCTAAGCTATCCGAAGGATCTGCAAGTCGCAAGCACAAGGTCGTGAGCCGAGGTCGAAAGAACAAGGTCACAGTGTCATCAGAGGTTGCAAGTCCAAGGTCACGAGCCATGGTAGCAAGTGCAAAGTCGCCAAGAATGAAGCTGCAAAAGACTTAAGGTAAAATGAGTATTTATTTTACCGGTCTCAGTATTTGGAGTTTGATCGGTTTATAGAAATTTGTTTTTATTTTAAACCGTACTATTAAGAGGGGTTGCAAGTTCTCTCTACATTTCCAGTATAAACCGAGAAACTCTTAGGACATTGCATTCTTTCATCTCGGTCGAATTTGTTCGATTTTTCAGATGAGTTTTTGGCAGTAGAAATGTTTTTGCTTTTTCTGGAAATATCTAGGCTAATCTTGTCGATGATTTGGACTCGGGGTCCTTGGTCGATCTTATGCAAATTTGTGAGTTGCGGGACCTTTCAAGGCGCTCCTCCGGGAAGGTAGGATGAGTAATGTCTATATGGGCACAAGAGAATTTATACAGGTTCGGGCCCTCGATGGTGGGAGTAATAGCTCTACGTCCTATTGTGATTTCACTATATGAGATAAGATGTTTACAAAAGGGAGGAAGAGATGATCACAGGCGAAGATCTCTTCTATGTTAGTGTCTATCTAACTATGTCTAAATCTTCAAGTTTGTTGGACGCCTAGTAGTGCTTGTACGCTTAACCGTCTTTAGAAGGTGCATTGACCACCCTTTTCTATTGGCAAAAAGGGCGCCAACACGAAACGACCTTGAACAGTTACTGGGATGCAGTTTTGCTAACCGCAATTAACTTCCATGCAGGCTTAACATGTGCAATCAAGGGATAACCGCACATGTTAACCTCCTGGCAGTTGTCTTCATATGTGGAAAGATCTTCGTGATTCTCCGGATATGCCTGTTCAAAGGGTTAGGCCTTCCCAGATTATTCTGGTCGCACATAGTCAATGACCCTCTGACCGCGCACTGTCTACAGTCTTCTGACCGCACACTGTCTGTGGCCTCAGGATCGCGCAAGGGCTGCGATCATAAATTGTCTTTGTGTGCGCGCCCTTCTGGTCGATTGAGACCACAGCGACGGACTTATAGACACACGTCTAATCTAATTATGTCTTCAACCAGATGTGCATTATTTTGAACTAGCTCGGGTGATAATCCTCATCAGATCTGGGTTTTGCTTCTGCTGACAAAAATATAGCCCTTTAAATTATCTTTCAAACAAGCTATAAAACACTTCAATTAGATCTCTGGATCAAAAGTTATGACTGTTTTTATCCACACTGACTGTCAGCATGTGATGCTGACTGTCAGCATGAAATGTCAGTTTCGTTGCTGAGATTTGTCCAGAGAGCATGTTTTTTGAGTTGAAATTTTTTGACGTACGCTGACTGTTAGCATGAGTTTCGACCCAGTTGCTTTATTTCTGAGTTTGTTTTAACTGGACGTTTTTGTGGTCGTTGCTGACTGTCAGCTTGTGATGCTGACTATCAGTATGAGCTGTTTTCTTTCCATGTGCGACCACAAACGGCTAACTAAGTTTTATCTGTGATTTTTGTCGAGTTGTGGTTGTGGATGCTGACTGTCAGTATGTGCTGATTTGTTTCCTTTTTCGACCACAACAGCTAGCTGAGTTTTCTCTGAAATTTGCTTCTTACTGGTTCTGACCTATGCTGACTGTCATCATGCACTATCACTTTTCAGCTCAAGCACAACGGCTCTTTTGTTCATTTGGGCTATAAATAGAGGCTTTGAGCTACTGTTTCATACATCAAGCAGCCCCATTCTCATATATACACTTGAGCATTTGTTGTTAGAGATAAAATCTTGATCTTTTGGTCAAGTCTTGAGTTTTGTGATCCACCGAGTGTTTTCGTTCGCATCATTTGCATACTTAGAGTTTCTCAGTGATTGTTGGAGGTCTAGAAGAGATCTTGCAACTTATTACTCTTGGTAAACACTCTCACCTAGACGGTTTGGTGGCGTGGCCATTGATCTCTCCATTTCGGAGATTGTCGGAGAGACTCGGCGTGCTTGTAAAAGGCATCGGTGCTCGCCTTTCCGGAGTGGACAAGGAGCATCAACTAGTGAGAAATATCCTTCGTGGATATTGAAGCAAGACTCATTCATTTGAGTGCTTCAACGAGGATTAGGGGAGACCGGCCGAGTCTCCGAGACCTCGGGAAAAATCTTTGTGTTTGTTCTCTCTTTCTCTTTCTCTTTCTTTTTAGTTGTGCAATTTATTATTCCATTGTTTCAGTCCTTATTCTTTGCAAAAGTTGTTTTACTTAAAAGTTTTTAAAGCCTCCTATTCACCCCCTCTAGTCGGCATCCTCGATCTACATGTGGTATCAGAGCAAGGTCTCTCATATATGGGCTTTACCGCCTAGAGAGAAAGGATGGACTCGGTAGAGGATTTTGATTTGATTGCTCCTCACTTTGATGCTCACATTACTTTCATTGGAAGATTATTATGAGCACTTATTTTGAGGCATTGAGTTTGGATTTATGGAGCTTAGTGGAGAAGGGTGTGATTATCCGTTGATTTCGGATAAGGATATTCTCCTCTTAAATACAAAGGCTAAAAATGTACTTCTTAGATCCCCTAGCCATGATGTGCTCGAATTAGTGAGTGATCGTTCGACCGCTCACGATGTTTGGACCACCCTTGAGTCTATCTTTGAGGGCACATCTAGCTTTGAGCATGCTAAGGTGCGCTTCTTGATGCAACACTATGAGGCATTTGTGATGTTGGAGCATGATACACTCTCCACCATATATGATTGCTTGATCAACATCACAAATGAGCTAAAAACCCATGGCGCTAATATTTCCAATCTAGACATTTGTAGGAAATTGCTTAAGGTGTTACCGGAGAATCGCTACGGAGACTTCATTACCACTCTTGCAAACGATGACCTCTCCGACACTTCACCGAGTGAGCTCATTGACATGCTTAATTATGTCAAATGAGGCTATGTCCAAGGAGAAGGACATACATTCCACCTCCGAGCATATTAAGAATGATGATTTCATTGCGGAGGATCAGGAACTTTCTAGAAAGCTCAAAGATGTCATCGACTTGTTCGCCTAAGAAAGACAAAGGAGAACTCTTGCAAGAAGAGCTTAAAGAAAGCTAGAAAGAAAGCATCAAGATCAAAGTCTTCATCTCACGACAAATCTATATGCCTTATGGCATGTGACTCGACGGTATCAAATACTAACTTCTCTAATGATGAGCTTATGGATATGATTGTAGAATTAAATGACTTGCTTGGCAATATGAATAAAAGTTTTTGCAGTTTAAATAATAACTTCTCATCCTTGAAAGTGGAATTTCAAGAGTTAAAAAGTTCTTACGATTCTTTGCTTGCCAAGGAAACTATTAGCTCCACAATTATCTTAGATGATAGAGTTGCTTTTGACTTGCTTATTGATCTATCCTTAGAGTCACATACTTCCACTTCACATGCTAGCACCTCTTGTAATGACTTAAGTGTTAATTCATGTTTAGACTCAAATGCTAGCTTTGTGGACACTAGTACTTCATGTGATAATTTGTCTATTGATTTATTTATTGATTCACATGCTTGTACGGTTGTTACTAGTAACTCATACCATGATTTATCTAGTTACTCATCTTTATGCCATGGTGTTAGTACTAGTTTCTCCTCATTTGATATGTCTAGCTCATCTAGTGATTCTATTATTATGCCTTCTAGTTCATCTACTTGTGATGATATGCCGTCATGTTCTCATTTGCATCATTCTTCATGTGTTAACACGGTATCATCTCATGTACATAAAATTGAAAATGATGAACTTAAGACTAAAATAAATAGATTGAGTCATGACCCTACTAGATATCATATGACTAGTGCTATGCTTGTTAAACCCCCTGTAGATCATAGATATTCATTTAAAAAGGGGAAATTAAATCATGCTCACTCATCTAGTAAGAGGTATCGCATATTTCACCGCACTCATACCATTTTATTTGTAAAGCCCTCTCAAACTTCATGTTTCGCATGTCACTTAATAGGGCAACATTCGCATGAGTGTGTATCTAACCCTTTCAGAGTTGGTTCTTTTGACTTTTATTTGATTTCTTGTTCTAGAAGGGGTTTAATTGCAAAACTTGTTGATTTCCGTTTTCAAAAACCTAAAGATAGAGCCATTTGGGTACCAAATGACTTATGCAACAAGGCTAGAGGGCCTCGTATGGTTTGGGTATCTAAAAAGATTTGACTCTTGATTGGAAAATTATTTTTGCAAAATTTGTGTCATGCATTGAAAATTTTCATTTCAATTGGATTTGATTTGAGCAACATTTGCTTTTTCACAAATCAAATCTGAAATCTGCATCTTCAGACTTCTTGTGGTTTTTGACTGATTCTTCATTTTTATATCTCTTAATTGCTTGGCTATTTGAAGAAAGTTTATTCATGATATTTTCTTTGATTGGTCTTTACTGTTAATTCATTTCAAAATTTTGGAAGTCATGTGCGTGATTTTTCAGGAACCTTTACATGTGTAAAATTATTTTCCCAAAACCTGAAATCTGAAACTTCCAATCTGGTCAACATTTGTCTTTTTCATATTTTGTTGTTGGCTCCGATTTTGGCTTCACTGTAAAAGGCTAACTAGTTCCTCATTATCTCATTTAACTCCAGAATTTATTTTTGGAACTTGTGAAGCCACAGTGTTTACGAAAATTTTCAGTCAAATTGGATGTCAATCTGTTATTTCTTTCAAAAAATTTGTGATCTTGGTTTTCGTTGCATCTTTTATCCTAAAGAAGTTTTAGTTGAAAGTTTAAAAGATAATTCTTTGATCTTTAAAGGCTTTCAATTTGGAAATATCTATCTTGTTGATTTTCACTCTAAAGATGCATCCCTTTCAACATGTCTTGTCTCTCAAACCTCAAAAGGTTGGCTATGGCATAGAAGGCTTGCATATGTTGGAATGCATCAACTTAAAAAGTTTTTAAAACGTGATTTGGTCGTTGGTATACAAGCTCTCTAAGGCTCTTTATGGATTTAAACAAGCTCCTCGAGCTTGGTATGAACGTCTTAGAGACTTTCTTATTTCAAAAGGTTTTAAAATTGGGAAGGTGGACACAATCTTATTTACAAAAATGGCAGAGAAAGATCTTTTTATATGTCAAATATACGTTGATGATATCATATTTTGGTCTACTAATGAATCCTTTTGTCATGAGTTTGGAGCAATGATGCCTCAGGAATTTGAGATGTCAATGATCAGTGAGCTAAGCTTCTTCCTTGGACTACAAATCAAGCAACTCAAGAACGGAACGTTCGTGAGCCAAACCAAGTATGTGAAGGACTTGCTCAAGCCCTGTAGGATGGAAGATGCTAAAGAAGTCAAAACTCCCATGGCCACTAATGGACATCTGGATATGGACAACAATGGAAATCGGTTGATTCTAAACTCTATAAGTCTATGATTGGTAGCTTGTTATATCTTACTGCATCTAGGCCTGATATCATGTTCAGTGTTTACTTATGTGCTAGATTTCAGTCAAACCCTAAAGAATGTCATTTGATTGCTATTAAAAGAATCCTTAGGTATTTAAAATGCTACCCCAATATAGGTCTTTGGTATCCAAAAGATGCAAACTTTGAATTAATTGGTTATTCGGATTTAGATTATGCAGGTTGCAAAATTGATAGAAAAAGCACATCTGGTAGCTGTCAACTTTTGGGGAGATCACTAGTGTCTTGGTCATCTAAGAAACAAAATTTTGTAGCTCTCTCCACCGCTGAAGCAGAATATGTTTCGGTAGAAAGTTGTTGTGCTCAAATTTTATGGATGAAGTAAACATTTTTGGATTATGGAATTACTTTTGAAAAAGTTCCACTCTTGTGTGATAATCAAAGTGCCATTAAAATTGCAAATAATCATGTTCAGTACTCTAGAACAAAGCATATTGATATTAGGCATCATTTTATAAGGGATCATGTGGCAAAAGGTGACAGAGATGTGAATCATATAAGAACAGACTTGTAACTGGCAGATATTTTCACCAAACCTTTAAATGAGGCTAGATTTTGCTTTCTAAGAAATGAATTGAATATTATTGATATATCAAATGCTAGTTGATCTAAGATAAATGTATGATTTTTCTGTCCTCCAGTCTTTTTGTGTTTGATGTCAAAGGGGGAGAGATTCTCGAGCTTCTTGCTTCATTAAAGACATTGTTTATGCTTGGGGGAGAGATTGGGGAGAAAGATTCTTGAGATATCTCATGATCTATCATTATAGATTCATCATTATAGATTCACTCTCAAATCTCAAATGACTCATATGGGTATTTATATATGCATGCATTTAGGGGGAGTTCCTAAATATCTATTAATTATGCATGTACTTAGGGGGAGTCATTTGATTTTATTCATTTAAACACTTGTTATCATCAATCATCAAAAAGGGGGAGATTGTTGCATCTTGGCCCCTATTATTCTTGATTTTGATTATTGATGACATGTAACATCCTGAGTTTTGGGGTGAAAAGTTTCTTTCTTAAAAATCATGCATGCATATGTCTCTTCTAGATCAACCAAATCAGCCTCAGCTTTATTCTGTTCTAGCCCTAAAATCTCCAAATCTATCCTGTGACCCCAAGTCAAGATCTGACTTGCCAGATTTGATCTATCAGTTATCCTAAACCTAAAAGCCTTCAGAACCCAGATTCAATTCTATCCCTAACTTTCAGATTTATCAACTCCTTTCTGTTTTCGAAAACAGAATATCTGTTATTACCTAAATACCCTAAGTTTCAGAAATTCAGATTTAATCAAAATCTTAGCCAAGTTCAGACCAGATTATTCCTGGATTATGATCAAGGGTATGCTAATACCTTAATCCAAAAGTTGGCAGCCAGATTTCACCATCTGAACCTTTTTCGCAAATCAGTCCAAGAGTATCGCAGATCAGCCCTTTTCCAGATTTTCCAGAAGCCTAAAAAGGCAAAATGTTGTAAATCATCTCCAAATTCAAATCTGATTCAGGGAACACCTCCCAAATGCTTTTCAATACAAATTCTTCTTTTATGAGTATCTCAAAATCAAACCCTAAATCCCAGAATTCGAGATCAATAGGTTTCAGACTTATTTTACCCTAATCTACTCTGTTTTCAATTCATATCAAAAGTCATCCAAATGTCTCAAATCTTATCTTCAATCTGTGCCAAATCATTTGTGGAATCAAGTTTGCCAAATCAGCAGAATCAAAATCAGATCAAACCTTCCAAATCTCCAGAATTACAGATCAGTCCAAATCAAGAAATCGGAAATTGCAATCAGGCCCCTAATTCGACCAGGGCAGTAGCCAGTGCACGACCAGAAGCTTCGCCGTGCATTTGCGCCGTGCTTGCTCGCCGCCGGCCACGCCTCGCCTGCGCCTGAGCTCGTACTCACTTGAGTTGCATGTGCACACGCGTCCACACCCCAGCCATCGCCGTGGCAACGCCGTTGAACAGCTTGCTCCCGTGCGCGACCGTTGTCAGCATTTGCTTGCCACGTCGCTTTGCATTGCCAGCTGCAGTTGCCACTGCTTGCACCGCCCGACAATGTGGAGTTCCAAAGAGCCGACAAGCTGAGCAGTAGTCACCTCGCCTGAGCACCGTCGCGTCACCACTCGCCGTTGTTGCTTCTGCGCCCAGCAACTCATGTCAACCAACACAAATTCCCTTGCTGCTATCTCCTTGCAAGCATTGCCCTGTGGTCTATATAAGCAGCCATACCCTGTGTCATCTCCCCTTCACCAGGACTTAGCCAAATTTCCAAATCTTCTCGCCGTCGTCTTCTTCTCCGGCGAGTCCAGATTGAGGCCTCACGGTGCCAGCACGCCCTGCTGCACCTCTCACCGAATTAACAGCACCAGAAGGTATATCTCATCTCCCTCAACGTGCTGTACCATCTAATTGAGTTATATTGCATCCAGTCGTCGGTGATCGCCGGAATTCCCGATTGCCCTGTTCCGGCAATGCAGACCAAATCACTTCGAATTAGCTCTCGAACTTGTGAAGAAAAATGATCAGTGAACCTTTTGAAGCAAGCCTATGCATCAATATCTCCAGATTGAGCTCGAATTGAAGTTTTCCCCAGTTTTGAGCTTCTCCAGAAACCGGCGATCGTCGCCAGGCTTCTCCGGCCATCCTCCGGCCAAATTGATTGTCCAGATAGCTTCATCTTACCCTTCTTTCACTCTCCAAGCTTGGAATCGAGTTCATTCGACCTGTATCAAAAAGCCCCAAATGGCAGTGTTCTTCTCCGGCGTCGATCACCGGAAAACCTATTCCTGGCCGTTTCAGCTTCATCCACTTTGTCATTCAGGTGTGCCCCAACTTCCTGAGCATATTTGTCTTCTAGCTCGATCTCTGAAACTGCCCAGATTTCAAGTTATAGCCATGCCAAAATCTTGTCCAGAACTGATCCAGTGCAGCTAGTTCACCTCAGTTCATCACTGAATTTCATCACCTTCTAGCCATCTTCTGCCCTAGATCCTGTTGAATGATTTGTTCCTGTTATCATTGCCTACCTCCCAGACAAAGTGGTGCATCATTTGGAACTCTAGATCAAAAGTTATGCCAAGCCCTAGTTTCTGGCCATGTCAAGATCAATGCCAGACTATGTCAGTCAGTGGCATTAGCCCTTTTCACTCCCTTCCAGATGTGCATTTTGGGCATAACTTTGTCCCTTAGACTCCTGAGGTTGTGATCAACATGTTCTTCTTCTATCACAACTTGATTTGAGCCCTTGAATTATAATTGTTGCTAAACCCTAGTTTTTGACACAATTTCAGTGCATGCCAGTCAATGGCATTGGCCTTGTTTACTCATTTCTGATTGTGCATTTTGAAAGCCACTTTGTCCACTGAATTTGTAGAGTTATGATCTACATTTTCTTCTACTGTCATAACTTGAGATAAGCTCTCTAGTTTTCCTTGAAGTTATGTTAGAATCTTGATCCGAATGTCAATCTGCTGACATTCGCTGTTTTTGATCAAACCAGCCACAAAACTGATGTTCTTATTGTAACCTTGAGATCCTAAGAGCATCTACCACCCATCCTTAGCCAAACCCTTGAAACCCTAGATCTCAACTCAGTTCAGCTTGTAATCTCAATTATCTCCAGTATAGTTCAATCATTCTTGTTAAGCATATCTGCATATAGATCCTAAACCATCTTAATATATAAGTAATATTTGTGTGTATTGTTTGGTTTGTCGTCGAGCAGATCTAGAAGCCGAGATCGAGGACTTCGCTGTTGACCCGTCATCAACTGCTGTTTCTTACGACGCGGAAGGCAAGTCATATCCTTGGTCATCTTGAACCTATATTTTAAATGTTGCTAAAACATAACCTTGAATATAGGCAATATTGCATGTGAAAGATTGAGAATGGTTGATTTATGAATTGGCAGTACTAGACTGGTTATCTGTGAAATGTGAAATAAACAAATTTTGAGCCATGAACTATCATATGTATCTATATACTTATATTCATGAAATAAAACCCCTAGCCGTGACCAGAAAAATGGTATGGATGGCTGTAGCACTGGAGGTGCTAGACTGCAAAGGAATGCAGGCACTGAAGGTGCAGGGTTGTGGATGGTCTGGTCATTGGCATATAAGGACTAGAACCTTGTGTTGTGCGTCTAGTGGCATGAACAACGTGCTAACCGCAAGCCTGGTATGGGACAGGCCTGAACAAGTACTTATGTGGATCATACATGAAACCCCTGCATGAGATGTGTTGTGATGATTGACTTGGAGGCTGACTCCTACTATCACTGAAGGTGATCTGATATTTGACCCAGTAATGGGAAAATGAGGTGGGGTGGAGGTTATGATACAGCCTACCACAACTGTGTTTCGCTGAGAGCCACAGGGTCGGGGGTGAATTGTAAGTGATGCATAACAAAAGTTCTTGTTATCTCCACCTTGCCACTCACACATGGTTGTGAGGAGGGGTCTAATCATTTTGTTATGATAGGATGGGCTTGAAAGTGGAATATCTTGCGGGTAAATTGGTACCTCTCTGCAGAGTTAAAAACGTATTCGAATACTCCGAGCTCCCGGGTTTTATAGGAGTCTGCTGCGGTGGATTAAATCCACGGGGTGTGACACAAGTACTATTTTCTAAATAAAATATGTTTAATCAAGATTACCCAAATGACATGTGTTGTCATGATAAGGAGTGCTGCCGTGGGCTGTCGTGTGTCGACGTGTCGCGGTAGTGCTATAATCTAGTGAACTTGAATGATGATGTTATATTATGAAAAGTGCTGCCATGGGATGAGGTATGAAAGTAAAAGATTATTTTATAAACATCCATAATTCTTGACTAGTCTAGGTTCATGTCATCACTACTATATGTATCTACTCTTACCTATGACTTGCTGAGTACGTAAGTGCTCACTCTTGCAACCTACAAATCAATAGACGGAGCGATCAACAATCAAGATGAAGGCGTGGAGTACTTCGTGGATCCAGAAGGAGGAGCGTCAGTCCCGTCATTTCCCTGATGTGTGTTGTTCTGCTGTCCACTTCTCTTTTGTGGGTGGGTCACCTATCTTCTGCTGTGTAGATGTTATTTTGCTAAACCATGTATGCCGTGAAGGCATTGTAATCTCCTTATGTAATATCGAGACCAGCAGGCCACACTGCTTAACTATTTTGTAAGTTACTCTGTTGCAATGTGATATACTCCTGTGCTTGACTTATCCTGGGACGTCAAGGGTATGTGTATGCTATGCATATATGGGACTAGCTGCAGCGAGCTAGGTCTCTACAGGAGTAGTCGTAGTCCCAGTCTCGGGGCGCGACATGACATTAAGTATTTTTGATCTAATCATGTCTTTCAGCTATCTGTATGCAAAGACCTAAGAGCTATTTCGCCTAAGGTCGCAGTATTGCCCAAAGTCGCAAGCACAAGGTCGACAAGAAAAAAGGCGCAGAGACCTAAGCTATCCTGAGGATCTGCAAGTCGCAAGCACAAGGTCGCGAGCCGAGGTAGAAAGCACAAGGTCACCGTGTCGTCAGAGGTTGCAAGTCCAAGGTCGCGAGCCATAGTTGCAAGCGCAAGGTCACCAAGAATGAAGCTTAAAATGCATATTTATTTTACCGGTCTCGGTGTTTAGAGTTTGATCGGTTTATAGAAATTTGTTTTTAGTTTAAACTGTACTATTAAGAGGGGTTGCAAGTTCTCTCTACATTTCCAGCGTAAACCGAGAAACTATTAGAACACTGCATTCTTTCATCTCGGTCGAATTTGTTCGGTTTTTCAGATGAGTTTTTGGCAGCAGAAATTTTTTTGCTTTTTCTGGAAATATCTAGGCTGATCTTGGTTTTGCTTCTCTTTACAAAAATATAGCCCTTTAAATTATATTTCAAACAAGCTATAAAACACTTCAATCGGATCTCTGGATTAAAATTTATGACTGTTTTTATCCACGCTGACTGTCGGCATGTGATGCTGACTGTCAGCATGAAATGTCAGTTTCGTTGCTGACATTTGTCCAGAGAGCATGTTTTTTGAGCTGAAATTTTTTGACTTGCGCTGACTGTCAGCATGAGTTTCGACCACAATTGCTTTGTTTCTAAGTTTGTTTTAACTGGACATTTTTGTGGTTGTTGCGGACTGTCAGCTTGTGATGCTGACTGTCAGCATGAGCTGTTTTCTTTCCATGTGCAACCACAAACGGCTAGCTAAGTTTTATCTGTGATTTTTGTCGAGCTGTGGTTGTGGATGCTGACTGTCAGTATGTGCTGATTTGTTTCCTTTTTGACCACAACGGCTAGCTGAGTTTTCTCCGAAATTTGCTTCTTACTGGTTGTGGCCTATGCTAATTGTCAGCATGCTATGCTGACTGTCAGCATGCACTGTCACTTTTTCAGCTCGAGCACAATGGCTCTTTTGTTCATTTGGGCTATAAATAGAGGTTTTGAGCTATTGTTTCATACACCAAGCAGCCCCATTCTCATATATACACTTGAGCATTTGTTCTTAGAGATAAAATATTGATCTTTTGATCAAGTCTTGAGTTTTGTGATCCACCAAGTGTTTTCGTTCGCATCATTTGCATACTTAAAATTTCTCAATGATTGTTGGAGGTCTAGAAGAGATCTTGCAACTTATTACTCTTGGTGAATGCCCTCACCTAGACGGTTTGGTGTCGTGGCCATTGATCTCTCCATTTCGGAGATTGTCGGAGAGACTCGGTGTGATTGTGAAAGGCGTCGGTGCTCGCCTTTCCGGAGTGGACAAGGAGCAACCACTAGTGAGAAATATCCTTCGTGGATATTGAAGCAAGACTCATTCATTTGAGTGCCTCAACGAAGAGTAGGGGAGACCGGGCGAGTCTCCGAGACCTCAGGAAAAATCTTTGTGTTTGTTCTCTCTCTCTTTCTTTTTAGTTGTGCAATTTATTATTCCATTGTTTCAGTCCTTATTCTTTGCAAAAGTTGTTTTACTTAAAATTTTTTAAAGCCTCCTATTCACCCCCCCCTCTAGTTGGCATCCTCGATCCTACAAAGCGCATTGAAGATTTTCCGAAAAAACTTAGATAAAGCAAAGAGGCCTTATTCTTTGCTAAATCTAAGAAAAGATGATGCATTGTGTACAAGCTAAGTTCTATAGAAGTAATCCTCCATGCCTCTGTGATAAAAGGTGGAAAATGAGAAAGATGAGGATTGCGAGTTTTCATATTAAGGGGACTAACCTTCCAATAAGAAGTAAACAAGCCATGATGAAGTGTGCAGAAAGTGGAAGCTCATACTCATTTATTGGCTTTGATCCTTTCATCACAGCATCACAAACATCATGAAGACAGCGGTACAGATATGCCAAGTTTGCCACCCCAATGGCACGATGTATGCCTTGTGCAATACTTGAAGCAATGAAGGCAGTACGATACACTTCCTGGTCATAAGATCTTTGGTATTGAAGCAGCACATCACCAAGAGAAGCTGACCATTGCCCGTTTACTTCAAGAATCTTGAACTTCAATCATTTGAGCAAGGGATCTTTTGGATCAGCATGAAGATCTGATGGGAGTTTGTCCTTCTTGCTAGATGGGAGGTGTACCTTTCCTCCCAAGAATGTTTCTACCCACTCAGCAATGGACACTGCTCTATAACCAGTCTTCTTCCTCTTCGAACACAATTTAGCATACACAGCATAAAGACTTTTACCGTACCTTGAGCTGAAGACGGAGGAGGAATGTACTCTTCATAAGTTCACCCAGAAATTGGGATTCCCAGGCCATCATAGAAAGCATAGAGAGGGTACCCCATCTCCCCAATTCCGGTAACAAGTGTATGTCCCTCTGTGTTCCAAAAAGTAAGGAACACCATGAGCAGGGACTGATTAAGCGGCACCGAGTACAATGAAGCCAACACTCCGTGGTAAATGTCAGCTTACAATAACATGGCTTTGTCCTCCTCACTCTCCAGCATCATACGAGTCCACATTAGTAGCATTGTACAACTAGGGACTTCCATGCGAAGCTGAAGTTTTTGATCAGCAACCCACCTCTTCTCAGGCGCGCGAATGAACTCTTGGGCCAAGGTACGAAGAGGCACCATTGGTGCATCTTCAATCACAGGTTCCAAGACACAAAAAGAAGATTGTACCTCCAGCTCAACATGTGATCCAGGATCTCTCTACAAACCGGTGCTGCGATAAACTTTGCTTGTAAGTTCTTGCGGCGGCGTAGGAACTTGAAAGGAATGAAGTGCAAGAGTAAGGTTGATGGCAAGTTGTTCGCTTCGAGTAAGTTTCATTGTCTTCGCTACTTCACTGATGCAGTCTTCTACTTCTTCCATCACAAACTCATCTCCAATGTCAATGGATTTTCACCATAGAAGTCATATTCTTCTTGCCAGAACAACTCATCCTCGCAATCTGATTGAGTGGAATTTTCCGTCGATTTGTGGACGGATAACACTTTATCCCTACCGGTTCCTTGTGAAGTCTTGCCCTGTAAGGTGAATCAGGCAAATTTAAAAAATAAAAGGAGAAGTATACTCGAAAGGACTCTTATAGGTTAAAATATTTCAAGCGCTTACCTTTTTGGACAGACTTGAGTCCCTTCCCACCTTCCCCAAATTTGAAGATTCTCCTTGGTCTTTCTTGGTGCGTTTATCGTCGGATTTCCTCATATCATCGCAAGAATGAAGTTGATAAGGAAATGCTCGAAAGGGCCTTTTGCTAGGTTCTCTGGAGTCTTCTTGATTTGAATGGGATTGATCTCTATGGAGCAAACCTATTCTGCCTTGTTCTCTTTCTTGGTGCTTGTTGAAAGAGGATGAAGTAGGTCAGTTATCTTGAGGCCTTCTCATCAAGCGTCAAATGTTATACCCCAAAAAAAGGGGGTCATCTTGTGATTATTTTTTAAAAAAAAAAGAAGAAAAAAATCATCTCTCTGTTTCTTTCTTTAAAAAAGGGGGGGTCATCTCTGTGTTTCTTTAAAAAAAAATAAAAAAAATCATCTCTTTGTTTCTAAAAAAAATCCTCTTTTGTCCCCCTTGCCGGCAACCACTTCTCCTTCTGGTCGCCGCCGAGCAAGTATCCTCCACCTCTAGTCACCATCAAGCAAAGAATAAGGAAATTCTCTGTAAGTAATTACCTTTAGGTCTTGCTTTTGCTGCTTATGCTTTGATGTTTGAATTATGAGCAAGGCTTGACTATTTATAGTCCTCTATGTATGCAAATTCAAATAGGATAACATTATCCTCCAAAACCCGAGTTGGTTTCTGATTCAATTTAAAACTTGAGGGTAACCTTTTTCTGGTAGACTTGAAACCTTCCAAATCGAGACCTAAACGTATATTGTTAAATTTTGTAATAAGTTCATCATGTGACTTGTGAAAGTTCCAAAAGGTTAAAATAAAAAATGCACATGTGTGTTCACTGTTAAAACAATTAAATTTGATCACTGGTCGAGTCCCTTGGTCGAGTCAAACTCAGATTTAGGACTCTGACTGGTACTGGTCGAATGCGGATCGAATTTGGACTGGTCGAATGCGGATCGAATTCAGGCTGGTCGAACGTGAATTGGATGCGGATCGGATTCGGATTGGTCGAATGCAAATCAGATTTGGATAGGTCGAACGCGGATCGGATTTGGGTCTGGTCGAATGCGAATCAGGCCCGTTTTCAACCTAAACGCACCCATATTCAGTTTTAGTCCGAACAGAACTTATCTATAGCCCCATTTATTATTTAAATAAGCAAAAGTCTATCTCCTATTCAAATTCAAAAAGGGGATAATCTCTATCTTTATTTTTGTGTTTATTTAAATAAGAAAATATATCCCATATTCGAATTCAAATCCCCTAAATATCTTTGGTTGTTGAATGGTTCCAACCAACATAGAGTCTCTATAAATAGAGAGGGGATGCTAGCCTTTGAAAACATAGAAGCAGTTGCAAGGCACAGACAGAGGTGCAGGGCAGAGGGCACAGGAGGACAGAAAAGGAGGCTCAGGAGCTCTTTTCCTTGTGCCTTCCGAAGATCCAATCAAGCAAGCTTTTAAAGATGGCCATGGGTGAGTTTTGTTCATCTGCATATGCATAAACATACATCATGCATCATATCAGAGGAGGAAGCCTTGTTTGTGGTGCCCGAGCTAGCCATTCATGAAGATCAAGAGAGCATGGAGCAGTTTTGAAGGTCCCGGTCAACTGTGCAAGGGAGCCCGAAGTCGATGAGTGCCCCGAGATTGAACTAGCATTTGATCAGATCCATATTTCCGTGTACAAACGTGCATTCGATCTGGTCTATAATGTTGTTTAATCGAAATAGTGCCCCGAGATTGAACTAGCATTTGATCAGATCCATATTGCCGTGTATGAACGCGCATTTGATCTGGTCTATAATGTTGTTTGATCGAAACTGTGCCCCGAGATTGAACTAGCATTTGATCAGATCCATATTGTCGTGTACGAAAGTGCATTTGATTTGGTCTATAATGTTGTTTAGTCGAAACAGTGCCCCGAGATTGAACTAACATTTGATCAGATCCATATTGCTGTGTATGAATGCTCATTCAAACTGGTCTATAATACTGTTTGATCAAAACCTTGTCTCGAGATTGAACTAGCATTTGACCAGATCCATATTGTCGTGGACGGACGCACATTCGATTTGGTCTATAATGCTATTTGATCAAAACCTTGTCCCGAGATTGATTTAGCATTCAATCAGATCCATATTGCCATGAACGAACATGCATTCCATCTGGTCCATGTTGCTGTTCGATCAAAACCTCTTAAGTCTATTTTCAAGCAGGAGATTGAATTAGCTTTCAATCAAATCCATATTGCTGCGAACGAGCGTGCGTTCAATCTGGTCCATATTGCTGATCAATCAAAATCACTTAAGTATACTATCGGAGGCATTGAAATTTCCCTTTCAACCATTGTGCCTTAAGTTGCACTTTCGTCTAGATGAGATCTCTAAGGTGCAATTCGACCAAGGGGAAGGTTCTGTTCAGAGAAGAATTCCATCTTGTTCCATGGGAGTAGATCGATAATAATTTCTGATCCAGACGTCCGATCAACCCCAAAGTTTTATGGTGAATAGAGGACTCTATGTGCAACCTCTCCACCAATTTTCAAGTCAATCAGAGGTCTCTAAAGTCCAATTAGACCAGAAGAGAGACTCTGTCCAGAAGCTTGTTCACTTTGCCCCATGGGAGATAGATCAATGATAACTTCTGATCCATAAGTCCAATCGACCCTAAATTTTTATGGTACACAGAGGACTCTATTTACAACCTCTCCACCAATGTTCAAATCAATCAGAGGTCTCTAAGGTCCAATTAGACCAGAAGAGAAACTCTATCCAGAAGCTTGTTCACTTTGCCTCATGGGAGATAGATCGATGATAACTTCTAATCCAAAAGTCCAATCGACCCTAAGTCTTTGTGGTGAATAGAGGACTCTATGTGCAACCTCTCCACCAATTTTAAAGTCAATCAGAGGTCTCCAAAGAGCAATTTGACCAGAGGAAAGACTCTGTTCAGAAGCTGGTTCACATTGTCCCATGGGTGATAGATCAATGATAACTTCTCATCCAGAGGTCCGATCAACCCCCAAATTTATATGGTAAATAGAAGACTTGAAGTAGAGCTTCTACACCAATGTTCAGATCAATCAGAGGTCTCTAAAGTGCAATTTGATCAAAGGAGAGGCTCTGTCTAGAAGAAAATTCAGCTTGTCCCATGGGAGAAGATCGATGATAACTGCTGATCCAGAAGTCCGATCAACCCCAAATTTTTATGGAGAAAAGCAAGTTCATGTTGAAGAGTTTCCTCCAGGTTTCAAGTCAATCAGAGGCTAGAAAGACTTCCATGAAATTAGTTGAAGAGGAGCTAGTGTAATGATTAATCATGTCTGAAGCTGTCAAAACAAGTCGAAATCCTACTAAGTCCTTGATGGATATTCCAATGGGCTGTCTACCATACAATGTGCTTTTCCTGAAGCTAAGGAAGTCCAAAGTGTTATCACAAGCCATTCCAACCATAATTTACATGTTACTGGGTACTAATGAAGCGAAGGCAACATGCTTTTTATCCGTGATTAACGAAGCCGGACACCATTCATGCCGGGTACTGATGAGGCGAAGGTATCTATTTGTTCGTGACCGACAAGGCCGAACATCCCCCTAGCCGGACACCGACGAGGCGAAAGCCACATTTTATGATAACACCATAAACTGACGAGGCTATGGATTTGCATACTTGCATGCATGGGCATACGCATTGCATTCATTCATTCAAGGGCAAAGTTATTTTGAAGTTTGAAGTCAACGACCATCACCACTGTTTAATCAGAGGTTTTCTGTGGACTTATTCTATAGATGTAATTAACTAGGAGCTTTTCAAAAAACCTGAGGAACCATGCAATCCCCTGAAATCAAGATATCCTTTCCCTGGGCGTATTGAGAGATTGTAAATCCCAAAGGGACTTGTAACTTTTAATTCTTTTCAGAATTAATAAAGTACAATTTCCTAAGATTGTGCATTATCTACCCTTTTATTTGTATACTTATTATACTAGCACGCCCGCAACACGATAAAGGGGCCGATTTCCCGAAAGAGAGATCTTCCCGGCGAAATAGTCCGGACAAGAGATGATTTGTCCCGCCTTAACAAAAGTAGCTGAACGGTAACTAACACGTTTGCAACTATGTGTAACATTCACTATTTACTTACACTGCCCGGACATTGTTCGGCATGACCGGACAAATTCCAGTCTGTACAAAAATAGCTCAATTTCTTGCAAACGGCTAGTTTCCTTGTGTGAGCTATATATACCTCAACTTGGCCAGCATTTTTGTTGTCCAACAACTCAGAAATTCTTTGCAAAAGCTAGCCAAACCTCTTGCAATCACTCTCTTGCATCTAGAGCTAAGAATTGAGTCAAATTCTTGAGAGTCTTTGAGAAGAGAAGTGATTGAACCATTTGCACTTGCATCATTGTGTTTTCAAGCTTTGTGTTTTGATCAAGTGCAGTGCTAGGCTTGTTACACTTGGTGATTGTCGTCACCTAGACAACCCGAAAGGTCCGGCGATCAATCCATCGACGATGTGTGTCGGAGAGGGTCGACGGTTGGGTGTAAAGGCTCGGAGCTCACATATCCAGAGAGGAGAAGGGCTACCCTTAGTGGAATCGAGGCGATACTCTTGTGTAGAGTGCTTCAATGAGGACTAGTGGAAATCGGCAAATTTCCAACACCTCGGGATAAAATTTGATCGCTCTTGGTTATTTCTATTACTTGCTTTTCATTCCTAGAAGTTCTTGCATTGTGAATTGTCACCCTAGGATTGCAAAACTTGCTTTGTGCCATCATCTATATTAATTGTGTATTAATATTGCAAACTAGGACTTGAGTTTGTCAAGCAAGACTAAAATTTGAAAAACCGCCTATTCATCCCCCCTCTAGTCGGCATTCTTTGATCTACAACATGAAGCAAGGACATGCGAGCAGAGCTTGTGTAGTACCTTTGGTTTGTTGCATGTGTATTCAGTGACATCCCCGAGAATGACCTTGTGCACCTGTCCAGGCCTAAGTTGGCCGCTCACGTTCTTCTACCGGAGACGGACTTGAATTATTCGGTGCAGCCTGTTTATTACTATCACCTCGTGCCTCTGGGCCTTGTCTACGCAAGCAGTCAAGTAGGACCATACAACATCAGGCAAGGTTCTCATGGGATCATCGACTAGCATTTTGGTTACAACACTTCTATTGTTGAAGTACTCGGCTCTGCAGTACCATGTCATCTCCACTACATCAATCACTAGCAAACACCTCACTCCCTTCAACACATAATTGCATACCTCTGAAAGGTTGGTTGTCATTATCCCATACCTTGCGCCATCTTCGCTGTGCAACAAGGACCATTTCTCGATGTCCTTGCCCTGAATCCATTGAGAATATTTGGTGAAGTTCGCATCATCGGCTGCATTAATGGCCCTCCTCGTGGAGTACTTCACTGTCAATGCCTCCAGTTTGTCAAACACAGCTTGGAACTTGCTCGGCTGGTTTTGCAAGCATAGCCTCTTAAAAAGATCCATGATTTGTTTGCTGTGGAATTGTGTGAAAAGGTTTACTGCAATGTGCCGCATGCACCAATGGCTACGCACATCCTCCCACTAGTAGGGAGCATCTGGGGCCTCGTGCATTACCTCAATGGCGTGGAGCAACCCTCGGTCTCAGTCCGATATGATGCAAAACTTCTCTCAATCATTGACAACCACTCGCTTCACATTAACCAGAAACCACAACCAGCTTCCTGAGTTCTCTGACTCACCGATCGCGTAAGCCAATAGAAGCAATTGGTCATTACCATCCGCAGCAACAGCAATGAGAAGCGTGCCCTTGTACTTCCTGGTCAAGAATGTACCATCCACGCATATGACCAGATGACAATAAGCAAATACCTCGATGCACTGGCGGTATGACCAGAACAATCGACGGAGCACTCAAGTGTTCTCTATGGGGCTACCATCTCGACGTACAGCTAGCTAATCGAAGACATCCACAAACGTGCCTGGGTTGGTCTGAGTGATGTTACCCAGCAACCACATTACATTGTTGTAGGCATGATCGAATGTGCCAAACATACCCTCAATGGCCTTCTATTTTTCTCTCCACGCCTTTGCATACCGTATAGTGCATCCAGACCTTTCGGCCACTTGCTTCATAATTTCTCTTGGCATTATGGAAATATTATCTCACACGGCCGGTTGGATGATGTTACTGACGTACAAAGACATCATGTTCCTGTGTCTGTCCAGTGCCTCCGTCAGCAGGCATATTTGCGCGATAACTCTTGTTACCACAAAACCGATGTCATCCTTCAACCGCATGGCACGAACCTTCCATGGGCAGCCCGGTGTTATGCAGGCTACAACATATAGGTTGGGGTTTGACTTCACAACTTTGTATTGTCGATTAATTGCAAGAGACCAGCTCGCCACAGCATTCTTCATATCTTCTTTGCTCTAAAACTCCTACTCTACTTGTATGCCACCTCGCTCAAAAGACCATCTGGAACCCTGATCCGTTGGTAGCACAGCTTGACCATATGCAGAATGATCGAGCCACTCTGGCCGGGGACCAGGATTATCCTCATCAAAGACATCGAATGCCTCCGAGTCTGTCGAATCATCTTGATCGAACATTGATGGAAGGAAATCCAATACCTCGCACACATCCACGTGAGTATGGCAAAATACATCCGACCACTCGCTAGCCCTGAATGTTGCAGGACCAGACACGTTGCTTGGCTCACCCTCAACTGCATGCTCGGTTGGTTCTATGCTGTAGAACTGCACATATATCGTGAACTGACCGAGCAGTCCGCCATGGGGGTCTTTCACTCTTTGAACATAAGAACTCCAAGATTTGTCCACTTTTATTTCGCACAGCATCCAGTATAGCTTGTTATCTATCTCCCTTACGATCAGCCCTTCAATTAGAACCATTTCGTCGCGAGGGCTCTTCCCAAACAGATTCAGGATCCATAATTCAGGTCCAGGAATGAGGTGTTATGTATGCTCAGCTCACCCGTCACGTACTGACAACGGCTCATATCAACCCCGCTTTGCCCCTCGCGAACAAAGCCGTCGCTGTAAAATATGCAAATTTTTTCTAGAGTCTCCATTCCCTACACACATTCATCCCACGAATAAATAACATGACACCATTATGTCTAACAACCCAAACTCTATGGACCCTTTTTTTTTGGTTCGTTCGGCAACCATGCATCCATATATTTTCATAATTTACGAATACATTCTTTTCTATCCCAAAAACTTCCAACTCCTTCCTACTACTTTTGATCTGCGTTCAGGCTACACAGATGTGCATTATTATGTATGTTATACAAATTTGCCTTCTGAAAGCAGATCAAATATTCATCTTCTATAGCCTCAAACCAAACATAGTTCTGTTTTCGAAAATAGTTTCCTAAATTACTTCAATTACCCTAATTACCCTATATTCACAACTAAATTATTTAGTTTTATTAATTTCTTTATAGATTATTTTTAAGTACAAATTATTTTTACTGCAACAAATGATGCATTGCATTTGTACTGCATCTGTCCAAAATTTTGTTGGAATATATTGCAATTTCTTCTGACTTACACACATACATTAAAAAAACCTAATTTCTAAACATAGAACATGCACATAATTCCTAAAACATACACATGCACATAATTTCTAAAAACATACACATATACATTTAAAAAAAACCTAATTTATAAACATAGAACATGCACATAATTCCTAAACATACGCATGCACATAATTCTTAAAAACATATACATTAAAAAAACCTAATTTTTAAACACAGAACATGCACATAAATTGTAAAAACATAAAACCTACAGTACACACATACACATAAACATGTCCTGTGGTGGTATTACGAATACCTCGGCAGGTTTTGTGGAAGAAAAGACGACGCGAGCTGACCGTGCGACCGGTCCTCTCCCATCGGGCAAACACAGTAAGTGACACAAAGGTTTATACAGGTTCGGGCCTCAGTGGAGGCCCTAGTCCTGTTGGCGTGCTCCCAACAGGAGTTGGCTAGGGGAGCTCTCTCGGGGGAGAGATGGCTCCGGAGCGCACATGTTTGATTGTCTATTAGTAAAAATGAATCATCATTTTCACATGAGGGGTTACAAGGGCTTATATGGCCCCAAAAAATGCAAAAAGACTAAACTACCCCCTGCCACCGTTGGATCGAGGGGTAGCGATGTCCTCTTCGGGTCAGGAACCTTGGATACTTGACAGGTGTCCGCCAGTTCCCGAGGTGCTTCTCGCGTGATCCTCACGTGACCCGGGACAAAAGGCGGCGGGGGCCTTGTCCCCGGGCAAATGGCCGCGCCTCTTACCTGGACTTGATCCCATGCAGATTTCCCCCAACAGCAGCCCCCCATGCCCTCCAGGGACGATGTTCGAGTCCCCGGGGGGGATGGTCCGTGTTACCGGGAACATCTCCTCCGGGACGTATCTCTGGGATAGTGACGCTTCAATTCCCTTGCCAAGCGTTTATGGCCGCGCCGTCGTTCATTAAAGCCTCGTCTCGATGGGAGCGCGCCGTTCGGCCATAATGGCCACTCGCGGTTTGAACCGGCAATGCCTCGTTTCGCGCGATCGTCCCTTCATTTCCCGCACGCCGTTTGAATTGGGCGGCATGGATGCATCGCGAGGAGCCACGTGGTGCCCATCGAGGCCACGCTTGGGCCCTGTAAATAGGGCCTCAGGCGGCCCGGAGAAATCACTCCAACCCTCAAGCCTAAAACTCCACCGGTGCTCTCAGCTCTCCTGGTAGCCCTCTCCCGGAAGCTCACTCCCTGAAACTCGATCCCAGAAGCTCGGTCGCCGGAACCCCAACCCTTTTTCTTTAGAGCCTAAGCCACCGGAGAAATCAATGGGACCTAAAGGCCGCGCCAAGGCTGCTGAGGTGCCTCCGGAGGAAGTCACCGCAGACTTCCTCTGGGCCTCCAAGTTCACATCGGGGGACTTGGAGTCCCTCGTGGACCGGGGGGTGGTCGCGGACGGGGACGTCCGGATCCCCTCGAAGCAAGATGGTGCCCCCCACCCAGGCCCAGGGAGGTGGTGGCCTTCGAGGCTTTCCTCGAAGCCGGACTCCGGCTCCCGGTGCATCCGCTGCTCCTGGAGTTCCTCCGAGACTATGGGGTGGTGATCAACCACCTGACACCGAACGCCTTCATTCGGATGGGCCTCTTCATATGGCTGTTCGAGACAGCCACCGGACAGGAGCTGACGCTCCGGCTATTTCGGTACTTCTACGAGCCGGCGGCGAGGAGCTCCCACTTGGTGAAGGGAAGGCCGAAGTCCCCCTTCGGCTAGGTGATGATCCAGCTACTACCTTCCCAGGTAGCGGAGTACCCAGTGGTAGCCTCCCGGGACAACTGGGGGGGACTGGGTCCGGAGGTGGTTCTACCTCTGGGTCCGGAACGACGAGGTGAAGTACTCACTGGAGCCTCCCTCCTACAGCCGATCGTCCGCCCCCAAACCCCCGGTGTGGACCGAGGAGGAGCTGAAGCTCCTCAGCAAGGTCGCCGGCTCCCAGGGCGTCCGTTCTATGAGGGACGCCTCCGAGGAGCTGACCTTGTTGAAGATCTCCCCCTTCTCGAACGAGAGGAGGGGTATCGGGATGTGCCCAGCGCAGCGGCCCCCGCAAAAGTCGGTGACCCGACATAAGCCCCCGGCTGCTTTGCTCATTGCTTTGTTGATTTCTCTAACTCTTACCTTTTGCAGTCCGGCCGTATCCGGCCGCCCGGGAGAAGGCGGAGAACCTCCTCGGGAGGTATTACGCCGACGAGCACGAGCGCATCGTGCGCGTCATCGGGGAAGGTCCTCCCCAGAACTTGGTGGCCGAGGACTTCGGGCTGAGGCTACCGGCGAGGACGCCTCTCCCTACGGGCCAAGGCTCAGAAGGCCCCCGGTCCTTCAATAACACCGGGCTCTACGCTGGTGAAGGCCCGGGACGCAGCCCCCGGGTCAGGGCACGCGCGGGCCCCTCCCCGAAGCGAAGTGACGCCGCCTCTCCCGGAGAACTCCGGGGGGGCCAATGGAGACGCGGGAGCTCACGCGCCTCCCCGAGGCCTCCGGAGAGGCTCGGGGAAAGGAGGCGGCCGATGGCGGGGGGGCATCCGATTCGGCGGATTATGCCCCCTCGCCCCCTTTGGCGATTGCCCTCCCGGCGGCCCCAGTGCCTCCGGAGCCGGAGAGGCCAGAGGTTTGGTTCGCGGAGGCTTCGCCTCCGCGTGTCGAATGGCCAGTGGACAAGGGGGGAGCCCCTCGGTCTACGAGGTCCCCCCGGCAACGGAGGTCCCAGGAGTCCCGCCCCTGGGAAGGGGAAAGGGCTCCTTATCCCCCCCCCCCCCCGCCCCTGGGGAGGTACCCCCTCAGAGAGCTCGTCGGCCTCCTTCTCAGAAACTTCTTCAATTGCAAGGACACTGGCCACCGCGACTCCGGCCCTCATCACCCCCGCGACCTTCACGAGGGGACCCGCTGCCGGTCCCGATGGGTCCGGTGATGCCGGGAGGGAGACCCCCCTGCAGTCCGCGGGGGAGGTCTTCCTGTTTGCGGAGAGCCTGTAGATCCAAAAGGTCCAGGAGTACGTCTCGCAAGGGACACTTAGCGAACGTTGCGGGGATCTTCAATCTCTCCAGATCCAGGTTCATTCTCAAACCGGTGGTTCGTTTCCTTCGGGACTTGTAACATCCTGAGTTTAGGGGTAACCACTTTCTTTTCATGAACACCATGCATGCATGATACCATGTATCTGTAATAGTAGCCAGATCAGTATCTATCTCAAACCCTAAAATCCCAAAATTTTCCCTGTGAATCCAAATCAAGATCAGATTACTCAGATATGATCTATCAGTTACTCTGAACATAAAAGTCTTCAGAAGTCAGATTCAACTCCATCTCTAACTTCCAGATCTATCAATTCTTTCCTGTTTTCGAAAACAGGATTCTAATTACTATTTTAATTACCCTAAATATTCTAAACTCAGATTTAGTCAAGTCTTGATCTAATTCAGATCAGATTACTCTTGGACTATAATCATGGGTATGCCAATACCTTAATCCAGAAAGTTGGCAGCCAAATTATATCATCTAAGTCTTTTTCACATATCAGTCCAAATTATATTGCAAATTAGTCCTTTATCTGATATCTAGAAATCCAAAAAGGCTAAAATCTTCAGATCAATTCCAAATTCAAGATTTCTTCAGTAAATCATTTCTAAATGCTATTTGATACAATTTACACTTCTGTCCAGATTACAAAATCTCATCCTAGATGTCAGAATTCGAAATTTATAAAACTCAGATTCTATTGTACCCTAAAGTACCCTATTTTCGATTTACGTCGAAAATCATCAAATCGTACCAGATTTCATCAAATCTCTTGCTAGATGAGTATAAGGTATAAGTTTATACTCAGCTGTGAAATCAGATTGCAAATCAACTATCTCTAAGTCAGAAATTACAATTCAGTCCAAAGCAAATTTCCAGATTTTACAATTTAGTCCAAATGGCTGTTTTCGACCTCACCTGCTGTACGCGACCAGGGAAGCTGCAGTTTGACCAGTGCTTGCCATCGACTTCGACCACAGCCGGCACAGTGCACAGCGTGGCTTCGATCACGACCTCGGCTAGCGTTGAACAGTGCCGTGCCTTGCGACCGCAACCACGCCGTGTTTCGCCGCTGATCAGCGCCGCTCAAGCCCGAGTTGTTTGCAACCGTGTTTGCATGTACACACGTGTTTGCACCTCAGTTGTTGCCGTGGCCATCTCTACCCAGCTCACCAGCTGCTGCACGCCAGAGAGGAGCTTCGCTGTTTGCCGTTGCTTCAACCCGAAGCCTTCTTCTTCACGGCGCAAGCTTCTTAATCTCCGAGCATTGAGCCTTGCTTCGTATTTGTTTTGCCTATAAATAGCAGCCCCATATTACCAGTACTGCTTTCCAGAGTCTCTCAGAAATTAAACGAAATTCGCTTCACTGTTGCCTTCTTCTCCAGCGAGCCGCCGAGGAGGTCAACGACGACAGCTTCACTCACTACTTTAATCCCAAAATTGACGCCACCAGTGAGTTCCCCGTATCTTACTCTCTGTTCTGTACCATTTAATTGAACTCTTATGCACTCCATCGCCGGTGATCGCCGGAAATTGCTGAAATCAGTGAAATGCCCTGTTCCAGTTGCACAAGCCAAATTAGCCTGAATTAGCCTTCGACTCAATAGACAAAAATGATCAGTGAGCTATTTTAAGCAAGCCTGTGAAGTTGAATTGTGAAATTGACCAAGAACTGGAGTTTTTCGCTAGCCCGAGCTTCACCAGCCGCCGGCGAACGTCGCCAGTCTTCTCCGGTGATTCTCCGGCCAATTCAATCGTGCCAGAAGCTTTCTTATATCTTCTAGATGCTCTCCAAGCAAGGAATCAAGTTCAAACATCGTGTAGCCAAAACCCCCAATATCAGTGTCTTCTTCTCCGGCGCCGGCCACCGGAAAACCATTCCCGGCCGATCCAGCTCCAGAGACCTTGTCCACCAGATGCGCCTTGATCTCCTAAGCAACTTTGCCTACTAGCTCAACTTCCAATTCGGCCTAAATCAGAAGATATAGCTATGCCCTAATTCCTGTCCAGTGCTGTGATTTGAAACTTCAGCCACCGAGTTCATCGCCGGTTTTCATCACTTTCCGGCCATCTCCTGCCCTAGGTCCAGTTGAGTGAATTGTTCTTGTTACTGAGGCCTACCTCCCAGACAAAGTGGTGCATCAATTGGAGCCCTAGATCAAAAGTTATGGCAAATCCTATTTTCTAGCTATGTCAGTGCAATGCCAGGCTATGCCAGCCAGTGGCATTAGCCCATTTCACTTCCTTCCAGATGTGTATTTTGAGCATGACTTTGTCCCTTAGACTCCTGAGGTTGTGATCTACAATTTCTTCTTCTATCACAACTTGATTTGAGTCCTTGAACTGCATTTTATGCTTAGCCCTAGATTTTGACATTGTCAGCCCAATGCCCGAGCATGCCAGCCAGTGGCATTAGCTCATTTCACCTCCTTCCAGTTATGTAAATTGAAAATAACTTTGTCCATTAGACTTGTGGAGTTGTAATCTACATTTCATTCTACTGCCACAAGTTGAGATAATCCTTGTACCATTCATTAACCCTATGTCGATGCCTTGAACCGAATGTCGACCTAAAGACATTTATCGATTTTGGGCAAACCAGCTGCGGACTTAATGTCAATTCCTATATCCTGGAACCCTAGAAGTTCCTAGCACTCATTTTCAGACCTAATTCTATGATTTAGCCCTAATCAGCTTCTATGGTACCTAAATCCAATTATTTCAGAATCATTAAGACATTCATCTTTGCATTATTGCATGTAGTATAATAATGTATTGAAAAGGTTGTGATTCTTGGTTGCATGTTTGATCTTTGCTCAGAGTCGGAGCTAGAGTTCGAGGACTTCACTGCTGACCCGACATCAACTGCTGTCTTTCACGACGCGGAAGGCAAGTCATATCTTTGGTCATCTTGAACCTATATTTTAAATGTTGCTATAATATAACCTTGAATATAGGCAATATTGCATCTGAAAGATTGAGAATGGTTGATTTATGAATTGGCAGTACTATACTGGTTATCTATGAAATGTGAAATAAACAAGTTTTGAGCCATGAACTATTATATGTATTTATATACTTATATTCATGAAATAAAACCCCTAGCCGTGACCAGAAAAATGGTGTGGATGGCTGTAGCACTGGAGGTGCTAGACTGCAAAGGAATGCAGGCACTGAAGGTGCAGGGTTGTGGATGGTCTGGTCACTGGCATATAAGGACTAGAACCTTGTGTTGTGCGTCTAGTGGCATGAACAACGTGCTAACCGTAAGCCTGGTATGGGACAGGCCTGAACAAGTACTTATGTGGATCGTACATGAAACCCCTGCATGAGTTGTGTTGTGATGATTGACTTGGAGGCTGACTCCCATTATCACTGAAGGTGATCTGATATTTGACCCAGTAATGGGAAAATGAGGTGGGGTGGAGGTTATGATACAGCCTACCACAACTGTGTTTCGCTGAGAGCCACAAGGTCGGGGGTGAATTGTAAGTGATGCATAACAAAAGTTCTTGTTATCTCCACCTTGCCACTCACACATGGTTGTGAGGAGGGGTCTAATCATTTTGATAGGATGGGCTTGAAAGTGGAATATCTTGCAGGTAAATTGGTACCTCTCTGCAGAGTTAAAAACGTATTCGAATACTCCGAGCTCCCGGGTTTTATAGGAGTCTGCTGCGGTGGATTAAATACACGGGGTGTGACACAAGTAATATTTTCTAAATAAAATATGTTTTAATTAAGATTACCCAAATGACATGTGTTGTCATGATAAGGAGTGCTGCCGTGGGCTGTCGTGTGTCGACGTGTCGCGGTAGTGCTATAATCTAGTGAACATGAATGATGATGTTACTTTATGAAAAGTGCTGCCATGAGATGAGGTATGAAAGAAAAAGATTATTTTATAAACATCCATAATTCTTGACTAGTCTAGATTCATGTCATCACTACTATATGTATCTACTCTTTCCTATGACTTGCTGAGTACGTGAGTGCTCACTCTTGCAACCTACAAATCAATAGACGGAGCGATCAACAATCAAGATGAAGGCGTGGAGAACTTATTGGATCCAGAAGGAGGAGCGTCAGTCCCGTCATTTCCCTGATGTGTGTTGTTCTGCTGTCCACTTCTCTTTTATGGGTGGGTCACCTATCTTATGCTGTGTAGATGTTATTTTGCTAAACCATGTATGCCGTGAAGGCATTGTAATCTCCTTATGTAATATCAAGGCCAGCAGGCCACACTGCTTAACTATTTTGTAAGTTACTCTGTTGCAATATGATATACTCCTATGCTTGACTTATCCTGGGACGTCAAGGGTATGTGTATGCTATGCATATATGGGACTAGCTGCAGCGAGCTAGGTCTCTACAGGAGTAGTCGTAGTCCCAGTCTCGGGGCGCGGCAGGACTTCAATTCAAATTTTAACTAACTCTCGCGCTTGCAGGGGGCGGCCATCGCTTGGGGGATTGAAGCACGCTTCGATAAAGCGCTGAAGGAGGCGGAGGAGAAGGCCGCCGCCTACCTGGAGCAGTGGGACGACGCCCTCCGGGAGTTGGCCCGGGTCCAGGCCCAACTCCACACCTCCGAGAACGCCAACGATCGGCTCCGGAGGGAGGCAAAGGCCAAGGAAGGAGCCCTCTCGGAGCTCGAGTGCTCCAACATCTGGGCTGTGACGGACGCGGCCCACTCCGTCCGTTTGGCCCTCGAAGGGCTCAGAGTGAGCCTTGGCTCGGGAGGCACCTCCGAGGCGGCGCGGCGACGCTCACGGAGGCTGTGCATTTTCTCAACGCACAAGTTTCTGTGATCCCGGAGGCCGCCGATGCCCGGGCACGGGGCCAGGCGATCTCGGTCGTGGCTGCCGCGGCCGGGCTCGTGGAGCACCGGGGGATTGGCGCCCGGGCAATCGGGGGCCGAATCCCCCAAAGCTTTCCGGATTCTTCGAGCCATCTCGGCGAGAAGTGGAGCAGCTCACCGGCGGCTTCTACGACCGGATAGTTCGGGTGCGATTCCCGGCGCCAACACCTCCGGGGACAGACGCTGCGGCTCCGGCGGGAGCCTCCCAAGGAGAGGACACCAAAGAACAAGTATGAGCCTCCCCCGGGCCCTTAGATAGGACTCTTTTTTGTTTTAAGGTTTTTGCTCCCGGTAGCTTCTTAGAGGAAGCCCCGGACACTTGTACAAAAACATTTTGATGCAATAGAAAAGAAATTTTTTGGTAAGTCTTTGAATCAAATTTACCAGGTTTCCAAGGAGGTTATTCCCGGGGCTCGGGGAGTCACTTCCAGGCAAAGACCCCCGAGGTTGGAGCACAACTTCAGGGGTGTCCCGATGTCACAGGGAGCTTCTCCGGGGGTGGAGCCCCCGGTCTCCTATGGGTGTCACCCGGGGGAAGCCCAGGCCGCCTTCATTTTGTTAAGTCTCTTCTCCGGGGGACATGGCAGGGGTGTTTTCTGGGAGCCAATCCGATTGCGGTGGCATCCAGAGTGGCACCTGGACAACTTCGACAACCACCGCGCCGAACTGTCCCCTCCGCGACCGGGGTCCCGGAGGGTTCCCCCGCTTCAAATACTTCCACCGGCGGGCTACGAGTATTGGCCCGAAGATTTGCTCCGAGAGGCCCAGCGTCGTATACGAAGTTTATATCGAGACCTGGCCCGGGAGCTATCAGAGGTCCTCTGGGATTATTAGGTGTAGGAGCCTTCCGGGTTATACTCCGGGTTGTATCGTGTTTAATGTAATGATGCCCACCGGAGGGGGAAGTTGTCCTCCGGTTAAGTGCTTTTAATAAAGCTAAGTTTGTTTGTGTACTTTATGAATTTTCGATAATCCGGAACAGGGTGATTCCCAAGTGCTCCTTATCCCCCCCCCCCCCCCCCATAGCGGGCCGGAGGGTAGCTCCGCGCGCTGTGGAGGTGACAAAGCCCCCGGGTAAGAATCCTTCAATTAAGAATTCCTCAAGTTTTCCCAAGGTTGGGAAAACTTCTGGGAACAATTTTTCGAAAGTCCCGGTGGGATCCTCCGGTTGCCGTGAGAACGGGGAGCCGGGGAGAGCTGTCTGGGAGACAGTGCCCGAGATTTCCGGGAATTCCCCCGAGAGAAGACTCTCCCGTCCTCGTGAAAACGGGGAGCTGGGAATGAGGTCTTCGGGGAAGAACATCCAAGGAAATCCGAGATTCCCAGAAATTCTCTCCGGGAGAAAACCCTCCGGTTGCCGTGAAAACAGGGAGCCGGGAACGAAATCTCCGAGAAAATATTCGAAAAAGTGAAATTCCTGGGGATAATTTTTTCGGGAGAAAACTCTCTGGTTGCCGTGAGAATAGGGAACCAGGAATGAGATCTCCAAGAAAGAATATCCGAGAATTCCGTCCCGCTAGGGAGACAATCGACTCCTGGAGGAGGATGCGCCCGATGACGGGTCTCAATGTTTGAGTAGGGGACTAGTCTCTCAAATTGACTCATTACCGCGGTCCTTGAGGACCGGGTTGTCGCTTACACCCTCAGTCCATGAGGGGTGATCGTAAGCCGCCCTACGGGAGTGGGACTCCCGTTGTAGGGACTTGTTGGGTCGTGATAGCCCACTTCCTCGCGGGGAAGGCATCCTCGCTAAGAGGGCATCCTCACGGGGAGCGCATCGCCGTGAGAGACGGCAATGTAAAAAACTTGTAATGAGCCAGAGCTGAGGAAAAACCGGTTGTATTGAAAATGAGTTAAGATACAACGCCTCCCCCTGCAAGATCGCGACGGGGGAGGGAATGGTGAGTACAATGTTCCCCTCCCCTCCGGCGTGATCGCTCCAGGGGAGGGGACGAGCCTGTAGGCTAGACGTACAACTTGTGAAGTAAACGCACGTTCCACGTGTGCTTCAGCTCCTGCTCTTGAAGGTTGGAGAGCTTGTAAGCCCCCGAGCCAAGGACCGCCGAGATCCTATAGGGGCCCTCCCACTTGGGAGAGAGTTTGCCTTGGGCTTGGGGGTCCGTGACGCGCTTGAGGACGAGGTCCCCGAGGTGGAAAGCTCTCTCGCGGATGCGCTGGTTGTATGCGCGCGCCATTTCGCGCTCGTAGATGGCGTGGCGGAGGAGTGCTCTGTCACGTTCCTCCTCCACGAGGTCGACCTCCAGTCGTTGATTTGCCTCGTTGGCTTGGTACGTCGCGGTCGTGGCTCCGTCTAGGAGCTCGACCCGTAGTGACCGGAAGCCAATCTCCGAGGGAAGGACTGCCTAAGCCCCGTATACAAGGGAGAAGGGGGTGCGTCCCGTCGCCCGGCTCGGGGTCATGCGCATGGAACAGAGGATACTAGGGAGCTCCTCCGCCCATGCACCCGCTTGGAGGCGGCTTGTTCGAGCCGTCGGCGTAACCTTTGTAGGATTACGCCGTTGACCCTTTCGACGGCCCCGTTGCTCTGGGGATGAGCTAGCGAGGCGAAGTGGATGATGAGCCCCAGGCCTTCACAGAATTCCCAGAAATATACCGAGTCGAATTGGGTCCCGTTATCGACAGTGATTTCTCGGGGGACGCCGAAACGACATACGATATTTTTCCAGAAAAAACCGTTGTACCGCCCGGGACGTGATGCTGGTCAGGTTTGGCCTCTACCCACTTAGTAAAGTAGTCGACCGCGACCACCGCATACTTGTAGCCCCCGAGCGCTGGGGGGAAGGGGCCTAGAGGTCCATCCCCCAGCGCGCGAAGGGCCAAGTGATGGGGATAGTCTGCAGCGCTACGGGGGGAGGTTCAAACCCTTGGCCATCTTCTGGCAGGCCTCGCATGCGGAGACAAGGTCTCGCGCATCGCGAATCACTGTGAGCCAATAGAAACCCTGGTGAAGGGCCTTGGCCGCGATGGAGCGCCGGGCTAGATGAGACCCACAGCTTCCCGAGTGAATATCCTCGAGAAGTCGGAGCCCCTCCGTCTGTGGAAGGCAACGGAGCAAAGCGGAAGCCCCCTGCATGTAAAGCTTCCCCTCCAATAGGAGGTATGCCCGAGCCTTGGCCCGAAGGCGCTTGGCCTCGGTCTCGTTGGGAGGCTCCCCCTCCCCCTTGATGAAGGAGACGAGGGGATCCATCCAAGATGAAGTCCGGGTGATTTCGGTGACTTCCAGGACGCAGGGCCCATCACCCACGTCCGGGGAGGTCACCGAGGGCTTCGCGATGATCACCCACATTCCATTTGGCAAACTACGAGCTGGGAGTCTCCCTTCACAAGGAGGCGTCGAATCCCCAAGGAGCGCGCGAGGCACAACCCAAGGAGCAAGGCCTCGTATTCGGCGACGTTGTTCGTGGCAGGGAACTCGAGCCGTGCCACGTACTCCAGTTCCCTCCCCTCGGGGCTCCGGAGGACTACTCCCGCGCCGGCCCTGGTGAGACAGAGGGAACCATCGAACATGAGTGTCCAATGGTCACTGCGTCGGGGCGGTGCGGGGAGGTCTTCGTCCCCGGGCCCGGAGGCAGGAGTCCACTCCGCCACAAAGTCGGCGAGTACTTGTGACTTGATGGCGGAGCGCCCCGTGAGGGAAAGGGAAAAGGGGGCGAGCTCGGCCCCCCACTTCCCTATCTGGCCGGTAGCTTCCTTGTTCCGGAGCACCTCCCCTAAGGGGAGGGACGACGGGACAGTGATGGGGTGCCCCACGAAGTAATGACGAAGCTTCCGGGACGCTATCAGAAGGGTGTAGAAAATCTTCTCCATCTCCGTGTACCGAGTTTTGGCCCCTTGGAGGGCCTCGCTCACGTAGTACACGGGACGCTGTTGCCGGTCTTGCTCCTTTACCAATACCGCACTCACGGTGACTGGGGTCGCGGCGAGGTAAAGGAGCAGAGGCTCTTCCGGGAATGGGCTCACGAGTCGTGAGGTACTTCTTCAAATCGTCGAAGCCTCCTGGGCCTCAGGAGTCCACCGGAACCCTTCGAGCCCCCGAAGGATTTTGAAGAATTGGAGGCCGCGTTCCCCCGACCACGAGACGAAACGACTCAGCGCGACTAAGCGACCGGTGAGTCGTTGAACGTCGTTGACCGAGCGCGGCGGGGGCATGTCCAAGAATGCCCGAATCTTTTCGGGGTTGGCCTCTATGCCCCATTGGGACACAAGGAAACCCAGGAGCTTCCCACTGCCCACGCCGAAGGCGCATTTCTCCGGGTTGAGCTTCAACCCGTATGCGCGGATGTTGCGGAAGGTCTCCGCCAAGTCGTCGATGTGAGCAGTCGCGCGGGGACTTTTAATGACCGCGTCGTCGACGTAGACTTCGAGGACCAGCGTCATGAGTCGCTGGAAGGTCGCTCCGGTGTTCTTTAGCCCAAAGGGCATGTGGACATAGCAGAAGGTCCCGAGGGGAGTTATAAAACTCATCTTTTCCTCGTCCCCTTCTGCCATCCGGACTTGGTGATAGCCCGAATACGCGTCTAAGAAGCTCATCAACTCGCACCCTGCAGTCAAGTCAACCAACTGGTCAATTCGCGGGAGTGGGAAGTTTTCTTTGGGGCAAGCGCGGTTGAGGTCGGTGAAGTCCACACACATTCGCCACTTGCCATTCGACTTCTTTACGAGGACGGGGTTCGCAAGCCACTCGGGGTGCAAGACCTCCCGAATGAACCCCGCCTCTCGAAGCCGGGCAATTTCGACCTTGATCGCCTCTTGGTGTTCAAGAGAGAGTTTCCTCAGCTTCTGCTTGACCGGGGGGTGACCGGGGGTCACCGCGAGCTTGTGCTCGATGATGTCCCGGGCGACGCCTCGCATGTCAGAGGGCTTCCAGGCAAAAATGTCAGAGTTTTTGCACAGGAAAGCCACGAGTTGCTCAGCGTGCTCCTCATGGAGATCCGCCCTGATCCTGACGGTTTTGTCCCCGTTGTCCGAGGACAGCGGGATCTTCCGGAGGTCCCCTTCCGGACGCGGCCTGGGGAGGGACCTCCTGGAAGGTATCATAGAGGCGTCTGACTCCGGGGGAGAGGCCTCCCCCCCCCCCCCCCGGGGTTTTGATCATGTTGACGCTCCCGATTATCGCAGCGGCGCGCTCGTTTAGAGAGCAGGCCACGTCTTGGTCTCCCCGAGTGGTGATCACACCATGAGGCCCGGAGATCTTCACAGAGAGGTAGCTCTGGTGGATTGCGGCCCCTAAGCGGTTGATCGTGGTCCTCCCCATGATTGTGTTGTAAGAAGAGTTGAGGTCTACCACATCAAACTGAACCATCTCTGTCCGGTAGTTGTCCGGGGTGCCGAAGGTCATGGGGAGATCCACCTTCCCCATGGGGTGGATCGTCTTTCCCGGGACGAATCCTTGCAAGGGTCCTGCTGCGGGCTGTAGTAGCTTCTTGTCCACCTGCATCTCCCTAAACGCCTTTAGGTAGAGGACGTCGGCGGAGCTCCCGCCATCCACGAGGATTCGGGCCAGATGGCAATTGTAGACGGTAGCGGAGACGATAAGCGTGTTATCATGGGGGAAGCGAACCCCACGGGCGTCTTCTGTCGTGAAAGTGAGGGGGACGTCCGACCACTTGGGTGGCCGGGACGTCTGCAGCACCCCCACCACCTTTACTTCACGCACGTATTCCTTGCGCTGACGCTTAGAGTCCCGCCCAGAGGCGGATCCTCCCATGATGACGTCGACGCGTCTTTGGGAGGTTTGGAAGGGGAGAGTCTCTGACGGCTCCCCTTCCCACGCCTGTCCCTGCTGTCCCCCCGCGGGGGTAGGATGGGCCAGTAAGGCCGGCTGAGGGGGCAAGAAGGCAGGAGTCCCCCCCCCCCCCCCCCGCCCGTGCTGGTCGAGGAATGCGGCAAATTGTTGGAGCAGTTGGTGGCATTCCCGGGTGGCATGGGTATTGGACTTGTGGAAGGTACACCACAGACCTTCCCTGCCTCTTGCCGCAGGGCTTTTGCGATCGCGGGACGACTGCCCTCCCCCACGACCTTTCGGCTTGGGAAAGGGGCGGTTGCCCTTGGGGGCATCGTGCGAGCCGCCTCCGCCCTCGAGGACAAAGGTGTCCCGAGGCCGAGGCTCGCCACGATTCCCCCCCTTGGAGCATTTGAGGGGGGTCCCTGGCCCCTCGGTAGACGAGGGCGGGAGCCCCCTGGTTCTTCTTCCAGAGGTCATCCTCCTCCACCCGAACGTACTTCTCAAGTACGTTGAAGAGCTCGTCGGCGGAGGAGGGGCAGCTTCGGGAGAGTTTCCGATGGAGCTCTCCCGGGAGGATCCCGCTTTTACATGCCTCAATGACCGTGGAGTCAGGGACGTGAGCTACTTTGCTCTTGACTTGAGCAAAGCGCTTGAAGAAGCTGTGGATGGTCTCCCCCGTCCTCTGTCGGATAGTGTACAGCTGCGAGGAATCCAGGGGATGTACATAGTTCCCCTGGAAGTTTGCACAGAACTCGCATTTGAGCTGTGCGAAGGACTTGATGGAGCCGGCCTTCAAGTTGTAGAACCACGAGCGGGCGACCCCGGTCAGGTAGAGGGGGAAGACGTTGCACTGGACAGTCTCGTCCCCCCAGCCGCCAAGATGGCTGTGGAATACATCTAAACAAATTCATAAGGGTCGGCCTCACCATTGTAGTGTTCGATGTGCGGCGGGCGGTAAGGCCGCGGCCATCGAATGCACCGGAGTCTGCGGCACAGCAGCTGGTTAGCCCCTTCCACTTCTCGGGGGGAGTCCCGATCACTGTCCCCTTTGACTGGGGACGCGTGTTCGTTGTCAGAGTCAGGGAGGAGCCCCAGAGGTCCGTCGGCATGGCGGTAGCGCAGCTTTTCCTCCGGGTTAGTGGAGCTGACCTCCAAGACGTCCGGGCACTCCCTCGGAACGGTTGGTTCTTCGGCGGGTCTCTTCCCCCGGCCAAAGCGGGAGCGGGGCTCTTCGCGTCCGCGACCCGGGGGAGGCGCCTCCCCAGACTTGGTGGTACGCATTTGCTCAACCTCCTCCCGGGTGAAGCGGACTTGATCCGCCGGGGGAGCCCTCAGGGGCAGCCCCGGGGGAGGAGGGACCTCATGCGCGTCGACTGCAGGCGCAGAAGGCGCAACCGGGGCGGCCCCGGTAGTACCGTCTGGAACCGAAGAGTGGGGGCCCGGCCGGGCAAGGTCTGGCGACGGCGCAAGAGTGGCCTAGCGGGCCACCTCCGGGACAACGGGCACAACCGGCTGGGAGGGGCCGGCATCCAGCCCCGGAAATGCCCCAGGCGCAGAGTGAATCGTTGGCATGGGGAAGACCCCGGGGATGGGGTAAGTCCCCGGCCCCGGGAACACTCCCAAGACCGGGAAGGCTTCGAATGACGGGCCTACCAAGGTGTAGCCCCCGTTGGGGCCGGAGGCCCCCGGGGCGCTCTGGCCTCCGAAAGTCGGAGGGGCTACCGGATGCCCCATAAACGGGGGCATTGCCCCCATGAACAGGAACTGTGGGTAGATGGGGGCCGATGGCCGTGCCAGAACGCGGAGGAGCTCGTCCATCGAGCGCTGGGCACGGAGCTGGCCCTCCACCAGAGCTTCGAGCAGCACATCCTGGGAGGCCGGTGGAGCCACCGGGGGAAAGCCTGTCCCCCCGGGAGCGTCCGACGTCGTCGGGTTGGACCCGGAGCCCTGTCCACCAGAGATTACCAAGAGAGTTAAAGGTGGTACCTGGGTTTGGCCATGTCCGAACGTCGGCGCTGGGACGGCCACGTTTCGGACGGGTGGTGCCGGGTCACTGGGACCGCCGTCACCGGGAAGGGTGCGAGCCCTCATTCTTGGGGGAGCCATGGCGATTCGTTACGATTCCCCACGGACGGTGCCTACTGTGGTGGTATTACGAATACCCCGGCAGGTTTTGTGGAAGATCCTAGCGAAGAAAAGACGACGCGAGCTGACCATGCGACCAGTCCTCTCCCGTCGGGCAAACACAGCAAGTGACACAAAGGTTTATACAGGTTCGGGCCTCAGTGGAGGCCCTAGTCCTGTCGGCGTGCTCCCAACCGGAGTTTGCTAGGGGAGCTCTCTCGGGGGAGAGATGGCTCCAGAGCGCACATGTTTGATTGTCTATTAGTAAAAATGAATCGTCCTTTTCACATGAGAGGTTACAAGGGCTTATATAGCCCCAAAAATACAAAAAGACTAAACTACCCCCCTTGCCACTGTTGGATCGAGGGGTAGCGACGTCCTTCTTCCGGTCAGGAACCTTGGATGCTTGACAGGTGTCCACCAGTTCCTAAGGTGCTTCTCACGTGATCCTCACGTGACCCGAGACAAAAGGCGGCGTGGGCCTTGTCCCCGCTCTTACCTGGACTTGATCCGTGGAGATTCCCCCAACATGTACAAAACCAGAACATTACATACACATAAACATAAACATAAACCCTAATTCTTCTATATTATATTATTGCTAATTACATGATTACCAACATACTTAACAGAATTGTAATTGCATTTCAAAAAAAATTTCTCTTCTTTCAAAGAGATCATAATTCTCTACAATTTCCCTTCTACACCAAATCAATTTAACGGCTGTAATTTGGTAGATCTAAATATAAAGGATGAAATCAAAATGAGGGAGAGATAAGGAGCTCTCTGGTGGTTTGTTGAGGAGGAAAATAAATGAGTTCACAGGAGGTCAGCAACAGAGGGGACCATGTTTTGACGAGGACCAGTATCTTGTAGAGTGCTGGGCACTCGACAGGTGTCTTATCGAGTGCTGGGCACTCGACAAGTTCCTAGTCGAGTCAACTGGTCAAGGGGGGCTGGTCGAGAGCACAGTGGTCGACAGGGTTGGTCAATGCGCATAAAGCGTTGGAAACTCGACAAGAGTCATGAGCACTCGACAAGCCATTTCCACGCGACAAGTAGCTTATCGAGTGTCCAGATCTTGACAGATTGACGTGACAGTCTATTTTTTTAAAATTTGCAAACTGTGAGTCATTTTTATAATTAATTATTTTATGTGAATTATTTATAAAAAATCTCGTCAACTGTCTATTATATAAAAAATAATAAATTGCATTCCAGATCCTTAGTTCTTCCTTACGCTGTCATGTTTAGGCTCATAAACTTTGAAACTTTCCTTGTAGACGACAAAAGATCTACAGTGCAAATGTTTGCACCACATCTTGCAATGAACATATAAGATGCATTGAAATAGTTGTAAACAAACGCTGGGAACTTAAAATGGAAAATGTTATGCTTACAACTGTTATTGACACAAATTTATTACATCACTACTAATACAAAGTACATGAACAGAAATATTTAAAATCTTACAGTGGACTAGCTACGGGTCTATGCGTAGAAAAGAACATCTTGCTCAAAACTCTCAAAAGACATCACAAAACAAACCCCAAACATGTGAGGAAAACATCTCAAACAAATCAAACAAACTACTTAGAGAAACTGAAATCAAAAATCCACTACGGATGCCGCAAACTTTGCACCAAAAACATCCAAAAAGCCACTTAAGTATATGAGCAAAAATATGTATATTATGCCCGCATGTAGGTTAATAACTAATAAGTAAAAGCTGGCAAAAAAAATGTAATAAAACATCAGTAATATCAGAAGCTAGCCATTGTGAAGATGCAAGATGCTGGGGGGAAAAACTTAAAACACCAGTACATCACTAATATTAGAAGCCATTTTGGTCAAAATCTACCAGTAGGCTGCAATAGTACTTGAGATTTAAACAATTTGGGTTAAACCAAAGAATGTTACGAACAAATCTTGATCACATTGAAACATGAAAAGTGGCGGTTGACGTTTGACATACTTCTTCTGAAGCCCCCTGAAACCATCAAATCTTCCCCTCATCGTTCGTCCGATTGGAGGATTTTCACTTAATATCGCTCCTTTAATGATTTGAGTCATTCACAACAGACCTTAAAACAACCAATGCAATCTATCTATGTTGTGTTTCTTCCTTTCTTCGACTTGCTCTTGTTTTCCTGTGTCTTCTTTTTCCTCTCTTCTGGTGTCGTCCAGACGTAGTCAGTGGGTATTGCAAATGGATCCTGGATGTCCTCCACCCGGCTGCTGGGGCCTGGCGCTGTCGAGAAGTTCTGGCGGTAAGGCGCCTTGATCCACTGAATCCAGGAACTTGAAGAAGATTGTACTGCAGGGCTCTTGATATTATCAGGGCTGGAAGGAGGCGTTGTGAACTCCTCTAAGGGCTGCAGCTCTTCAAACTTTGTGAATGTTACAAGCACCCTGATGGTCGGTACAACTGGAATGGCAACCTGAGAGCAATAAATTGTTACTATGTATTCATGCATCACATGGGCATAAAGTAAAGATGTCATAAACAGCTAAAGGGATACAGGTAGCAACACTAGACAAATGACATTATCTGAACTGTCTTATCAACACTGATATGGAATCGGCCATGAACAAGAAAGTTACAGTTACTATACCAATGCTATGCATGCTATTACAAAAGTTTTTCCTTCCAACCCTTGGTTACCTACAGTGGTTGTCTAATCCGGTATTGGGAGTGTCAATAAAGTTATTGTATTGAAAAGAAAAGGTGCTCATTAAATAACCCTTCCAAGATAAATGTTGTGATATTGTAAGCTAAATTATGGATTTATAAGTTTTAATGTATGGGAATATTTTGTTCCATGCCACTGTAAAACACATTATTTCCAAAAATGCCATTGAAAAAGGATTTTTATTTGCCATTTTGGAGTTCTTTTCAAAAATACCAAGCATATCCCTAACCTTCTTCCCAACTTCCTCATGCTATTTTGTTCTGGACTTGCTCTACCTTTTCTGTTGCACGCAAGACGAAGCATTGTAAAGCATTACCTTGTCACAACCATTGCATAGCACCCGCATTGTGTGGGTGCCTGCATCACTTGGACGCTGCATTGCGTGGCTGCCCCGGTTACGTCATGCAACAACCTCAACCACACGTTGCACCCATCTGCTACTACCATGCTTGCTTCATGCACTACCGCCGTGCCACACCTGCCGCAATCGCCCCCCACATGCACTGCTGCATTGCCATGTCTTCCTCTCGCACACACATCACGCTACCGCAGTCCACACCCATCTCATCTAGCCACTGCAGACACATCACGCAACCACCTCACACACCCAGACAGCCACCATGGCCGCATCGTGCAACCACCTCACGCATGTCCCGCACCCGCATACCGTTAGGTCACCGTGCCCGTCTCACATGCTTGCATCGTACTAATGTCATGCCGCTTACTGTCTTGCACACCTACCATCGTCGCTACACACACACGCACTTGGTTGTCATGCCTGCCTCATGCGCCCGCATTGCACGGTTACCACGACAACATGCAATCGCCTCACACGCGCGTGCCCACATCATGCAACCAGTCATCGTGCGCACATGCTGCGTTCACATTGTGCCTTCACAAGTCCCACAGCTATAGGCTAACAAGGCATTCCACAAAACTCTTAGAACAACAAACACATACAATTGTATTTTCTTGAAAATTTTAGTCTCCAAAGGGTATGAGTCATTTTGACCTAGGTCAAATCATTTGACCATGGCAGAGTGGCAGTTTCATAAGATTTTATGTTTTCCTCATACAACCAAATACATGATTTTTTGTGATATTTCCTGAATTTTCATTTTCTTTAGTGGCATAAACCAAAATCCTCCTTTCATATACCTTCTTTGTGATTGGTAAACTATAAATAGGTTTTCAATGCTCTCCAAGGAAAAAGATTTCCACAACTCTCGAAACAATGACAGTTATTATTAGGGGAAATCAGTAAGTTCTATCTTCTAACCAGTTATAGGTTGGATTCGAAACACGGGCTAAAGCACAGACCCAGATTAGTTAGACTGTCGGAGTACTCCCACTTTTGCTCCCTCAATTCTTATCTATTCCACACAACTCCCTTCAATTCTTCCAATCTTCAGTTATCTCGTTTCCTCCCCGCATGATGCTGGCAAACACCTCCAGCACCCCATATTCCTCCAATGGTAGGACTCACCTCTCCTATTTCATGTTCTATCCTCCATACTGCAAAATCATCCAAATTTGGCCCCTTCATCCCTCCTTTTCTTCCTTGGAGTTGACATCAACGAAAATTTCCAACCCTCCACCCCCTACCCAACCGGACTGAGACTTGTATACTTCTTTTTTATGTGTCACTCTATATTCCCTTCTTTATAAGTTGTGACTTTATGATTTACACCAAGTGGCCTAATCAACATCCCATAGAGAGACAGAAAAGAAACAGGCAAATAGCTGAAGAGGCTCACCACCAGCTCTCCGCTCTTCTCCCAATAGCGGCAGTAAGCAATATTCTCAAACCAACCCACCTCCCCCCTTTTTTTCTCCCTCACTGCTGCTCACAAAGCACATCACAACCCGTCATGACAACTTTTAAGAAATTTCCTTGCTACAACCAAAATTGACTTCAAGGCCATAGTAACTGAGCCTTTCAATGTTGAAAACATTCAAAAATATTTGGCAACTCGTCTATGTTTAACTGTAATATTTTTCTATTAAAATATTATTGAAGCCCATAATGATGACAACAAGTAGTTTAGCTGCACAAAAGACAAACGTTCCCACTACCAGGATTCAGCTTTCTGTTTTGGGTGTAATTCCTAGCCTAGCCTGAATGCCAGGAACAGGCCAGTTTCCAGAAAATTTTCCGGTGGTTCTAGCCCTCTTTAGATTTTTGTTGCTTTTTTTTGTATTTTTCTCAAGTTTTTGTATTTCTCCAAGGTTGTATGATAACTAGTATATACATTATTGCAACATAGCAATCTCTCACCCCTATTTGAAGGCGGCTTTACTCATCGCACTTCAGGCCCAAATGGCCAATTACCAGAAGGAACCAACGGGCTACCGACGGGAACCGAACCCTGCCCCACTATCATGGAAATAAGGGATGAATATTACTGGGTAACGGGTAATTGGGTATGGACTATCAAGGAGGCCCTGAACCTTTCTTACGTCACCAATCGCCCTTTCCTAAAATTAGTTAGGAATTGACAGTCTCATCTCAGCCTCTCTTTTAAGGTTTGTGCTCCACCCTCTCTGTTTTTTTTCTTACACACTCTCTCTCTCTCTCTCCCTCACAAACCAAAAACTAGACTGTCCCCCTCTAACGTGTAGAACACCCTCATATCTACTGCACAAAACAGTGTGGACGAACTATGCAGAGCCAGAAGTATTTCCAATGAACAAATATTATTAGAAAGGAATTATGTGGAGAATGTTCTCCTATTAACAAATGCATATTTTCCTACAACTAATTTTGTAATTTATTGGAACTGTCTATGAGGCACCCAATTGTTACCAGGGAAGCATGAATCAATAGTATCTTTAAATAAATAGATATTCAGGGAGGGGCATAGACAAGGAGAATGTTTTCCAAATGGGTGCACAACTGCCTAACACTTCTTTCATGATTCACAAAATAAAAAATAATTTAACATATTATGAGGCTTTATGTACTCCAATTTGTAATTAGTAAACCATATATGGATGACACACTAGTTCTTTCTATTTTCTTTTCTTATTCCCCCGCCCCTTTCACTTCCTACTCTGTTAAAAAAGTAGATTTCTTAAAAAAAAAGACGCTAAAAGCCAAAATAGACTAAATATAGTCGGAGCTATGCTAGATAATATACCCAAAATCACTCCACTTGCACTTGTGCTCCTCTCCTCCTGTGCATCCCCAACCCCCACAAAAAGGAAAGAAAACATATAGAAAGTTCTTACTCTACATAGAATTTACCATTTTGGAGATATCAAGATAGCAAAGAGCTGAATGGCTGATCGGGAAAAATGTGCCATAGTGTTATATGATAATTGTTGAGCATTAGAGTCCAGTGAAGGGAAAGAATTGCTACCAACCACAAAGCTACTACCCACCAATATCAAATAAAACAAACACTATAAAATATAAATAGAACCAGATAAAACAAATAAGAGACTCAGGATGAGATTTTCACAAGTTAAATTGAATCATCAGGCTTGATACATGCTGCTTCAAAACATATTAACAAGTAACACCTAAAGAAATCTGTCAGTGCTGCCCTTTACAATGAATGATTTGACAACTATAGTAAATGAACTAACACTGGATCAGATTTGAAAATCCATAAGATCATAAAACTATCAATTATCATATCTCCAAGCCTCCAACCAGGACCCAGCAGAAATGCCAGGAACCAGCCAGAGTTTTTGGGTGTGGTTTCCAGACCCAGCCGGGATGCCAAGAACTGACCGTTTTCCCGGTTGTTCTGAACCTCTTTCAATTTTTTTTTCTCTGTATTTTTCTCAAGTTTTTGCATTTCCCAAAACTTGTATAATCACTAGTATATACATTATTGCAACATAGAAATCTACCACTCCTATTTCCGCCTGGCCTTACTCATCCTGCTCCAAACCGGTTCTCGCCAGGAACCTGAACAATGGCTTGAACAACACACGAAACTAAAAAACTAGCAAGTGACAACACTGAGGGCTTATGCATCCTGCCCTTGAGAAAGAGTTGATAAAAGTGGCAATGCACATGACTCTGCAGAAAATATACATATCACAACTTCTAGTTAATCCCATCAACCCTACCCAATAAATAATTCCACGAAACCTAGCACTGGATGATCAGCACAAAAACCTTTTCCCTATTTCGTAATACACTATTTATCACTATGAAGACCTAAACTAGCCAAGTCAATTAAGATGAGTTTCCAAAAGTGCCTAGTTGAAATATCCAATTTATGTGGTTAAAACAAGAACATTGCAATGCATCACGATATTCTTTAGTGTTCTCTTGAAGAGCATGTCACATCATTTTTAAATCCCCCACCAACCCCCCCCCCCCCCCAAAAAACAACCCACCCGAAAAAAAAAAAAGCAAAAGCAAGATGTATATAAAAATAGGCTTGAAGTCTTGAACACATAAGGCACTTAAAAAGGAAATAAGTAAATAAATATATAAAATGTATGGACATGCAGCACAGTACTTCAGTTGATTAGACTTTGCATATCTCCTTCATAGGAAAAGGTACTAGGATAGCTTCCATGGAACTAATGACTAATTGACTCATCAACACATCAATATGTTTTCACAAGATTCATGGGCATGGACAATTATACCTAAGAAAGAATATTCTCTAGGTTGCACCACATGTGACAGCCTATACAGGGCAAAAGTTTACCAGATATATGCATGCACAGGAATTTCTTGTCAAAAATTTTAAGATTCATGCATTGAAAAATCAGGGAGAGAGAGGTGGGCACGGTTTTCCATAATTCAAACTCACTCAATTTTTTATTAATATTCCCACCCACCCACTGATCCTACAACCCTAATCTCCATCCCCATACCCACCCTCCTCCCAGATGTGAGAGAGAGAGAGGAGTGTTGTTGGCCAATGTGAGGTTGCAACAAATTCCGGGGGTGCAAGGCAGCGACGGAGCAACTGCGTTATGGAGGTGTAAAGATGAATCTCGGCAACGACTATTCTCAGCCATGGTTTGGAGACAGACAAACACAGAGTGGAGACGTCTAATTGCGAGCGGCCAGGTGCAACCAGAGCCCACAGTGCGTGTAGGCGACGACGGTCAACGGCCAAGCACAACAGGCGTGGACGTGACGGCGAGGCTCAGCTATCGCGCAGTAATGAGATTCAACAGCTCAACGGGAGCGCGCCAGTGGCCTCGCCCAGCGGCAACGTTGTATGCCATCAACCTCGCACGACGGTGGCATGGCGCTCCAACGCCAACACTGGCCTAAGGGCATGCAAGAACGCTTGTTGTGCTTGGTGCTGTGACGCCGCCGAGGCGCACCCACAACTTGAGGTAGCAGCGTGGTGGCGAGGCCCAATGGCGCTCACATGCCACATGAGGCGACCACGACAACCCGATGGCATGCAGATCCATTGTTGTGTGCATGGTGTACACAGATTCATTCTTGGGTACATGATGCATAGGTGAGCATGATTGCTGATCACATATACATTCTTGTCTGCATGGTGTACATTTGCATTAGTGCATATGCGCATTTCTTCTTTTGGGTTCAATGTTGTTGATCTGTGATCTATGGTAGTGATCTGTGTAAGTTCTTTGTTTTTGGTTTCAATTTTGTTGGTCTAAGATATATGGTCGTGATGTACTATTATGAACTGGTCCTTTTGACCGGAGTTGATAAGCCGTGATGCTGGGTAACTTCACGGGAGTTAGGGTTGGATAGGAAAAAGAGAGAAAAGAAGAAGAAATTATTGTTATTGCTTTATTTCAAAAGGGTACAATTGTTCCCCTTTTATAGCCCTTAAAAAGAATTAAATAAGAACAGTAATAGAAGATGTAATATGAATCCTAATAGACTACTAACTATTGGCCTCACTGGCAATCCTAAAGAGTCTTTTTTCGTACATAAGCCTTTCCAATAAAGGCATCGGTCATATCATTACTCCCCCCCCTTGACACCAAGCTTGTCCTCAAGCTTGAAGTATGGGAAAGCTTGCTGAAATTTTGCCAAGGAAACCCAAGAAACCTCATCTTCTGTATGATCACGCCATTGGACAAGTAGCTCGGTAGTTCCACGGTTGAGTCTAGAGCGCAGGACATGAAGTGGTTCATGCTGCACTTTGCCTTCGTACAAAGAAGGAAGTGTTGCTACCGTTGTAGGAGGTGGTTCGTCATACTTCTGGAGTTGGGATACATGCAAAACATCATGGATCTTTGCATTGGGGGAAGCTGCAAACAGTACGCCACGTTGCCGATGCGTCCCAAAATTCGAAATGGCCCGTAGTAGCGGGGAAGAAGCTTGTGGAAGGAGGTCCCTCGAAGTGACTGTTGTCGATACGGCTGCAAACGGAGGAAGACCCAATCATCCGGAGTGAAGGTAAGGTCGCGATGTGCGCATCATATCGGATCTTCATGCGATGTTGGGCTTGTGCGAGATGTTGTTTAGCAATGTCCAACACAGCGTCTCTATCCAATAATGCCTTGTCAACTGTATCTACTTGTGTCATCCCAGCCGAGTACGGAGGTAGGGCAGGAGGAGATCGACCGTAGACCAGTTGGAACGGTGTCAATTGGTGAGCTGTGTGATAGGAAGTGTTGCAGCAATACTCTGCCAAGATACCCACTTTGCCCATGTAGAGGGTTTTTCACCCACAAAACAGCGAAGATACATTTCAAGAATGCGATTAACAACCTCGGTCTGACCATCAGTCTGCGGGTGGTAAGAAGAGGACATTGCCATTGTGACTTTGCATAATTTGAACAATTCCGTCCAGAAGGTACTAGTGAATATCTTATCACGATCGCTCACGATGGACTCTGGAATCCCATGTAGGCAGACTATATGGTCGAAGAAGACTTGCGCCACTGAGGAAGCCGTGAAGGGATAGGATAGTGGTAGGAAGTGAGCATACTTGGAGTCAGTCCACCACCACTAGTATGACAGATTTGCCGTGGGACTTCAGAAGGCCCATAATGAAATCCATGGATATGTCACTCCAAATTTGGTCTGGCAATTTGAGTGGTTGTAGAAGACCTGCTGGTTGCAACGTTGAAGCTTTGTGCCGTTGGCATGTATCACACACGGCGATTAATTCCTAAATATGGCGATGCATGCTAGGCCAATAGAAGGGGGATTAAACTCTATAAAGAGTTTTCTAAACACCCTCATGCGTTGCACCATGAATGGCAGCGATGATGTCGATCGGCAATGATGATTGCGAGGGTATGTACAGCCGTTCTTTGAAGAAAACGAGTCCGTTTCGTACTAACCAGCTGCTGTCCTATGGTGAAAAAGTGGATGGGGTGCCCCTGGAAGGTTAGCTGCTGTCCTCCCAAGAACATAACTGCTACTGTCACGCAGTTGACGTCCACGATCCACTGGATGTGGAAGTAACGCTCACAGCGTCGAAGCCAAAGGATCGGGTCACCCTCCCTGTTGAACTCGAGAAGTTTCACCCGTGGTCGCGAGGCCCAACGCCCGTCGTCACCCGGGTCAGGGTGGTTTGTCCTATCCGGCGCCGCCCAGACTCCTCCGACTCTAGCAGCCGTATGTCCCGATGGCATTATGTCAGCTGCTGCCGCCCAGGTGGTCTCCTCTGTCGTCCAGCCCCACGAACGGGGAAGTAGACCGCCGCCACTGTGAGGACACCGCCCTAGTTCGCCGTTGGGTCCCCGTATAGGCTCGAGCCCGCGCCAGTGAGGAGCCCTGCTCCTGGCCCGTCGCCTCCGCCGGTCGACCAACCGCCGCCCTTGCCAACCAGCCCTGCGGCCCGTGCAGCTCCATGGCCCGGGAAGTCGGTAAGGGTGGGAACTATTTCTGCGGAAGGTGGCGGCGGTGGCGTCGTCAATCTCTGCACCAACGCCGTCAGGTTTGTGATTTGCTTGGCGAGCGCCTCCACTTGCGGTGCAAGCGGCCGCACCTCGACGATCGCGGCTTCCAATGCGGAGAGGCGGTTGTCGAGCAACGCTCTTCCTCCGTGATCTTTGACTTCGGCGCCATGGACTCATCGGCTCTGATACCAATGTTATGAACTAGTCCTTTGACTGGAGTTGATAAGCCAGGATGCTGGGTTACTTCACGGGAGTTAGGGTTGGGTAGGAAAGAGAGAAAAGAGGAAGCGATTGTTTCCTTTTTATAGCCCTTACAAGAAATTAAATAAGAATCCTAATAGAGGACTAACTATTGGCCCCACTAGCAATTCTTTATACTTTTTCGTACATAAGCCTTTCCAATAAAGGCATCAGTCATATCATGTACATTCGGGGAACATCTAATGTGCATTACAAGTTATTTTAGCAACACTGAATGTACACTTTATATCATGTATCATGTTGTATAAACAAGTTAACTCTCTTCTAACCCCTTCTGGAATTAAAGGATATGAGCTGTACATTAAAGAAATACGAAATGTACACTGTTGTACTTTAATTCTACACCAATGTACTTTTAATCTCATCTTATGTAACTAATGTGCTTTTAATCTCATCTTATGTACCTAATGTGCTTTTAATCTCTTTTGATGTACACTTCGTGTTAATTGACATACTTAGCTAATGCTAAGTGTTGTTGGTGTACATTTCACTACAGATGATGCATATTTCAATTGATTTGAAATGTACCCACCAGGAGAGGGCATTTTGAATCCTGCACGAGCCCCGAGGCAAGTTAGTGAACTGAAAAGTGAAGTGCATTAGTACTTTTTCTTTTTATATTACTAAAGTTATCCCCCCCCCCCCCCCTCTCTTCCCTAAGTTCTTTACAAATTAAGGCACCCATCACAAAAAATTACTTGACCACTAGGATATATGTAGTGCACACAAACTTAAGTGCCATATCCACACACACATACAGAGAGAGTATCAAGCGCAAACCCCTTTATGGTGCAATCCAGTGCAAACCCTCTCAAAAACCCTCCAAATTATCTTCAAAAATTCTCACAAAAATATTGTAGATATTTATTCGAGTATTACAATGCTCCAAAATTTGATGACCAAACTCTATCTATGTTCTGAGATACAAAAAAGACAAATTTCAGTGAATAATGACTTTTATCTTTTTTTTTGCTAGTTTTTTGTTGAAATTTGTCTTTTTTGTTTCTCAAATTGTAATTGTAGATTGAGTTAGTGGTTGAAATTTCGCAGTTATGTAGAACACTCCAATCTCTATCTATTATATTTTTTTGATAATTTTTGGAGATTGCCCTATATATAGATATATATAATCTGATAAAAGATATGCATGCACCATGAATTTTTACTTTCTGTAGCTTAGTGGTCAGTATAGGTGCACAACTTCCATGCCTGCTTGAAAAGCACACTTCACCAATCACCAGATCATCTCAAGGGCACAACATGAATCAACATATGGCAGAGAAGTGCTAATCTTGGGACAAACAGGCCCCAATCATGATGGAGTCAAAGTTGTGCAAACTTAGGTTGACGCTCGATTAGTCAAAATTTATAAATTGTTTATTTCACAATTTAGCAAAACTTTGATTGGAAGTGAACCACAACATCAGAACAACAAATTGGGGCTCAACCCCATGTTGGCATGTTAAATGGTTTTATACAATGGTCTTAAGTTCACCAAAAGTGGACGAAGTCATCACCACTCTTTGACAATGAAGCTTCCCAAATATGTAGTAACACCTTTCAGATCCAAAAATAATTTACTAAACCTTAACCTTCAATTAAGATGGTTGCAACTATCCTTCAAAGCCTCAACTGAATGGCACATAATATTTACAGCAAGGGTAAACATTTGGAACTTGGTTAGAGGCAGGGGTGAATGCTGTGGAAGTGAGAAGCAAAACTAGTGATGTAGCAATGATCATTACATCAGAGAAGTGGTGCAACTATAAAAACTAGTGAGGCAGTCACAGCAACAGTAGCCACTATGATGATGATAGTTGTGATACACAAGCATACCATCTCAAGTAAATTATTAAACCCTTTTTTAGAATAAGTAAATTATTCAAGCTGTTCAGTGTAAAAGAAAAAATAGAAACATCACAATCCAATTGTTGCTACATTCCCCATCGAGAATTTATTGTCACACTTCTGCTTTGAGCAATGTAGAACAACTGCCTTCTAGATTATATTCCTCGAAAAAAAAAATTTGGTGGGAAGGAGATAATGAGCTCAACAGTGAGGCCATGTAGAAGTCAAGATAAGGTTGTTAACACCTAACAAAATACACATAGCAAGTTGTAGTGGAGTTCAAGATCCTATTTATGACTAGAATAATATGAAAGTTGTATGTCTTAGTAGTATACCTTGGCAGCACTAAACTTATTAGAAATCTTTGGCTAGTGATAATAGCTCATACCCTTCCACCATCATTTACTTCTCAAACAGATTGTATTCTTATAAGTAAACTGGGACTTGTTATTTGGCCAACATAGCGCACTAACCTTGACAGGCCCCATATCAAACAAGCACATTAATCTTCCAATCTAAAACTGCAGAAATTTTCCTCTTCTGGTTTCTACTAAACCTGCAACAAAATGGGCAAAACATCTGTCTCTCAGCCCAATTCGTTGGCTCATTGATAGCCAGAAATGTTTGTTCCAATTCAATGGCTCAATTGATCCTCAGCTCAGATACATAAGTGTGTCATGCTCACATAACTTGCATCACTAGTACATATATATACTTTCTAGTTCTATATTTGTCCAATTGGATAAATAAATCAACAATTTGTTTGCTAAAGTGCTGCTATTTCTGAATTGTCTGCAAAGTACATTGAGTAAGAAACCATAACATAGTAGAGTAACATAAACTTTTGAGACAAGAAAGACACCACCAGCTCTTCATAGACAGCATTGAAGGATAGCCAATAGAGTTAAAGTACTCTTTAAGTTTCCTTAGCTATTTTGGATGATCCATGGTCTTCTAACAAAATTTACCGAAGTCTTGAAGCCAAGACTCATGTAAAACTTGCTTAGAATGCTGCTAATGCCCACTAAGACATAGAGTCAACTAGGCAATTAGTATCACCAATCCAGTAGCCTCATGAGTTAAATGAGTGTAGCGATGATCCATTTATTGAATGAATCAAGAATATCCTCAGTGTTGATCAACTCATCCAAATGGTTGTGGAGAAGAATTGAGGTGGATCATTTACTTTAGTATTTTATAGAAAACATTTGAAATTGGCAAATTTGTAAAGGTCACAAACTAAGAAGGGAGGAGGATTCAACAAATGTTACAGTTTGATCACTAGATAATGATCTATAACAGTGTAAATGTGTAGAGCAAAAGTATCGCATTGACATTTCAAAGAAAGGATTTTGCAGCATTTTGTGTGTGTGTGGTCTGTTGACATTATATGCTAACTGAGATCTGTTGACATCCATGATCTAACTGACCATGTTGTAGAGAACCATGTAATTAGCCATACAATGGGTGACTATGCAGCTACCATGCATGAGAAACAAGCATCCAACAAATTCATCCTAAGACCTATTTAAGTGCTGAACAGGGAGTTAGTTGGCATATGACTGTAAAACTAGAAATTGTCAGAATATGTTAGCAATAGTGATTCATCAAATCTGGAAATAACAAAAAACTAGTAAATTGGACACTTGAAAATAAATTAACTCCAAGTTCCATATATTTCCATGCTAATACACCACCTGAAAGCTTATTTGAGCGGTTAATTAAGCAATATGCATTAGAATGTGATACACCACCTTAGTTATTTATCTTTGTAATGCGGGATATGGGATTAGCGAAGAGAAAACACAAGTGGAAGGATTTGTGGGTGTTGTTAGGCTGCTTCATTTCAGAGTTTACTCACTATAGTTTGTACATGTCACAATATCTATTCAACATTTCAAGTACCAACATAATCACTTTCTACATCATTATCAATCTCATGTTGATGCTACCAGTAATATCCATTGCCAACTAGAAATTTATTTTATAAAAGTCATAAATATATGCAAATAGGTATATGACTAATCACAAAAAAAAGCTTTGCATATGGTTATGCCAATAATAGCAAGTTAGTTTTCTAATGGGTGTGCATTTTGCGAATGTCATCGACCATGTCAAGTGGAAATGTATTTATCTAATGATGATTTCCTCTTACTTTCAGAACTGACACAGCATGAAAAAGTTGCTACTTTTAATGAACACAATGATCAGTGGTACTAACATGTACAATGAAACAACCACAGAATTATTGTAGTTTCAGCAACTAAGAATCATAAAAGCTATCAAGCAACAGTTGATTAAAACATGATTGCAAGAACGATATTGAATAATGAAACAGTGAACTTAGGATCATACCTTGACTGGAAAAGTTCCTGGAGGCAGCTTTGTTGTAAGTAGATCCCTCAAACGACGGATAGCCTTCACTTTGTTTGCAAGGATGTCAAGTAGTGGCAAAAGCTCCTCTGTCCGAAGAGGGAAGTTAGGAGAAAGCCAAAGAACAGGCCTTAGGCCTTTCTTATACTCACTTTCTTTGCTTCCTTCCTTGCGTCTATGTCCATTCTCTAAAGAAGCAGCAGGTTTCCGAGAATCCCTCTCCCTGGACCTCTTGATGTCATCAACTGAATGCCTTCCTGGCCTACTTTGTGCATTTGACGGAGACTCACCAAGGAGATCACTCACCTTCTCATCTACACAGAGCGAACTCCTTGGAGGTGCCATCTTCTTTGTGCCCTCGTGCTTGCTACTCGGACCCCTTTTTCCCCAATTTCCAAACCAACCTTTCCTATCATGCTTACTCTCACCATTTCCAGAAATGCTCAAATCCTCAATAGGTATCTCCCTCTCCCTCGGCTCGAAGCAACTATGTCGAGGACCCACGAACGTCTCAGACTGGTCTTCAACAGCAGCGTCTGGCGAATTCATCTTAAGCGCAGCTTCCAGCTGCTTCCTCTCGTCCTCCGTTAGCACATCATCAAACTCCTCACTCTCCGTATCATTCTCATTGCAAGCCGAGAAGAACTCCTCATCCGTCATTGCACCAGGCACCCTCCTTGACTTCACGCTCACCACCACATGGTGCATGTCATACACCTTGGCCTTCCACGGACCGACTGCCTCTGTCCTCTCCTGCCGCCGCCATGTGAGCTGCGGAAGCAGCACTGCCTGCGTGACATCAATCCCCGGGCGGAAGATATTCGTCTGTGACATCGCGGTGACCTCCTGCTGGACCTCTGCCTCCGACGCGGGCGCACCCGCACCCTCCAACGCATTCATCACCTCCTTATCCTTGTGGTTGATCATGCACAAAGAGCCAGGGGGCACCTTGCCGTCCTCTGACCCCTCGCCAAGAAACAGTATGGTCTGGTCGGAGCGCTGGATCTTAAACCCGTCGAAACCGGCGAGCGTCATGTCGGCGCGGAGGTTGGACCCGCGCTTCCAGACCTTGTAGGTGTCAGAGGGGGCGATGCGGGAGATGAAGGGGATGACGGAGCTCTCGAAGTGGAAGGTGATCTCCATGTAGAAGTCCCTCATCCGGCGCATGGCGGCGACCACGCGGGGGAGGCGGCGGCACCACTTGGCCCAGGCCAGGGGCTGGTAGTGGAGCACGATGACGCGCGCGAGCGCCTCCTCGCGGGCGCAGATGGCCTCCTGGAGCGCGCTCCAGCCCTGCTCATTCTGCAGGCTCCAGTCGGCGCCGGCCGCCATGAGCATCTCGACAGCCACGGCGTCGCCGAAACGGACGGCCAGGTGGAGCGGTGTCTCGCGGCCGGGCACGTCGCGGCGGTCGACAACGGCCGAGACGGCCTCCGCTCGCGCTTCCTCGGCCACGGAGTCTGCCTCTGTCCGGATCTCCTCCGGCCGCCGCGCCCGCGGCAGCGCGTCCAGGACGCGCCGCAGGGCCGCGTGGTCGCGCGCCGCCAGGGCGTGGTGCGCCGGGCTATGCGCGTACTTGGCCGCGTCCACGCCGGCCATCCTGGGCTACGCCGGGTCAGCTGGCCGGCCGAATCCAAGAAACAACTCCGGTGCCTTGCCTTGACCTGTGCTAGCAACAGTAGGAAAAGAATTGATCTCAAGATTACCTGAAAGAATAAAAAAAATGAAAAGGGCTCTCCCTTACCTCCAATCTTGGCTTCTTGTTTCCTCCCTCTCTCTCTCTCTCTCTCTCTCTCTCTCTCTCTCTCTGTAGCAAGCAAAGGAAAGGGCTTGTGCTTGTGCTTGTGCAGCTGTGCTTACCCCCAATCTTGGTTTCTTGATTCTTGCCTTGCCTACTCCTCTCTCTCTCTCTCTCTCTCTCTCTCTCTCTCTCTCCTCCCTCTCTCTCTCTCTCTCTCTCTCGCTTCTGTTCTATTTAGCCACCTATGTCTTGGGCCTCTCCCTCTCTCTCTCTAGACCTACCTAGAGTGAGCCTCTCATGATGCTTTGTCCAGGGATAGGGGAAAAGTATTGGAATCTAGAGAGGGAAGAGAGAGGAGAGAGAAGAGAGAAGAGGGACAGCAGAAGCAGCCTTGTGGGAGCTAATAAGATTGAAAAGTGAGGAAGGCAGAGGGAAGGGGGAATAACTTTTTTTTTCTTTTTTTTTCTCTCCATTTTTTATTTTATTTATTTATTTATTTATTGTGTTGTTTGCATCATTTCTGTTTGTTTGTGCTTATTATTAGCTAGTGATGGTTTGGGTTATTTGACTGGCTTATTATATTGTTGTGTGCTTGTGGATTAGTCTGAATGTTGGATTGGATGCAATGGATGTTGGGTCTTGGGGGTAATTTGTGTTTGTTTTTATGTTTGATTTTTTTTTTTTGTGTATATCTGTTGGGAAAAATTGTAATTTGCATATGTAGCTGAAAATTTTTTTGTGTGATAATTTGTGTATGTGTGTAGTGATTTTCTTTCATAAAATAGATTCAGAAATTAACACCATACACCAGGGGTTAGAACGGGCCTAATAAGATTTGTCATATTGTCCAAGCTATTTGAACCAGCTAAGATATCAGCTAGGACTCAATATCAGAGGTGGTGGTATTGGCTAATCAATATGTAACCCCACTAATTGTCATGTAATATCTTCCGCTTATATTTATTCTTGTATTGAAAGTAACTATGGTGACATAAGCACAATTTTTTTTAGTGATTTAAGGTGCTCAGGAATGGACACCAAGGAATCACATTAGGTTCAAATAAACCATTATCAATGCAGTGTTCTCTTTTTTGTCGATGTTTATTATGTCAACTTTTAAAATTCCTTCTATTATTATCAGACGAATAGACAAACTTAGTAGATCCTTCCTATGGAGAGGACAGTCTAGTTGTCTTGGAGGTCATTGTTTGATTGCTTGGGATAAAGTTTGCAGACCCAAGATTAATGGTGGTCTTGAGATCATTAATTTGAGAACCCAGAATTTGATTCAATTACTGAAATTTTTGTTTAAATTTTTCAATAAAGACTTGTCACTCTGGATTCAACTTCTATGGCCTAATTACTATAATCAAAACTTACCATTGGACTCTCACTTAGTTGGGTCATTTTGGGGGAAGGATATTTTGCATCTTATAGTCATTTTTAAAGGTATCTCCAAAGTGTTTGATAGCGAAGGGAGATATATGTGATTTTTGGAATGATCTATGGAATCCTGATATTTTATCTCACAAATGGGCTGAGTTGTACTTGTTTTCCTCAATAAACTTAACTGTTCATCAATTATGGAATTTGGATTTGGGTGAAGACATCTTCTGTTTACCCGATGGCTTATTTGCAATATCAGCAATTTCTCTTGTTACACCTAGACAATTATGGAGTTAATAGCATGGAGGATTGATGGGTGTCTTTTTTGTTCATCCTATCTTTAAAGCTGTTGGAAGAATCATTGTGTGCTCAAATTCAAAGTTTTCTTTTGGATCTTTCTTTGAGAAAGATTGAATGCAAGAGATTTGTTAACCAGAAAGAAGATGGTTATTCCCTCAAATACTTGTGAATTATGCTCCGAAAGTTCTATTGAAACTCAATTCCATATCTTCTATGAGTGTACTTTTGCATCTCAGTACTGGAATTCTATTAGAAATGAATAGACTTTAAATGCTTCCGTTTTGGATACAAGTTGGAGGAAAAGGAATGAGACTTTGTTGTTTAAAGACTTTTTCATGGAGATTATTATTGCGGCTCTCTGGAATAGTTGGAAAATTCGGAGTAATAGGATTTTTTAACATGGTGCTCAGAATCTCTTGAATTGGAACCGGGCATTCACTGTTGACTTGAAGCTTGTTGCGTTTTGATGGTCGGAAAGGATTAGATTCAAATTTTTCAATAGATTGATTTATAGTAACTCTTTTTCTTTTTTTTTCTTTTCCTCTTTGTACTCTTGTTCTTTCTTTTGTTGTTCTATTATATTAATATATTTAGTAGTAGGTTTCTTGTCTATTTTCTTTGATAAAAAAAATAAACCAAGTAAATTTTTGCATCCAAGTCCACTGCGTATGTAAATTTACACAAGTCTTATGAAAAATTATAAATCGAAAATGGATGACCCCACAACTGATTTAGTTTGAATGTAGTGACTAAAATTTCTGGGCCGCCAATATCTCACCAAATATAAAATATCACACTTAGCATATATAAACATACAAGATAATCATCATAAGGCAAAAAAATATAGTACAATCATTGCTATAATTTCTCACACATAAAAAAAGACCACCAAACATAAAAGCGAGATAGGAAAATAATCATAGAATAATTGCCATAATTACATTGCCTATATTTGGGATTGTTGCAGCATATATAGAAGGAAAGAAAGGTTGGAAAGAAATAAGAGATCTATTAATGGGTTAATATCTATTTTTTTATATTACATTCTACTCTCTCTATTTTTGGATCAAACTCCTGTTCTCTACACATAACCCCTATTTTGATTTCTCAAGCAGCGACAAGTAGAGGCAGGACGGCGAACCAACGATGGACCACCGACCATAGATAGAGGCGATGAGAGGTGGCAGTTGTGAATGAGACATGCGATAAGAAGGAGCAGTGGTTGTGATGGAGGTGTAGCGAGGCGGTGTTAACAACGCTGCTTTCTGCAAGTGGCAATGACCAACAAGGAAGAAGAAGATGGGGCAGCAGTGGTAGTGGGTCAGAAGGAGGAAAGAGAAGAAGTTTGGGAGAGAAAAGGATAGTGGAGATTAAATCAAATATAGATATATGATATAGATATTACAAGTTTTTTTTTTTAAAAAATAGACACCTACACCATAGGCAGTCTCAAGAAATAAATATATATAACATGATTTGGTGAGCGAATCCGTCAGCAGTTGTTGACCTCAGATTTCTTAGATCAAAAAGTGGTAATCAACCTAGAGTCAATATTAAAATGGTAAGGAGAAAATTTGAGTAAATTCAACCGGCAGTCCTTAAACTTTAATTGAGTCTTTATATTTTTAATTTTGTCAATCAGATCCCCAAAGTGTAGCTTTTACTTCGATTGGGTCATTTCTGTTAGTAACCTATTAAGTCTGTAATGTATCATCTAACATGGCAATACTATGATGGTAATATGGTATTGGAATAAATCTGTGGCACATGATGAGTCCATGAAGTGGAGAAAAGGAGGCGAAACTTTCATCTTGTTTCTAAATCACGTAAAATAGACGGAAGACGAATGGTGTCGTAATTACATCTTAAGTGTGATTGGATGTATTATATAGCTATTTTAAATGAATAGTTATAATATATTGAAGATGATAGAAAATATATGCAATTAAAGGAAAATATTCTTTCTAAAACCTATGATTTAACTCCCTCTGTATATTCCACTATCTCGTCATGAATTGTATAATTTTATTCCACCAATTGGACATCATCTGTATGCCACATCAAATGATCTACACAGATAGTCCACAAACTTAATAGGTTACTAACGGAAATGACCCAATTGAATCCAAATCTAAACTTCGGGACTCAATACATAAAATTGAAAGTATAGAGATTTAATTAAAATTTCAAGCAAAATTTGGACACTGCTGCTGAAATTTACTCCAGAAAAATTCAACTATAATCTTGAACTGTCGAATCGCAAACATCCAATAGATGTACTTCCAAAAGGGCAGAGTTGCAAGAAAGAAAAGTGAATTTCGAAACCCAACACCCCTATTGCATATATGAAAATTAGGACCTGATGTCTAAATCTCCAGAAGGGAAAAGAGAAATAATCTTGATGCTTGGACTGTAGCCCATATTGCCGATCCAAATTTTGGCTTAACCAATTGGAATTGCGTATTATTTAGAAGTTTGTAACCAAAATTTTGCTTACGACTAACATTTGATGGTTTTTGGCGAAAGCTAGACCAAACAGAGAGTGACCAAAATACTGATTGATATCACACTCTCTCTCCCCCTCCTCCCCTACCATCTGCTCACACAAAAAAAAATATAATTGGTTAGCCAAATTTCTAACACATTTGGTTTATGATCAAATTTTTTATTATGATATATATTTGAATTGTGACTGATGTTGCCACAATTGAGTTGTACTTTTTTTCACATCACGTTGCTCATCAACCAACCATGCACGTAGAGTTCAACTACGGTTGTTTCCTAAAAACATGAATGCATCTTGGTTTGATGGTGCTCTAAATTAGCAATTCACTATTGGTCAAAATTTGGAAAAGAAAATTCAACCAAATTTTGCAAGTGTTCAATTCAAGCCAAAATTTCAAGGTGCCCCAAAATTTTGGCATTCTTAATACAGAACCTTGTCAAACTAATGCTAGAGCGCCAAAATTTAGATGCCCAAAATTGCTTAACCAATTTTTGATATGGATAGAATAAAACAACTTGAGACACCATTCAAACACCCCATTGTAGGCACTCTAATGATGGTCAAGTTGGTTGACTTTAATTTTATTTCAAGAATACAATTTCTATGATGATAATTTTTTTTCTTACAAACATCACAACTAGTTATATTTAAGGAATTGCTTAAATTGCTGGATAACAAAGGATAAAAAAAATCAGTTTCAACAAGCAAAAAAAAAAAGGGAAATCTATAGACCAGGGATAATAAGGACCCAAAAAGGGCAAAGTTGAGGTCACTTTGAACCACCCAAAGACATCCAAATTCATATTCAAATTTGTTGAATTAGTTGGAAGTCAAACTGAAGTGTTGGCTTCTTCGGTCCTATTGGCTATTGCAAACCGTGTCATATTTTGTTTTTCTAATTAAGAGACAAAGGAGAGAGACTGTAGTTGAAATATTTTGATGTGATTAGGTTTAAATGAATCCAGCCACCTTCAATATCATATATGAATCTTATATCTATATATTTCATAAAAGTCATCTAGCCAATTCCTACTTTAAAAAAATCAACTGAGAAGAAAACCTTGTGGTATGCCTAATCAATCTAACCATTTATTCAAGGTTAGATGATTGGATCAATTTTTTTACACTTTCTGAATAGGAAGCTTATTATAGATTTTTTTTGAAAACCCCTTTGAAGAAATTGTAAGTGTAAGTGTATTGATTTCTCCAAAATTTGCTAGGTATAAAATCAAAACAACATCACTAAACATTTATTAATTTCCACTTATGACACCTTGCAAAGATTTTAACTTGAGTCGTGCAAATTCCTGTGTACACCCTTGCAAAGGGATGACTCGATCTATTATTAAGGATTAGCTTGACTACATATAGTTACAGTATTTCAAATTATTTATAACTGCCTATTTTATCAAATATAATGGCGATTAATATCTCTTGATATGTATTGGTAGTAGCCCTATAGGTACCTCTACGTGAAGGACAAAAAGAGTAATTAGTTCAAAACTAACCATTGAATTTAAAATGTCTTCTCCACTTATCTTGGTTTCTTTGTTTCTCTTTCTATCTCCTTCCGTCTTCCTCCATGCGTTGAGAATCTTATATATATTTTTTGAAATAATGCAAATCTTAGATTATTGACAAGTCTCGGATGTATGTACTTGCATGAGCAATCAATTGCCAAAGAAGTGTGACAAGATCAAATATTTATATGTGGTGATGATTGATGTTGGCTAGAGATCATGAGCCTGATGAATCCGATATTCTTAATGAGTTCATGTGTGAATAAAATTGTAGATAAATCTAAGTTGTTTTTTTTCGATGAAACGAGTGTATAAGTATGATAATTTTGCCCAATCTAATGTTAATTTCCATGCTTCAAATCTAGAAACTTGGAAGAAAATGAATTGTTGCTTTTTTAATCAACGGCAATTAGTACCAAAATTTGTGTATGGTAATTTTGATCAATCCCATGTTAATTTCCGTGCTTCAAATATAGAAACGTGGAAGAAGACGAATTGTTGCTAATCAACGGCAACAAGTGCCAAAATTTGTTAAGATCTAGGTGCCTAATTTTGTTTCGTAATGGCTACTAGAAGCTTTTTCCAAATCAAATCATAATTGTGCATGAGATATTGCAATTTTTTTCTATAGCTGTTATTGCAAAACCGTTCTAAAAATAGTGCTATTTCTTGGGGGATTTGTTGCCAAAATATTTTTTGAAACAAAATATCAATTTTATCCTCTATAAATTAATGATCAGATTTGGTTAATACCTCCTAAAGTGTGGTAGAACTCCTCATTTCGTTCTTACTATTTTTGGTAGATAAATAAACTATATGAGATGTTAATTTTATGGGTTCCTAATTTTATTAATAGATTTGCCACCCATTTATTCTAAGAACAAGAAGAAAAAGAAGAAGATGCAGAAGAAGATTTGCACCCTTCACTTCCCCACCGTGTTTTCAGCCACATTTATTACCTCAAACAAAATCATGCCACTAAACATATCTATATCATCCATTTGACACGATGCCTTGCAGTTCATGGAAAATGTTCATTTAGTAAGCAGAGAGAGGTTAAATTAAATAAGTACATTTACACTAACTTATGGGGTGTGCATAAATTCAAATTTTACTACTTAGCCCGCTGATACATGTCAAAATTTTAAATTAGTAGAAATGTACATTAATTTAGAACAAACTTTACATTATTTAAGAATATAATGTACATCGATCAAGTAGTGGTATATGTTGTTTAGCATGTAATTATAGAGAAGTACATCAGTACTGTAATATATTTCAGTACCGAGCAATTTTCTTGAATTAAAACATGATGTACTTTCTTCCAAGTAAATTACATGGTCAACATAGATTTCGTAAAATCCCTAATTCATTCACATATCTCATAGATAAGCAAACTTTTTTTTCTCGAGAATCGCTAGTCAAAATTTTATTGTAACATATTCCATGTGAACCTCTCAATAGTTTTAGAGAGAGGAGAATCATGTAAATAGAGATTCGGAAATTTGTTACTGGTTATTTTCAAGATGTCACATTGTTGCTTTCTACAAGTGGAAGGAATTTTATTAAAACTGCGAGATTTGGCTATCTAGCTCAAAATTCTATAATAGAATGAGCAGTAACCCACTAGGATGGGCTAATAATATCTAGACATAATATGCTTTGACAACTAGATAAGAAAAGAACCCATTTTATTTGTTGTAATTTTAGAATTTTATATATTGTGTTAATGGACAAAAACATAAGAGAATTTTCAGAGCTTTTATTAAATAAAATTTTGGTTTAATATATGTCACCACATAAAGGCAATTTTGTGATTATACTAAGATGCTATCACACCAATCTTTTCACATCACAAATCATATATGGATATAGATATAGAAAATTCCAACCCACTAACATGCCAGTCTTTGGAGCGGCTGTCTTCCCACGTCCACGTCACCCTTTTTCCGTTGGCTGTTGGATCTGTGTTTCGCTCCATCTCGTTAAATATACAAGTAGATACATATTCCCTCCCCACCCTCAAGAAAAGATCAAAATTTAGTGGGTTGAATCTATGATACTTGATTTTTTATAAGAAAGAAATAAGACACCTAACATTAAACACACTAACACCCTCACCCCTCCCCAACCCCTCAACAACGCTTCCCTGTCATTCCATGTTGCCCAAATGCCCCCTCCCCCAACATGACATCTCCACACCGCCTCGCCTACACAATTGGCATCACCACCATCATTAGTTCGCTTTGGTTGTCACCTCCCGCCTCTTTCCATGGGCACTGGTGTTGGCACGTCTCAAGAGTGTGTTTTATTAAAAACATAAGCGGATAGCTTATCGCCAAACACTTGAAAGTCGATTTCACAGGGAACAAGTGCAAAGTTCTTTTGGATTGAAACTATTAATCTAAACCTCAAAACAATTGAGTGTTTTTTTAGAGCTAAACCTAACACTAATAAAACTATGAAAATTGTTTTATAGAAATCAGGTGAGAAAAATATAAGGTTTTGGGAATTTCGTCACCTTCAAGCACAATTTTTGACAAAGGTAATATATCTACGAATTAATTACCGGAATTCTCAACAGAACGAATAACTGATGGCTTGGAGACCAAACAACAGTTTCATGGGACCATGTTTGTTATTCTAACTCAACTGGCATAAACCCCTTTCAAACCCTAAATTAATCATTAGAGTGCAACGATCACGTTTTACTATAACTTACAAATACCAATCGTCTTATAGAGTACGAATAATACTGCAAATGAAGCACTTATCTAGGGTTTAGAGTATAAAAATTCAAACAATCAAATTGATAATCTTTTGAACAAGCCAAAACCAAAATCATGTCCTCCAGATTAGATTATCCCTAATCTTAGAGGAAAAATTACTCACGCAAAAAACATCAAATATCAAACAAATAATAAAAATATACCAAATTTTATTAATGATGAAGAATTAATGTCCAAATTGGTGTTACAAACTAGACTCAAAACTAAAACTAAACTCAATTCTAAAACTAGAGAGGATGAGTCAAACTAATTTTTTGTATGATTTAAGGTGCTAAAGGCTTGTTTATTTATAGCCTAAGGGTTTTAAATGATTATAAAACGTGTTCCTCTCAAATTCTGTGTCAAAAATAATTAAAAATGACAAAAATTCCTCTCTTTTCTAACGAAACCGACAAAGGGTGTGGGCTCAAGCACACCCCATGCTTGCACTGGGCATGGGCGTGCCAAGACTTGTGCTGCCTTCGATCGTTGGTACAGCCCATGTGCTAAGAACTCGAGTTGGGCACGGGTATGGGCCATACTCTCGCAGGGCATGCCCATACTAGGCTCAATCGGCTACGCTTCACAGAGTCCATTTCAATCTTTTTTTTCTTTGCATATTCGACTTAAACTCATCCAAATCATTATGTTTTACCCTGGAATAGATAGAAAACAATTTCTAGCAGTATTTCCAGTCATTTAACGAATACAACACGAATAATTTGCGAGTTTGGATAATAAGAGATCAAAACAGACTAAAACTTAAGGTTTTTATATATGAAAATAATGCTTATTAGATGCCTCTGTCGCGCCAACACCACCTCCTCATAGCTATTGCTTGTGGCAAGGTGGCCGATAACTCTTGTATTTGTGCTTATTTTTTAGATATCTTTCCTCTCATTCATGCTCATTTTAGTCAAAAAAATCATCAAATACTTAAATATAGTTGTATTTGCTGTCGTTCAAACTCCATTGTGCGTTTTGTTTATTTTAACTGTAGGTCGACGCAATTCAAGTGATCTTTGGCTAAATAGATGTGCTTCATCAACTGGATCTAACTAACGGATGATTCTGTACAGAAGTACGCGTTGCTACGGACACATAGGAGCTGACCGTGTCGAAATCTGAGTTTTCGAGAGGCCAGAACAGCTAAACCTAACAGCCAAGAGTCTAAATACAATTTCCTAAAAACCCAAGACCCTAATTGCATAACAGCCAAGACTCATGCAACCCTAACCCTAGGTGGAAGGACCATCTTCCAATTGCATTAAAACCCGAGGGCTTTTCTACAAAACTCCAAAAACATAAAAATGACCCAGCCGCCACCATTTGCCTTCAGCTTGGCACTCTCCTTAAAACCCCTCTTCTTCCTCTCCCCTGATGAGCTTGCCTCCGCCGGCCAGGTCCACACCGGCGGTGCCACTGCCGCTCCCCCCCCCCCCCCCACACACTTCGTCTTCGTCCTCGAGCCCGGCCGCCCTTCGTCTCCTCAACCTATTTGCTTCCTCTCAGACCCCCAATTTCATCACCTCCATTGCTGGCGGCCGGGACTTCGCCGGCATTTGGCATCCCCTTTTCTACTCAACCCTCCTTGTTGCTCTATCTGTCCCAGATCCGGCAAACCACAGCGAGTTTTACCTTTTAGCCCCATGCTATATCTTCTCAGCCCCTCTGTTGCCTCACCGCCGGCTAGCCGTGAGAAGGGCCCCCTTTTGTGCACCGCCGTCACTCCGTCCGCGCCTTCATTCACTAGTACAGAAATGCAGTCTTCTATCGGTAAAAGAAACCCTTCTACTATCGGTTTTTGTACCGATAGAGATAGACACGATAGAACAAGACTGGACATTTTCTATCGGTAAATAACCGACAGAAGAAGTTCACTATTCTATCGGCATATTATGAATCTACCGATAGAAAACCCGTCGTATTCTTACATCCAGCAGTTGGAAAAGTACCACTATTCTAACGGTTAACTACAAGATTACCGACAGAAAAAAGCTTAGTACTCTATCGGCATATTAGGAGTGTACCGATAGAAAACTCGTCGCTAGCGGATTGAAAAGTACCACTATTCTAACGGTTAACTACAATATTACCGACAGAAAAAAGCTTAGTACTCTATCGGCATATTAGGAGTGTACCGATAGAAAACTCGTCGTCAGCGGCTGGAAAAGTACCACTATTCTAACGGCTAATTATAAGTTTACCGATAGGAAAACTCATACTATTCTATCGGCATATTACAAGTTTACCGATAGAAAACTCGTCAATAGCGATTGGAAAGTACCACTATTCTAACGGTTAACTACAAGATTACCGACAGAAAAAAGCTTAGTACTCTATCGGATATGTATGAGTTCACCGGCAGGAAAGGTCAAACTCTTCTAACGGTTAATTTTGATTGTACCGATAGAAAAAAGGACAGTAGTCTCTCGGTTGTTGATGAATTTACCGATAGAGCATTCACATATACAGTACTTTATTTGCATTCACAATACAGTACATTCACATATACAGTACAGATGCAATACAGTATAGATTGGATACACAATACAGTACAGATGCAAGGTAAATTCACAGAACAAATTGACACATTAGGCAGTTATTCACATTTATTCACATATGTATGGACAAATACAGATTGCAATCCAATGTGGACATTTATTCACATATATATATTTATTCACATGTATATGAACAGTCTATGCAGAGTACACAAAAAGGAGAAAATTGTCATGCTGGATGGTTGGGCGCTACTTCCTCCATGACATATTGTGCCCAGATTTGTCGAAGATATATAATCTTTGCATTTTCATATTGGTCTTTCGACATGGCGATCTGCAAGCATGTGTGCATACTGAGTAACTAACTTCGATCCTAATTTAGAACGTGACACCCATTTTTGAAATTTGAGTTAGCTATCGATGCTTACCTGGGGGAATCGGGAAAAGTTTGTCTGCACTAGGTCGTACATGTAGCGCAGCACATAAAACCCGCATTCCCACGATTGCGGCTGCTGATGGCACTGAGATAATTGCATATGCGAATACATGTTAGCTATATATTGTTTCTATAAACTAATTAAGCATAAACAAAAAGTCTCGTGAGTACCTCATATTCTTTCCAAGCTAGTACGGAGCCCTGCGGTGCGGCATGCCTCCCTCCAGCGGACACATATTTATCAAAAGCCCTGCATTTCAGTTAGTATTGCCAGTTAATGTATTATCATTAGCTAGTGAGGTCAAAATATAAATCAAACATATAAGTTACTTACGCCTCCATATTCCCCTTGAGCACATATTCCATCGATAATCTGTCATGCATCGAATCGAGGTAGTACACCTCGTTCCTCGGCGGACAGATCACGATGAGGATCCAGTGGCCCCTGCATTGTACGTAAAAGAGGACCGCTAGCTCAAAGTACATCTCAGGTGTAACATACAAGATTGAGTTAAATTAGTACGAAATGCACTAACCTTTGGTGGTACGGCACCAGAATGAAGTCCCTGTCCTGCTACGCCATCAGCGCGCTGGATATGTACTGCTCAGCGTGCGCGGCGTCCTGCTCTAGCATCGTGAGGCTTATTTTCTCTGGGTCGAGGAAACCCACCTTGTCACACGCAGCCTCCGATGCTAGCCTGTACATGCACCTGCATGCGAAGGACGAGATTAATATTAATTTCACAGAAAGTTACTCAGTATTCAAATGAACTGCAACATTAATGCAGAGTTAGCAAACAGAGTTAGAAAACAGCAATACATAGCATCAGCAAACTCACAGGACTCCAGTCCGTATGATGGACATATCGAGCTCCCGCCAGTTGTAGAGGTTGAACAGATCCTCGTGTGCCACGGATATAGTCCCGGGCTCACGGTGGAACTGCCCAGGCCTGTAGGGAACTAAGAAGTTCAGGCTGCGCCGAGCTCGATGTAGGTACCAGTCGTGGAGGTCTCTGGTTGATCGATCCAATTTCAGCAAAGATGCCTCCGACAGGAGTGGGAGCGCGTTCGTCAACGTCCGCGGCAGTCCCTGTCGCCCTTTGCCCTTGCCTTTGCCGCCCTTGCCTTTTGCCGGGGACTGAGCGCGTACCTTCGAAGGCAAGGGCGAGGTGATGGCGGCTTTCTTCCGAGGTGGAGGCGTGGATGCGCTGGGTGGGGTCGAGGCCGTCTTTGATGTGTCCAGGTTCGCACGAGATCGGCCCTCATGCCCCGAGCTGGGGGCGCAGTCCCCTGGTAGCCCCGCGGCAGGCCACTTCAATTAATGAGCACGTATGTTAGATTATGCAAGTTGAGTGTACTGAGTAGGATGTAATCTAAAATGTGTAGGATTTACCGGTTGTATTACAAGACACTTCTTGGGCCACTGTACGTAGGAGCCCACTGCCTCAGCAAGTGTCTGCAGTTCCTCTGTTGGGACTGGCAACGGAGAATCGTTGTAGCCCGGCATGGCCATGTCCACCTGTACCTTTGCGAAACCCAACCGCAGAGGTACACAGTGGACCCGGACATCCGGCCCAGACGGATATACGAAGCCGTGTCCAACCACTTCCTGCCCGGCGCCTACGTGATTCTGTAGGATGCAGCCCTCCGGCCCCTGCAAATTTGTAACAATTAAAATAGGTTAGCGAAACAACTCTAACAGAATGGGAGTGGCATCAACTTAAGTGCACAGATGAAGGCTTGCAGTACCTCAAGTAGATCCACTGGATCCGCGAGTACCTTCGAAGCGCAACTGCTTATCCGACCCCGCGGGGTACCATCGTCCTGGGGATCCGCATCTGCAGTCTTGGCCAGCAATGTTTCTCTCAACCGTGCAAACTCTTCCCTCATTTGTGCGACCTCGGTCTGCACCTCAGACTGTACCTCAGCCCGTATCTCAGCCCGCATCTCCGCCCGTATCTCCTCCCGTACCTCAGCCCGTATCTTATCGGAGAGGTCAGCTTCCTTTTCCTTCCAGGTGCGGGCCTTCTTCCTCGGTGGAGCCGGATCTACGAAACCGGCCTTCCACGACACAATGGCTCCCACGGCCCGTGTCTGCCCGGGATGCTCCTTATTTCCTAGAGCTCGGGTGAGGATGTCGTTCTCCCTCTGCGGGGAAACAATCCCTCCGCTGCCTCCTTCTCAAAAGAGATCTGTTACATTTGAAGGTACCTTGTGAGACAAATTGCCTTATATACACTTGTGCGCACACAGTTTACGAGGTTAGCCAACTTACCATTCGCCTCACAACGTCGGCGTCCCCAGGGGTTGCGAACTGCACAGACCCCGTGGACGACACGGACCCCCTCCCCCTCCACCATCGCTTGCACCTCTCATCCCTGATCTCGGAGAGCGGCAACTCAGGGGTGTCGATGACAGGATTTTGTTCGTCTTCCTTCTTCCACTGTTCCTCCTTCCCCGCATAGCCCCGGGATCCGAGCCGATGCGGGTGGTCGTTCCTCTTCTGGATCGCCCTATTCTTCTGGCTAAGGGCCTTGAACTCCTCAGTCCCCTTCTGCTTGGTGAATTCCTCCCATACCTCCTCCGATATGAAGGGGTACTTCTCGCAAGGAGATTTCCCCGCAGCTAGGAAGTTACTGACGAGCCAGCTCTTAAAGGTTTTCCATGTTCCGTTCATGTCCTTCAAGCAGGCAGTCCTAGGTGTATCGTCGGGGATGTTCCACTTAGCCTGTTTCCGAAAAATGCATACAATTAATCACGAGTTAGTTAAACTTTAGTATAAGCCAAGAGAACGTGATTACGAAAGAGTTCAGCGATTTCAGTTCATTTAACCTTCACTTCCGCCCACAACCTATCCCTCTCGTCCGCCGTCACGTCCTTCCAGCTCTGGACGGTGATCTTCACCCTTTCTTTCGCCAACAGCCCAACGTAGGCCGCGTACCTCCCAGCATTCTTTCCAATCGGCCTCCCAAATTGGTTGAACTCACAAGAAAGATCAGTGCGTTTGGCCAAACGCCCCAACGTCGTCGCGCCTCGCCCCACCCTCTTGCGCTGGGATGTAACAGCCCCATCTTCAGTAGTTACGATGGGGTTGGCCCTAGTCGAACCACTAGTACCATCCGATGAAGACGACGACATGTCTTCCCCTACAAAACCTTCAACAAACCATATATATGGCAATTAATTCGCCTTGGACTTCCATAACTCAGCCTAGGACTGGAGACTAACTAGGGCGGCAAAAGGGAAAATAATACAAAAAGAAAGACATGCATAAATTACTTACTGAACTCTTCAGAAATATTTTCTATCGGTAAACACATGAGCTGCCGATAGACCATAACAATTACCTCCACACAAGACAATTTTTCTATCGGCAAACACGTGAGATACCGATAGAACATAACAATGTTCTCTACATATGGAATTTTGTTGACAAGCCACCATTCACTGTCATCACATAACATTCTCGATGATTTGCTACACTAATATTCATGGGCCAACATTATTATTTCACACGTAAATATGCACACAAGCATCTAAGTGCTACTGTGCATAATCTTTAGCCTAGCCTATATGTGAGTCATCAGGACTTCACAGCTATTAGGTTGGGAAAAGTCATGTATATAGGCATTTGAAACATATACATCGAAGACCCATCCACATTGCCATATATTCATACGAAGTGAGTAAAAATTCCCAACCAAACTAGTACATTGCATGGCTCATGTCCTTCCAGATCCAAATTAAGTTTTACTACTTGTGCAGAAAATTTTCTATCGGTAAACACATGAGCTGCCGATAGAATATGTGTAAGAACACCTCCAACATATAATCTGCATTACATGGCAGTTGGATACAATTGATCACACATACAGCAGTATAGAGAAGTTAAAATCTCAAAACAGGTTCATTACAGCACTGGAACATATTATGTAAACCCTAATTAAAATCAACATTGCCTGCGGAATGTACATAAGCCAACACAATAGGGAACCCTAGTGTAATTGCAAAACTCCAAGAATTAGTACGTGCAAAACACTAGGATCAAATAAAGAAGATGCTGGAAATAGAACGACGAATTAGGGTATTTACGGCGGCGATCAGTTCTGGTGATGCAGAGGCGGTGTAGAACGCAGCAGCGGCGGGCGAAGGACGAAAATAAGAACCGGTGGCAGTGACGAACCAGTGTCCAGCCGGCGATCGTCGTGTGGGAGAGAGGAAGTGATTGCTCACGGCGGAGGTTGGGGTTTTCTTCGCTCTCGAAGAGACGCAGTGCTCTAAGGTGGAACTGTTCGAGTGGAGGGAAACTAAAGGGCCGTGTACGAGTAATAAAGTAGCGGAGGAACTTTTCTATCGGTATAACAAAATGATACCGATAGACTTATGTAATTTTCTATCGAAACAACAAAATAATACCGATAGAAAAAGTAAATTTCCCAGAAAAATATTCGAATTAGTGATTGCATTTTTCTATCGGTATAAACAATAAAATCCCGTGAGACCAATTTTCCACAGAAATTTTTTTTAAAGTGCTTGAGATTGGGTGCCATTTTTCTATCGGTAAAAACAACAAAATACCGTGAGAGTAATGAAAAGGTGCCCTTTTCTATCGGTATAAACAAAAAAATCCCGTGAGCCCAATTTTCCCCAGAAAATTTTTTTGATTAAGTGCTTGAGATTTGTGTGCCCTTTTTCTATCGGTAAAAACAACAAAATACCGTCAGAGTAATGAAAAGGTACACAATTTAACATCAAACAGACCGTGGTTGAAAGCTGCAGAATGTTAAAGAAAGAGGGAAGATAGCCGGAAAATTGGAAAATTGACATAAAAAGAAATTGTTCATTCATTGTTGTTTTATCACTTACAAAAAAAAATAAAACCCAAAATGCTAGGTCAAGGGGTGGTCTTAGCCCTGGCTGCATGTAGAATAGAGTCAGTTAGACTTGCAGCCAGGACGCAGGACTCCTCTAGCGACAAGTTGTCCCTAGGATCAACTACTACCGTGTCAAGAAGGCCTGCGACCTCCCTCAGCTTCGCTATGGTATCCTTCATAGTCAAACCGCAGCCAGCGATGGTCATATCCGCGGCTTTCTTCTCCTCGCGAAGACGCCTCGTCCTCGCCCTAGCATTGTCACCATCCGTCTTCATGCGCTTAATGCGCTGGAAGAGATCGTCAAGGTCAAGCCGTAGCTGAGTGTGCTTGTCTGTAAGGAGCTTGTGCTCCTCCTGGAGGGCCCTCAGGTCAGCCTTCACTTTGGCAGTGTCTTCCACGGCTACCATTCCCTGTGCAAATCAACAGGTCAAGAATGAACTGAACATGGATTAACAATACAGGGGTAAACCGAGGAGATTTAGAGTTCTTACCGGGGAGGCCGTGGATGACGATCCTATGGAGGTTGCCATTGTGAAAGAGAAGATGAGGAGTCCAACCGTTCGAGAATTAGAAAAACAACAAAATACCGCGACGCATGGCGAGGTACTTATAGAGTTTCCAAGGCGACGCATGGCGACACGGTTGAGAATTCGAAGCGGCAGAGTATTCTTCTATCGGTAAAAACAGGAAAAAACCGTCAGACAACAAATACCGTGAGACAAATGAATTTATTCTAACGGTAAAATAGAACAATACCGATAGAAAACGTTTTGAAGTGCCTGAGAGAAGATGTCCTTCTCTATCGGTATAAATAACAAAATACCGTCAGGGATTTTTGCTGAACTTAATTTGAAGAGGCTGCGATGAGATTTTTGCAAGTGCTATTTGAAGGGAAGAATTAAATATTTACAGGATAAAGGTACTGTACATGTTAGAACTCATGCTGTGGAGTAAAATTGAGATGTATTAATGCTGTGAACTAGCTTATCATTAAATTCTAAAGAAAAATGTACTGCCTGATGTATTAATGATAAGTTCCTCACCTTGCTGCAGAACTTGTGGGCTGTTTGCTTGGCATTTATCCCTGAAATAGAAATTAATCATCAATGGTTCTCAACCCATAATCCTTCTTCGTGGTCATCTCGCAGATACGTTGTTTCGTCGATATCTTCAGTACGGATAGATTGAATGTCCTCTAAAAATGGAGGTATTTCATCGAATTGGTTATACTCCTCTTCGTCGACAACATCTTCGACCCCAACAATACGTCTCTTGCTGTGGAGGACAACATGCAAGTTTGGATTGGCCGGGTCAACGATGTAGAATACCTGTGTGGCTTGCTTTGCAAGTATGAATGGATCGTCTTGGTGTCCGACTCTACCAAGATCGACGAGAGTAAACCCGTAACTGTCAACTTGAACACCTCGAGGGATTTCGACCCATTGGCATCGAAACAGGGGAATCTTAAGTAATCCGTAATCGAGCTCCCATATTTCGTCAATAACACCGTAATATGAGTTCAGCGCCCTTACTGACCTGGCATCCTCGGAAATAGCAAACAGTGTCACTCCGCTACATTGCGTGCTACTCTTGGCGTCTTGAGCTCTTGTGTAAAATGAATACCCATTGATGTCGTACCCCTGCCAAGTCCCTACAGTGAATCTTGGGCCTCTAGCCAACCATGTCACAGTTTCACTTACGGAGCCCTCGGCAGCTCGCGTGACTCTTTCTTGGATCCACTCAGCAAATTTCCTGTTATGTTCTCTGCTTACCCAAACGTCTGACTTCGAAGGATTCTGTGACCGTAACATTACCTTGTGCTCGTGTATGTATGGCTCGACCTCCGTCATGTGTTGTAAGACCCAAAAATGTGATTTTGCGTACACATCACGAGCGGGGACGATAGCTTTGAATCCAATCGTTCCAATTCCCTCAAGCCTACCCTCGTGTCGGGACCTAGGAACACCAATTGGGTCAACCCCGGCCATATAATCTGTGCAAAATTCAATCACCTCCTCGGCGGCATAACCTTCCATGATACTCCCCTCGGGTCGACGACGAGTCCTTACGTATCCCTTCAATACACCCATAAATCTCTCAAATGGATACATGTAGCGCAGGCACACAGGTCCACAAAACTTAATTTCTCTGATAAGGTGAACAATCAGATGGACCATAACATCAAAAAAGGATGGAGGGAAATACATCTCGAGCTGACAAAGAGTTGTAACCACGTCGCGTTGCAAAGCGTCCAATCCATCGGGATCAATTACCTACGAGGACACAGTTGCGCCAAATATTCATATCAGAAAAATCTTCTCATTAAGCTCCACAAATGGAGGTAGTGAACTTATAGTACGAGTGCACGTACTTACCTTGGAAGATATTGCGTTGAAGAAATAACATAGGTTTGTGATTTTTTTCTTGAGGTTTAGAATGCTTACCGAACTCAACTTTGATGTCGTTCACGCGTGAGTAAATCTCCTTACCGGTCAGAAACACTGGAGCTGATCCCTTCTCAGGCTTCCCGTTAAATGATTTCCTCTTCTTACGGTACGTGTGATGCACCGGAAGAAACCTGCGGTGACCCATGTACACTGTTTTCCGGCAGTTTCGCAGCCAGATGCTCTCAGTTTCATCTAGGCAAATAGGGCAAGCCTTGGCTCCTTTCGTACTATACCCCGACAAATTGCCGTAGGCAGGAAAATCATTTATGGTGCAAAATATCAGGGCCCGCAAGATGAAATTCTCTTTCTTGTATGCATCCCACACCTGCACACCCTCGCTCCACAATTTCTGTAAGTCCTCGATTAAAGGTGCTAGAAACACGTCAATATCATTTCCGGGTTGTCTGGGTCCTGAGATTAGTAACGCCATCATGATGTACTTGCGCTTCATGCATAACCAAGGAGGAAGATTGTAGATGCATAAAAGAACCGGCCAAGTGCTGTGCCGGCTGCTCATATTACCATGTGGGTTCATACCATCTGTACTCAGCCCGAACCTTACATTCCTAAGTTCGCCGCCGAACTCAGCAAATGTTCTATTGATGTTTCTCCATTGAATAGAATCAGCTGGGTGTCTCAGTTTTCCGTCTTGTTTCCGGGCTTCAGCATGCCAACGCAAGTGCTTCGTGACTTTCGGATTTGCAAACAGCCGCTTCAATCTAGGTATCACAGGCAAGTACCACACAGTTTTTGCCGGGGGCCCTTTCCTTACCTCGTGACGTTCACTGTCAATCCGGTCCCTACGCGTATACCTCGATGCGCCGCATCTTGGACAAACATGCAAACTGGAGTACTCGTTACGGTACAACACACAATCATTTGGGCATGCGTGTATTCTTTCGATTTCCATTCCCAACGGACACAAAGTTTTTTGGCTTGGTAAGTAGATCTTGGCAACTCATTTCCCTCTGGAAGCATGTCCGCTAGAAGATCTAATAGTGCCGTGAAACTCTTATCACTCCAACCGTTTCCTGCCTTCAAGTTATATAATCTCAGCACAGAAGACAGTTTTGTAAATGTTGCACATCCAGGGAACAGAGGCTTCTCAGAGTCAGCAATCAGTTTCTCAAATTCACAGAAGTCATTTTCGTTGTAATCTTCCTCTACATCACGTAACATCTCATCTAGATTGTCATCATCATCATCTACGTGCACATCGGAATTAACATTACCAAAATTGGGATGATCATCGATATTATTGCAATCCACATCCGAGTCGTGCTGATTGGTAGTAGTGGTGCTTGTTTCCTCAAGATCTTCGCCATGCCATATCCAACGGGTGTATCGCGCGTTAAAACCACGACGAATCAAATGACTCTTAATTTGATCAGAGTTGCTAAACCTCTTCAAGTTCATACAATCTGTACAAGGACAGAGCATATTTTTCTCTCCCTTCCTCTCCTTTTGTTGCTCAGCAAATTTAATAAACTCATTCACACCATCCAAATATTCAAGAGTAGTACGTTTTATTCCATACATCCAATATTTCCTGTCCATCTACAATTAACAAAATTTAACGAGTAAGCCATGCATGAAACCTGCCCGATTAAGTTATGTATATGTACATGTACAGCCTCTTACAACAGATACATGTGTTGAACCCTAGCCTGACGAAATTAACACTAATTAACCTAGCTAACTACACAATACAAGCTAGTTAGCTCCTAAAACATGACGCATTTCCAGCTACCAAGCTCCCAAGCTTAGAGCTACAAACTTGGAACTACACAATACAGCTAGCTTGCAAGTAGAGAGGAAGGGAGATCTAGAGGGAGAGAGAGATAGGTGTCGACGATTAAGCATACCTTAAAGAGAGGGGCGCAATCAACTTCCCTCCAGCCTGCGCTGATCACCCTAGCATTGTAGCTGGAACTTTCGTCACAAACAGAGGGACACAGAGTGCAACAGAACAAATTAAAGAGCAGCTCAGCAATGGTCGACTGGGGTTTTCCTTATAATGGACATTTTTCTAACGGTAAATACATGAAATAACCGTCAGACTAACTTAGGTAATTTGCCGCTCACATATTCTATCGGTAAAAACACACACATACCGTTAGATAATGTGCATTACCGAGCAAGTACAGGACTTCTTCTTTCGGTAAATATGTGTATTGACCGTTAGATTATGCATGACACAACACGCACATGAGTTTTTCTATCGGTAGATATGTGTACGAACCGTTAGATGATGCATGACACTCGAGCATGAGTTTTTCTATCGGTAAATATGTGTACTTACCGTTAGAATATGCATGACTGAGCAAATATATGTGTTTTCCTATCAGTAAATATGTGCATTTACCGTTAGAATATGCATGACTAAACAAATATATGTGCTTCCTATCGGTAAATATGTGTATTTACCGTTAGAATATGCATGACTAAACAAATATATGTGCTTCCTATCGGTAAATATGTGTATTTACCGTTAGAATATGCATGACTGAACAAATATATGTATTTTTCTATCGGTAAATATGTGCATTTACCGTTAGAATATGCATGACTAAACAAATATATGTGTTTCGTATCGGTAAATATGTGTATTTACCGTTACAATATGCATGACTGAACAAATATATGTATTTTTCTATCGGTAAATATGTGCATTTCCGTTAGAATATGCGTGACTGAACAAATATATGTGCTTCCTATCGGTAAATATGTGTATTTACCGTTAGAATATGCATGACTGAACAAATATATATGTTTTCCTATCGGTAAATATGTGTACTTACCGTTAGAGGAGGTACTGTTACCAAACTGGGACAAACATGCACATGCCATTTCTCACATTCAAGGAATCATATCAATGTAACATCAAACAGATCTTACATCAAACGGATCTTAACTAGAAGATAACGCAATATATTTCAAGAAATGCTAATTTGTGGATTAACTAGGAGACACAAAAATACTTTTCGTAGGTAGTTGGGACTTCATCTTGCCAAAGAAATTACACATGCCAGTTCACAAATTCAGGTACAAACATACACATGCCAGTTCACCAATACAAATTCAGGTACAAACATACACATGCCAGTTCACAAATTGAAGTGCATGTCTGAAACAGCAGTACAAATACACATCTACCTACCAATACAATTAAATACACAAATGCTCCCTGCACATTCAAGTTCATGTCCCAATTAGCAATACATGATACACAAATATACAACAATATACAAATACAACAATTCACACATTCGATGTATATTACAAAAGCCACGTCTGAAATTAACAACAGATCACGACGAGGACCCAGTGGCCCATACATGCATTTTACATAAAAGGGAACCTTTGCAGGTTGCCACAATGCAACTACCGACTACAAGTTAGACCTGATACATCACAAATCCATTCATCCAAAACAGCAAATGTCTGAACCACATTGGACTTAACCATAGGAGTTCAGTTCGAAGACGCCCGAGGAGCTGGAACTGCCGTCGACATACATTTGTACGTAATGGTGATTTCCTCGGACTCAAACTCGATCAACTCAACTCAACTCAACTCAACTCCATTAACAAAAAGAACCTACCTTCCAAGATGTTGTTCTGTGTAGTGATGGTGTAGAATGGCTGTGCAAATAACAACAATTCTTCTTCTCCAAGCAGGTAAGCATCTGGCCACAAGCTGGTGCATGCAAAAACATGTAAGATGCTTTCTATAGGTCCTGATTTGAGAAACACGCCGGGCTTAAGCATCTTCTCGACCGAGCCAACCAAGATCTCGCCCTTCACGTCCTTCCAGCTCTCGACGGTGATCTTCACCATTTCTTTCGCCAACAAGCCAACGTAGGCAGCGTACTGCGATGAAGAACCGTGAAATACGTTGCCCCTCACGAGCATCACCCAAGGACCTGAACAGATCATAATCATATTGAAAAGAAGACACATCAAAATGAAGGATACAAAAAAAGCAGAATTATTGCCATAATCGGATTAGAATAATCTAACAATATTGCAGAAATTTTACGTACCTTCCTTGGGATGCCGACGTCTAGAGGGCGTCGATGGAGGTGCGGAGGTGCAGCGGTCCCCTGTAGAGGTGCGCCGGCCGTCCATGGAGCTTACGGGTTAGGACTACGAGCCCAGATGAACTGTGAGAATGAAAGAGACATACCCGTGTATTTATACAATTATATATTTTCTATCGGTAAGAAAACAGAATACCGTTAGTAATAAAAACATCTGTAGAAGCCGAATGGTTCTATCGGCACAATAAATATTACCGATAGGAATTTTTGTACATACTCTATCGGTCTGTACGTACACTACCGATAGAATATTACTAGTGTAGAAGGCCAACAGTTCTAAGATATTTTGTGCAATATTCTACCGGTATAAACATGCATTACCGATAGAATAAAACTATTAGAAGACGAACAGTTCTAAGCAATTTTCTATATATTCTAACGGTAAAAGAATCCATTACCGATAGAATAAAAATATTTGTAGAAGGTCAACTATTCTATCGGCGAACTACATATTGCCGATAGGAACTTTTAATATATTCTGTCGGTATATTCATACAGTAGCGATAGAATAAGTCTAGTTGTTGAAGTCGACCAGTCCTATCGGCGCACAACATTCTTCCGTCAGTACTTATGCATCTCTTCTAACGGCAAATATGTTCATCACCGCTAGAGTAAATCATACTATTTATTCTATCGGTAAGTTTCTTAGAAACCGATAGGGAAAATACATCCGTCGGGCTTTTTTGACCGCGAGGCACATTTTCTATCGGTTTTGTGCTGTTTCGCTAATAACCGATAGAAGATAGGGGTTAGTAGACTGCATTTCTGTACTAGTGATTTCCACAACCACCGCGTTGCTATATCCTTCACCATTCGCCGCCGCTCATCATGCCTCCACGCCACTCTAGATCCGCCAGATCTAAGCCCCCACCATCACTGGATCTCCAACTCTAAGCTGCTGCACCACAACTTTGTCGCGCCACCACCATAGATTTCGACGCCGCCACCACAAAACCCTCGATCTGCCCCCAAATTGCTTTGCTCTCATCACCGACGACCACACGACCACTCCAACGCCTTCAACCACGACCTACGACCTCTTCCTCCATGGTCGCAGCTCTCTGGCGACCACGACCTAATACCACTCTCTCTTCGTTCACATCGACTTCGATCAGTCCCTCCAGCGACGACCATGACCATGACCACAACCGCTCCACTGGGACAACCACTTCTTCTTCCTCAGCCATGAGATAGGCGATGGTTTCAGCACCTCTACGGTTGTGGTCGAGCAATGGTGACCTCCTCCAACAACTTCCTCAAGTTCTTTTGCAGTCGCGTTCTTCAGCACCACGGTGTCATCTCTCCTTAAAGCCTCAGTGACAATTCTTTCTCTTAAACTCTCTTCTCTTCTCCCCCTGCTCCTTGTTTCTTGGATGCTTCTATCAAAATCTATGATGAGCAATTGTATTGTGTGATGAACTAGTTGAATAGTGAAATTACAATCTGGTATGAACTGAATCTTAGTTGATAATTGTTTGTGTTGAATATGTTTGACCCATTCTCTGTTTGAATGTTTACAATTGAGCCTATTGCTTGTTGTTCTTGAATTTGATATGTGCTTTTGGGCTAAGATTCCTTCTATTTGATTAGCATACAATCCATCTGGGTCAACCAATTGAACCTGTCTATGCGTTAAAAATTGAAATTGTTGAATTGTACTTCTACGCTTGGCTGTCAAGTGAAGTATCATTACTTTCTACTGAGAACTGGAAGTTGGACTCTCGCTGTTGCCCCTCTGTTGAAATTCTTTTGCGCCATGTTTAGAGGAGTTGAATCTAGAGTCCAATTGATCCGGGAGGATCTTCGGGTCCTTCAGGTCGAGTTCGGAAAGGTTTCGCGATCTTGGAAGGGTTCGCGACCTATTCGAGTTCGGAAAGGTTTCGCGACCTCGTAAAAGGTTCGCGACACGGATCTGATCTCTGGTCGGGTTGTATTCCGATCCATATACATAACTAAGTCTTACACGATTAGGATCAATTAGTTGTCCGAGTCTAATATGTTTAGGTTATTGAGTCTGATACGTATTCATATGATTGGACTATAAATATAATAGTCTTAGTTTATCATCAAAGAGTCATTGAACTTATTTAAGTCTTAGATACATAGTTCATCGACATAGGCTAGTGCATCCTAACGTTCGACGTGTATAAGAACCCTCTTTTCAATAAAGAGTTGTGCTATATTTGAACTGTGTTTTCGATCAACTTAGATTTCAGTAATTCCGAGTAAGATCCCGTTATTCCGCATATTAGCATCTGATTGAGTATAGTCGAAACCCGGCTATACTTCAATCAGATCAAGTTAGCATCAAAGCGGATCTAATTCAACACTTGGTCTAGGTCTCAATTTGATCAAGTTGGTATCAGAGTAATTATCCTATCTTGTGGATGGTGAAGACTCGCCAGGGTTACAAAACTTCCGGTGAAACTCCAGGCGATCATTCGACGGTTCCTACAGTCGCGTCTCCGAAGATGTCTGATGATACCTCCATTCAAACTAACCTAGCCGAATAAGTGGCTAAGCTCTCCACCGACATGGATACCGTGCTTGCTTGGATTAAGTAGTAGGCCATGGCTATACCTTTTGAAGTTAATGCTTCAAAAGGAAAGGTTAAGGGTATGAAGATTGGTGAGACTTGCGCAGGACAGACAAAGATGAAGACGAAGATGACCATATGGCCGACGACCTCGCCAACACCTCCTTAGCTGTTGGATCTTTTAAGGTCGAAACTAAGGTTGACATACCCATATACGATGGGGTGATCGATGCTGAGAAGCTGGATTCTTGGATCGACCAGCTTGAGACCTACTTTGACCTACGAGAGTTCAGTAGTGCTCAAAATGTGAAGTTTGCACTTTTGAAGATGAAGGACCACGCCAAGACATGGTGGAAGACCCTTATCGCCAATGGTGAAGCTGATGACCTTGCATGGGGTCAATTCAAACGACTCCTACGATAAGAATTTTACCAGATGGGTTATCTTGAGGAGAGATGGGATCATTGGCACAGATTATATCAGTGCTGCGATCAATCCGTCCAGGATTATACGACGGAATTTCGGAGACAAGCAATGGTCATTGGCATCTCACTCTCTGATCCTCAAGTGTTCCGAAAATACACGTCTGAACTCTAGAAATCGATCAGTTCTGATTTGAGCCTGTTCAATGTCCAAGATATCACGACTGCGAGCACAATTGCTATGGCGATCGAGAAGAAGAATAAATCCTGCAACGACAAGGACAAGAAAGAGAATTCGACCTGGTCAAAAGGAAAGTTGAGTCCGAAAAAGAGTACTCCGAAGTCCAGTACGAGCATCTCTTGTGACCATTATCATGTTGCCGGGCATACAAAGGATAAGTGCTATAAGCTCCATCCTGAGCTTCGACCAAAGAGAAATGGACCAGGAAAGAGAACAACTACAACTACTACGGCTCCACCCAAAGCAGTTGTCTGAGTGAATTCGATTGATGAGGCGGATACGACTTTGTCTCTGATGGAAATGTTGAAGGTTAAAGGTTCGGATTCACCTAACAACCATCATTCAATGGAAGACTTGTTCACTATCAACATCGGTGAAGCACAAAGTGGTCGCAATAATATTCGATCCCAGAAGTCAGAATAATTTGGTTTCTATTGGACTGGTTCGACGACTTGGTTTGAAGACGACCACACACCCGCGACCGTATCCGCTGGGTTGGTTTACATCCGATGTGAACCAACAGATTATGAGTCAGTGTGTGTTAAAATTTGTGATCTCTTCTAGATATATCGATAAGCTTCAATGCGACGTTGTTCCTATCGATATTTGTCAGGTGATCTTTGGGAGTTCATTCTTGTATGATTGAGATGCCCACTTCCATCGATGAGTGAAAGAGTACTAGCTCACTGAAGATGGAGTTAAGTTCGTGAACGGTAGAGACGTCCATGTCAACACTTCAAACTTGATTATAGGCCTAAAGAATCGTCAATGCATGTCACAAATACGTACTTTTTTTGATTTGACCAATTGGTCAAAGAGATAGTACTTGTCAGGGGAAATCTCCGCGGGACTAAATCCAGGTAAGTTGCGTCACGTTTGCCCGGGGACTTGGCCTCCGGCCCCTCCCCGGGCGCCGCCATTTGGCCCCCGGGACATGGCCTCCGGCGCGGTCCCGGGCGCCGCCATTGGCCCGGGGATGTAGCCTCCGGGCTCTCCCCGGGTGCCGCCATTTGGCCCCCGGGACGTGGCCTCCGGTGCCCTCCCGGGTGCCGCCATTTGCCCGGGGACATGGCCTCCGGCCGCTCCCCGGGCGCCGCCATTGGCCCGGGGACGTAGCCTCCGGGCTCTCCCCAGGCGAACGTGGCCTGCGGCCCCGTCCCGGGCGCCGCCATTTGGCCCCCGGGGCATGGCCTTCGGCGCCGTCCCGGGCGCCGCCATTGGCCCGGGGACGTAGCCTCCGGGCTCTCCCCGGGCGCCGCCTGTTGGCTCCTGGGACATGGCCTCCAGCGTCGTCCCGGGCGCCGCCATTTGCCCGGGGACGTGGTCTCCGGTCGCTCCCCGGGTGCCGCCTCTCGGCTCCCGGGACATGGCCTCCGGCGCCGTCCCGGGCGCCGCCATTTTCCCGGGGACGTGGTCTCCGGCCGCTCCCTGGGCGCCGCCTCTCGGCTCCCGGGACATTAGCCCGGGGACGTAGCCTCCGGGCTCTCCCCGGGCGCCGCCATTTGGCCCCCGGGGCATGGCCTCTGGCGTCGTCCCGGGCGCCGCCATTGGCCCGGGGACGTAGCCTCCGGGCTCTCCCCGGGCGATGCCATTTGGCCCCCGGGACATGGCCTCCGGCGCCGTCCCGGGCCTCATCGCCCTCCTAAAGGTAAAGTCTCGAATTGTTTGTCACGTGCAGGTCACGCGAGGAGCGCCTCGAGAACTAGCGACCACCTGTCAAGCATCCAAGGCGTTTGACCGGGAGAAGGACGGTCCTACCCTTCAATCCGACGGTGGCTTCCGGGGTAGTTTAGGCTTTTTTGCTTCTTTTTGGGGCTATAAATAGCCCTTGTACCCCTCTGTTGTAAAGGATCGAATTACTTTTATTGGAATAGCTAAACTCACAGGCGTGCTCCGGAAGCCTCTCCCCCGGAGAGAGCCTCCCCAGCCGACTCCTGTCGGGAGCGCGTCGACAGGACTAGGGCCCCCACTGGGACCTGAACCTGTATAAATCCGTGTGTCATTTCTTGTGCTTGTCCGGCGGGGGAGGACCGGTCATCTGGTCAACCCACGCCGCGTAATCTTCGCTAGGATCATTCTCAAAACCTGTCGGGGTATTCGCAATACCACGACAGTACTCGAGTAGCGTTGTCATTAGCATGCCGAGAAAATTCTGGTCATTTGTTAGGATTGCTGGAGAAATACAACGATCTGTTCGAAAGTACCTAGGGTCGTCTGCCGTAACATCTAGTCGAGCACAAAATTCAGCTCGTGTCCAATGCGACACTTCTCAATCTGAGTATGTATCGAAACTCGGTATTGGAAAACGAAGAGATCATAAGACAGCTTGGTGAGTTGCTGAATGATGGTGTCATCCAACCAAGTAGTTCACCTTATGGATCTCCTGTGGTGTTAGTGCCAAATAAAGATGGGACCTGGCGTATGTGCATCACTACAAAGTACTAAACAAGATCACCATCAAGAATTGGTACCCCTTCCTCGTATTGACGACCTGCTAGACCAATTGAAGCATGCTGCTGTCTTCTCGAAATTGGATTCAAAGTCAGGGTATCATCAAGTTAGGATCCGAGAGGAGGATACTTGGACAACCGCATTCAAAATGCGACAAGGTTTGTTCGAATGGCTGGTCATGCCGTTTGGCCTCTGCAACGCCCCGGCTACTTTCATGCGTCTTATGAAAGACGTATTGCGACAGTTCATCGATGAATTTATGATCGTTTACCTCGACGACATAGTGGTCTATAGGCGTTCGTGGGACTAGCATCTCATTCATGTCGAACAGGTGTTGAACAGCTTCGGCAACATCAACTTCGCCTCAACTGTAAGAAGTGCGAGTTCGGCCAGCAAACTCTATTGTACCTGGGATTCGTGGTTGGCAACGGTACGTTACAAATTGACCCGGATAAAGTAAAAGTGATTCGCGAGTGACCTCGACCACGAACAGTTATGGAAGTGCGTATTTTTGTGGGAGCATGCTAATACCTTCGGAAGTTCATACGACACTTCTCGATAGTGGCTTCTCTGTTGCATGCATTAACCAGGATCAACCAGAACTTCGAGTGGACAGGGAAACATGAGGACACATTTCTTTTGCTGAAGAAGAAGATAAGTGAAGCTCATGTTCTATCTTTGCTGAATCTACAGAAGTCATTCGAGCTAGAAACCGATGCCTCAAGTTATGCAATGGGCGCAGTGCTCATGCAAGAAGTTCGACCAGTAACATATTGTTGCATCTAGGCCCCTATTATTGTTGATTTTGATTATTGATGACATTAAGTATTTTTGATCGAATCATGTCTTTGAGCTATCTGTATGCAGAGACCTAAGAGCTATTTCGCCTAAGGTTGCAGTATTGCCAAAGTCGCAAGCACAAGGTCGACAAGAAGAAAGCCGTAGAGACCTAAGCTATCCAGAGGATCTGCAAGTCGCAAGCACAAGGTTGCGAGCCGAGGTCGAAAGCATAAGGTCGCAGTGTCGTCCGAGGTTGCAAGTCCAAGCTAGGTCGCGAGCTATGGTCGCGAGCGCAAGGTCGCCAAGAATGAAGCTACAAAAGACTTAAGGTAAAATGCATATTTATTTTACCGGTCTCGGTATTTGGAGTTTGATCGGTTTATAGAAATTTGTTTTTAGTTTAAACCATACTATTAAGAGGGGTTGCAAGTTCTCTCTACATTTCCAGCATAAACCGAGAAACTCTTAGGTCATTGCATTCATTCTTTTCGGTTGGATTTGTTTTTAAATGATTTGGTTTTTTAGATGAGTTTTTGGTAGCAGAAGTGTTTTTGTATTTTCTAAAAAGATCTAGGCTGATCTGGGTTTTGCTTCTGTTGACACAAATATAGCGCTTTAAATTATGTTTTGAATGAGCTATCAAACACTTCAATCGGACCTTTGGATCAAAAGTTAAGACTATTTTTATTCACACTGACTGTCAGCATGAATTGTCAGTTTTCGTTAGTGACATTTGTCTAGAGAGCATGTTTTTTGAGCTGAAACTTTTTGACTTACGCTGACTATCAGCATGTGTTGCTGACTATCAGCATGAGTTTCGACCTCATCTGTTTTGTTTCTGAGTTTGTTTTAACTGGTCATTTTTGTGGTTGATGCTGACTGTCAGCTTGAGCAATTTCTTTCCATATGCGACCACAAACGGCTAGCTAAGTTTTATCCGTGATTTTTGTCGAGCTGTTGTTGTGGATGCTGACTGTCAGCATGTGTTGCTGATTGTCAGTATGTGCTGATTTGTTTCCTTTTTCAACCACAACGGCTAGCTGAGTGTTCTCCGAAATTTGCTTCTTACTGGTTGTGACCTATGCTGACTGCCAGCATGCACTGTCACTTTTCCAGCTCGTGCACAACAGCTCTTTTGTTCATTTGGGCTATAAATAGAGGCTTTGGGCAGATGTTTATAACACCAAGCAGCCTCATTCTCATATATACACTTGAGCATTTTTCTTAGAGAGAAATCTTGATCTTTTGATCAAGTCGTGAGTTTTGTGATCCACCGAGTGTTCTGTTCGCATCGTTTGCATACTTAGAGTTTCTCGGTGATTGTTGGAGGTCTAGATAATACCTTATAGCTTATTACTCTTGGTGAACACCCTCACCTATATGGTTTGGTGGCGTGGCCGTTGATCTCTCCTGTTCGAAGATTGTCGGAGAGGTTCGGTGTGATTGTAAAAGGCATCGGTGCTCGCCTTTCCGGAGTTGACAAGGAACAACCACTAGTGAGAAATATCCTTCGTGGATATTTAAGAAAGATTCATTCATTTGAGTGCTTCAACGAGGAGTAGGGGAGACCGGGCGTGTCTCCGAGACCTCGGGAAAATTCCTTGTGTTTGTCTTCTCTTCCTCTTTATTTTTAACTGTGCAATATCTTATTCAATTGTTTTTTGGTTCTTTTCTTTGCAAAAGTTGTTTCATTTAAAAAAGTTGTAAAGCCTCCTATTCACCCCCCTTTTAGTCGGTATCCTCGATCCTACACGTGGTATTAGAGCAAGGTCTCTCATTTATGAGCTTTACCGCCTATAGAGAAAGGATGGACTCGGCGGAGGATTTTGATTTGATTGCTCCTCACTTTGATGGCTCATATTACTTTCGTTGGAAGATTATTATGAGCACTTATTTTGAGGCATTGAGTTTGGATTTATAAAGCTTAGTGGAGAAGGGTGTGACTTATCTGTTGATTGCGGATAAGGATATTCTCCTCTTAAATACAAAGGCTAAAGATGTGCCTCTTAGATCCCTTAGCCATGATGTGCTCGAACTAGTGAGTGATCGTTCGACCGCTCACGATGCTTGGACCACCCTTGAGTCTATCTTAGATCCCTTAGCCATGATGCCTCATAGTGTTGCGCTTCTTGATGCAACACTATGAGGCATTTGTGATTTTGGAGCATGATACACTCTCCACCATATATGATCGCTTGATCAACATCACAAATGAGCTCAGAGCTCATGGCACTAATATTTCCAATCTAGACATTTGTAGGAAATTGCTTAAGGTGTTACCGGAGGATCACTATGAAGACTTCATTACCACTCTTGCAAACGGTGACCTCTCCGACACTTCACCAAGCAAGCTCATTGAGATGCTTATGTCAAATGATGCTATGTCCAAGGAGAAGGACATACATTCCACCTCTGAGCATATTAAGAATGATGATTTCATTGCGGAGGATCGAGAACTTTCTAGAAAGCGCATTTGCTAGGTAATAAACCGCATGTGGACGGTTGAACGTTGAGCACTTGAGGGTCGAATTCCACGAGGAATAAACGTATTCATCTTTCTAGCTTAATGGATCACTGATTAAGTCTAAATGAGTTTTGGGGTTGTTTTTCTATAACTAATTCTACTGCTAAAGCTATCAATCTTGGGTTTTAAAGCAGTAAATTGCAGGTATGAAATCTGGATTTATAAAGCAGGAATTAAAATCTAGGACTTCAAGAATTCTATAACCATCCGGCGTAATTCTATCCAAGGTCCGAGGATTGTGAGTTAATTTCCATTGTTTTCTAAGACAAATTAAGTTTCCAGTTTGGGGCGCTGGTTCAACAGTCAGAGGATCGTTTCCACTATCACGTTTGGCGAGAGCCTCTCTCCTATTCAGGGTCCCGCGTCAAAGCGCTAAGGACTCAAGAACTCCCCTAAATGTAGCTAAGACTTAATTGTTACGTCTGTTGCCGAAACGAGAATTTAGGGTTTACAGGAAGAAAACATTAGAAAATAACTTCAAAACTTGAGATCAAAACCAAGGAAGAATCACGCCTTCGGAGTAGGTCATCCCTAACCCTAGAAGGGATCTACTCGCAAAAAGCCATAAGAATCTAGAAATAATAATAAGAAATAAATAAAAACTTACTTTATTGCTTGAGAATTGAAGTTTCCATCCTTGCCGGCTGACAAAAACAATAAAATAGAGAAGAGCGCTTTACTAAACTAAAACTAAACTAAGCCCTAATGGCTAGTATGTAAAAAAGTATGTCTAATTGAGCAAAAAGTTTATTTATTTATAGTACATAAGTCGTAGAATTATTCAATTACAACTCAAGAATTATTTAGGAAGGAAATTGTCTCAGATTTGGATTTTAAACTGACTAATGGGTCTATTTTCGACTCAGAATTCGAGTTTTAGGTCGGATTCGGGTCCAATTTTGAGTCGGATTCCTGTTTTTTTTTTTTCTTTTTTTTCAGATTTCACCATATTCTTTCTCCACTTCGTGTCCTATCCAAATGATGTCGAAATAACTCCAAATTTGGTACGTTTGTTCCTGAAACACGACAAACACACTTGTGAAAGCGGATTGTCAAAATTTTATAAAAAGTCACATAAAATGACGTATCAAAGGAATTTTAAGTATCATTTTTGCACATTTTCAATACTAAGCCTAGGGTAATATTCTACCAAATTAAGATTTATCAAATTCCCCCTAGCTAGCATTTTGCTTGTCCTCAAGCAAAGAATGTGAATAATTTTTCCAAAAATTGAGATGCCTTGGTAAATTAGATTCTCTATAAATAATCTTTCGAAGATTCACAACACATTTATGCATGAGGCAATTGATCTAGCAATTTAAAATTTCCAAATGCATATATTAGATTATCAAATTTCAACCTTAGAAAAGAGAGAGCTTAATCAATTAAATTGTCTTAACAATCTTCATTCATATAGGATTTAAAATAAACCATGCAAAGAAAATACTCGTTATACTACGATTTATACAAAGTTGCTAAATTGCCCTCTTCTAAAGAAAAACACTTATTTTCTTTCTTTTGTTTGTTTGTTTGCCTCTCTTTTTTTTATTCTTCAACTTTTTTGTGCTCTTGGCCAGAATGTTTTTACTGGATCATTTCGTCGCGGCGAGAGGAGACACATTTGAAGACGCTTACTTAAGTGCACTTATAGAAAGGCAACTTTGTCGGTTTCCCGAGCCCCTGTAAGCAACCTCAATGCTCCGTATACCTTTCCTTCACCAGCTGGTCGACGATTCACTACCGCCTCCCCCCAGTGGGTTGCATATACGTTACACGAGATTGGACAAACCGTAGCTTAAGCAACCGTTTTACTGAAAATATTTTTTTATATGCATAAGTTAAGTAAATCTTCCCTTCCCCAGCTGGTTGATGAGTCACCACCGCCTCCCCCAGTGGGTCGATTATACTTACTTTTACACATTTTTTTTATTTTTAAAGAGAAGGACAATTAGCAATCTAGGCATAAAGAGTAACATAAGAGAGTTAATTCCAAAAAATGGTTCTATTAGAAATCTTCAATTTGGAAGAAGTCGAGTACAATTTAATGGATGAGTTCAAACTTTAATGGTCACTTTAAGATAAAAACTAAACATAGGCAATGACAATCTTTAAAAGATCTAAGTTCAATGGATCATATGCAAAGATGTGATAGAATAATCATCTAATTGATTAAAAATCATCTTCAAAACCAGACATTCCAAGTGATAAATCTCTTTTTATTTTTCAGTTTATGATGGAATGTGGTGGAATGATGATTTGCTGAAGACTAAACAATTGGTGAAGAATGTGGTGGAAGGATGATGGTGAAGTGAACATCCCCCAAGCTAAATCAGACTAACCAAACGGTTAAGTGAACACCCCCAAGCTAAATCAGACATTGTCCTCAATGTATGGAGATAGATACAGATTACCGTTTGTGGTTGTGGTTCCGGTTGGTGGATGTTGTGGATGATGATGTGGTGGAAGAAGATGTTTTGGTCCACGTAGCTCCAATGGTGCAGTCCAAGGCGTCGCAAGTGAAAAACTAAAAAAAATGAAAATAAATAAATAAATAAAAAGAAAGAAAAACTTGTGCACCGTGTGGATCAACCATCGGAGTTTGGGTAACCGGGTTTCCTCCCAGCTAGTGCTGGTTTAATGTCCCGCTCGACGGAACGTCCTCGACCGTTCAAAATATAGAATCAAAAGAATCGACCGATTTTAGTGTACTTACCTAGTCTCCCGCATTGTATAGCTTGATACGGTGCATGTTTACCTTGAAAGTGGTGTTGTTTTGCGCTCGAAGTTCGACGGCACCATACGGAAAGACCTTTTCTATCGCGTATGGCTTAGTCCATCGCGATTTCAATTTCCTTGGGAACAATTTCAACCGAGAATTGAACAATAGAATCAAATCACCTGGTTTAAATTCACGGTTGAGGATCCGTTTGTTGTGCCACTTTTTTGTGTTGTCTTTATAGATCAAGGCACTCTCATAGGAGTTGTTCCGAAGCTCTTCTAGCTCATGCAATTCAAGGATTCGCCTTCACCCCACCTTGTCAAAGTCACAATTGAGTTCTTTTAATGCCCAAAACGCCCTGTGTGACAATTCAACAGGCAAATGGCAGTTTTTACCAAATACAAGTTTGTAAGGCGTCATACCTAGCGGAGTCTTGAATGTAGTGCGATATGCCCAAAGGACATCTGGAAGTTTGAGCGCCCAATCCGTATGAGACGGTGCCACCACCTTCTGCAAGATCAACTTGATTTCCCTATTTGAGACTTCTACCTATCCACTTGTTTGAGGGTGATATGCAAGAGCAACTTTATGAAGCACCCCATATTTCATTAGCAATTTCTGAAATTGGTAATTAGTAAATGTGCACCACCATCACTAATTACTGCTCGCGGTATACCAAATCGGGGAAAGATGACTGTTTTGAAAAGCTTGATCACATGCTTTGATTCATTTGTTGGTGTAGCAACAGCCTCTACCCATTTAGAAACATAATCAACCGCAACCAAGATGTAGGAGTTACCCATAGAAGATGGAAAAGGTCCCATATAATCTACCCCCCATACATCAAAGAGTTCAATTTCAAGAATATTTGTTATGGGCATTTCATGTCTTTTACTTAAATTTCCTGAACGTTGGCAAGGATTGCATTTTTGCACAAAGTAATAAGCATCTTTAAATAAAGAAGGCCAAAACAAACCCGATTGCAATACCTTAGCCACTGTTTTTGAAGCTCTGGCGTGTCCACCACATGGAGATGAATGACACTGTTCAAGAACGCTTTGGATCTCGTGGTCGGGCACGCATCTTCGAAATATGTTGTCAACTCCCTTTTTGAAAAGATTCGGATTGTCCCAGTAGTAGCGTCGGATGTTGTGGAGGAAGCGCTTTCGTTGTCTACTTGTCAACCCTGGAGGAAGTTCATGGTTAAATAAATAATTGGCAATAAAGAAGGCCAAAACACCCCCCATACCATGGTTCTTGTTGAATCAAGTAAAGGTGCTCGTTGGGTAAAGCGTCATTGATGTGAACGTTGACAGTGTTGGTCAAGAGTCGCGAGAGATGATCGGTGATCCGTTTGAGACCTAGTCTTGGTTTTCGCACTAGGCTTGCCTAGATTCTAATATGCGGAATAACGGGATCTTACTCGGAAATACTGAAACCCAAAGGTTGATCGAAAACACAGTTCAAGTTAACTGCACAACTCTTTATTTCAAAGGGGGCTTTACACGTCGAACGTTAGGTCACACTCGCCTACGTCGAGGGAACTATGTGTCTAAGACTTCAATCTAGACTCGATGATCTAGACTAGACCTATTATAAGGTATTTATAGTCCAATTGTATGAATACGTATCAGACTCAGTAACCTAAACGTATTCGACTCATATAACGAACTAACAACTAATCCTAAACGGATAAACTTAGTTATATATATTAGGATCTGATTACAATTTCGAATAAGGAACGAATTCTTTTTCATGGTCGCGAACCAAACCATGGTCGCGAAACTTTTCCGAACACGATTATGACTCCCTAAACCATGGTCGCGAACCATATGCGATCAGGACTTGAAGATCCTCCTAGATCATGACTCCCTTGTTGAGAAGGAGCCAACCCCTGTTGTGACCTCTTGATCAAATTGGAGATGTGGAAATTGGGCTTGTCCATGTTCTCTGGTGTACCACTTTGCCGCACGTGCTCGTTGATCTTTCCGACTGACTCGAACAGTCTCCTTTGTGCCACTGCGGGTGGTAGTCACCTTCTTCTCCAGAATCACATCTTAACGTAGAGGTTCGTCTCGTTAATAGACCAAATCTTTAACAGATGGTACATAGTATCTGGCTCATCATCCAGCATTGAAGGCTCGAGGAGTTTGAGGTGCTCAATATTAACAACCGAGTAAATATCCATGTATGGAGGTAACTCGAGCTGACAAGCATTATTACCCACTTTCCGCAAAATCTGAAAATGACCATAATGAATGGGTTTGAGTTTCTTACCTTCACCTTTAAGTCTCTCCTTACTCAGATGTAACCATACCATATCACCTTCTTGAAATTGCGCATCAACTCGGTGCCAATCATGTCACGCCTTGTACTTGAGTTGATCTTTCAGCAAGTTTTGTTCAACTTCTCGATGGAGCCGTTGAATACCTTCTAGGATCTTTTGTGCTCGATTCTGATCAGATGCTTCCTTGCTGTTCTGTGCTGAGGTAGGGATCACAAACTCCATGTTGAAAGGACTCCGTGGTAGAAATCCTAAACAGACCTCAAACGACGACTTTTCAGTCGAACCATGTACTGCTCGATTAAAAGCAAACTGCAGGTACAGTATGCTTTCATCCCAGGTCTTCGGGTGCTTCGAGTTATATCCTCTCAAGAGATGAATGATTGTGCAATTTACCACCTCGGTTTGACCATCAGTTTGCGGATGAAAAGCAGTACTCCTCTTTAGCTTGGTGTCGTCCAGAGCGATCGCCAAAAGTGACTAAAGAACCAGGTATCGCGATCAGACACAATAGAAGTCGGCAGTCCGAAGTGTGTCTAAACATTTTGAAAGAATACCCGAGATGCTTCTTCTCCCGTAATATTCTTTAGAAAAGGTATAAGAATAATCATTTTAGAGAACCGATCAACGACCACGAATAGATAGTTGTTGCCACGTCGGGTCTTAGGCAATCCTCCCAAGAAATCCAATATGCTCTCCCATGGTCACGATGGAACTGGCAAAGGAGTGTATAAACCTAATTTTTGGTTTGCCGGTTTTGAGATGCTGCAGAGACCACAGCCTCGAACAAAACTAGTCACATCTTGCTGCATACGCGGCCAGAACACATATCGGTGAAAATTTTGCAACGTCTTTGTAACCCCAAAATGATCAGCTACCTTCGATGTGTGCGCTTCTCGTAACCATTGAATTCGAGGTGCTCCACGAGGTATGCAAAGTAAATTACCCTTGTACAAGAGTCCTTCTCGACGAACGAACTCTGTAGGTTTCCCTGTTTCGAGCTCAGTCAGTGCTGTTTGAAAATCAGGGTCTTCATTGTACATATTGGCATAGTCATCGTGACATGAGGGCTCGATCTGCATGAACGCTGATAACAGAGGGTCGTAACTGGTGGTCGCGACAACATATCCGCCAATTTGTTGTGTACGCCCTTCTTGTACTTAATCACCAGATTAAACTGCTGCAAATACGACATCCACTTCATGTGCCGAGCTTGCTGTAGCTTGGACTGTGTTTGCAAATATTGCAACGGTTGATGGTCGGTGTGGACAACAATCTCTTTACCCAAGAGATAACACTGCCAATGTTTTACAGCTTGATGCAGTGCACATAACTCTTTGTCATAAGTCGGTTAGTTCTTCTGAGCTCCTTGGAATAACTCGGAGTGATATACCACTGGTCGTCCTTCTTGTATGAGCACTGCGCCCATCGCATAACCTGAGGCATCGGTTTCTAACTCGAATGGTTTCTGGAGATTTGGCAAAGCCAACACAGGCACCTCGCTGATCTTCCTTTTCAGCAAGAGAAACGTGTCCTCATGTTTCCCTATCCACTCGAACTTTTGATCGATCCTGGTTAATGCATGCAATGGAGAAGCCACAATCGAGAAGTGTTGGATGAACTTTCGAAGGTATTGGCATGCTCCCACAAAACTACGCACGTCCGTAACTATTCGCGGTCGCGGCCACTCGCGAATCACTTTTACCTTATCCGGGTCAATTTGCAACGTACCGTTGCCGACCATGAATCCTAGGTAAAGTAGAGTTTGTTGGCCGAACTCGCACTTCTTACGGTTGAGACAAAGTCGATGTCGCCGAAGCTGTTCGAACACCTTTTCGACATGAATGAGGTACTCATCCCACGATGACTATAAACCAATATGTCATCGAGGTAAACGATCACAAAATCGTCGATGAACTATCGCAATATGTCATTCATAAGACGCATAAAAGTTGTCGGGGCGTTGCAGAGACCAAACGGCATGACCAGCCATTCGAACAGACCTTGTCTTGTTTTGAACGCGGTCTTCCACATATCCTCCTCTCGGATACTGACTTGATGATATCCTGACTTAAGATCCAATTTGGAGAAGACAATAGCATGCTTCAATTGGTCTAGCAAGTCATCAATATGAGGAAGGGGGTACCGGTTCTTGATGGTGATCTTATTTAGTGCTTGGTAGTTGATGCACATACGCCAAGTCCCATCTTTCTTTGGCACTAACACCATAGGAGATCCACAAGGTGAACTACTCGGTTGAATGACACCATCGTTCAGCAACTCACCAAGTTGTCGCTTGATCTCTTCATTCTCCAATTCTGAGTTGCGATACATACTCAGATTGGGCAGTGTCGCATCGGACACAAGCTGAATTTAGTGCTCGACTGGACGTTTCGACGGACGACCTTGGGTAGTTTCGAATAGATCACTGTATTCCTCCAGCAGTCCCGACAAATGATCAGAACCCTCTCGGCACGCCAACGACAATGCTAGTCAAGTACCCTCACCTTGACCAATGAGTCAAATCATGACAAGCATATACTTGTGACATGCATTAACAATTCGTTTGGCCTGATTTGCGGTAATCAAGTTTGAAGTGTTGACGTGGATGTCTCTACTGATCACGAACTTAACTCCGTCTTTGGTGAGGTCATACTCTTGCGCTCGCCGATGGAAGTGAGCGTCTCGATCATACAGATACGGACTCCCAAAGATCACCTGACAGATATCGATAGAGACAACATCGCATTGCACCTCATCGATATATCGTGCAGAGATCACAAACTTCAACACACACTAACTTGTAATCTGTTGGTTCACATCGGATGTAAACCAACCTAGCGGATATGGTTGCGGGTGTGTGGTTGTCTTCAAACCAAGTCGCCGAACCAGTCCAGTGGAGACCAGATTCTTCTGACTTCCGGGATCGCATATCGCTGCGACCACTTCGTGCTTCACTTGGATGTTGATGGTGAACAAGTCCTCCGTTGGGTGATGGTCGTTCGATGGATCCGAACCCTTCTCCTTCGGCATTGCAATCAGATACAAGGTCGTATCCGCCTCATTAACGGAATTCACTCGAACAACTTCATCGGGTGAAGTCGCAGTAGCCGTGGCTGTTCTTTTCCTTGGTCCATTTTTCTTCGGTCGAAGTTCAGGATGAAGCTTGTAGCATTTGTCCTTGGTACGTCCCACGACTTGACAATGTTCACAAAAGCACCCATGCCCGATTTTGAAGCATGCTTCTTCGGACTCGGCTTTTTCTTTGTCGAGGTCGCACTTTCCTTCGTGCTTTTGTCGCTGCGGGATTTGTTCTTCTTCTTGATCGCCATAGCAGTTGTGCTTGCGGTCGTGATGTCTTGGACGCCAAACAGACTTAGCTCAGTACTGATCGATTTTTGAAGTCCAGATGTGTATTTCCGAAATACCTGAGGATCAGACAGTGAGATGTCGATGACCATTGCTTGTCGCCAAAACTCCGTCGTATAGTCTTGGACGGTCTGATCGCGCCGTTGGTACAATCTGTGCCAACGCTCCCATCTCTCCTCAAGGTAACCCATCGGATAGAATTATTGTTGCAGAAGTCGTTTGAATTGACCCCATGCAAGGTCGTCAGCTTCACCACTGGTGACAAGGGCCTTCCACCATGTCTTGGCGTGGTCCTTCATCTTCAAAGGTGCAAATTTGACCTTTTGAGCGCTACTAAATCCTTTCAGGTCAAAGTAAGTCTCAAACTGATCGAGCCATGAATCTAACTTCTCGGCATCGATCTCCCCATCATATATGGCTATTTCAATCTTAGTGTCGACCTTGAAAGATCCGACAGCTAATGAGGTGTTGGCGAGTTTGTCAGCCTTATGGTCACCTTCGTCTCCATCTTCGTCTGCCCTACGCAAGTCTTCATCAGTCTTCACACCCATAACCTTCCCTACTTCAGGAGGTACAATCATGGCCTGTTGCTTAATCCAAACAAGCACAGTTTCCATGTCGGTTGAGAGCTTAGCCACTTGTTCAGCTAGGTTAGCTTGAACGGAGATATCGTCAGACATTGTCGGAGACACGGCTATAGGAACCGTCGATTGATCGCCTGGAGTTTCGCCGGAGGTTTTGCAACCTTGGCGAGTCTTCACCATCCACAGGATAGGAAAGTTGCTCTGATACCAACTTGATCCGTTTGAGACCTAGCCTTGGTTTTCGCACTAGGCTCACCCAGATTCTAATATACGGAATAACAGGATCTTACTCGGAAATATCGAAACCCAAAGGTTGATCGAAAACACAGTTCAAGTTAACTGCACAACTCTTTATTTCAAAGAGGGCTTTACACGTCGAACGTTAGGTCACATTGCCTACGTCGAGGGAACTATGTGTCTAAGGCTTCAATCTAGACTCGATGATCTAGACTAGACCTATTACAAGGTATTTATAGTCCAATCGTATGAATACGTATCAGACTCAGTAATCTAAACGTATTATACTCATATAACTAACTAACTAACTAATACTAAACAGATAAACTTAGTTATAGATATTCGGATCGGATTACAATTCCGAACAGGGAACGAATTCCTTTTCATGGTCGCGAACCAAATCATGGTCGCGAAACCTTTCCGAACACGGTTATGATCGTGGAACCGTATGCGATCAGGACTTGAAGATCCTCCCGGATCAATCGGTGACGACATTCTCAGCACCTTTCTTATCTTTGATCTCCAAATCAAATTCCTACAGCAATAAGATCCATCGTGCAAGCTGTGGCTTCGTTTCTGTCTTGGTCAAAAAATACTTAAGAGCAGCATGATCAGTATGCACAATTACTTTTGAACCAATCAAATATGGACGGAATTTATCTAGGGCATAGACCACAACAAGCAATTATTTTTTGGTTGTAGTGTAATTATTTTGCATCATCCAAAGTTTTGCTTACATAGTATATAGCATGTAAGACCTTATTTGTTCTTTGCCCTAGAACAGCACCAATTGCATAATCACTAGCATCACACATCAGTTCAAAAGGTTCTTTCCAATTTGGAGGTTGTTTGATGGGAGCACTAGTTAATGCATGTTTCAGTTGATTAAAGGCATCAAGGCATTTTTCATCAAAATCAAAAGACACATCTTTACCAAGCAAATGAGTGAGAGGTTTAGCAGTTTTGGAAAAATCCTTAATGAAACGTCGGTAAAAACCTGCATGTCCCAAGAAACTGCGTATGCCCTTCACGTTGGTTGGTGGTGGAAGACTTGCTATGACTTCAATTTTTGCCTTGTTGACTTCAATCCCTCGTTCAGAAATTATGTGGCCAAGCACCACGCCTTCTTGAACCATGAATTGACACTTTTCCTAGTTTAGCACAAGGTTGACTTCTTCGTACCTGCTTAAGACTCGAGAAAGATTTTGGAAACAAGCATCGAAAGAGGAACCATAAACGATAAAATCATCCATAAAGACTTCCATTATTTCTTTGATTAAAACTGAAAAGATAGTCATCATACATCGTTGAAAGGTTGCAGGCGCGTTACATAATCCAAACGGCATGCGCCTATAGGCAAAAGTACCGAAGGGACATGTAAACATCGTCTTATTTTGATCATTGGGATGAATTGGGATTTGAAAGAACTCTGAATACCCGTCAAGAAAACAAAAGTATGCATGTTTGGCTAATCTTTCCAACATTTGATCAATAATAGGTAATGGAAAGTGGTCCTTCCTAGTGAGGCTATTTAATTTACGATAATCAATGCACATGCGTCATCCAGTAACAAGTCTAGTAGGTATCAATTCATTGTTAGTATTGTTGACCACAGTCATACCTCCTTTCTTTGGAATCACATGAACAGGGCTAACCCAATTACTATCAGAAATAGGATAAATGATACCTGCATCTAATAGTTTAGAAATATCAGCTTTTATAGTTTCCTTCCAGTTCGGGTTTAATCTACATTGACGTTCAACGGAGGTTTTAGTTTCATCAACTAGAAAGATCCTATGCATGCAAATTTCAGGGCTAACCCCTTTGATATCATCAATAGAATAACCAAGAGCATTGCGATGCTCACGAAGTAAAGAAATTAATTTTTCTAGTTGCGAATTGGTTAAGTTTGTATTAACAATGACAGGTTGCATCTCATCATCATCCAAAAACATATATTTCAGTGAGGAAGGAAGGGTTTTGAGTGTAGGTTTACTTACCTTTTCCTTACCGTAACGTTGAAATCCAAGATGTTCTCGTTGGATGGTCTTTTTGTTGGTTCGTCTTCGTTTTGTTCGTTTTCTTTGCTGCTGTCCGTTTTTTCGTTTTTGAATATTTCATTCTTTCCTTCTCTAGAAGTGAGTCGAAGTGGTGACTCCTCTTCCAAGACTTCTTCTATATCATCCACGCTGCAAATTTTCTCCTCATACATAGGGCAGTCAACAAGTTTAGACATTTTAAATAAAATTTCTCCTCCTCTATGCAAAAAGTAATTCATCCCTCATGAACATCAACGAGGGCACCTGCTATCCGGAGCATTGGTCGTCCCAAAATAATAGGTATAGTAACATCTTCATCCATATCAAGAATGACAAAGTCAACTGGAAGATAAAATTTACCGACTTGAAGAGGCACGTTTTCCAGGATTCCTTCCGGATGCTTTACCGAATGATCGGCAAGTTGCAGAACCATGCATGTAGGCTTAATCTCACCCATGCTCAAACGTTGTGCGATGGTAAGAGGCATCACACTAACGCTTGCACCAAGATCGCAAAGAGCTCGATTGATATGTACTGTACCTATGTTACAAGGGATGGAGAAGCTCCCTTGATCCCATAGCTTTGCCGGCATTCTGTTCTGAATTAAAGCACTACAATTCTCGGTCAAAGCAACAGTTTGAAATTCACTCAAATCTCTCTTTTTAGTAAGTATATCTTTCAAGAATTTTCCATAAGAAGACATTTGAGTTACTAAATCAGTGAAAGACACAGTCACATTAAACTTTTTCAAGATTTCAACAAAATTTTCAAATTGTTTATCGAGTTTTTCTTTTACGTACCTTCCTGGAAAAGGTGGAGTTGGATTATAAATATGAGTTACCTGATTTTCTCAACTTTCCTTTTCTTGTGGTTCGGCTTCCTTGTCGTCATCCTTTGCTGGTGGTAATGGTATTTCCTCGATTTCGCTTGCCGGCGCAGGTTTGGTTGGTGATGTTCGTTCCGATAGCTTTGTTCCACTCCTTAAAATCACTACATTAGAAACAAGAGATTTAGAACAAGCTATGGAATTAATTTATTCAGAATTGTGAGGATTGATAGGTTGAGAAGGAAGAGGGTTATCGTTTTTCGGTGCAGAATTTGCCAATTGTGCGATTTGAGTCTCGAGCATGCGGACGTGAGTCGATATGGAGTTTATCTTTTGGCTCATGGAAGTCTTCTCTTTTTCTTGATTTTCTAGAAAGTTCTCTAGCATGTCCTGCATGTTCGACTGCTCGGGTTATCGTTGGTTTGGAGGTCGATAAGGTTGCTGATTTTGTGGTTGAAATGGCGGCCTTTGAGCTTGATATTGGGGATCTTATTGATTTAGTTTCTGCTGTCCAAAACTTTGTTGTTGGCGTTGAGGTTGCTGATTTTGTCCTGACCATGCAAAGTTTTGGCTATTGCGCCATCCAGGGTTATATGAGCTAGGAAAAGCATTACCTTGACGTTGTTGCATACCCAGAAAAGCATTTGCTTGCTCCATAGATGGATTAAATTGGCATTCATGGCCATAGTGACCTTGTATGCTGCATAGTTCACATATAGGTGTAATCGCATTAACAGATGAAGTAGTAGAAGATCCAAGAATAGACAATTTATCGGTCAAGAGTGCTACCTGCTCGGCTAATTGCGACATTACACTTACCTCCATGTTGTTGGTCGTAGCTTGTTGAGCAGCTCGTTCGGTTCCCCATTGAGTGTAGTTTTGAGTGATTCCTTCGATGAGGTCGTATGCTTCAGCTACACTTTTGTTCATTAGTACGCCGCCAATTGCGGCGTCTACGGCCATCTGTGCATTGTAGTTCAATCCGCTATAAAACGTTTGAACTACAAGCCACTTTTATAGTCCGTGATGTGGACATTTGCGCAGCAAATCCTTGTACCGTTCCCAAGCGTCATAAAGTGATTCACCTACCTGTTGAGAAAAAGATGTAATCTGGTTGCGAATATGAACAATTTTAGTAGGAGAGAAAAACTTACCAAGAAAAGTTCGTGAGAGTTTGTCCCAAGTAGTGATTGACACAGGAGGAAGAGTATATAACCATGCCCTCGCCTTCTCACGAAGTGAGAAAGGAAGAGCCTCAAACGAAGTGCATCCTATGTTACTCCATGAATCTTGAAAGTGTCACAATGCTCAAGAAATGTAAAGATGGATCTTCAGCGGGAAGATCGCTGAACTGATTTTGTTGAACCAAATTTAAAAGTGCAGGTTTAATTTCAAAATAATTTGATTCAATCGGTGGTCTAAGAATACCTAATTGCAACCCTATGGTGAACGGGATTGCATAATCCTTGAGTCTCTTTTGGTCTTCCATTGTTGGTTTTTGTTTGATGTCTTCAAAAAGTTGTGATTTTTTCTCCAATCTTACCTGTCTTGCCTAGTACCGAAGTTGGCGCGCAATTTTGACAGGTTCGTCCGAGCTATCCAGCTTTGCACTACTGTCCCTGAAAGGTTAGTGGTGCAAAGAAGAGAAGAAAAAGAAAAATAGAAGCAAGATTGAGAAGTGAGATTGACTTATATCAGCGAAAATTAATCTAAAAAGATGAATTACCATTGTTCCCCGGCAACGGCGCCAAAAAATTGATCGCACCCGAGAGGGTCGAGCGCAATTTACGAAGTAATAAACCGCAAGTGGACGGTTGAACGTTGAGCACTTGAGGGTCGAATTCCACGAGAAACAAGCATATTCGTCTTTCTAGCTTAATGGATCACTGATTAAGTCTAAACAAGTTTTGGGGTTATTTTTTCTATAACTAATTCTACTACTAAATCTATCAATCTAGGGTTTTAAAGCAGTAAATTGCAGGTATGAAATCTGGATTTATAAAGCAGGAATTAAACCTAGGGCTTCTGGAATTCCATAACCATCCGGCGTAATTCTATCCAAGGTCCGAGGTTGTGAGTTAATTTTCATTGTTTTCCAAGACAAATTAAGTTTCTAGTTCGGGGCGCTGGGTCAACAGTCAGAGGATCGCTTTCACTGTCATGTTTGCAAGAGCCTCTCACCTTTTCAGGGTCCCGCGTCAAAGCATTAAGACTCAAGAACTCCCCTAAATTCTAGCTAAGGCTCAATTGTTACGTCTGTTGCCGAAACGAGAATTTAGGGTTTAGAGGAGAAAACATTAGAAAGTAACTTCAAAACTTGAGATCAAAACCAAGGAACAATCACGCCTTCCGGATTAGGTCATCCCTAACCCTAGAAGGGATCTACTCGCAAAAAGCTTACTTGATTGCTTGAGAATTGAAGTTGCCGTCTTTGCCGGCTTACAAAAGCAATAAAATAGAGAAGGGGGGCTCTACTAAATTAAAACAAAACTAAACCGTAATGGCTAGTTTGTAAAAAAGCATGTCTAATTGAGCCAAAAGTTTCTCTATTTATAGTACATAAGTTCTAGAATTATCTAATTACAACTCAAGACTTATTTAGGAAGGAAATTGTCTCAGATTTGGACTTTAAACCGACTAACGGGTCTGTTTTGGACTCAGAATTCGGGTTTCGGGTCGGATTTGGGTCCAATTTTGGGTCGGATTTATGTTTTTTCAGATTTTCAGCATCTTCTTCTCCACTACGTTTCCTATCCAAACTATGTCGAAATAACTCCAAATTTGGTATGTTTGTTCCCTGAAACATGACAAACACACTCGTGAAAGCGGATTGTAAAAATGTTACAAAAAATCAGATAAAATGATGTTTCAAAGGAATTTTAAGCATCATTTTTGCACATTTTGAATACTAAGCCTAGGGTAAAATTCTACCAAATTAAGACTTATCAGTGTGCACTACATCAGGCCATGAAACATTGGTGGTGTTACCTTTTAGGTAAAAAGACGGTTGTCCACACCGACCACCAACCTTTTGCAATATCTGCAAACTCAATCGAAGCTACAGCAAGCTCGACATATGAAGTAGATGTCGTATCTGCAGCAGTTCAATCTGATGACTAAGTACAAGAAGGGCGTACACAATAAACTGGCTGACATAATGTCACGACCACTAGTTACGACCCTCTGCTTATCAGTGTTCTGCGGATCGAGCCCTCATGCCATAATGACTATGCCACAATGTACATTGAAGATCCTGATTTTCGATCAGCACTGGCTAAGCTCAAAACAAGGAAACCTACAGAGTCATTCAGTGAGCCAAATCCTTGTACAAAGGCAATTTACTTTGTATACCTCGTGGAGCACCTCGAATTCAATGGTTGCGAGAAGCGTATACATCGAAGGTTGCTGGTCACTTTGGGGTTACAAAGACTTCACAAAATCTTCATCTACATGTGTTCTGGCCGCAAATGCAGTAGGATGTGGCTGTTGCATCTAAGCCTTCATGCCTAACCCTAATTTTGATGATTAATGAAAACTAAGTGTTTCAGACTGACTGTGCTTTTGAGATTGTTTGATACAGAGCTCCGTTGGGAAGATATGTGAGATGAACAAGATGAACCCAACGCAAAAGAAATAAAAGCACAAGTTGCGAGGAATAAAATCAAGACGCAAGTCACAAAAACGCAAAGGACCTAAGGTAATACTGTTTTTATTTTTACCGATCTCGGTGTTTGGAGTTGATCGGTTTAGGAAAATTGTTTTTAGTTTTAACCGTACTATAAAGAGGGGTTGCAAAAGTCCTCTCTACATTTCCAACATAAACCGAGAAACTTAGGTCATTGCATTGCATTCTTTTGATTGGATTTGATTTGAATTTTGGTTTGAAAGATTTGGGTTTTCAGTTGAGTTTTTGACAGTAGAAGAGGTTTTGCTTTTTCTAGAAAGATCCAGATAGATCTGGCTTTTGCTTCTGTTGACGAAAATGTAGCCCTTGAAATTATCTTTCAAACGAGCTATTAAACACCTCTTTTGGATTTCTGGATTTAAAGTTATAGATGTTTTTGTTGATGCTGACTATCAGTTTACTGAACTGACTGTCAGTTTGTGTTAACTGACAATTGTCCAGAGAGTGTGTTTTTTGGGCCAAAACTTTTGTACTAAACTGACTGTCAGTTTGCCCATACTGACTGTCAGTTGGGGTTTTGACCACAGTTGTTTTTATCTGAGTTTTGTTTTAAACCGGTCGATGTTTTGGTCGAACTGACTGTCAGTTTGCCTAACTGACTGTCAGTTGGGGTTTCAAGTTTCCATATACGACCAAAAACGACTAGCTATTTTTTATCCGTAAATTTTGTCGGCCGTTGTGTATGTAATTGACTGTCAGTTAGGTGAATTGACTGTCAGTTTGTGTTGCTGATTTTCAGCCCTAGCTCCAACGGTTTTTTTGATCCTTGAGGCTATAAATAGGGGCTTTGGGCATGGGTTTCATACAACAATCAGCCTTGCATTCTTATACACTCTTGAGCTTTAGTTTTCTACACAAAATCTTGATCTGTTGATTAAGTCAAGTGTTTTCTGATCCACCGAGCATTCCAGTTCATTGCATTTGCATACTTGTAGTTTCTCGGTGCGTGTTTGGAGGTCTAGAGAAGACCTTGCTGCCTATTACTCTTAGTGAGCGCCCTCACCTAGACGGTTTGGTGGCGTGGCTGTTGACCTCTCCAGATTCGAAGATTGTTGGAGAGGCTCAGAAAAGTTGTACAAGGCATCGGTGCTCGACTTTCCGGAGTGGACAAGGAGCAACCTATAGTGGATAATATCCTTCGTGGGTATTGAGGCAAAACTCAATTGACTTGAGTGCTTCAACGAGGATTAGTGGAGACTGGGTGAGTCTCCCATGCCTCGGTAAAAATCGATTGTGTTTGTCTTCTCCTCTTTATTGTTTAATTGTTATGTTATCTTTTGCAATATTTGCTCTTATCTAAAAAGTTTTAAAGCCTCCTATTCACCCCCCTAGTCGGCATCCTTGATCCTTCATGTGGTATCAGAGCAAGGTCTCTCGATTCATTAGGCTTTACCGCCTAGAGAGAGGATGTCGTCTAATGAGGGTTTCTCTTGGTCATACCAGTCGTGCGCCTATCTTTGATGGGACAAACTATCCCTATTGGAAAGTGCGCATGTCGGTATTCCTAGAGGCCATGGGACTTGACGTATGGGATATTATTAAACTTGGTTTTACTCCTCCGGATGATCCGGCAAGTCACTCTGAAGACGACAGGAGAAAACTGCATTTAAATGCCCGTGCGAAAAATACACTCTTTGCCGATTTATTTTTAAATGAGTTTAACCGTGTAAGCAATCTCACGACTGCTCACAAGGTTTGGACCACCCTCGAAGAAATTTACGAGGGCACTACAAAAGTTAAAGAGGCAAAGTTGCTCATGGTGAGGCAACGATATGAGACTTTCACAATGTCATCAACCGAGTCCGTGGACTCCATGTTCACTCGGTTGAATAATATTGTGAATGAACTCAAGGGGCTCGGAGTTGTGTTTACTGACCTTGATATTGTGAGAAAGATGCTCAGGGCTTTACCAGAAAGCTTCGACACTCTGGTGATGGTTCTCACAAACTCCGACTTGTCGACCACGACAGCGACTGATCTCTATGGGAACCTCATCACCCATGAGATGCACAAAAAGGAGAAGAAGGAAGCAGCCGAACCCTCTGAGACAAAGAAGGCATTGGCTTTCAAAGCCAACACTAAGAACAATTTAAGTGATGGCTCCTCCGACGAAGATCTGGCACTCATGGTAAAGAATACTCAGAAACTTCTTCGCAAGTTACACAAGAAGGGTGTCAACATTGACACACGACCCAAGGGACCAAAGCAAACCAACTTCAAGGACATCATTTGCTATGGATGTCATGAAAAGGGACATATAGCATCAAGATGTCCAAACAAGAACAAGACGTGGAACAAGAAGAAGAAATTATTCAAGAAGAGCAATGACGCATCCAAAGAAGCATGCTTCGGAGAATGGATGTCTGGCGGAGAGAGCTCCGACTCCGACTCCGACGATGAAGAAGGTTGCTCCAAGAAGCTATCCAGACTAGCTCTCTGCAACACATCAACTAGTTCACCCATTTGTCTTATGGCTAAGGGCAATGAAAAGGTACATTCTTCCGATCCTTCATATGAAGAACTAGTTGAAATGATCACCGAGTTAAATGAAGTTTATGGAGCTACTAAAGAGAAGTATAGAGCGCTTAAAGAAGAACATTCTTCGTTACGCACTCAATACTCCGAGCTAAAAGATTCTTATGAAATCATGCTCATGAAAGATATTACTAATGCTTCATCTAAGGTAGATGTTTCCACTTCATGTGATTTAAATGATACTCCTTCTAGTAGCCATCATATACCATGTGATTCAAATGATACCATCTTAAACGAAAATAATGAACTTAAGGCACAAGTTGAAAAACTTGGAAAAGGTCTAGAAAACTGCTATAAGGGAAAAATATCTCTTGATCATGAACTTAGTAAACAAAAATGTTCATTTAGAAAAGGACTTGGATACTTTCCGAAGAAAGGAAAGAAACCAAATACTAAAACTGTATTTGTAAAAGCATGCAACACATTTTGCTTTAAATGCCATGAAACTAGTCATTCGCATGAAGCATGTCCTTTAATGACTCCAAATTATGTTGATGCTTGCTACATGCTTCAAAAGTCGAAGAAAGGCTATGTTATAGCAAAGTATGTTGGTGCACCCATGTTAAATAAAAAGAAGAAATCTATTTGGGTGCCCAAAACTTTGATTGCTAACATTGAAGGACTCAAAAAGGTTTGGGTACCTAAAAAGACTTAATTCTTTTTATGCAGGTGAATTACAAGACCGGTGGGAGGCATTGGGTGCTAGACAGCGATGCTCCGAACACATGACCGGTAACAAGAAGTTGTTCACCTCACTTGAAGGCAACTCAAGCGAAAATCAAAAGATCACCTTTGGCGACAATCGTCAAGGAAATGTGGTAGGCTTGGGTAAAATTGTGATTTCAAACGATCTTTCAATTTCAAATGTTTTGCTTGTTGAATCTCTAAATTTTAATTTGTTTTCCGTTGCACAAATTTGCGATTTTGGTTTTCTCTGCACTTTTTATCCCAAAGAAGTTTTAGTTAGAAGTTTGAAAGACAATTCTTTGATTTTTAAAGGCTTTCGTTTTGGAAATCTTTATTTGGTTGATTTTCATTCAAAGGATGCATCTCTTTCAACATGTCTTGTCTCTCAAACCTCAAAAGGTTGGCTATGGCATAGACGACTTGCACATGTTGGAATGCATCAATTGAGAAAACTTTTAAAACGTGATTTGGTTGTTGGCTTAAAGGATGTGAATTTTGAAAAGGATAAACCTTGTAGCGCCTGTCAAGCTGGCAAGCAAGTAGCTACTTCACATTTGATTAAGCGCATTCTTTCAACTCGCAAACCTTTGGAACTATTGCATATGGATTTATTTGGACCTTCTGAGTTCCAAAGTATTGGGGGTAGTAATTATGGCTTTGTTATTGTTGACGATTTTACTCGCTACACTTGGGTTTTCTTTATTTCTCAAAAATCTGAAACCCCCGATGTTTTCAAAAGTTTTGCAAAACGTGTGTCTACTGAATTCGAACTATCCATCAAGAAAATCCGAAGTGATCATGGTGGAGAGTTCGTTAATTCAACTCTATTTGATTTTTGTGACTCTCTTGAAATCAAACACGAATTTTCTACTTCTTACACTCCACAGTAAAATGGAGTCGTTGAAAGGAAAAATCGAACACTTATAGAAATGGCAAGAACTATGTTAAGTGAGTATAATACTCCTACTCGCTTCTAGGCTGAAGCCGTGCATACTGCTTGCTATTCTATAAATCGACTTTATTTGCATCCTCTTCTGAATTTGACTCCTTATGAGCTTCTTATTGGGTGTAAGCCAAACATTTCTTATTTTCGAGTTTTTGGTTGCAAGTTCTTTATACTTAAGAAAAGAAATTTTGGCGGTAAATTTCAAAGAAGAGTAGATGAAGGCTTCTTAGTCGGATACTCTACCACTTGCAAAGCCTATCGTGTCTTTAATAAAAATACTGGCTCGCAAAAGGAGCAATTTGATGAAACTAATGGCTCGCAAAAGGAGCAAGTCTCTTGTGAAGTTTCAGGTGAAAATCTTCAAGAAGCCGTGAAGAACATAACCATTGGAGACATCAAGCCAAGAGAAGAAGATCAAGAAGATGATAACATTGAGAATGTTGATCAAAATATATCATCATCTCATGTTGATCTTCCAGAACCAAGTCAAGAAGAAGCAGCACAAGAAGAAGCACCAAGGCAACATCAAACGATCACCAAGGATCACCCTCTAGACCAAATATTGGGTGACGTCAGTAAGGGTGTTCAAACTCGCTCTCGTGTTGCTGCATTTTGTGAACATCATTCATTTGTGTCTTCTTTAGAACCTAAACATGTTAATGAAGCCTTAAATGATCCTGATTGGGTAAATGCCATGTATGAGGAACTTAATAATTTTTCTAGAAATGAAGTTTGGACTTTAGTAGAAAGACCCAAGGATAATAATGTAATTGGAACTAAATGGGTTTTCAGAAATAAGCAAGATGAAAATGGAGTTGTAATTAGAAACAAAACTCGTCTTGTTGCACAAGGTTTTACTCAAGTCGAAGGTTTAGACTTTGGCGAAACTTTTGCACCTGTAGCAAGACTTGAAGCTATTCGTATTCTTTTTGCCTATGCATCATGTTTCAATATTAAGCTATTTCAAATGGATGTTAAAAGTGCATTTTTGAATGGTGAAATTTCTGAACTTGTGTTTGTTGAACAACCTTCCGGTTTTGAAGATCCTAAATTTCCAAACCATGTGCTTAAATTGTCTAAAACTCTCTATGGTCTCAAACAAGCTCCTCGAGCTTGATATGAACGACTTAGAGACTTTCTTTTATCAAAAGGTTTTAAAATTGGGAAGGTTGATACAACACTGTTTACAAAGAAAATTGAAAAAGACTTGTTCATTTGTCAGATATATGTTGATGATATTATCTTTGGATCTACTAATGAACATTTCTGTCATGAGTTTGGAGAGATGATGTCTAGGAAATTCGAGATGTTCATGATCGGTGAGCTGAGCTTCTTCCTTGGACTTCAAATCAAGCAACTCAATAACGGTACGTTCGTGAGTCAAACGAAGTACGTGAAGGACCTGCTCAAGCGCTTTGGGATGGAAGACGCTAAGGCAATCAAAACCCCCATGGCGACAAATGGACATCTGGATATGGACAAAAGTGGCAAATCGGTCGATTCTAAACTTTATAGATCTATGATTGGTAGCTTGTTGTATCTTACGCATCTAGGCCTGATATCATGTTTAGTGTGTGCTTATGTGCTAGATTTCAGTCAGATCCTAAGTAATGTCATTTGATTGCTCTTAAAAGAATCCTTAGGTATTTGAAATACTATCCCAACTTAGGACTTTGGTATCTGAAAGATGCAAATTTTGAATTAATTGGATATTCGGATTCTAATTATGTTGGGTGTAAGATTGATCGTGAAAGCACATCCGGTAGCTGCCAGCTGTTGGGAAGATTATTAGTATCATGGTCATCTAGGAAACAAAATTTAGTAACTCTTTCCACAGCTGAAGCTGAATATGTGTCTGCAGGCAGTTGTTGTGCTCAATTATTATGGATGAGGCAGACATTTTTTGATTATGGAATTATATTTGATAAAGTGCCACTCTTGTGTGATAATGAAAGTGCCATAAAAATTGTAAATAATCCTGTTCAGCATTCTAGAACTAAGCATATTGAAATACGGCACCATTTTATTAGAGATCATGTGGCAAAAGGAGACATTGATGTGAATTATGTCAGAACAGATAAGCAACTAGCAGATATTTTCACCCAACCCTTAGATGAACCTAGATTTTGCTTCCTAAGAGGTGAACTGAACATTATTGATATATCTAATACTAGTTGATGTGCTATTTGTGTTAAAAATGTATTATAATATTATTTTATTCCCTCTCTGGTCTTAATCTGTCTCTGGTCGAAATTGACCAAACTGACAGTCAGTTCATCTAACTGACAGTCAGTTCAGTGCTTAGGAGCCTGTTTTTAGCCTCTGGTCGAAGTCGTTGACCATGATGACAGTCAGTTTCACAAACTGACTGTCAGTTATGTGCATCATTTTTTTTGGTCGTAGCTCCTGGTCGTTTTCAAGACTCAAACTGACTGTCAGTTTCATAAACTGACTGTTAGTTTCAAAACTTAGTTCTGTGAACTGACTGTCAGTGTGGTACATGATGAGGACATCACTTCTTCATATACACGCACCAACCATAATCCTCCGCTTGTTACACAAGGACCAATAACGTACGACCGAGCCCGATTGTTGGTTTGCCAGGTGAACTCATTCCCAAGTTATATATATATGATTTTGAGAATGGTTTACTATTTAATGATGATAATATTGTACTTAGGAACCATGGAGAGGACCAGCAAGGAGCCCAAGTCGAGTTGGAGTCCAAGACGGATTCAAGTTGGAGTCCGGTTCGACCATCCAGGAGCAGCCTACCTTCAAACGACCATAACTCTCTCATACGAAGTCCGATTGGGACGTTCTTATAGTCCACAGAGAAGCCCACGATGAGATCTTTCCAATGGATCTAGCCCCACATCCAAATTCCTTCTAGATCGCCAGAAATTAACAAAACAAATTTCGACTAGATTCTGATTGGGCTAAGTTGGTGCTGCGACACCTTGTTTCGGGCCTTCGGCCCATGCATTCCCTAGTAGGTCATGAGAAACCCTAGCCACGCCGCCTCTTCATATACTCAGTAGCCGTCACTGTTTAGATTTGGATTTTGCTTAGATTATTCTGCCATTGCAGTTTTGCCGAACTCGGTTTGTGAAATCCCAACTCGTGAGCTTAATACAATTCGCAATTCAGTTACTTCTTCTTCGTTCTTGCTTGTGTTCTCAATTTGCAGCAGGAACAAGCCTTTGTGGAGAGGTCAACCGTGTCTTGGCGTGGTTGATAACCAACGGAGCTGAGGTGTAGCAATTGCAGGGGTTCGAATCAGTTCTGATTGAAAGCCGGATCGTCAACGTCGAGTTCTCCATCAATCGATTGTCTCTACCGATCGAAAGATCGGGACACCGTTCACATCAGTTGGTATCAGAGTGAAGTTGCCCAATAGGTAACACTGTATCTCCTCTTTGTTTAGATTGATTATGTTCTTCGTCCTAGAGTCCAGAAAATTTGCCCTACAAAAAAAAATTGTTTACCTTGTCCAAACCCTAGCCATTAGCCTTGCATCGTTCTTGTTAGTTTGCGTCTTTGAATTTTTGTCCATCGTTGTTGAGTGCTGGTTTTAGTTTTAGTCTTGGTTTAGTTTTAGTCTTGCATCTCGTCGCGGAGTCGAATTTGCCACTGTCCAGTTTGTTGTTTTCATCATATCTTCTTTATACGAACTCGGATTTTCACATTCTTGTACTTGCTGGAAACATCAGATTGTGCTATACAACTTTTCTGTTGAGGTCGAAGTCATATTCGGCTTCCATCTATGAGATATTGGGCCGTTAATGTCAACAGTGTAGAGTTTGAATCTAATACATCTGTTTCGGTATTTTTATTATAATTCTTTCATCTGAGTTCGGATTGGGATAAACTTATATTTTCTGGAATCGTTGCGAGAAATCCCACAAAAAGTTAGTTGGGGTAATCTTGAAATTCAGCTTTTTTTATCACGCTAAAATTTGGCAAAGTTAGTTGTGTAATCTTCAAACTCTAGTCCAATTCGGATTCAAATTGCTCAATCTGAGACAGCTTCGGTAAAATTGTCATATCTTTTGATTTCCAACTCCGTTTTTGATGTTCTTGTACTTGTTGGAAATATAAAAACATTATCTACAACTTTTCTGTTGGGTAGATCTTCAGATTCGGAGCTTTTGGAGTATGAAGTTGCCGAACAACATTTTTGTTTCGTTATACAGTTGCAAAAGAAAGAGGCAAGTGCAAAAAAAAAAACAAAAACAAAAGCCGCACTGTTTATTACAAAAAAAAAAGAAAAAAAATCATAGAAGAAAAATATGCGTAGCAAAGAAGAAAATTTTCAGTGGCGCATCTTGGGTTCTAGTCCTTTGCGATTCTAGTTGCTTGTTTGAGCTAGATCTAAGTCTAGGCTAGTTCCAGCACTTTGACTATTACTTTGGACTAATTTTCAACTTTGCATTACTGATATTGAATTGTTACTACACATATATTAGCATTCCGAGCTCCACTTTCTTCCAACTCAGTTACAGATTTACCTTGCAATCGCCTCACTCACGCTCGTCACGGTATCACGAACTAGCCACCGGTTGCACCCCTACTGCCTTGGTAAGAACACTCGTAAGAGCGTGGTAAGACGCTTTGTGAGAGTCCCACTTGCCCCCACCTAGTAGTCATAGGGATAATACTCCTGTGTTGTCTTCTGTTTTCTACTACTAACCATGGCAGGACCGCAAACAAGAGCTCGAGCTGCAGAAGAGGAAGATGAAATCCGCAAGATGTTGGCCGACATCAGTGCAAAACTCGATAAGCACATTGATGACATGGCTCGAACCAACCGTGAGAACCATACTGCATTTGAGAGGATGGACCGGCGCATCTCCGACCTTGCTACCAGGTTGGACAATATGGAGCAGCAGCGTCCACCTCCACCTCCACGAACTTCTGAGGTGAGCAAAACTTTTAATGTGCAGGTGCCAGCAAATAGTTCTTCATTGGTTGCTTCCACGGGTTGCACGACAGGGATTGTGTGCCACCGCTGCAAGGGCATGGGACATGTCATGAAGGATTGCCCAAGTCAGCGCGCATACATTGCTACTGAGGATGGTGGGTACATTAGTGCAAGTGATGTGGAAGATGAATTAGTTCTTGCAGCTAACCATGCAGGTGATGATGAGTTTGAACATGATGCGGACGGTGATGATGAGGAAACTTTAGGCACTGCAGCGACGGATAACTACCGGACCTTTATTGTGCAGCGAGTGTTGAGCACACAAATGGTGCAAGTAGAGAGAGCCCAACGCCACAATTTGTTTCATATGTTCCTCGTTGTCAAGGACCGACGTGTTAGAACCATAATTGATGGTGGGAGCTACAACAATTTGGTGAGTTTAGATCTAGTAAAGAAGCTTGGCTTGACCACTCTTGCACATCCCCATCCATACCATGTTCAGTGGTTCAACAACAGCGGTAAAGTAAAGGTAACACAAACTGCAAGACTATAATTTTTCATTGGATCATACCATGATGTTGCTGATTTTGATGTAGTACCTATGCAAGCATGTTCACTTTTATTAGGCCGACCATGGGAATATGATACTGATGCAACTCATCATGGTAGAAGTAACAAATATACTTTTGTGCACAAAGGAAAGAAAATTACTTTACTTCCTATGACACCTTCTGAAATTATGCACTTTGATAGAGAACGAACTGAAAATGAGAAAAAGGAGAATGCTTTGAAATCTGAAAGTAAACAAATAGCGAAAAATGTTGCACCATCTAGCTCTAAGGCCGCTGAAATTAAGTTGAAGAGTGGGGTTCTCCTTGCAACCAAATCCGACCTTGCTGAAATTGAAGAGAATGATGTGATGTGCTTTGCGTTGATATGCAAAGATGCTTTGTTTTCACTTGATGATATATCTAGCACTTTGCCCCCTCCTATCACTAACCTTTTGTAGGAGTATGAGGACGTTTCTCCCGCTGAGATACCCCTAGGGCTGCCACCAATTAGAGGACAAATCCGGAGGAGACAAAGGAAATTCAGCGACAAGTCCAAGAGCTTTTGGACCATGGATTTGAAACCGTACTTGGGAGAGGAAGACGAGCTTGAGCCGAGGACGGCTCCACTTCAAGAGGGGGAGGATGATGAGGACATCACTTCATCGGATACACGCACCAACCATAATCCTCTGCTTGTTACACAAGGACCAATAACGCACGACTGAGCCCGATTGTTGCTTTGCCAGGTGAACTCATTCCCAAGTTATATATATATATGGTTTTGAGAATGGTTTACTACCTAATGATGATAATATTGTACTTAGAAACCATGGAGAGGACCAGCAAGGACAGGAGGACCAGCAAGGAGCCCAAGTCGAGTTGGAGTCCAAGACGGATTCGAGTTGGAGTCCGGTTAGGCCATCTAGGAGTAGCCTGCCTTCAAACGACCATAACTCCCTCATACGAAGTCCGATTGGGACGTTCTTATAGTCCAAGGAGAATCCCACGACGAGATCTTTCCAATGGATCTGGACCCATGTCCAAATTCCTTCTGAATCGCTGGAAATTAACAAAACAAGTTTCGACTAGATTCTGATTGGGCTAAGTTGGTGCTGCGACACCTTGTTTCGGGCCTTCAGCCCATGCATTCCATAGTAGGTCATGAGAAACCCTAGCCACGCCGCCTCTTCATATACTCAGTAGCCGTCACTGTTTAGATTGGATTTTGCTTAGATTATTCTACCATTGCAGTTTCGCTGAACTCGGTTTGTGAAATCCCAACTCGTGAGCTTAATACAATTCGCAATTCAGTTGCTTCTTCTTCGTTCTTGCTTGTGTTCTTGATTTGCAGCAGGAACAAGCCTTCGTGGCGAGGTCAACCGTGTCTTGGCGTGGTTGATAACCAACGGAGCCGTGGTGTAGCGATTGTAGGGGTTCGAATCAGTTCTGATTGGATTCGGATCGTCAACGTCGAGTTCTCCATCAATCTATTTATCTCTACCTATCGGAAGATCGGAACACCGTTCCATCAGTACACTGATTGTCAGTTCCATGTTTCTGGGTTTGGAACTGACTGTCAGTTTGTGTCTAAAAACCCTAAAACCCCCATTTCTGCTCTTTTGTTTCCTCACCTTCTCTGTTTAGCCGCCCCTGCCATCTCTCGCTGCCGTCACCGCGTCCTAGCCACCGGTGCTGTGGTCTTCTCCTTCGGCAAATCTCGGCGCCACTCCCCTGTTCGCCGGTCTCTTCCTCTTCGACGACGCTCCTCTTCATTGTGAGCCTCCGTGTGCCTCACAAACTTGTGTCGTGCCTCCTCTTCGGCCAATTTGATCTTTGTCGCCACCTAATCATCGTCGTCGCCTCCTCTGCTCGGTTCATCTCTCTGTTCAGGTTTCTTTCTCTCCCTCTCTGTTTCATTTCATCATGTCTGATCAGCCGGGTCCCTCTCGTCGTGTTTCCCGAAGGAAGAACGCGGCAAATAGCCAGCGTTCATCGGGTCAGACGTCTGAGAACCCACCTTCGCCTTCGCCTCCGCCTAAGCGTGTCCCGGTGGATTACTCCCGGTGGCACGCCAGCCGCCTTCGCACGCTCCGCTCCACAAACCCCTACTGCTGCTGCGTCCCACTGGTCGCAACTCGTGCAACATTGTTACTTGCTATAACAATTTGCACCTTGACCTGTTTAACAGTGTATACAGTCGCGCACCCATTTTCGCTCACCGCTCTCTGTCGTGGGGAACGATCGCCTCTCGCACAGGCATCGCTACCCTCGCAGACCTCTTTGGCTCCGTAGGGATCCGTGACCTCGTCACCGATTCTTCTCTTCACTGGGCCGAGGGGCCCATTCGCCAGTTTTATTCCACCATCTTCATTTTCCCTCAACGCGACTTCATGACCTTTATGACGGGTCTCCAGGTCTACACCGTCATGAAGGAGCAGCTTGAGACAGCGCTTGGACTGGTTCGCCCTTCTTCTGGCCGCTAGCTCCACACCCTTCCTGATCTCGAGCGTCGGGAGGTGGCCATGCTCTATTCCGGCCCCTTCCAACTCCGTCACATTGCTAGCCTACGCCGTGATGTTGACCTGGCCCTGCGGATCCTCCGTCTCACACTGGTCCCCATGAGCGGAGACAGGGCTAGAGTCACTTATCTGGCCCTCTATGTCCTGATTTCTATCTTTCAGGAGGAGCCTTTCGACGTTGTTGATCTCATCATCAGTGAAATTCAACACGTCCTTCTCTCTCCGCGGCATCAGCTGATTTATGCTCCGTATATCATGGCTGTGCTTCGGCATATCCGGGCCGTCGACGCTAAGCTCCCGTGGCCCCATCACCCTCTTCTTTTCTATCCTCCTGGCCAGGCTGATCGCCGTCTCGGTGCCTGGCCTGTGGCGGCTACTGGCCCTAATTCTCCCGCATCGGATGATGATGCTGCGGGGGAGTCAGAGGATGAGGCTCCAGTTCAGGAGTTTGACCCAGCATCGTCTGCAGACCCAGGCATCGGATCTTCCTCGGCTTCTCCCTCTCTACTCCAGCAGGTTCTTTAGGTGCAGCAGTAGATCCTCAGCACCCAGGCAGAGCATCATCAGATGCTGCTTCGTTTGCTTGCTCAGCAGGAGGAGATTCTGCGTCGCCTGCCTGCTTCAGCCTCTCCGGTCCCTCGCAAGAGGGCCCGCCCTGAGTCCTCTTCCCCAAGCTCAGCCTCAGGACCAGCTGCTCTAGGACCATCTGCTCCAGCTTCAGCGGCACCAGCACCAGCTGCTTCAGCTGCAGCTGCTACTCCTCCAGCGTCTCCAGCCGTCGACCCGACTGCATCTCTAGCAGGCTCCGGAGATACAGCCGTGTTAGGGCTTTCTTCAGATGATGAGCATTAGGCTCTGTTTTGATGAAGTGCCTCCCTTGTTGTGTTTGATGCCAAAGGGGGAGAAGTATTCTGATATGTCTTTAGTCTTTATGTTTTGGACAAATGACTTTTATGTCTTGATTTTATATCATGGAGATATTGTTATTATGGAGATATATTGGTTTATGGATATTGGTTTATATATATATATATATATATATATATATATATATATATATATATATATATATGTCTTTTCTGGTTTATGATGATGTATGGGTCTATGCTCTGATACATATTGATATGATGTCGTGATATTTGATGATGATATATGATGATGCTTATCTGTGATGTATATCGGTGAGTTTATATATGATGATTTTATAAGATGCTCTGATACTCTAGTCAGCTTATGATTGGTTTATGCTCTGAGATATGCATTGGTGTGATGTGATTTGTTTTATGCTCTGTACTTATCATGTATGATGCATACTCTTAGGGGGAGCTTTTCATTTCTTAGTATCTTATCGAACACTTGTTGTCATCAATCATCAAAAAGGGGGAGATTGTTGCATCTAGGCCTTCATGCCTAACCCTAATTTTGATGATTAATGAAAACTAAGTGTTTCAGACTGACTGTGCTTTTGAGATTGTTTGATACAGAGCTCCGTTGGGAAAATATACGAGATGAACAAGACGAACCCAACGCAAAAGAAATAAAAGTACAAGTTGCGAGGAATAAAATTGAGACGCTAGTCGCAAAAATGCAAAAGACCTAAGGTAATACTGTTTTTATTTTTACCTATCTCGGTGTTTGGAGTTGATCGGTTTAGGAAAATTATTTTTAGTTTTAACCGTACTATAAAGAGGGGTTCCAAAAGTCCTGTCTACATTTCCAACATAAACCGAGAAACTTAGGTCATTGCATTGCATTCTTTTGGTTGGATTTGATTTGAATTTTGGTTTGAAAGATTTGGTTTTTCAGTTGAGTTTTTGATAGAAGAGGTTTTTCTTTTTCTAGAAAGATCCAAGCAGATCTGGCTTTTGCTTCTGTCGACAAAAATGTAGCCCTTAAAATTATCTTTCAAACGAGCTATTAAACACCTCTTTTGGATTTTTGGATTTAAAGTTATAGCTGTTTTTGTTCATGCTGACTGTCAGTTTGCTGAACTGACTGTTAGTTTGTGTTAACTGACAATTGTCCAGAGAGTGTGTTTTTTGGGCCAAAACTTTTTGTACTAAACTGACTGTCAGTTTGCCCATACTGACTGTCAGTTGGGGTTTCGACCACAGCTGTTTTTATCTGAGTTTTCTTTTAAACATGTCGATGTTTTGGTCGAACTGACTGTCAGTTTGCCTAACTGACTGTCAGTTTGGGGTTTCAAGTTTCCATATACGACCACAAACGACTAGCTATTTTTTATCCGTAAATTTTGTCGGCCGTTGTGTACGTAACTGACTGTCAGTTAGGTGAACTGACTGTCAGTTTGTGTTGCTGATTTTCAGCCCTCGCTCCAATGGTTTTTTTGATCCTTGAGGCTATAAATAGGGGGCTTTGGGCATGGGTTTCATACAACAATTAGCCTTGCATTCTTATACACTCTTGAGCTTTAGTTTTCTACACAAAATCTTGATCTGTTGATCAAGTCGAGTGTTTTCTGATCCACCGAGCATTCTAGTTCATTGCATTTGCATACTTGTAGTTTCTTGGTGCGTGTTTGGAGGTCTAGAGAAGACCTTGCTGCCTATTACTCTTGGTGAGCGCCGTCACCTAGACGGTTTGGCGGCGTGGCCGTTGACCTCTCCAGATTCTGAGATTGTTGGAGAGGCTCAGAAAAGTTGTACAAGGCATCGGTGCTCGCCTTTCCGGAGTGGACAAGGAGCAACCTATATTGGATAATATCCTTCATGGGTATTGAGGCAAAACTCAATTGACTTGAGTGCTTCAATGAGGATTAGTGGAGATTGGGCGAGTCTCCGATACCTCGGTAAAAATCGATTGTGTTTGTCTTCTCCTCTTTATTGTTTAATTGTTATTTGATCTTTTGCAATATTTGCTCTTATCTAAAAAGTTTTAAAGCCTCCTATTCACCCCCTCTAGTCGGCATCCTTGATCCTTCAGTGGCTAGTTTTGTTCGAGACTGTGGTCTTTACAGCATCTCGAAACTAGCAAACTGAAAGTTAGGTTTGTACACTACTTTGCTAGTTCTGTCACGACCATGGAAAAGTATATCCATGGATTTCTTGCGAGGATTGCTTAAGACCCGACATGGCAACGACTATCTCTTTGTAGTCGTTGATCGGTTCTCTAAAATGATAATTCTCATACCTTGTCGAAAGATTATCACGGGAGAAGAAGCGGCTCGGGTATTCTTTCAGCACGTTTGGACACATTTCGGACTGCCAACTTCTATTGTGTTGATCGTAATACCTGGTTTCTTAGTCACTTTTGGCAAACGCTATGGACGATGATAGATACGAAGCTAAAGAGGAGTACAACGTTTTATCCTCAAATTGATGGTCAAACCGAGATGGTAAATCGGACAGCTGTTCATCTCTTGAGGGGCTTTAACTCTAAGCATCCGAAGACCTGGGATGAAAGCATATCATACCTGCAGTTTACTTTTAATCGAGCAGTGCATGTTTCGACTGGAAAGTCACCTTTTGAGGTCTGTTTGGGATTTCTATCGCAGAGTCCATTCGACATGGAGTTTGTGATCCCTACCTCAGTGCAGAACAGCAAGGAAGCCTCTGATCAGGATCAAGTACAAAAATTCCTAGAAGGTATTGAACGACTCCATGGTGAGGTTGAACAGAACTTGCTGAAAGCTCAACTTAAATATAAGGCGCGACATGATCAGCACCGAGTTGATGCTCAATTTCATGAAGGTGATATGGTATGTTACATCTGAGTAAAGAGAGACTTAAAGGTGAAGGTAAAAAGCTCAAACCCATCCGTTATGGTCCTTTTCAGATTTTGCGGAAAATTAGTACTAATGCTTGTCGGCTCGAGTTACCTTCGTACATGGATATTTACTTTATTGTCAATGTTGAGCACCTCAAACTCCTTAAGCTTTCTATGCTGGATGATGAGCCTGATATCATAGTACCATCTGTTGAAGGCTTGGTCTATCAACGAGAAGAATCTCTACCTGACGATGTGATCTTGGAGAAGAAGGTAACAACCACCCACAGCGGCACACGAGAGTCTTTTCGAATCTGCCGGAAAGATCAACGAGCACGTGCGGCAAAGTGGTACACCCAAGAAGATGGTCAAACTCAATTTCCACACCTCCAATTTTCATCACATGGTCACCAATGAGGGTTGGCTCCTTCTCAACAGGGGAGTCATGATCCGAGAGGATTTTTGGGTCCTTCAGGTCGAGTTCGGAAAGGCTGTGTGATCTCGGAAGGGTTCGCGACCTATTCGAGTTCAGAAAGGTTTCGCGACCTTGGAAAGGGTTCACAACACAGATCCGATCTCTGGTCGGGTTGTATTCTGATCTACATACATAACTAAGTCTTACACGATTAGGATTAGTTAGTTGTCCGAGTTTAATACGTTTAGGTTATTGAGTCTGATACGTATTCATACGATTGGACTATAAATACTTTGTAATAGTCTTGGTTTAGATTATCAAAGTCATTGAACTTATTTAAGTTTTAGACACATAGTTCATCGACATAGGTGAGTGCGTCCTAACGTTCGACGTGTACAAGATCTCTCTTTCAATAAAGAGTTGTGCTATCTTTTGAACTATGTTTTCGATCAATTTGGGTTTCAGTAATTCCGAGTAAGATCCTGTTATTCCGAATATTAGCATCTGATCGAGTATAGTCGAAATCCGACTATACTTCAATCAGATCAAGTTAGCATCAGAGCGGATCTAGTCCAACACTTGGTCTAGGTCTCAATCTGATCACCAATTCCATTAACCCTATTGTTGTCTAGAGCAGTAGATTAGTGTCCTTGGCTGTAGTTCTCTATGGAGTTGATTTGTTTGGAAATCATTCTCTGTCGTGTGCTGTTTAATTCTCCTGAATGTATTGCTGTCACTGAGTTGCATTGAATTGAGTCGTGTCATGTATTTTGCTCTGCTTCAGTAGACCTACCTTTGTGTAAAAATCTGATGGGCTGAGTGTTGAACATCAATTTCATCATTTTAGTTTTTGTCCAAGTGTTTACTGTCTGTGTTGCTTGGTATACTTAATTCTCTGAATTCATTGCAAAGTTCTGGTGCATCTTGAGTTGATTTAAGTCTTGATATCCGTTGTGAAGTTCTGTGATTGATATTTGTGTTTATACTCTTGTAATCAATCTCTTGAGTCACTTGTGTGTTTATGGGGCAACTTTCTATTTGTTGAACCTGGAGTTTGAATTTATGTGGGTTCTTATTGAGGCCCACTTCCCTGTAGCACGATCGGAGATCTTCATTTTCTATACATTGTGCCTCAGTAATGAACGTGATCGAGAGGAATTGTGGAATAATTAGTGTTTGTTCTGTACTCGTCGATCCTCAATATTCACCATAGATTGTGTTCGATGTTAGTGATCTACGCCACCTCATGCGTGATCACTACACAGCCTCTCTATTGCTCGTACAGACCTAGCGCTAACTAATTGTCGCTTGGTCAACCATCTCTCTTTCTCTTGTTGATTTATTCTCACTTGCCATCGATTTAGTTTAGTTTTACGCTTTTTTCTTCTCTAGTCCTTGTAGAAGAACGACAGAATATTCGCCTTTACTACACCGATCTTGTCCTCTTGCAAGATAGTTTAAGCCGGTATCAGTAGCACCACCATAAACTCCTCATTATGCCCTCCCCTATGTCCCATCACTAGTCATCGTTGCTACCACATCCATCATCCTCACCCAGGACCAGTGGCACCACCAAGACCTCATCGACTTGCACCCCATCACTGCTGATAATTCCTTGGGACCTAAGTTGAGAGCCATATGGGTGAACACAAGTTTGGTGTGTGCATAAATCTTGTAGCAAAATGAAAGATAGAAGGCACATGTTGTATAACTTGATCAAATCTAATCTTCAAATCGATCTAGGATGGGGAAGAAAAGATAAATTCAGTAAGAATCGGGATAAAACAATAAAAACTTATTTTTCGACTGATGTCTTTTTTTTTACTTATGCTTAACTGAATATTAGAAATAAAAAGAGAGATACTTAAAAAAAACAAGAGAGGTGACACAATAAACAAATACTAAAGAGTGTTGCTACACCTCCGGAGGCTGAATCCATGTATGGGAATTATGTAAGCAAGCTAACATGTCTATAGGTTTAGCAAATAAAAAATATATTAGGTAATTAAGATTTCATATCATGTAGAAATGTTTTTGTTGGATTAGGCGGTGAAGGTCCATTTGATCAAAATTAGGTTTCTCAAATAGGTTGGTTTATTAGACTATTAGTTTATAAACTTAATAAATTTTTTTCACTGACTTAAACTCATAAAGGATTTCTACTTTAGAAATGGTTTAGGTTTATAGAATAAGTTTTGAATTGGAGGCCTTGTTTGCCCAGTTTTAGTTTATAAACTCATAAGTTTAAATTGAAATTAAGTCAAATGGGTTCTAAGTATAATTTTTGATATGCTAATTCGTGATATATAGTGTTTCTGAAATGGATTGGGATCTTTTGTCTTACTTGAGAAAAGGTAAAGAGTGTCTTTCTTAGTATCTCAACTATCAAATCAAAATTTGAATAGTCTAAATTGATATGAAGAAATTAATTATCTTTTAAAAAATTTAAACTTTTCAACCTTTTTGATTTATATTGTTAATTTCTAATCTAATAGTTCAATTTAAGTCAAAGGGCCTTTTGTTTTCTAAGGAAATGCATACAAATCCCATCTCACTAGTATTTCTAATATTTGGATCCTCTGTTTTTTTAAAAAAGGCATAGATGTATCTTTTCCACCATATCAATCATCCAACAAGAATCTAAATGGTCTAAATTAATATAGATGAGCAATTGAGTTCATTAATTATCTCATGAAAAATTTAAAACTTCTCATCAAATTAAGAATATTGATACGAAAACATGTCTATCTCAATAGTTCAGTTTGATATGAAACGTTAACTTTTGATCTAATAACTAAAACGAAGGAAAAACTTTATGTCATCCTTGGCTGGGGATACAAATCTATTGAGATAGAACTCTTCCGTTTAAAAATATCGGGTCTCATTCTCCTTTGCCTGGTCACGCAAAAATCAAGACGATAATTAGTGAGATTTTTCCATTTTTATTCTCTAAAATCTAAATGGCATCATTCTTTCCCAATAGTCTATAATGCAATTAATAAAGGTAGTAGGTTGATTCTTCTCATCCTATCCTTGAATTCCTAACTTCTTAATTTTTGTGTGCAAACTCATTAGTAGGTTAGAGTATTTTTGAGCTCAGATTAGGTTCAGATTGAGCCTGCAAAAAATCAATATTCTTTGAGTTGTTCAAACTCAATTTAATCCAATCTAATATACATATCGAATAGGTCGATTCAGGTCGGACTCGAGTAGTACTGAGTCCAATTGAAATCGAAGTTTTGAATTTTGAGATTCTATGAGATAGGAGTTTGAACTCATCCTAATCTTGGACTGGACTGGGCAAAGTCGCTCGGGTTCGGTCGGGTTGAACGGCCGCCTAACTCTGGTCAGTTCTATCCACGTGGTTTTATATTTGAAACGGATGAGCGATTAATTTTCTGTTATTAAAAAGATATTTGGCCAGCACAGCAGAGCGTGGCCAGCGTTTCGGGTCGCGTGTGATGGCCGTCTTCATTCGCTGCCTGGAACTCTACGGAGATTAGGGGGCGGCGGCCTTTAGGTGGGCCCCATATTGTCGATGTGGACGATTGGATGAGTGATGGACGTCACATCTGACGGCTGTCCCTGATCCATTTCGAAAGCTCGGGATTGAGGAACTATCGTCTCATCACGATGAGATATATTCATCGAGTTACTTAAAATTTTGTCTTAATTTTAATTTATTGTGTTTTGAAAATAATTTTTTTTCACTTGGGAAATTTGAGATATAATAACAATTTAAATTTAACAATATGACACTAATGTCTCAATAATATATACAATATGAATCCATATGCTAGTTTTATATTAGTGATTTAGAGAAAAACATTATTTTTTATGGTATCCTCGAGCTTATTTTTCTTTTTTTTTAAATTTTCCTAATCATGTTATTCATGATTTCTTTGGAGTATTCTTGGAATTTTTTAAACTTTTTGAGAGGTATCTTTTGTTCTAAATCTTGAGACGAGATAAAGGTGTGGTATATATTCTCATCAATAAGTTTAATTTTTAGGCATGTCAAAGACTCATCTAAAATTTTGAGAAATTTTGATTGACAATGTGTTAGTCAATTGTGTTTGGCTTTCTCAGTTACTTGATTTTAAGTGCATAAAATTTCCAAATACATCTAGATAAGACTCCAAAAGTGACTTATAAAAGCATAGTGAGGATGCAAGTGAGTTTTAGATATGTTATTTTATAAGGATACAAATCAAAAAATCTCTAAAATATAAGATTATCGTCTAAATATCACCTTTGCAAAGTATCTTACCAAACACTCTCTAGTGCCTTTAAATAATAATTGGATCCTCTAAAATAAAGGAGATATTGATATGACTATTGTATGTATCTCAATGGATGAAACAATAATGGCTATAATTGATTGTTTTATAATAAATTAATTTTTGGTTACTCAATCCGAACTGCCTATTGTATGATTAGATAATTGAAAAGATATAGTATCTTTTTTGTGGTAACACCTCTATTTTAGGGATCATGCTCTCTTCTGATTAGTGCATAAGGGTTTCTGAATAGTATGACAGTTGGTATGCAACAAATTTTTAGCTGCCAATGTATGGTCGTATAATTTGCATTGAAGTATACGATATTCTTTGGTTGGTGACGTTATGTGCCATGAGTTATCTCAGATGTGCCTCAAACATATAAAGAATCTTGTCTCCCAAACTTATCTCAAATTTTTGTTGTTTGGTTGTGAGCATGTCTCAAAGAAGATTTATATTTTGAAAGCGTAAAATGGAATTACATTTTTATATTCCAAAAGCATAAGAATGAAAATATGCCCAAACAACAATATACTTGGAGGCGTTGGATTTGGTACTAACTTGACTAGATTGGTACTAACTTGACTGTGCTCCACCGATTACTTGCATATGTGGTGGCGACTTAGGTGGTGTGTGTTAGTGGCCACAGTAGTAAGATGGTAATATCTTGGGTGCTCAGCGAGGTGGGTATCCAAGTTGGAGAGGGAATGGTAGAGGTAGAGGGCACTAATCAAAGTTAACCCAGATAATTTCTGTAAACATCCATGATGGAACATTCTTTTTTTTGGTTTTTTGTTTTGTTTTGTTTTTTTTCATGAACGTGATTGAAACAATCTTTAATTGATAAGTTAAATATGTAGGTTGCGCAAGTGTATGAAACTTTGAGTTTGTCGGGGGAAATCTTCGCGAGACTAAGTCTAACTCAGTTGCGCCACATTGGCCCGGGGACATGGCCCCCGGTGCCTGTCTCGGGCGCCGCCTTTGGCCCGGGGACAAGGCCTCCGGTGCCTATCCCGGGCGCCGCCTTTTGCCTAGGGACAAGGCCCCCAGAGACAAGGCCTCCGGTGCCTGTCCCGGGCGCTGCTTTTGGCCCGGGGACAAGGCGCCGCCATTCGCCCGGAGACAAGGCCCCCGGTGCCTGTCCTGGGCGCCGCCATTGGCCCGGGGACAAGGCCTCCAGTGTCTGTCCTGGGCTCCGCCTTTGGCCCGGAGACAAGGCCTCCGGTGCCTGTCCCGGGCGCCGCCATTCGCCCGGGGACATGGTCCCCGGTGCCTGTCCCGGGCGCCGCCTTTTGCCCGGGGACATGGCCCTCGATGCCTGTCCCGGGCGTCGTCGTCCTTCCAGGGATAGGAGCCCCTGATCCCACGTCACGTGCGGGTCGCGTGACAAGCGCCTCGGGAATTAACGACCACCTGTCAAGCATCCGAGGCACCTGGCCGGGAGAAGGACGTTGCTACCCCTCAATCCGACTGTAGCGCCCGGAGTAGTTTAGTCTTTTTGCTTCTTTTGGGGCTATAAAAGCCCTTGTACCCCCTCTTGTAGAGACAAGTTGCTCATTATTTGCTAGAATAGCCAATCTCACAGGTGTGCTTCAGAAGCCTCTCCCCGAGAGAGCTTCCCCAGCCGACCCCGGTCTGGAGTACGCCGACAGGACTAGGGCCCCCACCGGGACCCGAACCTGTATAAGCCCTCGTGTCATTTTTCGTGCTTGTCCGACGGGGGAGGACCGGTCACCCGGTCAGCCCGCGTCGTGTTTTTTTCACTAGGATCGTCCACAAAACCTGCCGGGGTGTTCGTAACACCACGACAGTTGGCGCCGACCGTGGGGACTCGTGACGAAACGCCATGGCTCCCCCAAGAACAAGGGCCCGCGCCCTTCCCGGTGACGCCAATCACGGTGACCTGGCGCCACCCGTCCGGGACACGACTGTCCCGGAGCTTCCGCCCGGAGGCGGCCAGACCCAGGTACTGCCTCCCACCTTCCCTCTTAATTTAGGTGGTTCGACCTTCGGGTCGGTCCCGGTGGCCGTGGTAGCCTCGGCAGGGACTAGCCTCCCCCCGACGGCTCCCCCGGCTCCTCGGGAGGCCCTGCTTGAGGCTTTAGTGGAGGGCCAGCTCCGCGCCCAGCGCTCTATGGATGAGCTGCTTCGCGTGTTGACGTGGCCACCGGCCCCCACATATGCGCCGTACCCATACCTGGGGGCTACGTCCCTGTTTATGGGCCACCCGGCGGCCCCTTTGGTCTCCGGAGGTCCGGCCGCCCCGTATGACCCCACTGGGGGGTACCCTCTGACGAGGATTGACACCCGGGTCATTTCTAATAAACTTTTGGTTCAAGACAAGTTCGAACCAGACATGTACCTGGTGATGCGAACTCAAGTTATTCTGAGGGACATCACCATGAGGTCGCAAGCTTTACGCGATCAGGTCACAAGCTTTACGCGATCAGGTCGCAGCTTTACGCGGTCAGACCGTAAGCCTTGCGCGATCAGAAGTTCGTAAGCTATACACGAACTACACATTCGGGATATTGCGCGGTCAGCCAATATCCCGCGGTCAGAACATCTGTCGATCAGGATACTTGGAATCTATCTATTTTGGTTGCCCGTACAACAGGATATTCTAAGTATCCCGAAGATTCCTACACGTGGAGAATCAACCGTCAGAAGGTTAACACATACAGTTATCCATGAATAACACGTGTTTAACCTGCGTGGAGGTTAAGAGCAGTTCCAAAAAACCGCATCCAACCGCCCATGCAACCGTTTGATGCAGTTTCCTCTACATGGCACCCTTTCAAACAGTATAAAAGGATGGCATGGAGCATCAAGGAAGGAGGATCCAAGTTAGTCAAGTCTACGGCACACCTCATATAGCATTTTAATAAGCTTTCTTTGGCTTATCTTTGTATACTCTTACAGGAAAAAATCCTCGCCTGTGAGGACTTTTTCCTCCATTTGTAAACCTTTTACCACACTTAGTGAAATCTCAACAGGACGTAGGGCTTTTACTCCCACCATCGAGGGCCCGAACCTGTCTAGACTCTCTGTGCTCCTGTTCACTATTGTTCAGCATACCTTCCCGTAGGGTCATCTTGAAAGGTCTCACAATTACAAATTCTGCATAAGTTCGGCTGAGGACTCCGAGTCCAAATCGTCGACAGCTGGCGCCCACCGTGGGGCCTTTCTCAAGGCGTCCTAATTGAAATTCGGAGGTTCGCTGAAACATGGCTGGAGCATATGATTCCGAGAATGATTTCGATCTCGAGGATTATGCCCATATACCCATGCCTTCTCCAAGCGATCCTGTTCCGATGGAAGAGGTCGAAGGCCAGAATCTTCCACAGGTTGAATCATCTCCCCAAGTCATGTTAATCGACCAGGAGGCAACTGGCACAAGGTCAGAACCCACAGAGGTTCTTAATGTGCTAGGCGATGAATCCGGCCCGTCATACGATCCCGCTGAGGGAAAATATGATGGTGACCCTGAAGTTAGCCCAGGAAGGTTCGACCCTGATAACCTCCACCGTCTCTTTGATTTCGAGTCTGACTCGAAACAGACCGAGATGTTCTCCCCATCGACGACCTCTCTCCCTAGGCAGTTTGCTGCGTTGTCGGAGGAAACCCCCGATCAACAGGCTGCCAGGGAAGAACAAGATCGCAAACAGAAGGAGGAGCAAGATCTCGAGCAACAGAACAACGAACTACGCAGAACTGCCCTAGAGGCTCTTCAAGATGCGCAGGCTCGTTACGATGCTGCCCCGAGTTCTTCTCGACGGTCGCGTGGTCGTAGACGTGACCAGACTCCTTCCTTACCACCGGAGCATTTCCCAGTGGACGAAGAAACAGTAACACCTGGTGCCCCTAGAAGAAGTACCCATGGTCGACTGCGATCTATCGCGGAGGTCATGCGTAATTTTCCTCCTACGGTCACGGATGCGCAGAGACCGGCCTTTTTCAGGATCCTGGCGGAAAGACTGGACGAGGTTGCATCCGAGGCGACCCCAACAGCTTCTTCCCTCTCAGTGACACATCCCCGTGAACGAGATGGTCCTCATTTTGGCTCTGGCCGACGGAGTTACCCGCCACCTTTACCGTCCCGACAGGACAAATATCGGCGAATGCAGGACTCTCGTAGTAGGGATCGAGTTCCCGTTCACTCTCGTTTGGGACCCCGAGTAACCTCGCCATTAAGTGAGTTTGCTCGAAACCCGACCGAAAGTCGCAGGACGGTTCACGGTCCTTACGTTGGTTGCAAAGCTTTCTCGCCTGGCCTACGAGCAGTCGTTTGGCCCGATAAGTTTCGACCAGGGGCCATTGAGAGGTTTGACGGAACTCAAAACCCATCTGAGTTCCTTCAGATCTATATTACTGCCATCCAAGCAGCAGGAGGCGATGACAAGGTCATGGCCAACTACCTGCCAACAGTCCTCGTAGGACCGGCTAGAACCTGGTTGTTCAATCAGCCTGAGGGTTCTATCTATAATTGGGAAATGCTATGTGATGCCATCCTCAGCAATTTCCAAAATTGTTACCAAAAGCCGGGTAAGGAGGACGACTTGCATAGACTGCGGCAAACTTTGACCGAAACGCTTCGGCAGTTTGTCAAGAGGTTTGTCGGGGTAAGAAATACCATCCCGAACATATCTGATGGCTCCGTAATCAGGGCATTTAAGCATGCCGTTCGATACCGGAGATTCACTGAAGACTTGCTCATCCACCCTCCTCGATCAGTGGCCGATCTGTTCGATATGGCTGATCGATACTCTGATGCAGCCGAGGCAGTCGAATGGAACCGAATGGTTGACAAGGGGGACCTACCGCCCCAACCAGGCTTCAAGGACGCCAAGAAAGAAGATTCAAGCAAAAAGCCGGAGTCTTCACCAGGTGGGAAGTCAAAAAAGTCGAAGAGGAACCGCTCTGGACAGTACCGTGAGGTCGCGGTCGCGGAGAAACCACCTTCGACCAAAGGTAATAAGTCTTCTTTTAAAAGCAAAACTGCTTCTGGTGGCCGGGATTCCGACCAGCCAGAAAAATCAACTAATCCGCAGGAGGGCAAGAGGTGGTGTCCACTCCACAACTCCGCAGGCCACGACCTCAAAAACTGCAGGAGTTGGTTGAAACAGCTGGATGATTTCTACCAAGGAGCTGGGCCAATGCCAACCTTACCGCCTAAAGAGCAGGCGTGCGGGGTTAGAGACGTCGATGGAGACGAAGAAATGGCTTACCAGGTACCTCAAAATCATGTTAATGTCATTTTCGGAGGTTCCTCCTCTTTCGTTTCCAAAAGGCAGTTTAAAACCTTTTGCCGAGAGGTTAACCAAATGGAGACATCCCTTGGTGAACCTCAATATCCCCGTTGGTCGGATATACCTTTGACGTTCGATTGCGCTGACTGCCCTGTGGGGCTAACTCGACCATTGAGGCTACCTCTGGTTATTACCCCAATCATCAGTAACGCGAGAGTCGAAAGGGTCCTGATTGACGGGGGAAGTTCCCTTGATCTTTTATTGGTCAAGACACTCGACGAGATGCAAATTCCTCGTTCGAAGATCAAGCCCATAATCCATCCGTTTTATGGGATAATCCCAGGCCCCTCGATGATGCCATTGGGACAAGTGGTCCTCCCGGTCACTCTGGGAGAACCAGATAATTTCCGAACAGAATTGGTTACTTTCGATGTAATCGATTGTGATTCAGCTTATAATGCAATCTTTGGCAGGCCGACTCTTGCTAAGTTCATGATGGCAACGCACTATGCTTATCAGTGCGGGAAATTGCCTGGCCCCAAAGGTGTCATTTCGGTCCGAGGTAGTCACAACGTGGCGCTCACGTGCGACCGGCTATCTTTGGAGATGGTCGATCAACTTCCCCTCCGGGACGCTCAGGTCGCCACTGTCGCCATCGATGCGATCAGGGCTGCTCCTCGACCGGATGAGAAACTCAAACAAGTTCCCTTGTACCCAGATGACCCATCCAAGACAATTCGGGTTGGGTCAGCCCTGGATGACAAATAGGAACTCGACCTCGTTACTTTCCTCCGGGCTAACGCAGATGTGTTTGCGTGGAAACCGTCCGACATGCCCGGTGTCCCAAGGGAAGTAATTGAGCACAGGTTAGCAATTCGACCTGGACAACGACCAATAAAGCAAAAGCTCAGGCGTTTTGCCACCGACCGACAGGAAGCCATCCGAGAAGAGTTAGACAAACTCTTACAAGCCGGGTTTATCCGCGAAGTGAATCACCCGGACTGGCTCGCCAATCCGGTCATGGTCCGCAAGTCAAATGGCAAGTGGCGCATGTGCGTCGACTATACTAGCCTCAACAGTGCCTGTTCGAAGGACGACTTTCCCCTTCCCCGCATCGACCAGCTGGTTGACTCCACTGCGGGTTGCGAACTGATGAGTTTTCTGGATGCTTACTCAGGATATCATCAAATTAGCATGGCAGAAGACGATGAAGAGAAAACTGCCTTCATCACCCCGTTCGGCACATACTGCTACGTCAGAATGCCGTTCGGTCTCAAGAACGCTGGTTCCACGTACCAGCGCTTGATGCAAAAGACCTTTCTTTCCCAGATAGGGCGTAATCTCGAAGCATATGTAGACGATTTGGTTGTAAAAAGCACCAAAAGATTGTCTCATTTGGACGATCTTGCTGAAATCTTCTGTAACTTGAATCGCTTTGGAATAAAATTGAACCCGGAGAAATGTTCTTTCGGGGTTTCTTCAGGAAAGCTCCTTGGTTTCCTTGTGTGTTCCAGGGGCATTGAGGTTAATCCTGAGAAAATCAGAGCTATTGAACAAATGAGGTCGCCCTCGACCATGAAGGATGTTCAACGCCTGGCTGGTCGCATGGCGGCTTTAAGTCGCTTCATATCGCGATTAGGCGAAAGGGGACTACCTTTCTTTAAAGCCTTGCGGAAACATCATAACTTCACGTGGTCCGACGAGGCCGAAAAAGCGTTTCAGGAGGTAAAAACATATCTGTCCAGTCCGCCGGTATTGGTGTCTCCTGAAAAGGAAGAACCATTACTTCTGTATTTGGCGGCCACCCCACACGCGGTCAGCGCAGTTCTGATCGCGGAAAGGGAAGGAGTACACAGTCCCGTCTACTATGTGAGCGAAGTACTTCATGGTCCTAAGGAGCGCTACCCTGAGGTCCAGAAGATACTTTACGCGCTACTGATGGCTTCCCGTAAGCTACGACATTACTTTCAAGCACACAAGATCACAGTACCCTCCTCTTTTCCTTTAGGGGATATTGTCCGAAATCCAGAAAAATCTGGTCGAATCGCCAAATGGGCGGTCGAATTCGGTGCCTTCGAGATCCATTTCACCCCTCGCACGGCGGTTAAGTCTCAGGTTTTGGCCGACTTTGTGGTCGAATGGACCAACCCTGAGCCACCCGTGCAGTTGGCGAAGGAACTAGAGTGCCCCGATTATTGGACAATGTACTTTGACGGCTCCCGTAGTTTTCAACACTCGGGGGCTGGAGTGGTCTTAGTTACGCCTCAGGGCGAACAGCTTAAGTATGTTATTCAACTACACTTTGTTGCCACCAACAATGCAGCAGAGTATGAAGGTCTTCTTGCAGGGCTCCGGGCAGCAAAATTCCTCGAAGTCCGTCGATTAGTGGTGAGGGGGGACTCACAGCTGGTCGTAAACCAGGTAAACAAGGAGTACAGCACCTCCGATGAGACAATGGCTCATTACCTGGGGGAAGTGAGGAGATTGGAAAAACACTTCAGTCACTTCGAAGTCCAATACATCCCGCGAAAGGACAACATTCTCGCAGACCAATTATCCAAAATTGGATCCTCACGCTCATCCGCTCCGGCAGGAGTGTTCATTGAACACTTGGACCATCCTTCGATCATGACTTCGGTCGAGGATGATCCGGCAATAGCCTTCGTTGCCAACCTCGGTCAGGAACAAGATTGGACTCATCCATTGAGGGTCTATCTTGAACATGGGACCCTACCCGAGGACGAAACCAAAAGCGATCGATTAATTCAAAAGGCGCGTCTGTACAAACTCATAGATGGGGTTATGTACAGAAAGGGTACTCAAGGAGTATTCATGCGCTGCATATCTCAGGAGAAAGGAAAATCCCTCCTGAAAGAAATACATGACGGTGTATGCGGTGCACACGCGTCATACCGAACACTGGTCGGAAAAGTTTTTCGACAGGGATTCTACTGGCCTTCGGCACTCGATGATGCCAAGTTTATGGTCAAGATGTGTCCACAGTGTCAGTTTCATGCAAGACAGGTTCATCAACCTGCTTATGCATTGCAAACTATTCCTCTCGCATGGCCCTTCGCGATCTGGGGAATGGACATCGTCGGTCCTATGCCACAAGCGGTCAATGGGTACAAGTTTCTGTTCGTAGCCATTGACACGTTCACAAAATGGATTGAGGCCGAACCAGTACGAAATATTACTGCATCAGCTGCACAAAAGTTCTTTCACAAGAACATTGTGGCACGATTTGGTGTTCCAAACCGTCTCATCACAGACAACGGTTCTCAGTTCGCTAGCGGTCTCTTCCTAGACTACTGCGATCAGATTGGGACTAAGGTGTGCTTTGCTTCCGTAGCACATCCACAAAGCAATGGTGCCGTAGAACGGGCCAATGGGCAAGTGTTGCAAGGCATCAAAAAACGTGTTTTTGATCGCCTCAAGACCCGCTCGGGGGCTTGGGCAGACAAGCTCTATACTGTTCTATGGGCACTACGGACTACCTCTAGTCGAGCCACCGGTGAGACACCCTTCCATTTGGTCTATGGGGCCGAGGCTGTGTTGCCTATGGAAGTCAGTATTGGATCTGTTCGCACGAATCAATTCGAACAGGTCAACCAATCCGAACAGCGATCGCAAGATCTCATCCTCCTGGAAGAACGGCATGATCGCGCCCTGATCAAGTCCGCGGTATACTTGCAGGCTCTACGCAAGTATCACAGTAAAAAGGTGCGACCACGTGATCTCAACGTGGGCGACTTGGTTTTACGAAAAATTCAAGACCAGTCTAACCGCAATAAATTCTCCCCAAAGTGGGAAGGACCATACACTGTCGTCTCAGTGCCGCGGCCAGGGTCTGTACGGTTAGCCATGGAGGATGGTCGGATTTTGTCCAATACTTGGAACATCGATCAACTTCGCAAGTTTTACGTGTAAGTATTCCAATCACTTTTTCCCTGTTCAATTAGCATCTTTTCATAAAAAGCATGTCTTGTTTTCATACAATGAGTGTTTTCTTTAAGTCAAATTATACAAATTCGACCTGGGGCTGATCGCCAGCGGTTAGGTTACTACAACATTTTTTAACCGGATTCGCTGGTCGATCTCATGATCACTTCCAGATAAGTCGCTCCTAAATAAGCCGTTTCTCAACGCACACGGGACTATCTGGCAAGTCTTCGGTCATCTGGGTGGCTACCAGTTTGCAATAAGGTTAAAATGTTATTTTAATCTTGACCATCGGCTTGAAGCGCATATCCCTGGTCATCATACTTATTTTTTCCCCTCTGTTTAAAATACTAAGGCTCCAGTATTCACAAAACAGAGGCGGGGGCTAGAGGAATATACTTATAGTATGAAACTTATGATGTGAATATGCACTTTCTTTTGAAAAAATAGTTTTACATAGATGGCATTGTAATTACAATTGTTGGGTTACAAAATGTAAGGATCATTCGATCCTCAGCTCAGCCAAGAGTTTGTCAACGAAGGGCTTAACTTCTTCAATAACGGCGTCAAGCAGTTCTTCACTCTCGACCTCAACCGGTCCCACCAGCGCGCTCAGATTCGCATCTGGGCCATGGTGAAGTCGAACCCGGCTGAGTACAGCAGAAGCGGCTGATCGGACTCTCGTCCTGATTATCTCTTCACGTCGCCGTAAATCTCCAGGGAGATATTCGAGCAGTGATTCTGCTTGAGTTGTGAGCAGTGATGCCCAATCGCTGACACTTGGGTCGTCCTTCCTCAACTCTACCACGTTGGTATTCAAAAGGCTGGCCACGGCCTTCAGTTTTTTGAAGACCAGTAGGCTCAACTCTTTGACCGCTCGGTCGGTATGGTTGAGCGAGGACTCGAGAATCATCTTGTCCAGGCCGAGCTGTGTAATGCGACCTGCTTGCGCTGTACAGAGAAAAGAGGTTATTAACAAGAAACGGCTTTAAGTCTTCTCAAGTTGAGAATCGACTTACCAGCATTCTCAGACTGAAGTTTATTGATTTCAGTCCGTAGTTTCTTGAACTCTGTAATTGAGTTCAGCCTCATCTTGGCTAACTCTTTTTTCAAAAATGTAACCTCTCTGCAGTAAAATCAGGTCAGTCACAGATAAAGCCTACTTATATTAATAGAAGAGTGACGATCCTCACTTGCGCAAGCCGTCACGATCTTTTTGAACAGCCGCCATGCTAGCCATTGCAGCATGCGACTGGCTCGTCACCCATGATAAGCCCTGTGATACAAAGCAAGAGAGTTAAATATACCCTAAAGGCGGTTCAAGCGCCGAAACAGGGGTGATCATACCTTCATAAACTTATTTAAAGCGGCATCATCCATGCTAGCAGGAATCCTTGCTAGCGCACCGGAAGTGCCTGCGACAGGGATAGTTGGGGGAAGTGTCGTCTGAGGCCACTGGTTGTGACCCGCTCCCTGTACTTGTTTCACCTCCCGCGGTACGGATGACTTCCTGAACCACGGGAGCAGAGCGCTCTTCATTAGAGGCTCCCTCATCAGCCCTAGTTTCAACCTCCCCAGTGGTGGTTGAAGGGTTAGGCGCTGTCTTCTTTTGCCTAACAGGAAGAATGGGTCAGGCAACTTTTATTTAAGATTACAGTCAAGTAAGAGTTCTTACCTTATTTGAAATCCCATTCGTTCCTGGGACTTCTGGGAAAATTCCCCTGGCGAAGGAGAGCCGTCTCCGGTTCTCGCCTTCCTTATGGTAAACAAGGCAGCACCCCCCTAGAAATGTCATGTTACAAGCATATTCTTAGGGAACAGGTAAAAACACATAGGTCTTTACCTGGGCCACCGGACTAACTGGTGGGGCTGCATCCGAAGGCCTTGGCGATTCCTGAGTTGCTGGAACCGTCACAGCCGGCCTTTGTTCGTCTACCTCCTCCTCTGCCTGCGGAGGAGGAGGATTTTCCTCTCTGGAATCCCCAGTGGTCCCAGGGGGAAGCTCTCCTCTCTGTATGTACATTAACTTATCAAATGTGCAGAAAGAGCCATAGAGGGAATGATCGAAAAGATTCTTTACCTTAGTCGTCCCTTCGACCAGGGAAGCAGAGATGATTGACCCTGAAACCTCGGGGGCTTCAGGAATTGGAAGGTCACCCGCGACCACAAGATCCTCGGTGGTCGCAGGGTCAGCCACGGCCACCTCTTCGGCAGCTGTGGTCTCTGCGGGGCAGCTTGGGGCATCGCTGGATGGAAGATCCGCTATCTTCCTCCTTCGAAGGATCAGAGGAACGTCATCCTCTTCCTCCTCGCTCCCCTCTCCCTGTACGACGAAGAAGTGATTCCATGTCGCGCCTGAAAAAGTAGCAGGAATGCGATATCTTACCGCAGTCTTTCTTGCGGGACGAGGAACGCTTCGTGAAGACCCCTCTCCAGGGCTCAGCTTGGTCTTCTTAGGGGCAGGACTCTTTGTCCTGGGTCTCTGAGAGACCTTCTTCATGTTCCTCGCCGTCGGCTTCTTCAGAGAGCCGACATTTTCACTTGGGAATGTCGCATCCGCAAACCTCCCTAGGAGCTATTCTCATTCCAATGAGATTGATTAGTGCTGGACATACATGAGACCCGCAAAACAGAGGCCAAGTGGAAAGTGTACCTTTCGGCGCTCCTGTTTAAGGTCGTCGCCGGCATGAATCAAGCTTTGGGGGTGAGGCGATCCCTTGGGGCCCTCTACCTCGGCGTTGTACGCCCTGAGGAGGTAGTTAGTCCGCCTCTCAATCTCGGCTGAGGGCAGGACTGTTCCCAGATACGAGTTAAATTGATACATTTCAAAAATGACATAAAAGGATTTCAATGTCAGAAATGAATACCTTCGTTATAGTCCAGGGTAGTGTCCACCATGGACTTGATCTCCCAAGCCGGATGAGCCCTTTCACGCAGGGGGCTCACCCGGTTCTTCACAAAGTCTTGGATGACGTCACGTGCCGTCAACCCTTGTTCGACTAAGTGAAGGATCACCTCGGCATGCTTCATGAACTCCGCGTTCATCGCCGGGAGAGTATCCAACTCGCTCGGCTTCTCCGGCCGCGAGTTCTCAAACCACAACCCGCTCTCGGTCGGCGGGGTGCAGTAAAACCATTTCTGGTGCCACCCGTGCACTGAGTCTCGCAGGGGTGGGGAGGGATACTCCTTTTTATCCCTCAGCCGGAAGTAGATGCATCCGGCGGCGTTGGTGCTCTTCGACCACGCCGAAAAGTAGAATCGTCGGAAAAGATCCACGCTGGGATATATTCCGACGAAGGCTTCACAGAGATGCTGGAATACTGCAAGGATCAGCATCGCGTTGGGGTGGAGGTTGATCAGTTCCCACCCGTAATGTTCAAGGACATCCTTAAGGAACCGACTCTCAGGGAATCGGAACCCGCAACGCAAATACTCCTCAAAAACCACCAACTCGCCTTCTTGGACAGTTGGGGTTTCTTGGTCCTTCTCCGCAGGTCGCCAGTTAATGAGCAGCCGCGGAGAAAGGATCTCCTCCTTCTCTAGCGCCATCAGGCTCTCCTCAGAATGATGAATGGATCTGCTCCAGGATGCCATCTTTGGTGTAGAATCAAAGGAGAAGCTGGCGATTTGGGGAAGATGAAGGCTGAAGAAAATGAGGGTTTTGAGCGGCGGGAATAATGAGGGTTTTTAGCTGTGTGGCTTCTTTGAGAAGACATCTGCTCTTTTTATAGACCCAAGGCGATGCATTAATGAGTAAACGGCTCATTTCAAACGTTCCATTGAATGCTTTATTCATTTCCCATAATGGATACTGTCTCTGATGGACCCGATAAAGTACTCAGGCATCGGATCTGAAACAAAAAGACTTCTTTGTTTTGGAAACTAAAAGCGTAAAAGGACTGAAAAATTTTCAGTACTTTTCAGAGGACGTTTTTCCTTTTTATACTTTGAACATTTTATTCGAAAAAATCATGTAACCCAATTTTTAACGTACTGAAGTGTTTTTAATTGGGTTATGGTTTTATCGAAATCGTGTTTTAGGCTAAAACTTCGATTCTAATCGAAGTGACATCCTGACCGAGTCCCAACTCTGGTCGAACCTTAGTTCTGACCGCGGCTTTGAAACTGATCGCGGAATCAGGGCAGGTCGCGGTGCTTTTTTTCTTAAAAGTGATTTTGATCGCAGAACTAAAATTTCCTGTGTATGAATGGTCACGAACGTAAAGTTCATGACTATATTTTCGCACAGAAGATGTGGAGAACATTTCATGAGAAATAAAGAACTTTTATTTCTTACATTCTTTACATACAAAAGGGATGCAGTCGATCAAAACATCGACTTGCTCCGAAAGAAGTTTACAAAGTTCCCCAAGGGACATGTTGTTGTCAGTAGGATCTACACTGACAACCCCCAGGGAACTAGCAACTACCCTAAGTCTATCTATATCGTCCCTAACAACAGACGCACTATTGTCCCTAATCAAGTCAGAGAGTTCTCGCTGTTGCTGAGCGAAGTCCCTCTCTCGACGGAAATGGTGCGCCTCTTCTCGGGATCGATCAAGACATTCTGCTAAACGCAGAATCTTCGAGGCCATCTCCTCGGTCTTCTTCTCCAGGGCATTCTTCTCTTCCAGAAGGGTCTGTCCGGAAGGAAGAGATGGAACAGCAGAAGGCTGATCGCTGGGGCCTCCTACCTCCTACATTTTTGCAAAAGTTAGTCATACTAACTAAAATTATCAGCAAAAAAGGGAGAAGAATTGTTACCTGTCCCGGTGCATAACCCGTTGATACACCCATCTTGGGAGGAAGATCATCATATGGTGGAAGAGCAACCTCCCCAGAAGAAGATTGCTTCGCCAACCCAATATGGCAATCATCTGATCGAGGGATAGTCACCGCTTGCCGACCAGGATGTTGATCACCCAAAAGGATGGGGGAATTGGATGTGAAGGGATCTTTTCCTAAGGATAAAGGCCTAACTTGCCGAGAGGCATGAACGGGGAGGGTCAAAGGAACTGAAGGAAGAAAGAAACTCGCTACGTTCTTTACCTTTGTTTCACTGGAAGATCCTTCGTCAACCTTGGGTTTCTTCCTTAAGGGAGACAGGACCTCATTCGTTTGAGACCCTTGTTCGACAATTTCCCCTTCATCGCTCTCAATCTCGATGATTTCATGATCTGCCATTGGGAGGGGTATGTGAAAAGGAAGGAGGCAGGATAACAAGAAAAAGACTTAGACGTGAGAGGGAAATTGTAGATCTTTACATATCCAGGGGTCTGGTATTTATAGCCGCCTGGGTGACGGTTTGCATTCCAGACGCCTCGGGTTTTGCTAAAACATTTACAATTTTACCTCGAGATAAAAACAATTTTACGGCGCTATCATTGCCCGTCACGTAATGTCAGAACTTGTCTTGAAAAACCAACCGTTTTCACTTAGTGCGCCACTAAGTGGAGAAGTTAAAGGGCCGGGTTAAAAATTCAATGCACGGTTTTTAAATTCAAAATAAACACGTCTCTTCGTTTTCTTCGAATTTGGGGGCTAGCTGACGAGGATTGACACCCGGGTCATTTCTAATAAACTTTTGGTTCAAGACAAGTTCGAACCAGACATGTACCTGGTGATGCGAACTCAAGTTATTCTGAGGGACATCACCATGAGGTCGCAAGCTTTACGCGATCAGGTCACAAGCTTTACGCGATCAGGTCGCAGCTTTACGCGGTCAGACCGTAAGCCTTGCGCGGTCAGAAGTTCGTAAGCTATACACGAACTACACATTCGGGATATTGCGCGGTCAGCCAATATCCCGCGGTCAGAACATCTGTCGATCAGGATACTTGGAATCTATCTATTTTGGTTGCCCGTACAACAGGATATTCTAAGTATCCCGAAGATTCCTACACGTGGAGAATCAACCGTCAGAAGGTTAACACATACAGTTATCCATGAATAACACGTGTTTAACCTGCGTGGAGGTTAAGAGCAGTTCCAAAAAACCGCATCCAACCGCCCATGCAACCGTTTGATGCAGTTTCCTCTACATGGCACCCTTTCAAACAGTATAAAAGGATGGCATGGAGCATCAAGGAAGGAGGATCCAAGTTAGTCAAGTCTACGGCACACCTCATATAGCATTTTAATAAGCTTTCTTTGGCTTATCTTTGTATACTCTTACAGGAAAAAATCCTCGCCTGTGAGGACTTTTTCCTCCATTTGTAAACCTTTTACCACACTTAGTGAAATCTCAACAAGACGTAGGGTTTTTACTCCCACCATCGAGGGCCCGAACCTGTCTAAACTCTCTGTGCTCCTGTTCACTATTGTTCAGCATACCTTCCCGAAGGGTCATCTTGAAAGGTCTCACAATTACAAATTCTGCATAAGTTCGGCTGAGGACTCCGAGTCCAAATCGTCGACACCCTCCCTTGCGGGTCATACGTCCGGACTCTTCCCGGCATCAGGACCCTTCCCGGTGCCGGGAGGTTACTTCATGCCCGGGCCCTTTGTGGCACCGGGGGGATATCCTGTTCCGGGCCCATTCCCAGGGCCGGGGGCCCATTACATGCCGGGGGTTTTCCCTGCGCCAGGAGCCAGTCTCACCCCACGCGTCACGTTTACCGCACCGGGGGCGGTCGACAGAGCAGTTCCCGTGCCTCAGCGGATCTCCCCCAGCAACGGCGCCCCGGTTCCGGACGTCGCCACAGGGGCTTCCCCCTTTCCGGTTCCGGTCACCACAGGGGTTCCCCCCACTGTGGTTCCAGATGATACAGGGGTTTCCCCCTTTCCAGTTCCGAACGTCGCCGCGGGTGCCCCCTCCCCGGTTCCGGATGATACAGGGGCTTCCCCCTTTCCGGTCCCGGGGATCTCCGCAGGGGGCTCCCCCCAGCCGGCCCTGGTAGCCTCTGGGCCGGCAGCTACAGTGCATGAGCTCCCTCCTCCCCTGGGGCCGCCCCGAGGGTGCCCCCGGCGGACCAGGTTTGTTTCTCCCGGGAGGAGGTCGAGCGAATGCGCACGGTTAAGTGCGGGGAAGAGCTTCCCCAGGGTCGCGGACGCGGAGAGCCTCGCTCCTGCACCAGCCGGGGGAAGAGGCCCGCTGAAGAGCCAACATCTCCGGGGGAGAGCCCGGACGTCCGGGAACTCAGCCCTGGCCCGGAAGAAAAGCGTCGTTACCGCCACACCGGCGGACCTCTTGGGCCGCTTCCTGACTCCGACAACGAGGGCGCGTCCCCCACCAAAGGGAACAGCGACTGGGGCTCTCCTCGGGAAGTGCAGGGGGCTAATCAGCCCCTATGCCACAGACTTCGATGCATTCGGTGGTCGCGGCCTTATCGCCCGCCGCACATCGAGCACTATAACGGTGAGGCCGACCCTTATGAATTTGTGCAGGTGTACTCCACGGCCATCTCGGCGGCTGGGGGGGACGAGACAATGCAGTGCAATGTCTTCCCCCTCTACCTCACCGGGATCGCCCGCTCCTGGTTCTACAACCTGAAGGCCGGCTCCATCAAGTCCTTCGCGCAGCTCAAGCGTGAGTTCTGCACGAACTTCCAGGGGAACTACGTGTGTCCCCTGGATTCTTCGCAGCTATACACCGTCCGGCAGAGGACGGGGGAGACCATCCGCAGCTTCTTTAAGAGCTTCGCTCAAGTAAAGAGCAAAGTGGCTCACGTCCCCGACTCCAACGTCATCGAGGCGTGCAAGAGCGGGATCCTCCCGGGGGAGCTCCACCGGAGGCTCTCCTGAAGCTGCCCCTCCTCCGCTGACGAGCTCTTCAACGTACTTGAGAAGTACGCTCGGGTGGAGGAGGACGACCTCTGGAAGAAGAGCCAGGGGGCCCCCGCCCCCGCCGACCAGGGGGCCAGGGACCCCCTCAAACGCCCCAGGCAGGGGGCCGTAATGAGCCACGGGCTCAGGACACCTTTGTCCTCGAGGGCGGAGGCGGCTCACGCGACCCCCTGAGGGCCAACCGCCCCTTCCCCAAGCCGAAAGGCCGTGGGGGAGGACAGTTTTCCCACGGTCGGGAAGGCCCCGCAGGGAGAAGTAGGGAAGGACCATGGTGTACCTTCCACGGGTCCAGTACCCATGCCACCCGAGAGTGCCACCAGCTGCTGCAGCACTTCGCGGCGTTCCTCGACCAGCATGGGCAGGGGGGGACTCCGGCCTCCTTGCCCCCTCAGCCGGCTATACCGGCCCTTCCTGCTCTCGCGGGGGGACAGCAGGGGTGAGCGCAGGAGGGGGAGCCTTCAGAAACTCTCCCCTTCCAAACTTCTCAGAGACGTGTTAACGTCATCGTGGGAGGGTCCGCCTCCAGGCGGGACTCTAAGCACCAGCGTAAGGAGTACGCGCGCGAAGTCAAGGTGGTGGGGGTGCTGCACACATCTCCGCCACCCAAGTGGTTGGACGTCCCCCTCACTTCACGGTGGAAGACGCGCGCGGGGTTCGCTTCCCCCACGACGACGAGCTCATCGTCTCCGCCACCATCTACAACTGCCACTTGGCCCGCATCCTCGTGGATGGCAGGAGCTCCGCCGATGTCCTCTACCTGAAAGCCTTCAGGGAGATGTAGGTGGATGAGAAGCTTCTGCAGCCCGCGGCAGGGCCCTTGCAAGGGTTCGTCCCGGGGAAGGCGATCCACCCCGTGGGGAAGGTGGATCTCCCCATGACGTTTGGCACCCCGGAGAACTACCGGACTGAGATGATCCGGTTTGACGTGGTGGACCTCCCCTCCTCCTACAACGCGATCATGGGGAGGACCATGATCAACCGCCTGGGGGCTGCAACCCACCAAAACTACCTCTGCATGAAGATCCCCGGGCCGCATGGCGTGATCACCGTCTGGGGGGACCAAGACGTGGCCCGCGCTCTATACGAGCGCGCCGCCGCAACGATCGGGAGCGTCAACATCATCAAGGCACTGGGGGGGGGAGGTCTCTCCCCCGGAATTAGATGTCGCGGTGATACCTCCCGGGAGACCCCTCCCCAAGCCGCGTCCGGAAGGGGGCCTCCGAAAGGTCCCGCTGTCCCCGGACGACGGGGACAAAACCGTCCGGATCGGGGCGGAGCTCCCCGAGGAGCATGCAGCACAACTAATGGCCTTCCTGCGTTAAAACTCCGACGTTTTCGCGTGGAAGCCCTCGGACATGCGGGGCGTCGCCCGGGATGTCATCGAGCACAAGCTCGCGGTGACCCCCGGTCACCCCCCTATCAAACAGAAGCTGAGGAAACTCTCCCTTGAATGCCAAGAGGCAATCAAGGTAGAGATCGCCCGACTCCGAGAGGCGGGGTTCATTCGGGAGGTCTTGCACCCCGAGTGGCTCGCGAACCCTGTCCTCGTGAAAAAGTCAAATGGCAAGTGGCGGATGTGCGTGGACTTCACTGACATCAATCGCACCTGCCCCAAGGACAACTTCCCACTCCCGCGGATTGACCAACTGGTCGACTCCACCGCGGGGTGCGAGTTGATGAGCTTCCTGGACGCCTACTCGGGCTACCATCAAGTCCGGATGGCGAAGGGGACACGGAAAAGACGAGTTTCATAACTCCCCTCGGAACCTTCTGCTATGTCCACATGCCCTTCGGGCTGAGGAATGTGGGAGTAACCTTCCAGCGCCTCATGACGCTGGTCTTCAAGGGCCAAATCGGTTGCAATGTCGAGGTCTAAGTTGACGACGCGGTCGTCAAAAATTCCCGCACAACCGCCCACGTCGATGACCTAGCAGAAACCTTCCGCAACCTCCGCGCGTATGGGTTGAAGCTCAACCCGGAGAAGTGCGCCTTCGGCGTACGCGGGGGGAAGCTCCTGGGTTTCCTTGTGTCCCAACGAGGCATAGAGGCAAACCCCGAAAGGATCCGGGCGTTCCTGGACATGCCCCCGCCGCGCTCCGTCAAGGACGTTCAGCGACTCGCCGGCCGCTTAGCCGCGCTGAGCCGCTTCGTCTCGCGGTCGGGGGAACGAGGCCTCCAATTCTTCAAGATCCTCCGGGGGCTCGAGGGGTTCCGGTGGATCCCCAAGGCCCAGGAGGCCTTCGACGACCTCAAGAAGTACCTCACAAGCCCTCCAATGCTCGTGAGCCCATCCCCCGAAGAGCCCTTGCTCCTCTACCTTGCCGCAACCCCGGTCGCCATGAGCGCGGTATTGGTGAAGGAGCAAGGGGGGCAGCAGCGCCCCGTGTACTACGTGAGTGAAGCCCTCCAAGGGGCTAAAGCTCAGTACACGGAGATGGAGAAGATCTGCTACGCCCTCCTGATGGCGTCCCGGAAGCTTCGCCACTTCTTCCTGGGACACCCCATCATCGTCCCATCGTCCCTCCCGCTGGGGGAGGTGCTGCGGAACAAAGAGGCCACCGGCCGGATCGGGAAGTGGGGGGCCGAGCTCGCCCCCTTCTCCCTTTCCCTCATAGGCCGCTCTGCCATCAAGTTACAGGTCCTCGCTGACTTCATGGCGGAGTGGACTCCTACCTCCGGGCACGGGGACGAAGACCTCCCCGCGCCGCCTCGACGCAGTGACCATTGGACACTCATGTTCGATGGGTCACTGTGTCTCACCGGGGCCGGTGCGGGAGTAGTCCTCCGAAGCCCCGAGGGGAAGGAACTTGAGTATGCGGCGCGGCTCGAGTTCCCCGCTACCAACAATGTCGCCGAGTACGAGGCTTTGCTCCTCGGGTTGCGCCTTGCGCGCTCCCTGGGGATCCGACGCCTCCTAGTGAAGGGAGACTCTCAGCTCGTAGTTTGCCAAATGAACAAGTCTTACCTGTGCCATGACGCAAACTTGAGCCTTTATTTGCAGGAGGTGCGTAAGATAGAGCGACACTTCGACGGCCTCGAGGCCCGGCATATCCCACGAAGGGACAATGACCGGGCCGACGCCCTAGCCTGGGCAGCCAGCGCCCGGGAACCGCTCCCCAAAGGGGCCTTCCTGGATATCATCGCGATACCCTCGGTGGCCTCCCCGGACATGGGCGATGAGCCTCGCGTACCGGAGGTCGCCGAGATCACCCGGACACTATCATGGATGGACCCCCTCGTCTCTTTCATCAAGGGGGAGGGGGACCCTCCCAACGAAACCGAGGCTAAACGCCTCCGGGCCAAAGCCCGGGCATACCTCTTGTTGGAGGGGAAGCTCTACAAGCGGGGGGCCTCCGCCCTCCTCCGTTGCTTCCCATGGCCGGAGGGCCTCCAGCTTCTCGAAGACATCCACGCGGGGAGCTGTGGCTCTCACTTAGCCCCGTGCGCCATCGCGGCCAAGGCCCTTCGCCAGGGCTTTTACTCGCCCATGGTGATGCGCGACGAGCCAGACCTTGTCTCCGCGTGCGAGGCTTGCCAGAAGATGGCCAAGGGTTCGAACCTCTCCCCTGTAGCGCTGCAGACTATCCCCATCACTTGGCCCTTCGTGCGCTGGGGGATGGACCTCCTAGGACCTTTGCCCCCAGCGCCCGGAGGATACAAGTATGCGGTGGTCACAGTCGACTACTTTACTAAGTGGGTAGAGGCTGAACCCTTGGCCAGCATCACGTCCCGGGCTGTTCAGCGGTTTTTTGGAAAAACGTCGTTTGCCGTTTTGGTGTCCCCCGGGAAATCACTGTTGATAACGGGACCCAATTCGACTCGGCTTATTTCCGGGAATTCTGTGAAGGCATGGGGCTCGTCATCCACTTCGCCTCGGTGGCCCATCCCCAGAGCAATGGGGCTGTTGAGAGAGTCAATGGCGTAATCCTACAAGGGTTACGCCGACGGCTCGAGCAAGCCGCTTCTAAACGGGGCGCATGGGCAGAGGAGCTCCCTAGCATCCTCTGCTCCATGCGCATGACTCCGAGCCGGGCGACGGGGCGTACCCCCTTCTCCCTGGTTTACGGGACTGAGGCAGTCCTCCCCCCGAAGGTTGGCTTTCGGTCGCTGCGAGTCGAGCTCCTAGATGGAGCCACGACCGCAGCGTACCAAGCCAACGAGGCGAATCAGCGGCTGGAGATCGACCTCGTGGAGGAGCGCAACCGAGCGCTCCTCCGCCACGCCATCTACGAGCGCGAGATGGCGCGCACATACAACCAGCGCATGCGCGAGAGGGCTTTTCGTCTGGGGGACCTTGTCCTCAAGTGCGTCACGGACCCCCAATCCCAGGGCAAGCTCTCCCCCAAATGGGAGGGCCCCTACAGGATCTCCGCGGTCCTGGGCTCGGGGGCTTACAAGCTCTCCAACCTTCAAGAGCAGGAGCTGAAGCACACGTGGAACTTGCGTTTACTTCGCAAGTTTTACGTCTAGCCTACACAGGCCCGTCCCCTCCCTCGGAGCGATTACGCCGGGGGGGGGGGGGAGGGGGACGTTGTACTTACTGTCCCCTCCCCCGGAGCGATTGCGCCAGAGGGGGAGGGGGGACATTGTAATCACCGTTCTCTCCCCTTTCGCGATTTCGCGGGGGGAGGCGTTGTATTTTGGTTCATTGTTAATACAACTGGATTTTCTCTTCAACTGTCTCAGTGCAGGTTCTTTATACTACCGCCCCATAGCGATGCCCTCCCCGTGAGGACGCCCTCTCAACGAGGATGCCCTCTCCGTGAGGAAGTGGGCTCTCATGACCCAAGAAGTCCCTCCCGTAGGGCGGCTTACGATCACCCCTCGTGGACTGAGGGTGTAAGCGGCAACCCGGTCCTCAGGGACCGTGGTAACGAGTCACTTTGGGAGACTAGTCCCCTACCCAAACACTCAGACCCGTCATCGGGCACATCCCCCTCCGGGAGTTGATAGTGTCCCCAGCGGGACGGATTTCTTGGACATTTCTTTCCCGGAGACCTTATTCCTGGTTCCCCGTTTTCACGGCGACCGGACGATTGTCTCCCGGAAAAATTCTCTGAAAATTTCATCTCAGGTTTTTCTTGGACATTTTTTCCCAGAGACCTTATTCCCGGCTCCCCGTTCTCACGGCGACCGGACGATTGTCTTCCGGAAAGTTTATCCCCGGAAACCTCTTCTTGGAATTTTTTAACTTGGAAAAATTCTTTTCATGGGCCTTTATCCCAGGAGCTTTGTAACCCCCACAGCGCGCGGAGCTACCCTCCGGCCCGCTGTGGAGGGGGGGGATAAGGAGCCCCCGAGAGTCGTCCGGACCATCCAAGAAAAACGAGCAAACTTAGCTCTATCTTATCAAAAGAAAATTCTCAAAGAAACAAGCAAACATAGCTTTATTGGTCATTCAACCGGAGGACATCTTCCCCCTCCGGTGGGCATCGGAAACGGTACAACCCGGGCCATAACCCGGAAATTCTCTACGTCCTAAGGCGCCTATGCCTAATAGTCTCGGAGGCTCTCCGCTAGCTCCCGGGCCAGGTCCCGGTACAAGCCGCGTATGCAGCGCTGGGCTTCCCGGAGCAGGTCCTCGAGCCAATACTCGTAGCCCGCCGGTGGAAGTATCCGAAGAGGGGGGATCATCCGGGACCCCGGACGTGGAGGGGATAGTTTGGCACGATGATTATCGAAGTTATCCAAGTGCCACTCCGGATGCCATTGCAACCGGATCAGCTCCCGGACAACGTCCCCGCTGCGTTCCCCGGAGAAGAGGCTCAACAAAATTAAAGCGGCTTGGGCAACCCCCGGGGGGCACCTACCGGGGCTCAAAGGCCTCGCCCCCGGGGAACTTCTTCGGACCTTCGCCCAGGAGTAGCCTCTCGGGAAACCTGGTAACATTGTATTCATTCAAGACTTAGAAAAATTTCAACTTCTATTGCATTTCAAAATGTCTTTTTACAAGTGTCCGGGGCTTCTTCTAAGAAACTACCGGGAACAAAATACTAAGAAAGCAAAAAAGGGTCCTATCTAAGAGCCGGGGGGAGGCTTATACTTTGTCATTGACGTCCTCCCCCCGGGGGGTTGCCGCCGGGGCCGGGGCATCTGCTCCCGGAGGCGCTGGTGCCGGGAACCTCACCCGGACGATCCGGTCGTAGAAGCCCCCGGCGAGCTACTCCACCTCCTGGCGCGATGGCTCGAAAAACTCCGGGAAGCTCCGGGGGATGCGGCCCCAGATTGCCCGGGCGGCCACCCCTCGGTGCTCCACGAGCCCGGTCGCGGCCGCCACCATGGGGATTGCCCGGCCTCGCTCCCAGGCATCCGCGGCCTCCGGGATCACGGAGACTTGTGCATTAAGAAAACGCACAGCCTCCATGAAGGTAGCTGGGGGCACCTCGAAGCTGCTCCCGGAGCCTAGGCTCACTCCAAGGCCCTCGAGGGCCGAGCGGACGGAGCGACCTGCGTCCATCACCGCCCGGATACTCGAACCCTCGAGCTCCCGGAGGGCTTCCTCCTTCGCCTTGGCCTCGCGCCGGAGACGGTCATTGGCGGTCTCGGAGGCATGGATTTGGGCCTGGACCCGGGTCAGCTCCCAGAGGGCATCATCCCGCTGCTCCTTGAAAGCGGCGGCCCTCTCCTCCGCCTCCTTCAGCAGCCCACCGACGCGCTGCTCAAGCCCCCAGGTAATGGCCGCCCCCTACAAACTCAAGAGTTAGAAAAAATTCGAGTTTAGGGGGCCGAAAGAAAGCGCCCACCGGTTCGGGTAAGTACCTGGATTTGGAGAGACTGAAGCTCCCCAAAACGCTCACGGAGCGTCCCCTCCAAGACGTAGGCCTGGACCTTCCAGGTCTGCAAGCCCTTTGCGTAGCGGTCGATCTCCCCCGCGGAAAGCAGGGGGGTCTCCCTCTCGGTGCCGGTCCCGTCGCGGCCGATGACGGGCCCCCGAACTTGAGTCCCCGGCATAATGTCAGCCGGGTTGGCGGTGGTTGGTGTCTTCGTCGCTGAGGAGGTGGCCTCCGATGAGGTGGCCGAGGAGCTCTCGGAGGGGGTCCCTCCCCGGGGAGGGATCATGAGCCCTTTTCCCTTCCCGGGCTGCGGGGCCCCCGGGACCTCCGCCTCCGGAGGGGCCTCATAGACCGAGGGGCTCCCCCCCGTCTACCGGCCATTCCACCCGCGGGGGCGAGGCCTCCGCGAACCTCACCTCCGGCCTCTCCGGCTCCAAAGGCGTCGGGGCCGCCGGGAGGGCTGTTGCCAAAGGGGCCGGTCCCTTTCCCCAAGCCTCGGCGGGGCTCTCCGGGGGAGGAAGCGTTGCTTCCTTCCGGGCTGACCCCCGGGCGCGCCCGGTCCCGGGGGGTCACATCCCGGGCCTTCATTAGCTTTCTTTGGCTCAGAGCCCTCGGCAGCCTCCCTTCCCCGCTTGTGAGAGCCGGGGGTAGGGAGGGGCTTCCTTTCTGGTAGCTTTAGCCCAAAGGCCTCGGCTACCAGGTTCCGGGGAGGGCCCTCCCCCACGACGCCCACGATGCGCTTGTGCTCGTCGGCGAAGTACGTCCCCAGGAGGTTCTCCGCCTTCTCCAGGGCCGCCGGGTACGGCCGGACTGCGAAAGGTAAGAGTTAGAAAAATTTGCAAATCAAATGAACCAGGTCATCGGGAACTTACGTCGGGTCACCGGTTTCACCGGGGGCCATTGGTTCGGGCACATCCTGATCCCCCTCCTCCCGCGTGAGAAGGGGGAGATCCTCAAGAGCATCATCTCCTCAGTGGCGTCCCACATAGAGCGGACGCCCCGGGAGGCGATGACCTTTCTGAGGAGCCTCAGCTCCTCCTCCGTCCACACCGGGGGCTTCGGGGCAGACGACCGGTTGTAGGTGGGGGCCTCCGGGGAATACACCACCTCGTCGTCCTGGACCCGGAGGTAGAACCACCTCCGGATCCAGTCGCCCCAGTGGTCCCGGGAGGCCGCCACCGGGTACTCGACTACCCGGGACGGTAGCATCTGGACCATCACCGAGCCAAAGGGGGACTTGGGTCCTCCCTTCACCATGTGGGAGCTCCTCGCCGCCGGCTCATAGAAGTACCGGAAGGCTCGCAGGGTGGGCTCTCGTCCGGTCGCCGTCTCGAAGAGCCATATGAATAGGCCCATCCGGACGATGGCGTTCGGCGTGAGGTGGTTCAGAGCCACCCCATACTCTTTCAAGAACTCCCGGAGCAATGGGTGCACCGGGAGCCGGAGCCCCACCTCGAGGAAGGCCTCAAAGGCCACGACCTCTCCGGGCCTGGGGCGGGGTCTCCGTCTTTCTTCAGGGGGATCCGGACATCCCCGTCCTCGACAACTCCCCGGTCGATCAGGGACTCTAAGTCCCCGGTCGTAAATTCGGAGGCCCAGAGGAAGTCTGCAGTGACTTCCTCTGGGGGCACCTCCGTTGTCTTCACCCGGCCCTTGGGTGCCATCAGGTTTTTTCCGGTGGCTAAAGCTTTCGGGAACGGGAGGGACCTAAAGGTTCCGAAGGCTAGGCTCCCGGGAACTAACTACCGGAAGAGGGCTACCGGGAGAGTTAAGGGCGCTGGAGTTTGGAAAATTCGGAATGAGCTCTCCGGGCCCCCCAAGGCCCTATTTATAGAGGTGAAGCACGACCCAGATGGGCACCACGTGGCACTTCGCGGTACATCCGTGCGACACAGGAATCGAAGCGTCACGGTTCCGGTAGCTAGACCCGGAGATTTTCCCGGTGACACGTACCATACCCTCCGGGAACTCGAGCATCGTCCCCGGAGGGCATGGGGGGCTGCTGTTGGGGGAAATCTCCGCGAGACTAAGTCCAGGTCAGTTGCGCCACATTGGCCCGAGGACAAGGCCCCCGGTGCCTGTCTCGGGCGCCGCCTTTCGCCCGGGGACAAGGCCTTCGGTGTCTGTCCCGGGCGCCGCCTTTCGCCCGGAGACAAGGCCTCCGGTGCCTGTCCCGGGCGCCGCCTTTTGCCCGGGGACGTGGCCTCCGGTGCCTATCGTGGGCGCCGCCATTCGCCCGGAGACAAAGCCTCCGGTGCTTGTCCCGGGCGCCGCCATTCGCCCGGGGACATGGCCCCTGGTGCCTGTCCGGGCGTCGTCGTCCTTCCGGGGATAGGAGCCTTTGATCCCACGTCACGTGCGGGTCGCGTGACAAACGCCTCAGTCACGCGTGGGTCGCGTGACAAGCGCCTCGGGAATCAGCGACCACCTGTCAAGCATCCGAGGCACTTGGCCGGGAGAAGGACGTTGCTACCCCTCAATCCGACAGTAGCGCCCGGGGTAGTTTAGTCTTTTTGCTTCTTTTGGGGCTATAAAAGCCCTTGTAGCCCCTCTTGTAAAGACAAGTTGCTCATTATTTGCTAGAATAGCCAATCTCACAGGTGTGCTCCGGAAGCCTCTCCCCGAGAGAGCTTCCCCCGCTGACCCCGGTCGGGAGCACGCCGACAGGACTAGGGCCCCCACCGGGACCCGAACCTATATAAACCCTCGTGTCATTTTTCGTGCTTGTCCGGCGGGGGAGGACCGGTCACCCGGTCAGCCCGTGTCGTGTTTTCTTCACTAGGATTGTCCACAAAACCTGCCGGGTTGTTCGTAACACCACGACAGAGTTGATCCGAGACAACTCAGAAAAGCTCAACTTCATTTTGCAGCACCTTGATATCCCAATTAGCAGGGGAAAGGCGCGTATCTTACTTATGTTCAACTATCAAGGGATGATTCAAATTTACTATTGGGAAAAAGTTTATATTACTGTTTATTTTTTTAAAAAATACAAATAACCTCTTATATTTTAAAATAAGATATTTTACCTACTCTACTTTTGACTGATTTTGGAAGATTTTTTTTTTCAATTTCACTCTTGAAATCTTTCTAATTTGTAATTTCTCGTAGAAAGTTTTCAATTGTAGATGAAGCGGTCGCCCTCGCACCTGGTGACTTTGTGCCTCGACGAGAAAACTAAGCACCGTACTGGGAAGGAGCACGACGGCTGCACCGGCGAAGGGGGCGAAAGAAACCGCCCCATGGATGAACCAGTGATATCAACAAACATGAATCATAAATTTGCATGCACGAGTTGATTTTTTTTTTTGTTTCTGTTCTCGTGCTAGAGATCTTGGGGAAATATAATTGTACATAGATTAGTGAAAGATTCTGCCCATACTTTTGAAGAAGAACATGCTATACAGACGGCTATATGTGTCTATTATGCTACAATTTAGAAATATTTTCTCCAGCAAAATTGTAATTTGAATATTTAAAAGTAAAGAAGGGTAACATGGATTTTTTTTCCTTACTATTATTTCTTATTAAATTGATTATTCAAGGGATTAAGGACGGTTAAAATTTACTATTATATGCTTATTAATTAATAGTTGAGGTGATTAGTTATCTCATACAGTAATTTGTATGTAATAAACAAGAAGGGTAATTTGGAAAGTTAAGAGTATATTTTATCTCGAAATTATAAAAAAATACTAATTTAGATACAAGAAAGTTTTTTTTTCCAAAACTACATCCAAGAAGATATTGAGTAACAAATTAGTTGGTTTGTACAGTGCTGAGTTTTTGTATGGATAACTTATATTTAAAAAACAAAATTGAAAATAACACACAACAGAAGGAAATTACATAACTGACGCCAGTCGCCAACCCGATCGGTGATTTTTTGGATACGCCACTAGTCGCCATACCAGTTGGTGACTTGAGGGCACATCATCAGTCGCCACTTCAAGTCACCATCTGGGATGGCGATTGGTGGCCCCAGCTCGTTGTGGTTTTTTTATTTCTAAAATAGCCCAGAAAAAATTACTAACATATACTTAAAAACCAAAGTCGAAGATAATACACAACGGAAGGAAATCGCAGATTTGACGCCAGTCACCAGGCCCGCTAGTGAATTACCCGAAAAGGCCCACAGTCACCAGACGGGTTGATGAAGAGAGGCTTCAGTCCCTATATGAAACAGGATTGAACACTAAAAATAGCATGAAAGTCTATTTTTTGTGTACGAATAACCCGAAAAAGAGAAGAATTCTAGATGAAACCTAGAAAGGGCTGTCGAAGCACTCCAGCCCGTCCAGTCAGGGAGAAAAAGAGTCATGATTGGTTGGGTTGATTGATTCGTATACTTTGTGATTGGTTTGATTTTTCAGGTTATCAAAGAGAAAATTGAACATAAAAAGGATGCGAAAACGTAAGAGAAATAATGGAAATGAGTTTTATTTCTGGGTTATAACATGTTAGGGTTATAAAAGAAATAATACAGTAAAAAAGCAACCGAAAACATAAAAAAAACCCAATATGTTTTTGCTGGTGTAGATAAAGTAGACAATTACACGCGTTTGTGACAGTTGCAAAAACAATTGGAGTGAGATCTATAGCACCAAAGGGTGATCAAATTTTGATGCACTACTTGATCCGAGTAGAGAGTGTCCAACTCGCCTAGAAGAGTATTTATAGTGTTTTTCTCTACTTCATTCCACTCTGGATCGAACCACAACATATAATTGCATTTATCCCTCGTCTCTTCGCGGCCGTAATGTATGTAGTTTCTACCCGCAGTGTCGTAAGCTCAAGACGTACTGACTGTAACATCACCTCGACATCTGCACATGAAGTCATCTGTGTCAGAGGAATCATCAGGCCAGTTGAACTCCTCCGCAGGACACGTTGTTGGGTACATGTCTCCATAGTAAGAGCAATAACAAGGACGCTTGCAGCAACACATGTGTTGAACATCATGCATGTTGATCGACAGATCCTCCATGAAGTCGAGCTGCTCACGGAGTCTCTTTTTCCTGTAGAAAAGATAGAGTATTGTACGTGCAGCCTTTGCACTTCACTCGAGGTCGAGCCAAAGCAGGAAAGTGCACTTACGAGCATCTTCTCTCTGACACTTTAAAAATCTTCTCCCGTAGTCATCCTAAACGGGGGATGTACTAGTATTCGGCAACAAACCGCAGCTACAGTGGCATGGCGCTGAAGTTTTTCCTTCATCCTAGGAACGGAAGAGAATAGCCAAGAAAGTAATGCTTATGGAGCCACTTATTTTAGGCGTCGATTATATATTCACCTTGGTGCGTCTTCTTCTCCGGCCACGGCTATTCTCCCCCGTCATGTTCGGATGGGCTGGTGAGGAAAGTGTGAATTGTGTGTTCAGAACTGGAAAACCTAATTTATAGAAGCGAAAGTTCTAAACAGTTCAAACATTTATTGGACTTAGTTATAAAAAATCTAAAAAGCTGAAAAGCTGAAAAGCTGAAAAGATTAAAAGCTGGAAAGTTGAAAAGCTTGAAAGTCAAAAAGCTGAAAAGTAGAAAGGCTGAATCCAAGAAAAGTAGAAAAGTACAAAAGTTAGGGTTTTCCACAAACTGTGCTAAAATGTAATGCAGTTGCATAACTTCTTTAGAAGACCAAAGTAATACATACATGCAAACAAAAATCCTGTTTCATACAGGGAGTAAGACATTTGCTTAAAAAAAACTAATGTCGCCCCCTCTTGGGATGATGACGCCGGTCTCACTGAAACGGCGATGGTGAGAAGGTGCTGCGCGGAAGGTGAGAAGGTGCTACGCGGAAGCATCGTCCTCTGTGACGGCTGTCGAAGGAGGGTTGGGCGCTCGCCCGGTCGAGGCTTGTACCAGGAGCATCTGTATGTGGGATATGCTCTACAGGGTCTTGCGACGATGGAGGTGCCTCACCAAGCTGTGCAGATGCCAACTGATGTTGGCTCTGGTTGGTGTCATCTGTCCACCGCAACATGTCGACGTAGTCCACGTACGCAGGGTCAAGGACCACCTCTGGGTCGGCACGAACTGACTGAGGAGGAATGTACGTGGGCGCCTACTAGGCGATGTAGATGGACCAGCGGAGGACATACCCAGATGCTTGTCCACCGTCCGCTGCAACATGGTGACGTACTCATTGTCTGAGTTGAACGTGATGTCGAACCCTAGGCTAGAATCGGAGGCAGAAGGGCACGCACAGGGACCCTCAGAGATCCGCACACCCCCACACGACTACACCTCCACATGAGGTGAAACACTTGTATGGTAAGAGCGGGGCGGAGGCATACCAAGATAAATTGGGGTGTCGATGGCCATACTTGAGGGCCCGGCTGCGTCGAGTCGATGAGCGGCTGACTGTGATGGCGTTTGGTTGGGCGGGGCCTGTGGCGGTGGACGTGCAACAAATGTTGATGGAACGGTGGCACTCTCCAGGGATAGCTGGGAGGCGACTTGGTGAATGAAGGCGATGGCCTTCTCGTACTAGTCGGGCATGATAGATAGACATGCTTGCCTCCGATGGATGAGCGACCGTGTCATGGAGGTGATTGTAATGCCCTAAATTTCTTATTGTTTTAAAAAGCTTTTAATTCCAAATTCTTGCATTTCATGGCATGTTCATCTAGAAGCCATTAATATGAGGAAGTAGAATAATCTGAATATACTTAAGCAAACCACTGCATCTGTCTGGAATTAGGTCAAAAGAGTTCAATCACATGAAATGATAGAATTAAACCCTAAAACTTGAAGTAAACCAAATATCAGAGAAACTTTTAAAGGCACTGAGAGATTTATGTAAACCAAATTATTAAGTGCCTCACTAATTTAGGTATAATTACTAAAAAGAGCAATCTTAATTTAACCTTAAAAATTATTATATCATGAAAAGAGAAAAGCTCCATTGAAATAAAAATAAAGGCGTTGAATAGTAAAAAGATCTTTGTAATGAAAAACTTAGTAAATAATATTATTACAAAAGAACCCCCGTACTAAAAGAAATATTTATAAAAGAACTCTTCTCAAAGAAGCCCTCAAAAATAATTAAAATTGTGGAATTAATAATACTATACTTGGAATGTTACCAAGATACCTTTAAAAATATAATCAATCAACAGTAAACTGTTTAGAGTACACTCTCTTCAGAAAATTTCCATTTTCCCATTTCAACCCTTAAGTTTTCATAAATTAAAAATAAGTCCTTGCATGAGATCTTAACCTTATTAGGGAAAAATTACCTTTTAAAGCCTGTTAAAATTACTAAAGCTACAGTAAACTCCCTAAAATAACCCCACCTACTTACCAGCCAGGTTTCATAATCTTTACACCTCGAATGCCAGCTCATGCTAGACATTTAAAACAAAGAAAATCCAGAAATCAGCAGAAACCTGTAGAAGAAATCCTAGCAACCTTCAGACTGAAGTAAAGGACATATTTTAAACACTTTGACGTGATCAGAACTTCGAAATTCCATCTACTGTAGCCTGTAGACATACTATGCCAGTGGCTGACATTGTCTAGACACGCCAGAGCGCGCTCCAGGCACTGTCACCGCGTTCCAGAGCCTCGCCGTCGCCAACATCGAGCTACGGTGAACACAGGTGAACCCTCCCTTGCCTATTAGCCTTCTTTTGTGGTGCTGATATTTACCCGTGAGTCACCGTGGTCGAATCGCCGCCGGCCGCCGTTCCCGCCATTAGCCAGCATTCAAATAAAATTAGGGCTTTGCCGTCCGGTCGCCGGAGACGTGCGCTGGAGGATCCAGCCGCGTCAAAATGATCGCCTCAACCCTAATCGTGCATCTGCTAAGTCTCAGAGGCTACGGTTTAGTGTAGGCTGAGTTCTCCGTTCGAGCGCTGCACGAGTTGCCGGCGATGCCAAATCCAAAATTCGCCGTGTTGAGCTCGCCGCCGGCCAATCCCATTCAGTTTCACCATCCCCAGTAATCCTTAGACATAGCTGTAGAGTTGGATTAGCGAATTAGAACCTCTATTGTGCTGTCCCCGACGACCCCTGTTGTTTTACTTCTTCGGCAAACCGGAGCTCGCCGCCGTTCATCGCCATACACCCTCCAGCTAAACCCAGTTCATCAAACAATACCAAATAGTATTAGACAGCTCCAGAAACATTAAGTTTCGTAAACACGGCACCAAATCGTGATTTGCGCATTTTATATCTTTTCGGCCGTGTCGCCGGCGTGCCGCCCGGTCGCCGCCGGTCATTTTCGGAGCCGGAACCTTGTCTTTCATCTGTGCCTCAATCCCCTGAGCATATTTCCCTTCTTCCTCGACCATCAGTTCTGTATAAAATTTCTAAATATTGCTTTGTCAAGTTTGTGTCCAGTACTGTTACTTTGCCGTGTCGCCACCGCACTTTGTCGCCGTCGTTCGTCGCCGTCCGACCACCTTAGTCTCCAAAATCACCGCCAACAGGTTCCTGTCACCCACGCCTAGCTTCCTGACATAGTTGGCGAGGAGATTGAACTCTAAATCGATTAAACCCCCAAGAACCCTAGGTTTTGACAAGGCCCTGACAATCTGTTCACTGTGTCCAGGGATGTCTTTGCAAAATCTTAGACTTTATGGACTTTTCTGTGAAATCCACTTTGCCAAATAGATACCTTACTACCTGATGCACCATATGATTGAATCAGAACACTCCTTGACCACTGGAAATTTCCTAAACTAGGCCAATGCCATTCTTAGACATTATTACTCTATGTCAACCAGTGGCACTAGGCCAATTTGACCACTTCTGGTCATACAAGTTGAAGACCACTTTGTCAACCAAATTCACAGAGCCATGTTATACATTTTGTTCAACTGTCACATTACGAGAAAACTCCATCTCGACCAAATTCCAGCTATGCCCTATGTTGCCCTCATTAACCAGTCTATGTCGTTTGCGACCTTAAGAACCTCATATTGAAAATCTGGTCGTGTCACTTCTCATGCTTTAATATTTATAGCTTTCCTGTAAAATTTGACCCTAATCTGAGACCATTTGAACTATGTTGCTATAGCAAATCTATGCATTTTAACTAATCTGAAACCCTAATTAATGCAAAACCTAGTGCAATTGCATGCAAACTTACATTTCTGCATTTCGTAATTATGTTCTTATATTTGAGTGTATTTTAGTATAGTAATACAAGGGTTTTGTACCTTTTGTGGGTTATTGCTACGGTGTATGTTCAGAAGACGAAGTCTCTGAAATCCAAGAGCAAGAGGTTGACCCAATCATCACAGAACTGACGACTTCAAACTCAGGCAAGCCTCAGATCCTTGATCATATTGTGGACCCATATTTCTAAACTAATTACTTTAATGATGGATATATGTATAAGTAGTATTATTCATTAAGAGAAAGTATTTTTAATAATCTTGTGTAGTTATTGACCTAACTTGAGTAGCCATCCTTGATTGCTTAAACGAAGCATTTCTTGAAACCCTAGAATACAATTATGTGATAGTCATTGATATATAAGTACAGAATCATAGTAAGAAATGGCTCGTTAGAGCATAATGGAATGGTTCTTTAAAAGCTTAGTCGCATGTGAAAGGCTATCAGTGGAATGTTGGAGAGGAGTCAATTGTGACTTGACTCATGGGAAGATGGGTTAATAGTCTACATGCTGATAAGGACATAACAAATTGTGCTAAACAGCCATGGGCATGTTTACGTGCCAACCACATGATCAAGAAATTGAACTCGGTCAGTAAACTACTGAGTATCGATTTTATCCCTGTATGGTGGTCGTTCTCATTCAGGCTCCAAACTGAGATGTTTGGGGTGGATCTTTCTAAGTTTAGTTATCTAAACTTAAGGCCTGAATGGGTGAGGGAGAGATGTGAGGGGAGAGTTCGTGCGGTTACTCTGACCCTGAGTAACTCGTGAATATTGGTGTGAAGTACTTCTCGCTGAGGTACCTTACAACGACAAGAACGACCAGTGTGGTCGAATTGTCGGACAGGGATATTATTAATACAATGTATTTGAGAGCCTTGTTTCCTCAATCTAGTCGCATGCAATAATGTGCGTGTAATTGGCCTGACTGGGAAGATTGATGGACTCATGTGGGTAAAGCGGTGCCCCTCTGCAGAGTGTCAAAAAGTATTCGAGTACTCCGTACCCCCGGATAGGGGTATACCATGGGTAGAAATTGTGTAGCACAATAGTTTTGGGATATTGAGTTAAAATAAAAAGGGGCAAACGAGGATGTGTTGCCCGGATTCCACTCTTGAGCCAATAAAAATGCTTTGTATAGTTAACTCCTTAAATACTTATTCTTCTACTTTATTTTAGCAATGTAATTGTGAAACTTAATATTCTATGCTGCATCAACCATTTATTTGCTCAAACTCTGTCATGGTAAGAATAAACTCTTATGCTGAGACTTGCTGAGTACTCTTGTACTCACTCTTGCCGTTCCACTCAGTGGACCCTCCAATTGAGGATGAAAATCCTAATCCAGAAGAAGAGCCGGAGTTTCCGGAAGACTTTGATTTCGACCTCTGGGTCTAAGGTCGCGAATCTCAGACAAGCTCGACTGTGGAGCCTGCTACCCTTTCACAAAAAAAAAATAATAGTCCCGAAAACTTTATATTGGCCCGGTCGGCCTTTATTGTAAATTATGGCTTGATGCCTCTGTCACAATATTACTCTTTCTATATGTATAATTAAGTTTTGCTGTTAGTTGAGTTGTGAATGTGATGCAAACGCTGTAAGCAACCCATCCTGGGCGGTTGCCACGGACCTAGTATCGGGGTCCTGACAGTGATCACATTGAGGTTGTCAGGCTGCAAGACCACAACACAATGGTAGGTGGAAATAACAATAACAAGCAGGAAATGGAGTGTCTGTGTGTATCTAGCGGTGTACCCGGGATGCGTGATGTTGATCGTATGTTTGATGCACGCTCGGAGTAGGCACTTTTGCTGGCGCTGGAGCTGGTGGGGAAATGTGAGCACTGGTGTGAGGGATGTACCATCGGAGGTAGTCGCCGTCTGTAATCGAATCGTATGGCCTCTCCTCATGCACTACATCTATCCCTGTTGCCTGCTCTGAGCGATGAGTGTAAGGAGCCTATCGGTTCTCCCAACTGGCAGCCTTCTTGCCCTTATCGGTCTGCCTGTAGGAAAAACAAAAGTGTTCAGTATTTTCATGGAGGCGAAGCACTATGCGTGGAGATAATCGTGAGCTTACTCGTGCTGGTCGTGCGACAACCTATGTACAACGTCTAGAGGGGGGATCGGCTGGAATAGGCCAAACTGGTGCATCATCCTCCATGGAGCGTACACCTCCAATATATGGTTGAAGACAAGAATACATCGGATGAGCCATAAGTCCCGGTCCTCCGTACATACCGACGAGATCCTGCCTGCAATTGTGCTCTTGATGTAGGTGGCCGTCTAGGCCCTCCATACAACACGCGACGGATGGAGTAGCTCCAGCTCGTCGCTGTATGCACTGTAGCATGCGTGCACTAGGACGGTGGCCCATTGCAGCTCGTGTTGCATCCAACAATCCCCCATGGTCGGGCGATCGATCTCATCCTCCGCATCCCTGGGCGGGTACTGATGAGGACATCACTAGCTTAGATATGAACAAGGCTCCATCTACCCCTTCCACTACTTCCACTACTTCCTCGCCGCCACGAGAAGATCAAGGAGAACGGCAAGTTGGTATGAATGCATGTGCTGAGCCATTCACTACGCCCACACGGAGGATCAGTGAGCTACATCAAAGGTGGAGCAACCCACGACGCATCAAGCCTAGCCCAAGATCAAGCCCAACTCGTCTGCGAGTCCAACTCGACCATCCAACAGTAGTCCAACTTCAAACAGATTCCCAGGCCACGTACGGAGTCCGTTTGGGGTGAATGAGCACTTTACAGAGAAGCCCATGACGCCACCTTTCCAATGGATCTAGCCCCACTGCCAAATTCTGTCTGGATCGCCCGCAATCGATGAAACAATTCACGGACAGATTCTGTCGGGTGCTGTGCCACCTCTAAAGGTAGATCCATTGGAAAGGTGGCGTCGTGGGCTTCTCTGTAAAGTGCTCATTCACCCCAAACGGACTCCGTACGTGGCCTGGGCATCCGTTTGAAGTTGGACTGCTGCTGGATGGTCGAGTTGGACTCGTGGACGAGTTGGGCTTGATCTTGGGCTGGGCTTGATGCGTCATGGGTTGCTCCACCTTTGATGTAGCTCGCTGATCCTCTGGTGTGGGCGTAGTGAATGGCTCAGCACATGGATTCATGCCGACTCGCCGTTCTCCTTGATCTTCTCGTGGCGGCGAGGAAGTAGTGGAAGTAGTGGAAGGAGTGGATGGAGCCTTGTTCATATCCGAGCTAGTGATGTCCTCATCAGGTACCCCTTCGACAGAGCCACCGGCACGTCGATACCGAGTGATCGTCCAACAAGTAGGTGCTTGTACGACCATAGTAGAAGAAGGACACCCGGCCATATTCGCCTACCAGGCATGCCAAATGCAGGCGTCGCATAACCCTCGATATGTCGCACAGAGAACCGCCAACCCCCAGTTGATGCATGGGATCTGCTCGATCGGCGTGTCAGTGAGCATCCGCGCTAGTGGAACAAGCCAATGATCCACCGTGTCACCATGCGTACCTGCAAACAAGCACAGAGATAAGATTTAAATGCAGTAAGTAAAAGATTTGTAGCTATACCATGTTTAAGCATACAAGTGAACATGAAGCCGCCAAAGAGGTGTAGTAGGTACGCCTCGAAGTGTCGGCTGACTGTCCATTCATCAACATCCGCTAGGCACTGAAGTGAGCGAGCCAAGCCGCAGGACCTCCGACATCATGGTGGAAGGGCTCTTGCCCTAGAGGCAGTAGATGAAACCTCTTTGTGAACGTGGCATCCCATCCTACAGCAGTGGGTGGTGGTACCTAGGCCTGTCCACGAATCGGGAGACCGAACAACATCGCCACATCCTCTAGGGTAATGGCCATCTCCCCCCACCGGAAGTGAAATGTGTGTGTCTCGAGCCTCCATCTGTCCGCTAGAGCAGAGAGTAGTGATCGGTTACGCCTGAAAGACTCCGCTCTGGTGATTGTCCTAGCGAAAGGAAGCAATCCGCTTGCCTTTAGTCGGAAGGGCTGCAGCTCCTCTTCAGCCCTTAGTGCTCAAGATCGATGTCGATCGTCGTAGTAAAGGTTGAGTAACTCAGGAAGCTGTCGATGAACGTGAACCATGTCTGCAAGTAGGAACATTAAGTTAGTACTTCATGTAGAATGAATTGCAAATCAAATACTAGGGAAGATTGAGTAAGTGTTGCACAACATTATTGAATCAAGTTCCATGACGTCCAGATGCACCAGGACATGTCCTCCTTGTGTGGTCAGGCTGTCAAAAAATGGCACACTTACACAGTTCGTCGCGTTCTGCGTTATCCATGTCATTGCCAATTTGATGTGTCCGCCATCGTCCAGGGCCTTTCCGCTCCAAGTGTGGTGGTAGAACATATCAGATCTCGTCTGCCCTGCACGACAATTGTTAGTAATGGTGTTGAGTCCCCCAAATATCAAATTCTATAGTCCATGTTTTAGCAAGGTACTATGAGCCACAATAAATTGATAGGTACATATCGCTCGACTTGTTGTCATGCACACACGCTGCCATCGCATGCGAGCATGGTTTATGAAACAAAGTTGGCTTGTTACAAGTGCACTTGACGCCATCTTCAAAAATCACACCTTGCTTCTTGATCTGTCGCATATATCCACCCCCCACATTCTTACTACTCAAATAAATGGCCCATGTTTGCCTTATGTTGTTAGGAATACACTTGGCTGAATGCTTATGAGCAGTTGCGGCTTTCATTTCTAAGTATCTCTATACTTCGTGACGAAATTTTGGTGGTGTTGTGCAAAGTAGTGCTCTTGCAGTTGTATCCCTCTTGTGGAAGTATTTAGCAGTGCGATGCCAGGTAAATTCCACATTTCCAGTGAGCGGAAGACCTCGCACCCCCCTCAACACAAAGTTGTACACTTCCACCATATTAGTTGTCATTATGCTGTACTTGGCACCTCCTTCATCGCACATTAGCGACCACTTCTCAGGTGCTTTGTCACTGATCCATTCGCTAAATTTCTTAGTTCTTGATCTCTAACTCCATCGTCTCGGTACATTTGAACTTCCCATGACATTTTCTTCATCGTCCACCTGTTGCAACTATTTGCCTCTGATCTTTGAGCTTTACCTAGATCTGAGGTCTCTTTTTCTAGCTCGTCCCAAATTTGTTCAAACTTATGGCCCTAGTTCTGATCACACAACTTCTTAAACTTCATCAGACATCCGCTTTTGAAATGAGTGCAAAAGTTTGCCACAATATGTCGTTTACACCACCGGCTGATCAAGTCATTCCATATGTACTAGGGGTCCTTAGTGGGCAACATGAACTCAATGGCACCCAACAGACCCTTATGTCTATCATGGACTACACACACATTCCATCTATCCTTTACTACAATTTTCTTCAGATTTGCAAGAAACCATAACCAGCTGTCTGTGCTCTCACCTTCTACTTATTGGAGAACGGGTTGCTAATCTAGCGATAATTTTAAAATTATCTACTCGAAATCCCAAGAACCATGCAAGCAAAAGATCATAGATCAAAAGTTTACCACTAGACGCGTGGATGTGACAACGCAGCAGCATAAGAAGAGTCAATGTTGCAACCGGATCGTGACCAGCAGTGCAACAATAGTAGCTGCACCTCAACGGAAGTCCACACGTCTGGGGAAGGAGTACCGTGTGTTCGTGTGCTAGCATCAGTGCACGCGGCTAGGGTTTTACGAGATCTATCTTGTGAATGGTGGTGGTGACCAAAATCGATCAGATATGTTTTGCATGCCCACCTCACCTCCTTTTATAGGGCTTTGTAGATAAGTCCTACTCCAATGCAAACCTTTACTCCCAATAGTAAACTCATTACCAATAGGGACCCGTTTCAGATCCCATCCGAACTAATAGTCCAACCCGTTAAGTGTGTGACCCTGTAGGTTCGTCTATATTTGGCCGCGACCGGAAACAACTTCCCAAATCACAAGTCATAAGTGGTCCCTAGTATGACATTATGACTACCCGCATATACACGAAGATCATATCTGACGAACCTATATAACTTATCATGGATTATCTCTTTGCCTCACGATACTAGATCAAATTCAAGGTGAGAAACGTGTCATCTTTGAATAGCTCGGTCCTTTCTCGATCTTGTAATGGACTCCCTTTCCATAGTTGACTCTCAACTATATTTGACAACCATGCACTTTCTTAGTTCAATTACATTGAGGGGCCCAGAGATATCTCTCTCAAGATATGAGAGGGGCAAATTCTATCTCGACTACTCACTTTCAACCACATGGTTCATAACATATCTGTATGTCACATTTATGACTACTCAATTAAGAACAACGGTTGATGACACCAAGGTATGCTACTGCGCATGTATGAAACCGTGATGATCTCAAGTCTAAAGATAAACCAAAATAACTATTAGAAACAAACTGATAGCACATATAATCTCAACAGTGTCTCAAAGTTGGGTCAATCTGACCAACATGTTCTCCAACATGTGTCCACGACATTGACTTGATATCTCATACCCATAGTCTGTGAAATTTGACTATCAATCAATGCTCATGCTGACTTATATTGTATTATTATTCCATGTAATGCCGAAAGTCAGGGATGTTTGGAATAAGTATCACTAATTATGTTGTAAATAAATTTAGAATAAGTTCCACGAACAAGTCACATACTTGTTGATCAATAAAAGTGATACTTTATTCAAGGAATGCAATAACATTTTATTCGCAACAATTTATAAACATATCAAGATACAACCATCTCTATGATTGCCTCTAGGGGATATCTCTATCACTACTAAGGCATACGCCATGGGAAGTAGCTGATTGTTTGCATCTGCAACAACAGTTGTCATCAAAGTTCTCTTATACTTTCCAGTTAAAAATGTGCCATCTACGCAAAGTACTGGTCGCATGTACTTGAATGCAGAGATTACTTGTCCAAACGACCAGAATATGCGCTCCATGTATTCAACTCCAGGCACTATGTCACCGTTTGTGTGCACAACTGGACTATGAACCATGTCCATCACAGTGCCAGGGTTGGTGTCAACGATTTGCTGGATCAACCTGGGCACATAGTTATATGAATCGTAGAAATATCCAAATAGCATCTCAACACCAAGTTGTTTGGCTCTCCATGCCTTTCTGTACTGAATGTTGTACCCAAATGTGTCATTGATTTGACCAACAATTTCTTTCAATGGCATGTCCAGATTTGCATGAAGGTTCGACAAAATTACACGTGCCATAAATGCGGATGACATATTTTTGTGGCATTTGGAGACTTCTGTAATCGAACAGTCATGTTCGGTGAATCTAGAAACAACGAAATGCTCACTGTCCTTGTACCGGGCAACACGAACATAAAATCTACATTCCTCCACCGAGCACTTCACTGCATAGTGAAAGATTGACGTAGTGACATGGCCCACATCACTACACCTTGCTTGGCCTCCTCCTTGCTTCGAAAACATTGCCCTAATGTTAATCTGTGCTCATTTGATTCCCAGTCTGAATCGCTATCATCGTGGATTCGCGCAGAATCAAACCCACTTTGATCTAGCCATTGTTGGGGAGGTCCCATACCACGGTAATCTTCTTCTTCACTAGAGGAATCCACATAGTGTGCATCCACCTCAGAACCTTCACTGTCCAACAATGGCAGACCCTCGTCTTCACCTTCATCGATGTAAGCCTCATCCCCAGGCCAGAAATGACCACCCATGAATTCTGTATTTGGGACATCCAAAGAATCCTGTGACATGGTTGCATTAATGTTCATATATTGCCCTCCTTCCCATGCCTGGACTGACTGTTCTGCTACTTCAGAATTTACATTCGTACGTGGCAAATTATCTTTTACTGTCACATACAGTATACACTCACCCGGGGCATGATTAGGGCTTCTCACACTCCTAACATAAGAGCTCCAAGACCTGTTACCTTTGAGTTTACACAATTTCCAACAATTTATTTCACCAGCAGGCATCAATACCTCTATGACAATATTGTTTAAAGTTGGATCCATATTTAGGATGATCATGATTCGGGTATTAAACTCCTCAAAATTAATAGTACTAAGATTATCTAATTCCATTTCTATATGGTGACATACACTTAGATCATACTCGTATGATCCGTTTCTAATAACTTGTTTCTCATAGAAAACATAAAATGTTCTTGTTTCTGACATTGTCTACAATGAAAAAGTTTAATATTACAAATCATTAGTTATCGTATCTCCAATATAATTTACACATCAACAACTATGGTGAGGCCTAAGACCTATGTGACAGATTTATTTTGTTGTCACCAGTTTTATTTTTTAACATCTCATCTAATCTAACATCACCAAATCGTCGTATTGCACCAAATCTAAAAATCCTACATTCTCATCTCACTTATAAATAATCTAATTATTTACTAGTCTTAATAAATACACAGCTCATACATAAATAAAATTTAAACCTACGTATTATTATACAACATATCTAAATTATATACACATCATATTCACAAATGCACAACAGATTTAAATTATGTACACATCAGATCTACGTTTTCTACAACAGATCTGGATTATCCATAAATTTTCTGCATATTTCCTACAACAGATTTATATTTCCTAAATTATCGATTCACAAATTTATAATCTAATTATGTCTTTAATTATACAACACATCTACAGATCAAATCCATACTTATACAGTAGATACACAGGGCACTTATATATCATATCTATGTCTTCTAAATCACATCTAAATTATTTTCATATTTTCTATGCATTTCTATAATAGATCTGCATTTTAAACGTAAATAAAATATGTATAATTAAATTTGCACTAATTATCTCTAGAGGTTTAAAAATTTTATACCTTTTTTGAATATGAAGACTTTTCTTTTCTTCTTCCTCTTCTCTTCCTCCTTTTCTTCTCTTCCTCTTCCTCTTCCTCCTTTTCTCCTTGTTTCTCTCTATGTTTTTGTTTTTGCTCGATGGTCGAATCCTTCAGTCGCCAGGGTCAGATTCGTATGACCATAGTAGAACAAGCAGAGGACACCCGGCCATATTCGCCTGCTGGGCACGCTGAATGCAGGTGTCGCATAACCCTCGGTATGTCACACAAAGAACTGCCGACCCCTAGCTGATGCGTGGGATCTGCTCGATTGGCGTGTCAGTGAGCATCCACGCCAATGGAACAAGCCAACGATCCACTGTGTGACCGTGCGTACCTGCAAACAAGCACAAAGATAAAAATTAAATGTAGTAAGTGAAACATCTTTAACTATACCATGTCTAAGCATACCAGTGAACATGAAGCCACCAAACAGGTGTAGTAGGTACGCCTCGAAGTGTCAGCTAGCTGTCCACTCATCAGCATTCGTTGGGCACGTCCTGAAGTGAGTGAGCCAAGCCGCAAGAACTCTGACATCATGGTGGAAGGGCTCCTATCCCAGAGGCAGTGGGTGAAACTTTTGTGTGAACATGACATCCCATCCGGTAGGAGTGGATGGTGGTACCAGGCCTGTCCGCAAATCGGCATACCGAATAGCATCGCCACATCCTCGAGGGTAATGGTCATCTCCCCCCACCGGAAGTGAAATGTGTGTGTCTCAGGCCTCCATCTGTCCGTCAGAGCAAAGAATAGTGATCGATCATGCCTGAAAGACTCTGCTCTGGTGATCAGCCTGGTGAAAGGAAGCAGTGCCACCACCCTCAGTCGTGCGATGTATCTCCCTTCGAGAGGCCAAGCCATGCCGGGCTATCGCAGGCGGAAGGGCTGAAGCTCCTCTCCAGACCTCAGGGCTCGAGATCGATGACAATCGTGGTAGTACTGGTCGAGTAACTCAGGAAGCTGTCCACAATCCTGAGCCATGTCTGCAAGCAGGAACATTATGTTAGTACATCATATAAAATGAATTGCAAATCAAATACGTCAGAGGAATGAATACGTATTGCACAACATTATTGATCACGTTCGGTGCGGTCCGGATGCATTAGGACATGTTCTCCTCGTGTGGCCAGGCTATCGACAAACAACACACTTTCGCAGGTTATCACGTTCTCTATTATCCATGTCGTTGCCAATTCGAAGTGTCCGCAGTTGCCCAGGGCCTTTCTGCTCCAAGTGTGGTGGTACAACATATCGGATCTCGCCCGCTCTGCACTATAGCTCTCTGTAGTGCTGCTGAGTCCCCCAAATCTCAAAGTCTACAGTCCATGTTTTAGCAAAGAACCGTGAGCCATAGTAAAGTGATAGGAGCTGTTCAAATCAAAGTTTTTAATAACTCTGAAATCTCAATATGCCTTGCCTCACCCGAGAGTTACGTCTCGCTCGACTTGTTTTCTAGCTCGTCCCAAATTCGTTGGAACTTATAGCCCTGATTCTGATCACACAACTAATTAAACTTCTTCATCAGGTGTGCGCTTTTGTAATGTGTGAAAAAGTTTGCCGCAAGATGTCGTTTACACCACCGGCTGATCAAGTCATTCCATATATACTGCGGGTCCTCAGTGCACAACATAAACTCAATGGAATTCAACAGGCCCTCGTGTCTATCATAGATTACGCATACATTTCATCTATCCTTCACAACAATTTGTTTCAGATTTGCAAGAAACCATACCCAACTATCCATGCTCTCGCCTTCTACTAAGGCGCATGCCATGGGAAATAGTTGATTGTTTGTATCTACAGCAACAACTGTCATTAGAGTTCCCTTGTACTTTCCAGTTAGAAATGTGCCATCCACGCAAAGTACTGGCCGCATGTACTTGAATACAGAGATTATCTGCTTGAACGACCAGAATATACACTTCATGTACTCAACTCCAGGCACTATATCACCGTTTGTGCCCACAACTAGCCTATGAACCATGTCTATCACAGTGCCAGGGTTGGTGTCAACAATTTGTTGTATCAGTCTGAGCACGTAGTTATATGAATCATTAAAGATCCAAATAGCATCTCAAGATCAAGTTGTTTGGCTCTCCATGCCTTTCCGTACTGAATGCTGTATCCAAATGTGTTGTCGATCTGAGCGACAATTTCTTTCGGTGCCATGTCCAAATTTGCATGAGGGTTCACTAAAATCACATGTGCCACGAATGCGGATGACATGTTCCTGTAGCTCCGTGAGACTTCTGTAACCGAACAGTCATGTTCGGTGATTCTGAAAACAACGAAGTGGTCACTGTCCTTGTACTGGGCAACACGAACATAAAATCTGCATCCCTCCATTGTGCACATCACTGCATACAAACTCGGATTTGTTCTGTCGACCTTGAAAGAGCAACGTAGTGTCATGAAGCACATCGCCACGCCTTGCTTGGCCTCCTCCTTGTTTCGGAAATGTTGCACTAATATTAATCTTTGCTCATTCGATGCTCACTCCAGACTACGATCATCGTGGATTCGCGCATGATCAAAACCACTTGGATCTAACCATTGTTGGGGAAGTCCCATCCCACGGTCATTTTCTTCTTCATTAGAGGAATCCGCATAGTCTATGTCCACCTCCGAACCTTCGCTGCCTGAGTATTGCATACCCTCATCTTCACCTTTATCGGCGTAAGCCTCGTCCCCAGGCTAGAAATGCCCACCCATGAATTCTGCGTTTAGGAAACCCGCAGAATCTTGTGCCATGGTTGGATCAATGTTCGTATGTTGCCCTCCAATTAATGGCTTGGGTACCTGTTCCGCCTATTCAATGTTTACATTGGTGTGCGACACATTGTCTACCATCGTCACATACAGTATATAGTCATCTGGGCCATGATTGGGATTTATCACTCTCCTAACCAGAGAACCTCAAAGACTTGTCACCTCTAAGTTTACACAATTTCCAATAACCTGTTGCACCAACAGGCACCAATGCTTCTATGACAATTTCATGTAAAGATGGGTCGATATTTAGGATGTCCACGACTTGGGTCTTAAGGTCTTCAAAATTAACAGCACTAAGATCATTCAATTCTATGTCTGTATGGTGACAACCACTTAGGTCATCCCCATGTGGTTCATTTCTAATTACTTGTTCCTGTGAAAAACATACACTATTCTTGTTTCTGATATTATCTACAATAACAAGTGCAGTATTACAAATCATATGCTATCATATCTTTAATATATTTTGCACATTACTCTATGGTGAGCCCTAAGACCTGTGTGATGAATTTATTTTGTTGTCGCCAGCTTTATTTTTTAACATCTAATCTATAATTCGTACATTCTCATCTCACATATAAATAATCTAATTATTTACTAATCTTATTTAATACACAGCTCATCCATAAAAAAATAAACTTACATAATATCATACAACATATCTAAATTATATATACATCATATTTATAAATGCACAACATTACATAACAGATCTAAATTAAATTACGTACACATCAGATTTGAATTTCACACAACAAATCGGATTATCCACAAATTTTCTGCACATGTTATACAGTAGATGCATATTTTCTAAATTATCGATTCATTAGTTATTAATCTAATTCATTCTCTAATTATATAGCACATTTATATAACAGATCTATACTTACATAGCACATGTACCTCAGATTTACATATTCTACAACAGATCTAAATTATTAACACATTATCCACACATTTCTAAAACAGATCTGCATTTTAAACTTAATTTTACACTAATTGTCACTAAATGTTTTTTAAAAAATACTTTTTCCTCTTCCTCTTCCTTCTCTTCCTCTTCCTCTTCCTCCTTTTCTCCTTCTCTTTTCCTCTCCTCTTCCTCCTTTTCTCCTTTTCTCCTTTTCTCCTTCTCTCCTTCTCTTTTCCTCTCTTCCTCTCGCTCTTTTCTTTTTCCTTTTGGTCTGCTGTCCTCCAGTCGTCGGGTTTGGGGTTATATAGCAGCTTCAGTCCCAGCCCGTCTGACGACACGTGCTGCTCTCCTCAATCGCCAGACGGGCTGGTGACTGAAGTCTCTCGTCGCCAGCCCGTCTGGTGACTGTGGACCTTTTCGGGTAATTCGCCAGCGAGCCTGACGATTGGCGTCAGATCTGCGATTTCCTTCCGTTGTGCGTTATCTTTGACTTTGATTTTTAAATATAGGTTATCCGTACGAAAAACTCGTACAGTCTACTTCCTCTATCCATAAAAATATGTCATTTTTCATTTCTTATGATCTTTAATGAACAACTTAAATTATTATTTCCTACTATATTATTTATTAAAAATTATAAAAACATAATATCACGAAAATATTTGACAACAAAATTTATCCATATTATTTTTATGTGGCTAATCTAGATGTTTATAAACATATTGATGATAATGTTTTGTTTATAGAGGAGTAATTTGTTCTTTCAAGAAACAAAAACAGATTTGCTATAATTACAATTAAATTTCACAAACATGTAAGTTGTCTAATTAAAATTTGATATTTCTGATCAACCTTACTAAATACTTCTATTTTGGATATTTTTTAACCTAATTCATCTAATTCAATCACAATCTAAATCTATCGTAGCTACGGCTGCCTTGCTGTTGTTGTAGTGGTCACTGCAACGGGTCTCGTCCTAAACGAACAGTAGGTGCCAAGGTGTAGCTGGCAAGAGTAGGCCTGGGCTAAGCTATGGTTAGCCCTACTAGGACTGGCAAGCAAGGAATGGCTTAAGATCGCCACCTTTTTGTTGTCATCCATCTTCCATTACATGTATGGTGCTCCTAGCAAAAAAAAAATCTGTGTTTGTGCATGTCCATTGGCCATCACTACCAGGAAAGCAACATACATGTGTTTGCGTGCGCACGCGTGTTTGTGTGTGTGTGTGTGCATGCGTGCGCATCTCTCTCGTGCGTGCGTGTGTTTGTGTGTGAGAGAGAGATGAACTTAGGGCCTGTTTGGATAGTCCCGGATTGGGCCGGATCCGGCCCAATCAGGCGGCAAAAAAATCCTACCCGGAATTAAATTCGGCCCAGTTAAAAATCGCGTTTGGGTCGGGCTGGGAACGGAAAAATTCTGGCCCAAACCCACTGGATCGGCCGGGAAAAAAATAATGGCCTGTCGAGGCAATTTTTTTTCCCACTCTCTCTCTCGCGGCTGCTCCCTCTAACGACAGTGCCTCCCCACGATCTCTCACGACAGCGCCTCCCCACGATCTCTCTCGCCGCCGCCTACTCCTCCCCTCGCAGCGCCTCGACTCCGTCGCCTACCCCTCCCCGCACGACGCCGTCAACCCCTCTCCGGTGAGATCATCCCCTCCCTATCTAGGGTTTCGCAGATCTAGGGTTTCTCAGATCTAGGCAATTTTTTGATTTGTATGCACTGAACGTGCAGATCTAGCCGACACCGGGGAGGAGGACCGCCTGAGAGTAGCGTCGCACCAGTGCCGCCTGAGATCTGTGAAGGGGTGTTTTCTCTCTCAAATCGGAGCAGATCAGAGCAAGAACACAAGCGCTTGGAAATCTTTCATCCAGGGACATATCAATCTTCAATTCTTCTCCCCATCTCTTCTTTTCAACAGATCTATTTGCTTGTGTCCAAGTGTTCATCTGTTATTTTCAGCACATTATAAGAACCAGCAAAGTTGCTGTTGGGATGTTTGATTAGTAGTAATGTACTATGTCATAGTTAAGTCTTTTGCTTCACATGCAGTACTTAAATTGGAACACTTGGTTCTATTTGAACTGAAAGCTAATCTATATGAAACATATGAACAACAACCTTGAATTACTAGTATGTAGGTTTTGGTTCTTTGCTGCTATTGTTTTGCTGCCTCTCTGTTGCTATTGTTTATTGCAAGTTAGAGGATGATTATTTTTTTACTGGGTTTGGTTTATAGATGCAATAGTACTTGTTAACTGGTCAATTTCTTCACTCTGATGATTCTATTCTTCAATTAGATCATCTTTGCATGTTATTTTGCACTGTCACTAGTAGCAATAGAACTTGATTTAAGTTAGAGTTGAACTTTGCCACAATAATCCTGATTTCAAAAGGGAATGATGTGATCATCCAAAAAATTTTATACCAGATCCTGATCACCATCCAAAAGGGAATGATGTGATCACCATCCTGATTTCAAAAGGGAAATGAATTGTAGCTATAAAATAATCACCAAGTTTTTGGCCAGTAGAACAGCTAAGTTCATGGATAAGCTGATCCAAGTATGCGAGATTGCATAGGGAAAGATTGGTCTGTGGTAAGATACAAGATTGGTCATGCGATTACTTAGCTATTAATACTGTCATTGTTATACCAGATCAAAATGTCAGTAGAACAGCAAAGTTCATGTTTCTATAATGTTTCTATGCCTTCTATGATTTTTTTTTTTCATTTTGTTGTTCTCTGATACAAATATCAGATAGTTGTATATGATATATAGATAATAGATATGTTTATGTTTATGTATATATATACAAGTATCTGGTTTCTCTGCCAGTATCAGATTAGTTCTTCTCTTTCTCATTTGGCTACCAATCTAGGGACTTTAATCTGCATCTAGGTGTTCTTCTCTGATGCTTCTCAGCAATTATTTGGCTCGCCTCAATGCTCGCTGGGAGCAATTGATGCAAAATATTTTTAAAAATATGCACCATCTCTTTTCTCTAATCCTATAGTCATAGTCATCTGTAAGTGTGCTCATAATAACCTTACTTCAAACTTACTTCAAACTTTCCACTTGTTTATAAGATTATTCTTTGCTAAGAGCAACTAATTTTTGGGTTAATTAGTGTTGTATTTGTATTGAGTAGTGTAGATGGGTTCCAGAAGAGAACGACTTATGAGATTGTTGAGGATGGAGGAAGATGAGGATGATGAGATGTTTCTTGTTGTCTTGCCCTATTTACACTCACGTCTTAATAGGGAAAAAAGACCAATTCATACATCAATTTTGACCGGCGCCAAACGTGTTGAGGAAATTCTTGAAGGGCACGAAAGTCGGTGTCAGATAGAGTTTCGTATGGAGCCGGAGATATTTAGAGCTATTTCAAGTTTCCTTAGGAGAGCGAACTTGTTATACGATACCAGGGGCGTCACAGTTGAGGAACAACTTGGAATGTTTATGTATATGATCTCACATAATGCAAGTAATCGAGATCTACAAGAAGCATTCCAACATAGTGGGGAAACTATTCATAGACATATCAGGTCTTTTTTCATTGTCATTCCAAGTTTGACTTACAGATTTGTCAAACTTCCACATTCAAGTCAAACTCATTGGAAGATATCTTCAGACCCACGATTTTGGCACTATTTTCAGGTGAACAATACAAACTACACTCTTAGCTAGTCTAGCTGCCATCAACCGTTTCTTAGCTAACACAATGTGTTCCTTTGCAGAATTGTATTGGAGCAATTGATGGGACTCACGTACCCATCACTATCTCAGAAGATAGAGCTGCTCCATAGAGGAATAGAAAGGGCACTCTCTCGCAGAATGTTATGCTGGCCTGCGACTTTGATTTGAATTTTGTTTATATTTCTTTTGGTTGGGAAGGGTCAGCATCAGATGCTGGAGTCCTTCGGTCTTCTATTGACAATGGTTTTCATGTGCCAGTAGGTAAATTCTATCTGGTTGATGGTGGATACGCGAACACTCCAGCATTCATTGCCCCTTATCGTGGTGTTTGGTATCATCTCAATGATTTTGGACGCCGTACGTCTCGATCAAGAGAATATAAAGATTACAAAGAATTATTTAACCACCGTCATGCACTACTACGAAATCACATAGAAAGAGCGATCGGTGTTTTGAAGAAGCGCTTTCCAATTTTGAAAGTGGGCACATTTCACCCCATAGATTCCCAAGTCAAGATTCCAGCGGCAACTGCTGTGTTTCACAATATCATTAGGAAGCAAAAAGGCCAAGAAGAGTGGTTAGATCGCCAGCTTGATCTCATCTCGTCATCCCAGTTTGTTGATCTTCCCGAAGGAGACAACAACTATCATAATGATGTAGAGTCTTTGAATATTCAAGGAAATGATGGAAATATATTTAGGGATCAAATTGCACAGCAGATGTGCAGTGACTTTGTTCGTAGCAGAACAAGACTAACAAACCATGTTTGATGTATTTTTATTCTAGTATACAATTTGTTGCTTTCACTGTTTGGAATTGTTTACTACTTGTTCTTTACATTATACAATTTTAGTTGAATTTACTTGTTTATTAAAGATTACAAAGAATTATTACAACTGGCTGCTTGGTCAGTTTGAATACTTGTTTACTGAATGTACTGAATGTAAGCATTTTTTTTAAACTGTAATATCCCAGCATTTTAGTTTGTGATGATTGTGTATTTACACAACTTGTTTAGAAATAACACCTTACAAAATTGAATGTAAACAATTTTAGTGTTGTTACAGATAATTTCAGTGTTGTTACTGAATGTAGCCATTTTGAGAGAAAAATAAAGGTTAAACCTGAGAGAAAAATTTTAACACCTTACAAAACTGATGGCTGCAAGTTAGAAGTTTTCTAATTATCTTTTGATAGTACCCATTATAGAGGGGTAGATTTTTGTTCGGTGTAGATTTTTATTGATGTAGTTTCCTTCAAGTTTAGCACTTGCCAATTGCATCGAAGTCATGACAAAGGGGGAGAGTTCTAGAGCTTCTTGGAACCCTGGGTATGAAAGAGGGCTTGTTGATTTGCTCCATGAATACAATATCCCGAGATTTAAGGGACAAAATGGGTGGTCAACAGAAGCATGGAATAAAATTGTAAAGGAGTTCAATGAGAAGTTTCCGGAAGCTCAATTCTCAAAAATGCAGATTCAAGAACATGAGAGGGAGCTGAAGAGTAGTTATAAGGTACTAAAAGAGGCAAGAAAACAAAGTGGTGTTGGATGGGATAGCGTCCGTTGCATGATCTTAGCTGAACCACTCATTTGGAGTAACATTATTCAGGTAGCACTACTTGATTATAAGTCTCATTCGTACTTCTAAGTAAGATTACTAACATTGATTTTTCTGTCATTCAATAGTCACATCCTAAGGCAAAAAAGTTTCGTTCCAAAGCTTTCCCCTTGTTTGATTCGTTAGGAGCTCTATATGAGGGTAAGTCTTACTAATATCAATCATTAGTTGTATTTTTGTTTGTTTCACTAATATTAATTTAAGTTTGTCAAATAGGGAGCATAGCTGAGGGTAGTTGAATTTCACATCAATTGAGCACACCGAAATTTCATCTGATCAAGTCAACACTGACAATAATACTGCCTCAAAAGTCAATGTAAACACCCTCTTTGAATATCAAGATGCCGATGTGGAGTATGCTGCAAATCATTGTGACCTTGTATTTGCAACTTCTTCTGGAAACAAGACTGAAATTTCTTCTGGAAACAAAGAGAAAAGAGAGAAAAAACGGAAGCAAAGTGGTGACTGTAGTGTTTTGTTTGAGAACTACTTGGAGTTTAGGAAGGAACGAGTTAATGAGATAGTGAAGGACACAAATGAGGGTGAATTCTCAATCAAGAGGTGTATTCCTGTTTTGGATTCAATTGAGGAGATGTCGGATGAAGAAAAAGCAAAATCTTATCATCTCTTCAAAAATCCGCTGAATAGAGAGATTTTTCTCAGTGCACTACCATCTACTCGTCTCATTTGGTTGAGATTACCCCACAAGAATAATGATTAACAGGTACGCTGACAGTTTTATTTATTTGTTTTGCTACTCTGTATCAAACTACATGACAGTTTTATTTTCTTGCAGTTTTGTATGTGCTTCAGTGCTAGTGTTGGAGGATGCCTTCATATTTTTTTTTTGCTTCAGTGCTGGTGTAAGTTCTATCTGTATAATGCCTTCACATTTATATGAGATGATTAGTTATAGTTTTTTTTGGGCATTTCTAAAGCTGATGCATTTTTTCTTCCATTGCCTATGGTGTGAACAGCCAGGGCCAAGGGAGTTCCCTATATGGTGCTTCATCAAGCGAAACTAGAAGAACTCTGCGTTCTATCAATATCCCAGGTTAGTTCATGCGAGTGATGCAAATGTCACTTTTTCCCTAATGTTTTTTTCAATATTGCTTACTGGTGGGGATCAATTTGAACTGAATATAGTTTGAATCAATCTGGTTTGCATGTTATTTGTGTGCTATATTATACAATCAGTCTTTATTTTATAAAGTTCAAATCCTATCTAAGTTGGTATGCACGGTAACATAATGCTAAGGTATGATTTGCTAGAGTTTTGTGGTGAGGATCAATTTACTTGGCTATGCACGGTAACAAAACTTATAGCATTATGCACGGTAACATAATGCTAAGGTATGATTTTTGGCTAATAGAACATCTTGTGTTGTTATTATGTGAATGTGGAGTATATACCTATTTTGTATCTGTTTTGGTTTATATAGGGCTATAAGTTTTGTGTTGATTGCTTCTGTTGCATGTTTGGTTAAGAAACAAACTCCGTTTAAAGTAAAAGAATGGGTGGCATGTGGGGTAGCATGGTTGGTTGAATAAGATATAAATTAGAAAGAGCAAATTTTGAGAAGAGTTTTACTTTTAAGAGTTTGAAATCAGAGTAATGCATACATATGAACGGGAAAAAAGGATGTGATGATCATGTAATTTTTCTCCTGGTATCTTTAGGTCTAAAAACTGGGCTTGTTTTTATGCCTCTCCTGAGTTTATTTATATGTTCGTAGAACTGGAATTCCAGGGAGAGGCATTTCAATTTGTCCACTTTAGTACATTTAATTAACTCTAATGATTCGTTGCGTGCTACATGTTCTTGAGTATGCGCACTGGTAGACATATGATGGCAACTCAGTACTATCTTCAGTTGTTGGTAAAATTGTTAGGAGACCATTGAGTATGGAGTATGAAACAAAAAATAAACAGATTTTCAGTATTATAATGCCTGCTTCTATCTATTTTTCCATTTAACAAACATGCATGGCAATTACTCATTTGCGCAGACAACATCCTTTGGTTTATATCTTTATGGAATTGATAATGGTGATGATTGACAGGTCCAAATAATCTGTAGCCTTGTGCTTTATCTTCTTTTACTTATCATTTTAGATCATGAGATGTGATGCAAATGTCACTTTTGCCTTAATCAACTCAGTATTATCTTCAGTTTTGCTAATTTGGTTTTGGTTTTCACATGCTTCTTCAATGTGCTAACTATAGAACAAATTTCAGATCTTTTGGAGTCAATCAACTTGTGCTAGCTTGTTTTGGAATCAACAGAAGTTGCATTACTTCAATTTTGTATTTAATTGAGACAATTCTTGGGACAATTCTTGATTTTGTACTGGAATATTGTATACTGAAAATATTATGTATTTGATGTAATTGATTATTTCAATTCTGGATTATGTATTGAAAATATTATGTTTTTTTAATATCTTTCTTGAACTGTGTAACCAAAATAGCGATCTAAAAGGTTGAAATTAGGCATTGGTTCGAGTCCGGCTCGCGATAAGGTCTTTGGTCATATCATATCTCGGCGCCTCCGTTTTATTAGTGGATAGGAATTTTTTCCCGTCCACCCAAACAATCGGTGGGAAATTTTCCCACCAGGAATTTTATCTCACTGGGATTTTTTGACATCCCATGGGATTACAAAAATCCCGGCCGAGAATTTTTTTGACATGGAAAAAAATCCCGGTCACCCAAACAAATCCTTAGTGTGAGTGAGCAAGGCGTGGGAGGGAAGGGGAAGACAAGACATGGTGCACAACTCTGTTGGTGAGATGACAAGTGATTTGATTGCTGAACAATCTGTAGCTCATAGAAGTCAAAATGAAATTTTTTCTTTTTTTATTGTGTTAGCTCTTCTTATGGTTTTTAAAATTAATATAAGATTATGATAAAAATAAACGCTTATTATACACATAAGTGTACACTATACCAATCAAAACCGTCAACAGCAACTCCAGATTAGTGCAGCTGTTGGCGGGTTTAAAGAGGGAAGTACACGTTTTTGATATTTCAAAAAACCCCTTCCCTCTTTTATATTCTTATTTTGGAGCCGACACACTTACCCCGCTGCTCCCGCTCCCCCGCCCCGACGTGATTAACGGTGATTGGCGGCCCGGTGGCGTCGGAACGGCCGCGACGGTGATGTACGGGCTGCTGCTGCCACCCGATGGCGTCTCGCGCGGGGCGGTTCGCCCACGAAGGCCAGGCGCGCGACCGCGGCGGCTGCGGCTGCGTCTGCGACGAGGCTCGATGATGAGGCGCACGGTGGCGGCGTGAGCCGTGACGCACCCCGCCGACCGTGAAGCGCGGCGCTCCGCGCGACGGCGAACGGTGGAAAGGCCGTGCCGCGGCTGGGAGGCGACGATGAGGGGCTCGCCGAGAGCGGCGGTCCGGCGCTATGGCGCGCAACGGCAACGAGCGAGCCCACGACGACCAGCACGTTCACGGCGATGACGATGCAACGGCAACGACGGCGCCCGAGGCCTGGCGCTGCATGAGGGAGACGATGGCGAGGAAATTGTTTGAGTTAGATGTTTGCAATATTGTAGGCAAATTGTGTTACAAGGGCTATTAGGAAAATTCTGTGTTAGATGTTTGAAATATTGTAGGAAAATTGAAGCAAATTGTTTCAATTTTTTATGGGCTGTTTGAAATATCACAGATGTTTACTCCATATACATCTCAACAGCACATATGTACATTTCGATCTTCATTTCAATATCACCGATGTACATTTCAATTTTCATTCTCCTAAAAATTCAAAAATAAGTCCTTTAACTTTCCATTCTAAAAATTCAAAAACTAAGCCTTAGAACAAAAGAAAGTTATTTCGTTTTCCCTCCTAAACATTCAATTTTCAAATTATACATTTTGTACATTTCATACTAACTATTTGAACATTTCACAACAAATCATGTATATTTCGAGATATCAAATTATTATTGAAGTTAAATGAATCTCAACATATATATATATATATATATATATATATATATATATATATATATATATATATATATATATATATATATATATATATATATCTTACATTAGTGTCAAATCCGCATCGTTATAATTATACTTCTTTCATCCACAAAAATCTGTCATTATGATATGCATGTAGTCATATTTTTTAACTTTGACAACTAATATATTTATAAATATTTAGATTGATTATATGAAAATAATATGATCAAATTTTTCATAAAAAATAGTTTCATCATATTATATTTTTATAATTTTTACTAATATTTTATAATAGAAATTAATGGTCAAAATTACTTATTAGAGACTGAAAATCAAACACTACAAGTTTTTGTGGATGAAGTTAAACATAACAAATTTTTGTGGATGGAGGTAGTATCTCTAATAGTTGTGGTAATGTAATAAGTATATTGTTTGTATTTATATAATTAATGGTCAAGTGGATTTGAATGGTTATAAGGGTATGTTATAGGATTATATTTAATCTTAAAAATGTAAAACATTATGTTTTTAGGAAAAAAAATGACATGATCTTATTTCAGATACAAGTCTTTTCTCCTGAAACGAGAAGTAAAAACGAGGAAGGTAGTACTCTCTCCTAAAATAACAAGTAAAAAAGAGGAAGGTAGCACTTTATCTCAAAAAAATTGAAATTTTTGTATAACATATAAAAAAACAAAAATCATAAACAACCTGAAAGAAAAAATATTTACAAAAAAGGGTTTAGTCGCTAGTCTAGGCTGACGACTTAGACTACGTATTAGTCGCCAACTAGGTTAGCTACTTATGACTTGATGAGACCATGTACATCATGGTTATGACCAAGACGACATTAACATGGTGGTCATCAAGATGTCATCGTCCGCCACCTTGGCCAGGACGCGAAAGCTGGCAGCACGTACGTCGTCTGGATTTTGTACTGTCGCCACCACAAGTTCGGCCTCCACCTTGGCCACCTCCCCAAACACAAGACGTGCTCAAGAAAGGCGCCTCTACACCTCTAAGGTCGCACAAGCCACGTCGCTCCAAGGCCAGCCCACAAGTGAGGTCAATTCATCCGCGAGTCCGGTTCGGCTATCTGCGCGTAGTCCAACTTCAAACGGACGTACAGGCCACATACGAAGTCCGTTTTCGACGTTCTTGGACTCTACGGACAAGAGAACGACGAGAGCTTTCCAACGGATCCAGTACCATGTCCAAATTCCTTACAGATCAACAGGAATCGTCAAAACAAGATTACGACCAGAATCTGACATGCGCTGGACGCTCCACTTTGGGCCCAAGGCCCATGTACCCCTAGGGTTTCCTCCTCCACCCCATGGCCGCCCCATACAGTATATATATGGCTGTCATGGCTGCCATTTAGACTTGGGTTTTGCTTAGATCAATTCTGTCTTTGAACAGTGTCGCCGTTCATCGGTTTGTGAGACCCCAACTCGTGAGCTTCATCCTCAATTGCAAATTCAGTTGCATCTTTCTTGTTCTTGCTTGTGTTCTCGATTCACTGGCAGGGATTAGCCTTCGTGGTGAGGTCAACCGGGCAGCGCACGGTTGATAACCAGAGGACGCGTGGTGCTGCGATTGCAGGGGTTTTGATCGTGCCGATCAAGAAGCCGGATCGTGTGTGTCTTGCGCCGCCTAATCGACTTATCCTCCACCTGACGGAAGTTCGGGCATCCCCGTTCCCATTAAGTGGTATCAGAGCCTCGGTTGCCCGTCAGGTATACTTGTATCCCCTTTGTTCATTATTCATCTTTCACCTAGAGTCCAGAAAATTGCCCCACAAAAATATTTGAGTTCGCCGTCATATCCATCGTCCAAGCCACTTTGTGCCCTTCGCGATTTCGTTTTCAGTTTCGCATTGTTGAATTTGTATCCATCGTCATCGTCTTGTTGCTGGTTTAGAGTAAGTTCTTAATCTAGTTTGAGTCTTGCATCTTGACGTCGAGTCTAACGCCATCACGTCGTCATCGTCGCCGCCGCGTCCAAATCGGGTGTCAATCTATCAAGTTCGGTATTTTGCTTTTATCTCCTTCGTCTGAACTCCAAATTGGACAAATTCAGAGTCTAAATTGTAGCTCCGAAAATTCTCTACAACTTTGTCCATTGTGAGAAGTTCTAGAAACGCCGTTTTCAAGTCCAAAATCGCGTTGAAAGTGAATCTGTTTGATTTCGGATTTCCTACACAGACTAATTGCGGGGCCCATATCGCCTAGATCCGTTATCCAAAATTGGTGTTCCATATATGCAAATTGATCAACACGAAACGATCTACAACTTTTCTGTTATACGTTTTAGCGTTTGAGGCCTCCAAAAATCCGAAAACAGCAAAAGAAGTTTCTGCATAGTAGATCTGTTTTTCCAGCGAGAGAAAATTGAGTGTTTGTGATATCTTGTAATCTCTCATATGCGGCACTATTGATATTTAAAAAAAAAAAGGTGAAAAAGGCAAGTGCAAAAAAAAAAAGCCGCACAAAGATAAAAAATAAATAAATAAATAAAAAGCAAGGAAAAAAAATCAAAAATACTTGTATCATTTGTATCGACAGTGTTACGTCATTCGTTTTGCTTGCTTGAGCTAGGTCTGAGAACGAGTTTAGGCCAGCAACTTTGACAAGTACTTTGGATATTTATTCAGCTTTGCTATTCTGATTTCGATGATTGCATATTCTTTGCTACTAAATATTGCATATCCAAGCTCCACAAATACATCCTTCTGATCAGCACAGGTTATTGACCCTTGCAATCGCTTCATCACGCCCTCACGGTGTCACGAACCAGCCACCGGTTGCACCGTCCCTCGCTGTGTTGGTAAGAACCGGGTAAGAACTTGGTAAGATTGCTTGAGAGCGTGAGATCTAACCTAGTAGTTGATAGGGATAATACTTTTGTGTTATCTTTTGTTTTCTACTGACAATGGCAGGTTCATGGATCATTGGGGAAAATGTACAACTATATCAACGCTGGAATCACGATCGAAAAGATAATGGAGGTGACAATGCCAATGGTAAAATAGCCTTACCTTCTTTTTATGGTGCATATGATGGTGAAATTTACTTTGATTGGGAGATGATAGTTGAACAAAAATTTAATTCCCATCAAGTTCCTCAAATCCATTGGGTTAGGCAAGCCACTAGTGAATTTAAAGACTTTGCTATCATCTGGTGGAATGAACTTGCTACTCTCCGCTTACAACCTGACACATGGGCTAGGTTAAAAGAAGCTATGCGTCAATGTTTTGTTCCTCCTTCTTTTAAACGTAATATGCATAAGAAATTAGAATGCTTGAATCAAGGTAGAAAATCTGTAGAGGAGTACTATCAAGAGTTACAGATATGCATGTCTCGCTGTGATTTAGAAGAAACTGATGGAGAAAAAGAGATTAGATTCTTACGTGGACTTAATGAGAAAATATACAATATTGTTATTGATAAAGAATATGTTTCTCTGTTGCAAATATTTGCTCTTGCTTGTGCAGCTGAAAATAAAATAAAACGTAAGAAAGTTGTACGGAAAATTAATACATCTGTTTGCAAGAATGGTGTGTATCCTTGCACGACTAACGTTCTGCAGGCAAGTGCACATGATCAAATTGAGAATGAGGAGAATGAAGAGATGCTTGTTGCAGCACCCCTGCTTCCATCACCTACAACTGAAGATGTACCTACATCAGCTGAGAAGGAAAACAAAGGTAATGAAAAAGGTACCACACTCATTCAAGATGAGAACGATATTGATGTGCTGAAACTTTCCACGAATCATGTTTTGTTAGAGCAACAAATTGTGGAACCAGTTGCTGATTTCCCTTTGTCACAAGATGATTTGCTCGATGTTTCTTGGGATAAAGAAGAGTTGTGTGATAATGCTTCACTTATATTCATGCCACAACTAGTGAATGAACATGTTACTCTTACTTTGGAACATAATAACACTTGTGCTCAAAATAAACATGTTGTTCACGTTGCAAACGAAAATGATGAGCTGAAATTGTTGTCTTCTTTAAATATTCTGGGTTATATTGAATTTGATGTTCTCTGTGATCTAGACAATTTAGAGGAGAGACTTACTGATCCATATAATTTTCCTTGCTTATCAAGAAACATTTTTCATATTATAGGCAAATATAATGATAATGGAAAGTACATGGCTAATCGAGTGTACATTTGCTCAAATATGAATTTTGCTTATAATGTACAACCATGTGATGAACTAGAGAGCTATACTATCACCAATCATTCCATGTCGAGTACATCCGGTTCAATTTTTAAGGCACATGAACTTTTTCAAGAAAGGGAGTATATAAATGTTAATGGTTCTGTGTCTAATGATTTGATTATCAAAGATATGCATATTGCTGTGCTCTCTGTTGGTGCTAACATTTTGCAGAAAAACACAATGGAGTTGAGGACGACTCCACATCAAGAAAGGGAGAATGATGAGACCATGTACATCATGGTTATGACCAAGACGACATCAACATAGTGGTCATCAAGATGTCATCGTCCGCCACCTTGGCCAGGACGCGAAAGCTGGCAGCACGTACGTCGTCTGGATTTTGTACTGTCGCCACCACAAGTTCGGCCTCCACCTTGGCCACCTCCCCAAACACAAGACGTGCTCAAGAAAGGCGCCTCTACACCTCTAAGGTCGCACAAGCCACGTCGCTCCAAGGCCAGCCCACAAGTGAGCTCAATTCATCCGCGAGTCCGGTTCGGCCATCTGCGCGTAGTCCAACTTCAAACGGACGTACAGGCCACATACAAAGTCCGTTTTTGACGTTCTTGGACTCTACGGACAAGAGAACGACGAGCGCTTTCCAACGGATCCAGTACCATGTCCAAATTCCTTACGAATCAATAGGAATCGTCAAAACAAGATTATGACCAGAATCTGACGTGCGCTGCGACTCTCCACTTTGGGCCCAAGGCCCATGTACCCCTAGGGTTTCCTCCTCCACCCCATGGCCGCCCCATACAGTATATATATGGCCGCCATGGCTGCCGTTTAGACTTGGGTTTTGCTTAGATCAATTCTGTCTTTGAACAGTGTCGCCGTTCATCGGTTTTTGAGACCCCAACTCGTGAGCTTCATCCTCAATTGCAAATTCAGTTGCATCTTTCTTGTTCTTGCTTGTGTTCTCGATTCACTGGCAGGGATTAGCCTTCGTGGCGAGGTCAACCGGGCAGCGCACGGTTGATAACCAGAGGACGCGTGGTGCTGCGATTGCAGGGGTTTTGATCGTGCCGATCAAGAAGCCGGATCGTGTGTGTCTCGCGCCGCCTAATCGACTTATCCTCCACCTGACGGAAGTTCAGGCATCCCCGTTCCCATTATGACTGGCCTCTAGGAATTCAGTTTTTATATAAATAAAAAAGATGAAAAATAAAAATAAAAAAATACATAGTTTCAATAGATGGTATTAAAAAGTTGCTACATGAAAAAATATTTATATGTTAGGTTGTATGTAAAATTTTTGTAAATTTTTTTTTAAAAGTTTGACATGTTTTGTTTGGGATATTTAAAAAATATTCAAACACAACCAACCCAAAATTTTATATAGACAACATATTTTTAAAAAATAGCAAATAACTCAAAGAAAAAGAAAAATTTTAAAAATAACCTAAATTTAAACAAATTCATTACCCATCTAATTTTTCAGTTTTTATTTGGATCCAGTTTTGCTTTTAACTTTTTAATTAATCAACCATATAAGGATTTGTTCTCAAACTTTTTAGGCTTAGTGGACACACACCACATTTCTTTGTTTATGGTTTCGCGTGAAGTGCTACCTATTAAAATGAAGAAAATATAGAAGAAACCTAAAGTTGTCTGGTTTGACAAATTTGCAGCAATGTCCTGTCTTTCCCCCACTTGCACCCAACCTTTGCATCCGGTCCCCCCGCCCCCCCACCCCATCCCGGCCATTGGAACTGTAACCCTAACTCTAACTGCTGGCCGCCCTATGAAAACCTAAAAAAAGATTACATTTCAGAGTCACAACTTAATTCATATGCATGTAGTTAAATTGAGATATATTATTAAAAATGGAGTGAGTACATTTTTGAGTGAATAACATTCAAGCAAATTAACGACTTTTAATAAAACATTTAGAAGGGCTAATGACGGTCAATGCTCGGACCTGACTGTGGTTTTTTAATTTTGGTATGATTAGCATTTCTATGGAGAACTAATATTTCCTTCTCCGTCAGTTGGTTTGGGGCCGAACGCCATTTAGCTTCATAGTAAGGACCGACCTCATCAAGATCCTGTTTATTCGGGAGATCGAACATTCTGCGGCGAGCCTTTACTTTTTCCCAAAACTTGTTGTGTGACTTAGTTTCATCTGACATCTCGTTATCGATCCATGGAACGAAATCACACTTGTGCTCGACCTTCTGTGGAACAAAGGTGATCAATTAATAAGTTAAATACTAAAGAAGAAAACGATAAACATAGTAGAACACTAACATCTCTGTTCCTAGAAACCTTAACCTCTGCATAGCCGTAGTACATTTGCCAGAGCGTTCGTTCATCGCTGGACTTATACTAGTCGCAAGGATTGTTATAGTGAAATAGCGGTGGTGCTTGATATGGATATGTTTCTTCGGGTTTTCCTCTAGATGACGAACCAGATGCAACCATACGTTCAAACGAAGAGAAAGTAGTTTAGTTTGTGATGCAGAAGTAGATAGGGTAAGTGCGTAACTGAGTAGAGAGAACAATTTATGTTTATAGACTAGAGTGATAGATGTATCAAGTAGATTCGAAGCGAGTTTCATTTCGAAGCAAATATGACAAATGGGGCAGGCTTCTTTGACGGAAAGTCGAAAAGTTGGAAAAGTAGTTATGACAAATGGGGCACGCTTTTATGATGCAGAACTGAAAAGTTGGAAAAGTAGATATGACAATTGGGGCAGACTTTTATGACGGAAAGCTGAAAAGGTGGAAAAGCAGGAATGATAATTGTGGTGGTTTTATGAAAGAAAGCTGAAAAGTTGGAAATGTAGATATGACAAATGGGGCAGGCTTTTATGATAGAAAGTTGAAAAGTTGGAAAAGCTAACATGCATTTGTACAAAAATAATAATTCTTTTCGATTAGATTTGACATGTCAGGTAGGCTTTTTAGACTAGAACTGATCCGTTTGAGGCCTAATCTTGGTTTTCGCACTAGGCTCGCCCAGATTCTAATATGCGGAATAACGGGATCTTACTCGGAAATACCGAAACCCAAAGTAATTGCACAACTTTTTATTTCAAAGAGGACTTTACACGTCGAACATTAGACACACTTGTCTACGTCGAAGGAACTATAAGTGTCTAAAACTCAAATAAGTTCTATGACTCTTCGATTGAATTCGATGATCTAAACTAGACCTATTACAAGGTATTTATAGTCCAATCGTATGAGTACGTATCAGACTTAGAGACCTAAACGTATTAGACTCATATAACTAATCCTAAACAGATAAGCTTAGTTATACACATTCGGATCGGATTACAATTCCGAACAGGGAACGAATTCCTTTTCCTGGTCGCGGACCAATCCATGGTCGCGGACTCATCCAGGTCGCGAATCCTTATGCGATCAGGACTTGGTCGCGAAGCCACATGCGTTCAGGACTTGGTCGCGAAGCCGCATGCGATCAGGACTTGGAGATCCTCCCGGATCAAGAACAGACTTTATGGAAAAGTTAGAAAAGTTGAGGCTGAAACTCGGTTCCATCGGATCTCTTCAAAACAGGCCAAATTATTATGCAAAAAATAATCACTGATAAAATTTTTTCCAATCTGAAACTATGAAAAAATGTAAATCAGTTGCATAACTTCCAAAAGAAATACTACTATATATAGCAAAACATAATTCTTGTTTTATACAAATGATAAGACAATTGGTAGAAAAAAAACTATTGACGTCACCCTCTCTTCGGACGCTGAGTCTTGGTGATGGTGATAAAGTCTTAGGCGGAACAACTGCTCTCTAGAATGGCTACCAAAGGGGGGGGGGCTGGTCACGTGCCTAGTGTCCCCAACCATGGCCTTTCTCTGCAATCTGCTCAGGAGCATCCAAATATGGCTGCTCAACAGGGTCGTGCATGGTGGATATGTACCAGCAAGCTGAGTAGAGGTCAACTAATGCTGGCTTTGCTCAGTGTCCTCCCTTCGCTGCAACAAGTCGACATACTTTGCATACGTCGGGTCGAGGACAACCTCCTGCTTGGCAACTGCAGTACGAGGAAGAAGGTACAGCGGGAGCTTGTCATGCGCCCAAACCGTGCTGTAATTCTTGCCCTGTATCGCCCCCTCTATTGGATCTAGATTTTGATAATTAATGACAATTTGGATAAACCCTGTTTTAGCACAAGTAAATTGAAATACTATTTGTTAAACCCTGAAGTTGATGTCTCCTTTGTCGTGGTTTAAGATCGATGCATATGTTGAGGTGGAGCTCATCATATATGTCATATGTGCCTGCATCAAGCTTATGCTAACTATTGTCATGATATGAGTAGTATGGATCATGTGCTTATTTCTTATCATGTATGGATCTATATGATTGTATGTTTCATCTCTTACCCTTTTGTGATTTGTCGAAAATGGTTCTGTCATTAAACACTGAAAAGAGAAATTGTTGAGTCAACTTCTTTAGGAGTAATTTCTTTGGTGATTAATGACAACCCAGCTATGAGACTAACATTGTTTAATGAGTGTATGTGTTGTAGTCTCAAAATGGTTGCGAGATGAAAGCAAGCAAGGGCATATGGAGGTTGATGTCGATATGAGCCACCTTGAGCAAGGTCAAGCTTCACCGAAGGTAAGATCAAAGATTAAGAATCATTTTCTTAGGATTTTATCAGTCTTGGTGTTTGGAGATAGATCAAATTGATATGCTTCTTTTTGCTAGTTTGACTGTACTATTAAGAGGGGTCAGAAACTAGTAGATTGAGTCGATCTAGTGTGGATGCTCAAATGCATTCATATCATATTGCACTAGTACTTAATCACCTCTTGCATTGCTAGAAAAACAAGTGTAGTTGGTTTGAATTAAAGATGATATTTGAAAACTACACTTAGTCGTGGTTGCCAGATAAATCAATCTGTTTCAGTACTAGAGCTGGTCGTGGTCGTATTTGCACATTTAGGCCATATCACTATTTGGAGCTTGTCGTGGTCGTAGGAGTTCAAACTAGTCGCACCAGTTCAACTCGAATACGGACTTTCGACCATATCCATTCGACCACCTGCTTTCGACATGATATTCGACCAGTGGCGTAAAGTTCTTCAATCAAATTGGTTGTGGTCTATGCTAAGTGTCAGCAGATATGTCCGTGAGAAAACAAACAAATTGCATTTGCAAATACCCCAAACTTGAGTTAGAGTAAAATTACCCAAGTCCTGTTTTTGGTTTGCACAGGCCAGACATTGTCCGTGGTGACCAGACATTGTTCGGCTAGTACAAAACTCTATTGGAAATTACAAAACGAAACCAGAGACAAATAAATATGTCCGGGGGTTTTTGTCCGGAACAGGCCGTACATTGTCTGTGATGGCCGGAAAATGTCCGGCTAGTACAAAACTTGAGAGTTTTAATTGAGTTGTAACTAGAGACATATAAATCCGTCCAGGTGCTTTTGTCCAGGACAGACTGGACAATGTTTGGCCTGTACAAATCGTGTAAGCTCAAAGTTAAAAATGAACCAGAGACATATAGATATGTTCGGGCACATCTGTCTGGGACTAAGCGGACTTTGTCCGATGCGAGCGGACAATGTCCGCCTAATATGAATTGTTTTGAGGCTAAATCAAAGAGTGAACTAGAGACGTTTACATCTGTCTGGGCTTTTTGTTCGGACAAAAGGCTCTTGTTCGGCCTTCACAAAAATAGCCCAACGGTAACTGATACGTTTGCAACGGTCATATTGACTTGCACTAGCCGGACAATGTCCGGCCTGTACAAAATTTCCTCAGTTGCTTGCAAACGACTAGTTTCTTGGGTGGGTTATATATACCTCGTCTTGGCCAACATTTGTGAGTGATCAACAACTCGAAAATCTTGTGCAAAAGCTAGTCAAATCCTTTGAATTCAATCTCTTGCATCTAGAGCCAAGAATTGAGCTAAATCTTTGAGAGCATTTGAGAAGAGAAGCATTTGTGAGAGGCTTAGTGCACATCATCCATCATTTGCAAGCTAGTGCTAGAGTGTAGGCATTCATTTGCACATTTGAGTTTCTAGTACTTAATTCATTCATGTGAAGGCGTTCGATTTGTTACTCTTGGTGATCGCCATCGCCTATATGGTTGTTGGAGAAGAGTCGTGATCTCTCTGTTGGAGTTTGTTGGAGAGGCCGACAAAAACGTGTGAAAGGTATTGGTGCTTGCCTATCTAGAGTGAAGAAGGAGCAACCCTAGTGGAGATATCCTTCGTGGATATAGAAACAAGGCTTACGTGTGAGCGCTTCAACGAGGAGTAGGGGAGACCGGGCGAGTCTCTGAGACTTCGGTAAAAATTATTGTGTCAATTGTTTCTCTCTTGCACAATTTGTATTTACCTTGACAAAATTGCTTCCACTTACTCTTGTTGCATGTTGTATTGCATTTTCTGTATTGTTGAATGCAACTTGATATTAGATAGTTTTAAACCCTTTGCGAAAACTTGGTTTTCTTTCATATCTTGCAAAAATTGTTTTAGTCGAAAAGAATTTTTTAAAGCCTCCTATTCATCCCCTCCTCCTCTAGTCGGCATCCTCGATCCTACACGTGGTATCAGAGCGAGGTCTCTCATTTATTGGCTTTATCGCCTAGAGAGAAAGGATGAACTCGATAGAGGAGTTTGGTTTGATTGCTCCTCACTTTGATGGTTCAAATTATTTTTGTTGGAAGATTATTATGAGTACTTATTTTGAGGCATTAACTTTGAATTTATGGAGGTTAGTGCAAAAGGGTATGACTTATTCTGTGCTTTTTAGATCCCTTAGCCATGATGTGCTCGAACTAGTGAGGGATTGCTCGACTGCTCACGATGTTTGAACCACCCTTGAGTCTATATTTGAGGGCACATCCAGTTTTGAGCATGCTAAGATGCGTTTATTAATGCGGCACTATGAGGCATTTGTGATGTTGGAGGATGATACACTTTCCACCATATATGATCGTTTGATCAACATCACAAATGAGCTCAAGGCCTATGGCGCTAATATTTCTAGTCTAGACATTTGTAGGAAATTACTCCAGGTGTTGCCGGAGGGTCGCTACGGTGACTTCATAACTACTCTTGAAAACGGTGACCTCTTCGACACTTCACCGAGCGAGCTCATTGACATGCTTATGTCAAATGAGGTTATGTCCAAGGAGAAGGACATACACTCCACCTCCGAGCTTATCAAGAATGATGATTTCATTGCGGAGGATCGGGAGCTTTTTAGCAAGCTTAAAGACGTCATCGACTTGGTTCACCTAAGCAATACAAAGGTGAAATCTTGCAAGCAGAGCTCAAAGAAAGCTAGAAAGAAAGCATCAAATTCAAAGTCTTCATCTCAAGACAAATCCATATGCCTTATGGCATGTGATCCGACGGTATCAAATACTAACCTCTCTAATAATGAGCTTATGTATATGATTGTAGAGTTAAATAACTTGCTTGGAAATATGACTAAAAGCTTTTGCACTTTAAAGAATAACTACTCATCCTTGAAAGTGCAATATCAAGAGTTGAAAAGCTCTTATGATTCTTTACTTGTCAAGGATGCTATTAGCAAACTCAAAAGTCTTTTTCTGGATCTTCCTTTGGGAACGCTTGAATATTAGAGAGAGGTTAATTAGGAGGAACTTGGTTATTCCTTCTTTGGACTGTGAATTATGTGAGGAGGGATGTATTGAAACTCAAACTCATATATTTTTTAAATGTGGTTTTGCTAAACGATGTTGGTCTTTCATTGGAATAAACTAGATGGTGAACTGGACGGGGAACTCCTCTCTTTTGGACATTATTGGAAATTTTCGAGATTATTCTGTTCCCTTTAAGGATTTTTTCTTGGAGATCATTATTGTTGCCATATGGAACATCTGGAAGATTAGAAACAACAAAATTTTCCAATCTCAGTCTCCTAGTTTTTTGATTTGGAAATTGGCCTTCAGGGATGATTTGTTTCTTTTGGCTCAAAGAGTCCCGGAAAGAATTAGAATTCAAATCTTTTCTTGGTTGACTCTTATGTAATATGTTTTCTCTTTGGACTATTGTAACCTTTTATTACTTTACCTATATATATATATATATATATATATATATATATATTCTAGTAGTAGGCTTCTTGCGTACTGCCTTCCATTAAAAAAAAAGGATGCTATTAGCTCCACAAGTATCTTAGATGTTGGAGTTGCTTGTGACTTGGTTATTGATCCATCTTTAGAGTCACACACTTCCACTTCATATGCTAGCACCTCTTGTAATAACTCAATCGTTAATTCATGGTTAGATTCAAATGCTAGCTTTGTGGACACTAGTACTTCATGTGATAATTTGTTTAGTAACTCATTTATTGATTCACATGCTTGTGCGGTTGAAACTAGTAACTCATACCATGATTTATCTAGTGACTCATCTTCATGCCATGGTGTTAGTACTAGTTGCTCCTCATTTGATATATCTAGCTCATCTAGTGATTATAGTGCTATGCCTTCTAGTTCATCTATTGTGATGGTATGCCGTCATGTTCTCATTCACATCATGTTTCATGTGTTGACACGGCATCATCTCAAGTACCTAAAATTGAAAATGATGAACTTAAGACTAAAATAAATAGATTGAGCAATGACCTTACTAGATATCATATGAGTAGTGCTATGATTGTTAAACCCTCCTTATATCATAGATATTCATTTAAAAAGGGGAAATTAAATCACGCACACTCATCTAGTAAGAGGCATACATACTTCATCACACTCATACCATGTCATTCGAAAAGCCTTCTCAAACTTCATGTTCCTCATGTCACTCAATAGGCAACAGTCGTATGAGTGTATATCTAACGCTTCTAAAGTTGGTTCTTTTGACTCTTATTTGATTTCTTGTTCTAGAAGGGGTTTAATTGCAAAACTAATTGATTTTCATTTTCAAAAACCTAAAGATAGAGCTATTTGGGTACCAAAAGACTTATGCGACAAGGCTAGAGGGGCCTCATATGGTTTGGGCACCAAAAAGGGTTTAACTCTTTTTGATGTATTACAAAAGAAAATTTGCATTGCATTTTCTCCCTTTATTCTTCATTGTTTGAATCATTATGGCCAACTATGTAAAAGAGTGAAAATTTAAAAATTATAATGCTACATTTTTAGGGGTCGTAATTTATGAATGCTTCCAATGTTTGTTGCACCCCTAGATGTGAAATATTTCAAAATTGCAAGTATAAGTTTTTAAAATGAACTCTTTTGTCAAAATGTCAAAATTTCATTCGTAAGGCCAAAAATCATCAATTCCTATCAAAATGGTCTGTAAAATGTATTTAAAAGGTTTTTAGAGGCTTTGGATGGAAAGTGAATTAAAAATTATTTTTATTAAAAACTAGCCCCAAAATGATCTTCGAGTATCTTGTTTTTAAATCAAATCAGTTTTGAGCGCTAATCAAAATCTATTTGGGTTTTGCCAAAACTTTCTTTACAAAACTCCTAGATATTATTACCTCGAAGAAGTTTGAAATTGAAAACTTTCTCAAAAGAGTTTTAATTTGAAAGTTATGGGTGTTTTGAATCTCACTGGAAAACTTGCTTTGACCCGAAATATCTTATATATGCAAAACATGAGTTTAGCTATTTCTATGGTCTTTATTCGTGAGCTTCGGCTCAAAATGACATGATTAACTCATGTAAGCTCTTTCATGTCAAAAATCCCATGAAAATCAAATTTGAACTCAATTTGCAAAAGTTTGTCAAACTTCAACTTTCTTGCTTAACATAAAGATCCTTTGATCATAACTCTTGATTGTAAAATCATTTTTGGATAATTATTTTTGAAAAATATATTTGATGCATTTAGAATATTTTTTGTAAATTTTCATTTCAATTGGATTTTATTTCAGCAATAATTGATTCTTTTTACAAATCAAATATGAAATCTGCAAAATTCAGACTACTCATGGATTTTGGCTGATTTTCCATTTTTAGATCTTTAAATTGATTAGCTATTTGAAGAAAGTTTCTATATGATACTTTATCTTCCATGATTGGTCTTTACTGTTAATTTATTTCAAAATTGTTGGAAGTCATTTGCGTGGATTTTCAGGTGCTTTTACAAGTGTAAAATAATTTTCTCAAAACCTGAAATATGAAACTTTCAATCTAGTCAACATTTATCTTTTTCATATCTTATTGTTGGCTTCAACTAGCTTCACTATAAAAGATGATCTAGTTCCTCATTATATCACTCATCTCCAGAATTAATTTTGGAATTTTTGGAATTTGTATGCGTATGTATCGATGATTAAAAAGAAGCCACGGTGTTTAAGAAAATTTTCAGTCAAATTGGATGTCAATCTCTCATTTCTTTCAAATGACTAAAATATTTGAATCTTGGATCTTCATGAAGAGTGGTTGTGTTGATGTTATTTATATTTATGAAACTTTTCTTGAGTTTTGATGGTTGTGTGGATGCTTTCTCGATTTGAGTTCATTTGGATCTTTTGATTATGTTTGGAATTCAATCGTTTGGTCCAAATACTATTTGGTAAGAACTTCAAAAACGAAAGTAAATAAAATTTATGCCAAATAAAATTCTCTTGATCCTAGCATGAGACAGCCTTAAATTGATTTCATTTTAAATATTCTTTGTTTTAGGCCATAAAGAAGGAAGTTCTTGATCTTCTCTTTTGTTTTGATTCTTCTTGAACTCTTGTTATTCACAAATAGATCATTTCTATCTCTTACACATAATTCATGACCAAACTTGGATAACACATTTAGGGGGAGCAACTTCAAAGTCATTGAATCCTTGTATACCCTAATTGTGCACATGTATTAAATTATGCAAGTGTTTTGGTAAAAAGGGTCGTTTTCAAGCAAAAAGGTGAAAAAAGTGTTTGAAATAATCAAAATGTTCAAAAACACCACAAAACCTTCGAAATGGGTTTCAAATATGTTTTCAAAGGTTTTGAAGGTCAAACAAAAGAGTTTCGAGTTAAAATGCAAAATTTCGACAAAATTGGAAACTTCGGGATCTTGTTTTGGCCCAAAATGACTTATTTCCATAAAACAAGATGAGTTGAGTTTTGACCAAAACTTTCTACACGAAACACCTAGAATTCAATCACCCGAAGATAGTTCGTATTGAACTTTTTCTCAAAAGACCTACGGTTTTCAAGTTATCACATATCCTAGGTCGCCCGAAAAGGACTCTTGACCCGAAAACACCCAAAATGTGCATTTTATAAATTTAGCCATTTGAGCCAGATTTTCTTCCATGTCTTGGCTTGGAATAGCATTTCAAATTCATCCAAGTCCAAAGATCTGAGAAAAATCTAAGTTTCGTCAAGAATTGAAGATTTCGTGAAGATCGTTTTGGTTTTACCCATTTTTACCCCAAAATCACTTTTGAGGAATTAAAATCAAGATATTTTTCAAATCAAATTAATATAAATTCTATCGATCTAAGTTCCTGAATTGATATTCAAATCTATTCTGGAACTTGATTCAATTTTTGAAGCAAATTTGCAAAAATCTCAAAATTCAGAGTTTCAGCAGACATTTCTGAACCGTCTGGACGTTGTCCGCCTAGAGCTGGACTCTGTCCACCCAACCCGGACTTTTTCTGACCCTAGCGGACTCTGTCCGGCTTGTGTGCAGTTGGATGGTTACTAAATTTTTCAGGTTCTTCTTTCCCTTCCTTTGCTTTGGTCAGATATCTGCTCTTTTCTCCCCATATTTGCATTTCATCATGGTTCATATGATGGGGTTTGGAAGGCTTTTGATTGTGATTTTGCATATCAAAATAAATATGATTTTCATGAATTTGGAGCATGTTCGAATGAATTCAAGATTTGAGTTTCTTTGGAAATTTGAACTCTTCATTTGTTCATATACTTTTCCCCTAACCTTGTGACTTAAAATTGTTTCTGTCAAACCTCCTTTTTAGCATATCTTTCATTTGTATGTTTTTGGTGATTAATGCCAAAAGAAGGGAATTTTTTGTTGAAACTGTTAGTTCTTATCACTCATTACAATTTGAGTTTGGTATAAGTGCTTGAGAAATTTTCTTATATCAAAAGCTTTTGAAGGTTGACACAATCATTATCACAAAATTAACCGAGACATTTTTTTCTTGTGTGTCAAATATATATTGATGACATTACTTTCGATTCTACTAATGAATATTTTTGTCAAGAGTTTTGTGAGATGATACTTAGGGAAGTCGAGATGCAAATGATTAGAGAGCTAAGTTACTTCCTTACACGACAAATTAAGCAACTCAAGAATGGAACGTTCATGAGTCAAATTAAGCAAGTGAAGAATTTGCTCAAGAGCCTCGAGATGGAAGATGCTGAAACTATAGCAATTCTCATGGCTACAAATGGACATCTCGATATGGACGACACTGAAAAAAAGGGTTAATTCTAAACTCTATGAATCTACAATTGGTAGTTTGCTTTATCTTACCGCATTTAGGTCCGACATCATATTTAGTGATTACTTATGTATTAGATTTTGATCATCTCCCAAGGAATGTCATTTGATTGCCATTAAAAGAATCCTTAGGTAGTTGAAATGCTATCCTATGATAGGTCTTTGGTATCCGAAAAGTACAAACTTTGAATTACATGGTTATTTGGATTCGGATTACGTGAGTTGCAAGATCAAATCAAAAAAGTACAACTAGTGTTTGTTGTGCTTAATTTTTGGATGAAACAAATCTTGTTGGATTATAGAATTGTCTTCGAAAATATGCCACTCTTAAGAGATAATGAAAGTGCCATAAAGATTGTAAACAATTTGGTTCAAAACTCTCGGATAAAGCATATTGATATTTGGCATCACTCTATAAGAGATCTTGTGGCAAAAAAAGATATAGAGATCATTATGTAAGGTCAAACATGCAACTAACAGATATTTTCACACCAAACTATTAGATGCATCTAGATTTTGCATGATTAGAAGTGAATTAAATATCATCGTGATGAGGACATCACTCCTATGGATGCGTCAACTTCTCCAACACCGCTTATGCAAGGACCAATTACAATGGCACGTGCAAGTCAGCTAAATTAACAGATGAGCTCGTTCCTAAGTTTATGTGAAACTACCGTAGAGGGCGAGTTACTACCTAATGATATTGTTCTTGTACTTAGGAATCATGGTTTGGATCAGCGAGGATGCCACAACGCACCGAGACGAGCCAAGGTTTGAGTTGATCCCGAGATGGACGCCGGTTCGGACTGCAGTGACACGTATGTCTTCAAACGGACGCCCAGGCCACGTACGAAGTCTATTTTCGACGTTCTACCCCTTCACGGAAAGCTTAGGAGATAAGATTTCCAACGCATCTGGTCCCGCTGCCAAACTCTTTCAAAGTCACCAGGAATTGTCCAAACAGTGCGCGCGAGACAGAGTCAGACTAGTGCTGCGTCACCTCTTTTTGGGCCTTCGGCCCATGTATCTTAGTTAGGCTGCGACCTAAACCCTAGCCGCCGCCTCTCTCTCTCTCTCATATACATACTCCATAGCCGTCACAGGGAGACTTGGGTTTTGCTTAGATTATTCTGCCTTTGCAGTTTCGCCGTAGATCGGTTTGTGGAACCCCAACTTGTGAGCTTAATTCAATTTGATTTGCAATTTTCAGATTGCTTCTTCTACGTTTTTGCTTGTGCTCTCGATTCGCTTGCAGGAATTAGCCTTCTTGGTGAGGTCAACCGTGACTTGGCACAGTTGATAACCAACGGAGCAGTGGTGTAGCGATTGCTGGGTTCGATTAGTTCTGATCGGAAGCCGGATCGTCAACATCGAGATCTCCACTAAATCGACTTATCATCTACCTGACAGAAGATCGGGCACCCCGTGTTTCATAAAGTGGTATCAGATCCAAGGTTGCCCATCAGGTATCCCCTCTGTTTGTTGTTCATCTTCTACCTAGAGTCCAGAAAAAACAAAAAAAAGAAAAAAGATTTGTGATCATAGTCTTCCGCTGTCCAAACCACTTTGAAACTTTCGCAATTTTCGTTTTCAGTTTTGCGTTGTTAAATTTTTGTCCGTGGTCATCGTCGAATTGCTGGTCAATTCGTGTTCTTGGGCTAGTGTCGAATCTCAAATCCCAATCCTAAACCGAAACCAAATTCGAGTCGCAATCGGTTCGGATTTCCCTTTTGCGTTGCTGTTTTTCTAAAGACAATATCTTAGTCGTCTGAACACCAATTTGGGCAATTAAATAGTCTAACTTGTATCTCTCGAAGAGATCTACAACTTTGTTCATTGCACCAAATTCCAGAAACGCCATATTCGTGGCCAAAATCGCGTTGGAAGTTAATCTGTTTCATGTCGGAGTAATCTGTACAGCCTGTATTTCGGGGGCCATATCTCCTAGTTCCAAACCCCAAATTGGGTATTCCATATATTCAAATTGATGAGAAAGAAAAGATCTACAACTTCCTAGTTATATGTTTTTGCGTTTGAGGTCTCTAAGAGCCCAAATTATTATTGGAAGTTTTTGAAGAGCATCTTTGCTAAACTGCCGAGAGTATTGTGATAGGTTTTGTGCGTAATTCTTAAATTTTGAGTTGTAATCCATCCTTTGTAGCACTCTTGTGAAAAAAGGAAAAAACAAAAAGAAGAAAAGAAAGATTAGCACAAAAAAAAAAAAAAAAAGATCAGAAGTACTCACATCCTTTCATGTCCATCACCTGTACCGATCACTCTACTTGCTTGAACTAGTTTTAGGAACGCGTTTAGGCCAGCAAATGTGGCACGTACTTTGGACATTTATTCAGCTTTGTTATCTGATTTTGGTTATTGCTAATCCTTTGCTTATATACAATTGCCTTCCGAGCTCTACCTTCTTCTTATCAGAACAGGATTCAGCCTTGCAATCGCCTCACTCACGCCCCACGGTATCACGAACCAGCCACCTGTTGTACCTTCTGCAGTGTTGGTAAGATCCTTGCAAGAGCGTGGTAAGACGCTTGAGGGCGAGTGAATCCACATACCACCACCTAGTAGTTTATAGGGATAATATTTTGTGTTATCTTTGTTCCTACTAACCATGACAGGACCGCAAACCAGAGCTAGAGCTGCTGCTGAGGAGGATGACTTTCGTAAGCTCATTCTTGATATGAACGAGGCCCTCAACAAGAGCATCCAAGAGCTCACGGACAAGTTCATGAAGGACAAACAAGACAATCAGAACAGTATCGAGAGGCTAGATCGTCGTATCTCTGATCTTGCTGGCAGGTGGAGAATGTGGAGAAACGACAACCTTCTAATGGAACAACAATCCAACAAGACAATGAAGTCGATGAGGAGTCCAGTGTGGGGGTTCTCCGCAACGACGCCGCCATGCGACGAGTTGCACGAGATGCACAGTTATAGGAGCGACTGAGCCCCAATCATCAAGGTATGCGAGATAATAATGGTAACAATCACATTCGCAATGATGATCCTTTCGCTAAGGTTAAGTTCACCATACCTTCTTTTTCTGGTTTATATGATGCTGAAACATACCTAGATTGGGAAATGACCGTGGAACAAAAATTTAACTCCCATTTAGTTCCTGAAATTCATCGAGTTAGACAAGCAACTAGTGAGTTCAAAGACTTTGCAATTATCTGGTGGAACGAACTAGTAAATGCTGGCATACAACCTGAAACTTGGGAGATGCTTAAGAGACATATGTGCAATAGATTTGTTCCTCCTTCCTTTAAGCGTGACCTGCGTAAAAAATTATAGTGCCTAGAATAGGGTAGCAAGTCGGTAGAGGAGTACTACAGGAGCTTCAGAAAGGCATGTTGCATTGTGAGGTAATAGAGGGTGAGGAGGATAAAATGGCTCGCTTCTATGCTGGGTTAAGACGTGAAATCCAGGATATTGTTGATTACAAGGACTATAACAATGTGAATAGGTTGTTCCAACTTGCTGTTTTGGCAAAAAAAGAATTGTAGGGACGGCAACAACGGTCAAGGAATAGCTTTGGTAACTCCTTCACTTAGAGGCAGACATCGGCGCCAACCAACTCAGCACCAGCTCCTACTTTTCGGTCTACTGCCCCCTCGGCAAGTAGGGCGCGTTCAGTAGCATCGTCACCACCACCGCGAGCATCCGATGTGAGCAAATCTTCTAATGGGCAGACACCGGCAAAGCCGGCTTCTTTTGTAGCCTCCACGGGATGATCTACAAGTATAGTGTGCCACCGTTGCAAAGGAATGGGCCATGTCATGAAGGATTGCCCAAGTCAGTGAGCCTACATCGCGACGGCCGACGGTGGGTACGTTAGTGCATCTGATGTAGAAGAAGAATTTGTTCTTGCAACTAACTATGCAGGTAGCGATCTTGATACGGACAACAATGCGGAGAGTTTCTTGGGATTGACGCCACGGAAGATCACAGGACCCTCATTGTACAGCGGGTGTTGAGCACCCAAATGGAGCAGGCTAAGAAGATACAACGTAACAATTTGTTTCAAACGTATCTTGTTTTCAATGATCGACGTGTTTGTGTTATTATTGATGGAGGAAGTTGCAACAACTTGGTAAGTTCAGATATGGTCAAGAAGCTTAGCTTGACTACATGTGATTATCCTCATCCTTACCATATTCAATGGTTCAACAACAGCGGTAAGGTAAAGGTAACACAAACTGCAAAAATTCACTTTTCGATTGGATCATACCATGATTCAGTTGATTTCGATGTAGTGCCTATGCAAGCTTGTTCACTATTGTTAGGCCGTCCATGGGAATTTGATACTGATGCAACCCATCTTGGTAGAAGTAATAGATACACTCTTGTGCATAAAGGAAAGAAAATCACTTTGCTTCCTATGACCCCTGCTAAAATTGTTCAAAGTGATAGGGAGAGAGTTGAAAATGAGAAGAAAGAAAACATGCTTGAATCTGAAAATCAGCAAGTAGCTAAAACTGTTTTTCCACCTAGAAAAGATAAGAACACGAGTTCTAGGTCAGCGGGAATTAAATTAAGGGTGGTGTTATGCTTGCTACAAAATCTGATATTGTTGAAATTAATGATGAAGATGCTTTGTGCTACGCTTTGGTTTGCAAAGAGGCTTTATTTTCATTTGATAATATTCCTAGCTATTTGCCCCCTGCTGTTATTAACCTTTTCCTAGAGTTTGAGGATGTGTTTCCAACTAAGATACCCCCGGGACTACCACCTATTCGAGGTATTGAGCACCAAATCGATTTAATTCCGGGAGCGACATTGCCAAACCGTGCTGCATATAGGACCAACTCGGAAGAGACTAAGGAAATTCAACGACAAGTCTAAGAACTTTTGGGTCGTGGGTATGTACGAGAAAGCCTTAGTCGTGCTGATGGTCCTTTTAAGGTGCTAGAGCGTATAAACGATAATGTATATAAACTTGAGTTGCCCGCAGCTTTCGGGGTTAGCCCCACTTTTAACGTTTCAGATTTGCGCCCATACTGGGGAGAAGAAGATCAGCTTGAGTCGAGGAAGACTCCAATTCAAGAGGGGGAGGATGATGAGGACATCACTCCTATGGATGCGTCAACTTCTCCAACACCACTGGTGCAAGGACCAATTACAAGGGCACGCGCACATCAGCTAAGTTACCAGGTGGGCTCGTTCCTAAGTTTATGTGAAACTACCGTAGAGGGCGAGTTACTACCTAATGATATTGTTCTTGTACTTAGGAATCATGGTTTGGATCAGCGAGGATGTCACGACGCACCGAGACGAGCCAAGGTTCGAGTTGATCCCGAGATGGACGCCGGTTTGGACTGCAGCGACACGTCTGTCTTCAAATGGACGCCCAGGCCACGTACGAAGTCCGTTTTCCACGTTCTACCCCTTCACTGAAAGCTTAGGATATAAGCTTTCCAACGCATCTGGTCCCGCCGCCAAACTCTTTCAAAGTCACCAGGAATAGTCCAAACAGTGCATGCGAGACAGAGTTAGACTGGTGCTGCGTCACCTCTTTTTGGGCCTTCGGCCCATGTATCTTAGTTAGGCTGCGACTTAAACCCTAGCCGCCGCCTCTCTCTCTCTCATATACATACTCCGTAGCCGTCACAAGGAGACTTGGGTTTTGCTTAGATTATTCTGCCTTTGCAGTTTCGCCGTAGATCGATTTGTGGAACCCCAACTTGTGAGCTTAATTCAATTTGATTTGCAATTTCCAGATTGCTTCTTCTACGTTTTTGCTTGTGCTCTCAATTCGCTTGCAGGAATTAGTCTTCTTGGCGAGGTCAACCACGTCTTGGCATGGTTGATAACCAACGGAGCAGTGGTGTAGTGATTGCTGGGTTCGATTAGTTCTAATCGGAAGCCGGATCGTCAACGTCGAGATCTCCACTAAATCGACTTATCATCTACCTGACAGAAGATCGAGCACCCTGTGTTTCATCACATCGATATATCCGTTGTGTGTTGATTGTCTTGATTCCTTCTATATACCTTGAGTGAATCTTCAAAAATACTTGCAAATCTTCTTGAGATCTTGTTTTTGCATAAAAACCATTTCAAGTAAAAATCAACATCTTGGGAATCTGTTACAACTCATTTTAGCAAACTTAGTGAATAACTAAATGACTCCGAAAATTTGAGTTCTCACCCTTTTCTTTTTGTGCTTGATGACAAAGGGGGAGAGATATTTGATATGGTTGATATTTGGGTGGGAGAGATCAGATATTTGAGATTAATATTTGAGATCATTGAAATTTGGGAGAGATAATTGAGATAGTTTGATTGAACTTGTGCTTCACATTCTCTTAATTGTCATACATATCTCTTGACTTATTTGATTAAATACTTTGCTCAGTTCCGAAATATCATTGCATATATTAAGGGGGAGCTGAAGAATCTATTTTGGGATTTATAGATATTGTTTTCATCAATCATCAAAAAGGGGAGATTGTTGGATCTAGATTTTGATGATTAATGACAATTTGGATAAACCCTGTTTTAGCACAAGTAAATTGAAATGTTATTTTTTAAACCCTGAAGTTGATTTCTTCGTTGTCGTGGTTTAAGATCCATGCATATGTTGAGGGAGAGCTCATCATATCTGTCATCTGTGCTTGCATCAAGCTTATGCTAATCGTTGTCATAACATGAGTAGTATGGATCTTTTGCTTATTTCTTATCATGTATGGATCTATATGATTGTATATTTTATCTCTTACCCTTTGGTGATTTGTTGAAAATAGTTCTATGATTAAACACCGAAAAGGGAAATTGTTGAGTCAACTTCTTTGGGAGTAATTTCTTTGGTGATTAATGACAACCCAACTATGAGACTAGCGTTTTTAATGAGTGTATGTGTTGTAGTTTCAAAATGGTTGCGAGATGAAAGCAAACAAGGGCATATGGACGTTGATGTCCATATGAGCCACCTTGAGCGAGGTCAAGTTTCACCGAAGGTAAGATCTAAGATTAAGGATCATTTTCTTAGGATTTTATCGGTCTCGGTGTTTGAAGATAGACCGAGTTGATAGGCTTTTTTTGCTAGTTTGATCGTACTATTAAGAGGGGTCAGAAACTAGTAGCTTGAGTCGATCTAATATGGAAGCTCAAATGCATTCATATCATATTGCACTAGTACTTAATCACCTCTTGCATTGCTAAAAAACAAGTCACTAGTATAGAAAAGCTTTCTTCTAATAGTAAAAACACACTTCTACTAACGGTTTTTGTACCGTTAGAGATAGACACGATAGAACAAGACAAGAAATTTTCTAACATTAAATAACCATTAGAAAAAAGTTGACTATTCTAACGGCATTTTCGTAGATAACTGTCACAAAAACAGTTCTAGTCTAACGGCTAACTAGCACTATCCGTTAGAAAAAAATAGTATTCACACGGTTGCATACAAGTTTACCGTCAGAAAAATGTGCACTATTCTAACGGTTAATTATTAGTATACTGTAAGAAAAATGAACAGTATCTCACGGTTATGTGCGAGTTTATCGTCAGAAAAACTTGCACTCTTCTAACGGTTATTTTGGTGTATACCGTGAGAAAAATGTAAACTCTTCTAACGGGTATCTAAGAGAATTCAATGTTAGAAAAAAAAAAGTAGTATTCTCACTGTTATTTGGTAGTTTACCGTCAGAAAAACATACACTCTTCTAACGGTTAATTAGTAGTATACCGTTAGAAAAAAATGTAGTATTCTCATGGTTGTTTAGTAGTTTACCGTTAGAAAACGTTGTTGTTTTCTAACTCTGTTTGCTATTTTTAGCCGTTAGAAAAGGCTGGATACACAATACAGTACAGATGCAAAAAGGGTACATTCACATATACATTGAGTAGATTGACACATTAGACAGTTATTCACATTTATTCACATATATACGAACCAATACAAATACTAACAAATATGGACAGTTATTCACAGTTCTTGCATACAAATACAAACCAATAAGACTATAAACAATCTATGCACAGAGAGTACACGAAAAAGAGAAAAATTACAACAAGTGAACCAAAAGCTTGTCATGGCTATTGGTTGGATGCAACTTCGTCCATAACATATTGTGCCCAGATTTGTCGGAGCTCTCTAATCTTTGCATTGTCGTATTTGTCTTTGGACATGGCGATCTGCAAGCATGTGTGAATACTCAGTAATTAACTTCCTAGTTTTGAATGTGGCACCCAATTTTCAAATTTGAGTTAGCTAAGATACTTACCTCGGGGAATTGGGCAAAGTTTGTCCGCACTAGGTCATACATGTAGCGTAGCACATAAAACCCGCATTCCCACGAGTCTGGTGCTGATGGCACTGAGATAATTGCATATGCGAAGACATGTTAGCTATTCTTTCCATTAACTAATTAATCATAAACTAAAAGACTCGTGAGTACCTCATATTCCTTCCAAGAAATTCAGGAGCCCTGCGGTGCGGCATGCCTCCCTCCAGTGGACACATAATTTTCGAAAGCCCTGCATTTCAATTAGCATTGCGGGTTAATGTATTATCATTAGCTAATGAGGTCAAAATTTAAATCAAACATGTTACTTATGTGTCCATATTCCCCTTGACAACATATTCATTCGTAACTTGTCGCGCATCGAATCGAGGTAGTACACCTCGTTCCTCCACTGACAGATCATTAGCAGGACCCAGTGGCCCCTACATTGTACGTAAAAGAGAACCGCTAGCTCAAAGTATATCTCAGGTGTAACATACAAGATTGAGTTAAATTAGTACGAAATGCACTAACCTTTGGTGGTACAGCACAGAATAAGCTCATTGTCCTACTACGCCATCAGCGCCCTTGATATGTAGTGCTTAGCGTGCGTGGCGGCGTCTTGCTCTAGCATCATGAGGCTTATTTTCTCTTGGTCGAGGAAACCCACCTTGTCACATGCAGCCTCCGATGCTAGCCTGTACATGCACTGCATGCAAAGGACGATATTAGTATTGCACAGAAAGTTAGTACATTTCAAATGAACTACAGCAATATCGAGTTAGCAAACAGAGTTAGAAAACAGCAATATATAGGATCAGCAAACTCAAAGGACTCCGGTCCGTATGATGGACATATCGAGCTCCCACCAGTTAAAGAGGTCGAATAGATCCTCGTGTGCCACGGATATGCTCCTGGGCTCACGGTGGAATTGCCCAGGCTTGAAGGGAACTAAGAAGTTCAAGTTACGCTGAGCTCGGTGTAGGTACCACTCGTGGAGGTCTCTGGTTGATCGATCTAATTTGCGCAAAGTTGCCTCCGACATGAGTGGGAACCCATTCCTAAACCTCTCCGGCTGTCCCTTTCGCCCTTTGCCCTTGCCTTTTGCCAGGGATTGAACGTGTACCTTCGAAGGCAAGGGCGGGGTGATGGCGTCTTTCTTCGGAGGTGAAGGGGCTTTTTTGGGAAGCGTGGATCCGCTGGCTGAGGTCGAGGCCATCTTTGCTGTGTTCAGGTCCGCAGGAGATCCCTCATGCCCTGCGTTGGGGGTGCAGTCCCCTGGTAGTACGCCGCAGGCCACTTCAATTAATGAACACGTATGTTAAATTTTGCAAGTTGAATGTACTGAGTAGGATATAATCTAAAATGTGTAGGATTTTTCTGCTGTATTACAACACACTTCTTGGGCCACTGTACGTAGGAGCCCACTGCCTCAGCAAGTGTATGCATTTCCTCCGTTGGGACTGGCAACGAAGAAGCATTGTAGCCCGGCATGGCCATGTCCACCTGTACCTTTGCGAACCCCAACCCCAGAGGTACATAGTGGATCCAGACATCCTCCCCAGACGGATATACGAACCCGTGGGCAACCACTACCTGCCGGTCGTCTAGATGAGTCAGTAGGCTGTAGCTCTCCGGCTTCTGCAAATTTGTAACAATTAAAACAGGTTAGCGAAACAACTCTAACAAAACAGGAGTTGCATCAACTTAAGTGCACATATGAAGGCTTGCAATACCTCAACTAGATCCACTGGATCAGTGAGTACCTTCGAAGAGCAACTACTCATCCGACCCTGTGGGGTATCGCCCTGGGGATCTGCATTTGCACTGTTGGCCATCAATGCATGTTTCAGTTGTGCAAACTCTTCCCTCATATGTGCGAACGTGGACTCGACCTCAGCTCCCACCTCAGCCCGTATGTCCGCCTGTACCTCAACCCGTATCTTCTCGAAGAGCTCCGCTTTCTTCTCCTTCCAGGAGCGGGCCTTCTTCCTCGGTGGAGCCAGATCTGCGAAATCGGCCTTCCACGACACTATGACTCCCATCGTCCGTGTCCACCCAGGATGCTCCTTATTTCCTAGAGCCCGGGTGAGGATATCGTCTCCCTCTGCGGGGTAAACAATCCCTCCATTGCCTCCTTCTCAAAAGAGATCTATTACATTTAAAGCTACCTTGTGAGACAAATACACATATACACTTGTGCACACACAGTTTATGAGGTTAGCCAACTTACCATTCGCTTCACAACCTCGATATCCCTAGGGTTTGGGAACTCCACAGACCCCGTGGACGACACGGACCCTCTCCCCCTCCACCACCGCTTGCACCTTGCATCCCAGATCTAGGAGAGCGGCAACTCAGGGGAGTCGACGAGAGAATTTTGCTCGTCTTCCTTCCTCCACTGCTCCTCCTTCTCCGCATAGCCCCGGGATCCGGGCCGATGTGGGTGGTTGTTCCTCTTCTGGATCGCCTTATTCTTCTCGCTAAGGGCCTTGAACTCGTCGGTCCCCTTCTGCTTGGTGAATTCCTCCCATACCTTCTCCGATATGAAGGGGTACTTCTCGCAAGGAGATTTCCCCGCAGCGAGGAAGGTACTGATGAGCCAGCTCTTAAAGGTTTTCCATGTTCCGTTCATGTCCTTCAAGAAGGTTGTTCTAGGTTTATCGTCAGGGATGTTCCACTTAGCTAGTTTTCAAACAATGCATACAAGCACGAGTTAGTTAAACTTTAGGATAAGCCAAGAGAACGTGATTACGAAAGAGTTTAGTGATTTTTGTTAATTTTACCTTCACTTCTACCCACAACCTATCCCTCTCGTCCGTCGTCATGTCCTTCCAGCTCTAGATGGTGATCTTCACCCTTTCTTTCGCCAACAGCCCAACGTAGGCCGCGTACTTCCCAGCATTTTTTCCGATCGGCCTCCCAAATTGGTTGAACTCACAAGAAAAGTCGGTGCGTTTGGCCAAACGGCCCAACGTCATCGTGCCTCGCCCCACCCTCTTGCGATGGGATGAACCAGCATCTTCAGTTATGTTGCCCCTCGTCGAAGCACTACTATCATCCGATGAAGACGACAACATGGCTTTCCCTAAAATTCCATCAACAAACCATCAAAAATTTAATGGAAACAGAAACCAAATAGTATTACAAAGAAAAATATTTACCTATTTTAAATATTTGTTCTATCGGTAAACACATCAACTACCGATAGAAGATAAGCTTTCTTCTAATGGTACAAACATGGACTACAGTTAGAACATATTTCTGAGCATTTTCATCTATACATTTTCATAGGAAGCAGGCAACATATGACAATTAATTCTTCTTGGAGTTCCATAACTCAGTTGAGGATTGGAGACTAATTAGGGTTGCTAAAGGGATGTCAGAAAAAAATAGTACTAAAAGACATGCAAAAATTGTTGAAGTGTTCAACAATTGTTTCTATCGGTAAATACATGAGCTACCGATAGAACATAACAATTTTTCTATCGGCAAAGATATGAAATACCGATAGAAGATGTTTATGAACACCACCAACATATAAAGTACATTATATGGCAATTGGATACAATTGATGACACATACAGCAGTATAGATAATTTCAAATCTCAAAATAGGTTCATATGGCAATTAATTTTTCTTGGAGTTCCATAACTTTGTTGAGGATTAATTGGAGACTAATTCTTCTTGGTTTCAATGAGAGTGTAAAAAACTGAAAGTATTATCTCTATTTCTCATTGCATGGTTCATGTCCTTTCATATCCTAAGTTTTAAGACTTGTTGAACTTGTATGACAAAATGAACACACATAGAAATTAGGCTACTGATTGTTTCTTGGCCTATGTAATATAGCAGGCCAGATTGACACAATTAGAAGGAAGTATAATGTAACAACTGACCTGATCATCATATGATTTAGCTGCAGTGCAAGTCACAGCAGGGAACTAAAATAGGTGGTTTAGATGCCATAGAACAAGAAGATATGAAACATACAAAAAAAAATAGTACTAAAAGGCCAAAAATTGCTAAAGTGTTCAAAAAATTTTTTCTATCGGTAAACACATGAGCTACCGATAGAACATAATAATTTTTTCTATCGGCAAATACATGAGATACTGATAGAAGATGTTTATGAACTCCTCCGACATATAAAGTACATTATATGGCAATTGGATACAATTGATCACACATACAGTATTATAGATAATTTGAAATCTTAAAATAGGTTCATTACAGCACTGAAACATATTATGTCAACCCTAATTTAAATCAACAATGCATGCGGAATTTACTAAATCCCACACAATAGGGAACCCTAGTTTAAATCCAAAACATGAGCGGAGAAAAATAGCGAACCATAGTGTAAAAAACACAAAGATCAAATAAGGAAGATGCTGGAAAAAGAACGACGAACTAGGGTATTTTACGGTGATCAGTTGTGGCAATGGAGAGGCGGTGTACAACGCAGCAGCGGTCGGCGAAGGACGAAAATAAGGACCGGCGGTAGTGGCGAACCGTAATCCAGGCGGCGATCGTGGTGCGGCAGTGAGGAAGTGGTCGCCAGCGAAGGTAGGGGTTTTCGTGCTCGAAAAGACACAGTGCTATAAGTTGGAACGATTCGACTGGAGGGACACTCTCGGGCAAAGTTTAATAAAGTAGTGAGGGCCTTTTCTAACGGTACAAACAAGAAATACGGACAGACTAATTGTTTTCTTCTAACGGTACAACCCAATAATACCGTCAGACCATGTATGTACACTTTTCTCACGGTAGTTTGAGAAAATTCCGTCAGAGTTTCCAACTTGTTCTAACGGTACGAACACAAAATACGTTAGAACAAGCAAAATTTTTCCAGAGCTTAATTTTTGAAGTGGGCAGGGCATTGGAAAATGATGTTTCAGGCCTGTAGAAGAAGTAAGAGGCTGCAATGGGATTTTGGCAAGACAATTTGAAGGGAAGAATTAAGTTCTTAGGATATAAGGGTACTGTACATGTTAGAAGTCATGCTGTGGACTAAAATTGAGATATATTAATACTGTTAACTAGCTTATCATTAAGTTCTAAACAAAAATGTATTGCCTGATGTATTAATGATAAGTTCTTCACCTTGATGCACAACTTGTGGGGCTGTTTGCCTGGCATTTTTCCTTCAAATATAAAATAGTCATCAATGGTTCTCAACCCATAATCCTTCTTTGTGATCATCTCACAGGTACGTTGTTTCGTCGATATCTTCAGTAGGGATAGATTGAATGTCCTCTAAAAACGGAGGTATTTCGTCGAACTGGTTATACTCCTCTTCGTCGACAACATCTTCGACCCCAACAATACGTCCCTTGCTGTGGAGGACAACGTGCAACTTTGGATTGGCCAGGTCAACGATGTAGAATACCTGTGTGGCTTGCTTTGCAAGTATGAATGGATCGTCTTGGTGTCTGACTCTATCGAGATCAACGAGAGTAAACCCGTAAGTGTCAAGTTTAACACCTCGAGGGATTTCGACCCATTGGCATCGAAACAAGGGAATCTTAAATAATCCGTAATCGAACTCCCATATTTCGTCAATAACACCGTAATATGAGTTCGGCGCCCTTACTGCCCTGGCAACCTCAAAAATAGCAAACAGTGTCACTCCGCTACATTGCGTACTACTCTTAGCGTCCTGAGCTCTTGTATAAAATGAATACCCGTTGATGTCGTACCCCTGCCAGGCCTCTAGCCAACCATGTCACAGTTTCACTTATGGAGCCCTCGGCAGCTCGCGTGACTCTTTCTTGGATCCACCCAGCAAATTTCCTGTTATGTTCTCTAGTGATCCAAATCTCTGGCTTCGAAGGATTCTGTGACTGTAACATTGTCTTGTGCTCATGTATGTATGGCTCGACCTCTGTCATGTGTTGTAAGACCCAAAAATGTGATTTTGCGTACACATCACGGGCGGGTGTAGGATCAAGGATGCCGACTAGAGGGGGGTGAATAGGAGGCTTTTAAAATTTCTTTCCCACTAAGCAATTTTAACAAGATGATTATGAAAGCTAGATATTGCAATGAGGCTTATCAACAATCTAACAACTAGTTGCAATCAATTAATATGAAAATACAATCCAACTTGCAACTAGAGTAATGTAAACAATTTTTTCAAGGTAATTATGAAACCAATGCAACAATGGTAAATTTACCAATTTGTGTCAAGATGAATACAAGATATACAAAAGAGAGACAATTGACAATGATTTTTACCGAGGTCTCAGAGACTTGCCCGGTCTCCCCTACTCCTCGTTGAAGCGCTCACAAGTGAGCTTCGTTTCTATATCTATGAAGGATATTTCACTAGGGTTGCTCCTTCTCCACATCGGATAGGCGAGCACCAAACTCTTAACAAGCTTTTGCCAGCCTCTCCGACAAACTTCAATGGAGAGATCGTGGCTCTCCTCCGACATCGTCTAGGCGAAAGCGATTTCCAAGAGCAACATGTCGGATGCGCTTTCGCTTGAACAAATCACATGCTAGAAGTTCAATGATGCAAATGAGATGCTCAACACTCTACCACTAGCTTGCAAATGGAGATGAAGTGCACTCAACACTCACAATCTCTCCCAAATGCTCTCTCTCAAATCCACTAAGGATTTTGGCTCAAATTCTAGCCTCTAAATGCAATTAATCAAAAGCAAAGACTTGACTAGCTTATACACTGAGATTTTCACTTGAGCAACCCCATATATATATATAACCCTCAAAGAAAACTAGCCGTTTGCCACGAACAGGCGAAATTTTGTACTACATTGTCCAGCCATGCCGGACACTGTCCGGCCAGTACAACAAATTTCGACCGTTGCAAAATATCAGTTACCGTTGGGGGATTTTTTTTGTAAAGGTCAGACAATATCCGGCCATTTCGGACAATATCCGGCCATTTCGGACAATGTCCGACCATGTCGGACAAAAGCCCCTGGACATATATATCTGTCTCTGTTAACTCTCAGCTCAAACAATTTGTACAAGCCAGACAATGTCCGGTCATACTGGACAAAGTCCGGCCCATCCGGACAAAAGCCCCCAGATGGATGCAAACGTCTCTGGTTTCATCTTGCAAAAGGCTAAAAAAAATTGTACAGGCCGGACAAAGTCTGGCCAATGCACATTGACAAAAAAATAAGCATAATTTTTGATCTAGAGATCCAATTGAGGTGATGTTTGGTTCATTGGAAAGATAACTCAAAGGGCTACAATTTTGTCAATAGGAGCAAGACCTAGAAAGGCCTAGATATTTCTAGAAAATTGAAAAACCTTCCTACTACCAAAATATCCAACACAAAAGTCAGTTCTAATGCAATTTGTCTATTTTCTCGCGGATATGTCTACTGACACTCAGCAACGACTATGACCACATAGGTCGAACATCTGGTCAAAAACAGGTGGTCGAGTGGATTTGGTCGAGCGTGCGCAAGCGAGCTGAAGACTGGTACGACCAGCTCAAACTCCTACGACCACGACCAAACTCCAAACAAGTATACAGCCAATCCGGCGAACAAGACCACAACCAGCTCTAGAATATAAACCAATTGAATTAGCTGGAAATATGACTAAGTATAGTTTTCAAAACATTTTCTTCAATGCGACACAAACTATACTTAGTCTCTCTAGCAATGCAAGAGGCGATAAAACACTAGTGCAAGATGATATGAATGCATCTGAGCTTCCACACTAGATAGATTCAAGCTACTAGTTTCCGACCCCTCTTAATAGTATGGTCAAACTAGCAAAAGGAATCCTATCAACCCGGTCTATCTCCAAAACACCGAGACCGGTAAAATCCTAAGAAAACAATCCTTAATCTTGGATTTTACATTCAGTGAAGTTCGACCTCGTGAAGCTCGACCGCTCGATGCTTGTCCTCGCAAAGCTCGACCTTGCTAAGCTTGACCTTGCTCGAGATGACTCATGTCGGCATCATCCTCTTCACGCTCTTGCTTGCTTTCATCTCGCGACCATTCTGAGACTACCACACATACACTCAACGCACAATGTTAGTCTCATATATAGGTCGTCATTAATCCACACCAGAGAAATTACTCCACCCAGATACTTAGATTGACCTAGATCCAACAACGGGGACGATAGCTTTGAATCCATTCCGATGCCCTGAAGCTTGCCCTTGTGTCAGGACTTAGGAACGCCAATTGGGTCAACCCCGGTCATATAATATGTGCAAAATTCAATCACCTCCTCGGTGGCATAACCTTCCATGATACTCCCCTCGGGCCGACGACGAGTCCTTATGTATCCCTTCAATACACCTATAAATCTCTCAAATGGATACATATAGCGTAGGCACACGTGTCCACAAAACTTAATTTCTCTAATAAGGTGAACAATCAGATGGACCATAACATCAAAAAAGGATGGAGGAAAATACATCTCGAGCTGACAAAGAGTTGTAACCACGTCGCGTTGCAAAGCGTCCAGTCCATCCAGATCAATTACCTGTGAGGACACAGTTGCGCCAAATATTCATATCAGAAAAATCTTCTAATTAAGCTCCACAAATGGAGCTAATTAACTTATAGTAGGAGTGCACGTACTTACCTTGCAAGATATTGCGTTGAAGAAATAACATAGCTTTGTGATTGTCTCTCTGACTTTAATTGGGAGAATACATAGCAATGGGAAGCATTTGTGACATCAGCACATGACAGTCGTGGGACTTCGTACCAACCAATTTCAGATCCTTCATGGACACAAGCTTTTTCAAGTTCGCGGAATACCTACACGGAACTTTAACACTGTGTAGGCATTGACAAAGTTCTGTTTTTTCGCTTTTGGACAACATATAGCAGGCCGGGGGAGGTATGTATGCTTTCCCTTCTCCAAAGGTGCAAGGTCAGTCCTTATTCCCATTTCCACCATGTCACGGTGAACTTTGACACAATCTTTTGTCTTTTCTGGAATGTTCAACAACAGACCAATCAAACTGTCATAGACATTTTTCTCTACATGCATGACGTCAATGTAATGTCGAACTTGTAAGTGCTCCCAGTACGGTAGATCCCAAAGAATCGATCTCTTCTTCCAAATATTTTTTTCTCGAGGTTTACAACACTTACCGAACTCAGCTTTGATGTCCTTCACGCGCGAGTAAATCTCCTTACCGGTTAGAAACATTGGGATGATCCCTTCTCAGGCTTCCTGTTAAATAATTTCCTCTTCTTACGGTAGGCGTGATGCACCAGAAGAAACCTGCGGTGACCCATGTACACTGTTTTCCGGCAGTTTCGCAACCACATGCTCTCAGATTCATCTAAGCAAATAGGACAAGCCTTGGCTCCTTTCGTACTATACCCCGACAAATTTCTGTAGGCTGGGAAATCATTTATGGTGCAAAATATCAAGGCCCGTAAGATAAAATTCTCTTTCTTGTATGCGTCCCACACCTGCACCTCCTCGCTCCACAATTTATGTACGTCCTCGATTAAAGGCGCTAGAAACACATCAATATCATTTCCGGGTTGTCTGGGTCCTGAGATTAGTAATGACATCATAATGTACTTGCGCTTCATGCATAACCAAGGAGGAAGATTGTAGATGCATAAAAGAACCAACCAAGTGCTATGCCGACTGCTCATATTACCGTGTGGGTTCATACCATATATACTCAGCCCGAACCTTATATTCCTAACTTCGCCGCCGAACTCATCAAATGTTCTGTTGATGTTTCTCCATTGAATAGAATCACCTGGGTGTCTTAGTTTTTCGTCTTGTTTCTGGCCTTCAGCATGCCAACGCAAGTACTTCGCGACTTTTGGATTTGCAAACAGCTGCTTCAATCGAGATATCACAGGCAAGTACTACACAGTTTTGGACAGAGATCCTTTCTTTACCTCGTGATGTTCACTGTCAATCTGGTCCCTACTCGTATACCTCGATGCGCCGCATCTTGGACAAACATGCAAATTGGAATACTCGTTACGGTACAACACACAGTCATTTGGGTATGCGTGTATTCTTTTGATTTCCATTCCCAACGGACACAACAGTTTTTTTGTCTTGGTAAGTAGATCTTGGCAACTCATTTCCCTTTGGAAGCATGTCTGCTAGAAGATCTAATAGTGCCGTGAAACTCTTATCACTCCAATCGTTGTCTGCCTTCAAGTTATATGATCTCAACACAGAAGACAGCTTTGTAAATTTTGCACATCCAAGGAACAGAGCCTTCTCAGAGTCAACAATCAGTTTCTCAAATTCACAGAAGTCGTTTTCATTGTAATCTTCATCTACATCACGTAACATCTCATCTAAATTGTTATCATCATATATGTGCACATCGGAATGAACATTATCAAAATTTGGATGATCATCGATATTATTTCAATCCACATACGGGTCCTGCTGATTGGTAGCGGTGCTTGTTTCCTCAAGATCTTCGCCATGCCATATCCGACGGGTCTGTCGCGCGTTAAAACCATGACGAATCAAATGACTCTTAATTTGATCAGAGTTGCTAAACCTCTTCAAGTTCATACAATATTTCCTGTCCATCTACAATTAACAAAATTTAACGAGTCAGGCATGCATGAAACCTGCCCAATTAAGTTATGTATATGTACATGTACAGCCTCTTACAACTGATATATTAAACCCTAGCCTGACGAAATTAACACTAATTAAGCTAACTACACAATACATGCTAGTGAGCTCCTAAAACATGAGGCATTTCCAGCTAGCTCCCAAGCTTGGAGCTACAAGCTTGGAACTACACAATACAGCTAGCTTGCAAGTAGAGAGGGAGGGAGATCTAGAGGGAGAGAGAGATAAGTGATGACAATTAAGCTTACATTAAAGAGAGGGGTCCAATCAACTTCCTTCCAGCTTGCCCTTATCACTCTAGCAGTGTAGCTTCGAGCGTGGAACTCTCATCGCAAACAGAGGGAGACAGAGTGCAATAGAACAAAACAACAGCTCAGCAATGGTCGAGTGGGGTTTTACTTATAGTGGACCAATTTCTAATGGTAAATACATGAAATCCCCATTAGAATATGTGTGTGTAATTTCATACGTACATCTTCTATCGGTAAATACACATATATACCGTTCGAATAGGTACAGGTACATTGCTGAAACAAAAGCAAGCTGGTTCATGCATGACACAGCAATCTAAGTACACACATGCACACCAGTTCACAAATTGAAGTGCATGCCTGAAGCATATATGCAAATAGAGATGTTTGTTCTAACGGTAATTATGTGTATTTACCGTTAGAACTGGTACAGGTACATGGCTGAAACAAAAGCAAGCTGATTCATGCATGACATAGCAATTTAATTACAAACATACACACCAGTTCACACATTCAAGTGCATGCCTGAAGCACACATGAAAATACAGGTTTTTGTTCTAACGGTAAAAAAGATACAGGTACATTGCTGAAATAAAAGCAAGTTGGTTCATGCATGACACAGCAATCTAAGTACACATATGCACACCAGTTCACAAATTGAAGTGCATGCCTGAAGCACACATGCAAATACAGGTGTTTGTTCTAACAGTAAATATGTGTATTTACCATTAGAACAGGTATAGGTACATCACTGAAACAAAACCAAGATGGTTCATGCATGACACAGCAATCTAAGTACACACATGCACACCAGTTCACACATTTAAGTGCATGCCTGAAACAAAATATTTGTCTTCACAACAAATAATCATATCTAAACACAATGTAACACCAAACATATTTTAACTAGAAGATAAAAAAAATTTTCAAGAGATGCTAATTTGTAGATTAACTAAGAGACATAAAAATACTTTTCTTATGTACTTGGTACTTCATCTTGCCAAAGAAATTAAAAATCTCTACTTACATGAGATCTTGGTTTGCCTCCATTCCTTCAAGAAAATGGAAGAGGAAACATAAAAAATGAGTACTATTTAAACTCATTCTAGTTAATGGCTGAAACAAATTAAAAGTAAGATGATTCATGCATGACACAGCAATTTAGGTACAAACATACACATGCCAGTTCACAAATTCAAGTGCATGTCTGAAATAGAAATACAAATACACACCTACCTACCAATACAATTAAATACACAAATACTCCCATGTACACATTCAAATTCATGTCCCAAATAGCAATACAAATACACAAATATACAACAATATACAAATACAACAGTTCACACATTCGATGTATATTACAAAAGTCACGTCTGAAACAACAGATCATGACGGGGACCCAGTGTCCCATACATTTTACATAAAAGAGAACCTTTGCAAGTTGCGACAATTAACTACTGACTACAAGTTAGACCTGATACATCACATATCCATTCATCTGAAACAGCAAATGTATGAACCACACTTGACTTAACCATAGAAGTTCAGTTCAAAGACACCCGAGGAGTTGGAACTGGTGTAGAGTTACATTTGTATCGGTGATTTCGTCGGGCTCACACTCAACTCAACTCAACTCAGTTGAGTTGAGTTGAGTTGGGTTGAGTGTGAGCCCGAGGAAATCACTAATACAAATGTAAGATGCTTTCTATAGGTCCTGATTTGAGAAATACGCTGGGCTTGAGGATCTTCTCGACCGAGCCAACTAAGATCTCACCCTTCACGTCCTTCCAGCTCTCGACGGTGATCTTCACCCTTTCTTTCATCAACAAGCCAACGTAGGCAGCGTACTACAACAAAGAACCGTGAAATACGTTGGCCCTCATGAGCATCGTCCAAGGACCAGCACAAATCATAAATAAGCATTCTAGAGCAAATTAAGACTGTTTACTACTTCCTAAATGGCTCCCTATCTGAGAAGGACTACCAACTGAAGGTTAAGTTGTGCTTTGTCATAGTAACATCAACTTGCAACTGAGAGATCAAGATATATATTACATTTCTACTCTATTTCATCGGAAGAAATTACCTTCCCAATATACATTAATTATTTAATGAACCTTTTACAAACATCTTGATCATTGAGCAAGCTAGTTGGCATTTGAGTATGTTATTGGCATTGAGCAACCTACTGACAGATCAAAATATTTGTGTATCTCATGATATTTGTAAATATCTTGATCAATGATCTTTCAATTTCAATGTCATGATCTTTCAATTTCATGAGATATTTGTGTATCTCATGATACTTGTAAACTGCATATTTCAATTTCAATTTCAAGATCTTTCAATTTCAACTTTAATTTCAATTTCAATTTCAATTTCATGATCTTTCAATTTCAATTTCAATTTCACGATCTTTCAATTTCATTTTTAATTTCATGATCTTTCAATTTCAATTTCAATTTCATTATCTTTCAATTTCAATTTCATGATCAAGATATTACACTAGATACTATATCTCATGATCTTTCAATTTCAATTGTTTGTATGTCCAAGTTGGCATTGAGCAACCTTCAACATACTAAGAGATCAAGATATTACATTTCTACTCTTATTGGCATTTTTTTCAAGTTAGCTAGTTAGTGTTTGTCTTACAAACATCCTGATCATTTTCTTCATTTGAATTTCAAACAATTGAACATTATTTGCCCCACAATGATATTATTTAGTTGTTTTAGTAAAAAACAGGAACAAGACACCGTACATAATCATAGTGAAAAGAAAACACATCAATTAAATTGAAGGATAAAAAAATTGCAGGATAATTGCCATCATAGGTTTAGAATAATCTAATATTGCCGAAATTTTACTTGCCTTGCTTGCCATGCCGAAATCCAATCAAAGTGGCCATCGATGGAGGTGCGGAGGTGCGGCGGTCGTCGGTGGAGGTGCGGCGGCCATCCATGGAGGTTACGGGTTAGGGCTAGTCACGCCTGAGGAACTATTCGAATGGAAGAGACACACCCGGGTATTTGTAGAAGTCGAACAGTTCTAACGGAACACAACAGCCTACCCGTTAGTAATTAGTGATATCTTCTAACGGTATCAATCTTCAGTTCCGTTAGTAAATCATTCCACTTTTTCTAACGGTATAAACATTCAGTTCCGTTAGTAATTGTGTTCCTCTTCTAACGGTATATATATTCTTTATCGTTAGAATAAAACTATTTCTAGAAGTCGAATGGTTCTAACGGTATCCAACAGACTACCGTTAGTACTTCTTCATCTCTTCTAACGGTAAATATGTTCAGCAGCGCTAGAATAAATCATTCTGCTTTTTCTAACGGTAGACATAATACTACCGTTAGTAATTGTGTTTCTCTTCTAACGGTATATATACTCTTTACCATTAGAAAAACCCGAACTGCTTCTTCTAACGGTACTTTTCATAGAAACCGATAGTAAAAATACCTCCCACATGCCTTTTGGGACTACGAAGCACCTTTTCGGACAATCCTCCTGGTTGAAGGTTAAGGGAGTTTCTGACCAATGAGGATATTGAGGCTCTCTAAGGGCAGCCTCAACTTTATTTACCTCACGGTAAAATTTTTTGAACTGACGCTTAGAAGCATAAGAAGAAGAACCACCAAAAATAATATTGACATGATTTTGGGGTACCTGGTAAGACATTTCTTCATCTCCATCAGCGTCCCTAACCTTGCAGGCTTGATCTTGCTGTGGTATGGTTGGCATGGGTCCAATTTCTTGATAGAAATCATCCAATTGCTTCAACCAATTGCGACAATTATTGAGATCATGTCCCGAAGAATTATGGAATGGACACCACTTTTTGTTTCCCTGCGGGTTAACTTGTTTTCCCGAATGGTCTCCATCGCGGCCATTAGAAGGAGTTTTATTTTTAAATGGAAACTTATTACCTTTCCCCGACGGCGGTTTGTCTGCAATGGTAACATCCCGATATTGTCCAGCCCGATTCTTCTTGGGCTTCTTGGATTTCCCACCAAATGACGACTCTGGTTTCTTGCTAGAATCGTCCTTCTTGTCATTCTTGAGACCTGGTTGTGGCTGCAAATTCCCCTTATCCACCATTCTATTCCATTCTATGGCCTCAGCCGCATCAGAATAACGGTCAACCATGTTGAAGAGATCGGTCACTGACCAAGGTGATGGATAAGTAAATCTTCGGTGAATCTCCGATATCGAACTACATATTTAAATGCACTGATAATGGAGCTATTAGAGATGTTCAGGATGGTATTTCTCAGTCTGACAAATCTCTTGACAAACTGTCGAAGAGTTTCTGTAGAAGTCTGGCGCAAGCGATGAAGATCATCTTCCTTGCCAGGCTTTTGATAACAATTTTGAAAAGTGTTGAGTATTGCATCAAACAACATTTCCCAATTATATATTGACCCCTCTGGTTGATTAAACAACCACGTTCTTGATGGTCCTTCGAGAACCGTTGGCAAGTAGTTTGCCATTACGCAGTCATCTCCCCCTGCCGCTTGGATGGCAGTGATGTAGATCTAAAGAAACTCCAATGGGTTTTGAGTTCCATTGAACCTTTCGATCGTTCCTGGTTTAAACTTATCTGGCTGGACCACAGCACGGAGGCTTGGCGAGAAGGCCTTACAACCAACATAGGAACTGCAGAGATGTCCGCGACCCTCCATATGGTCACGAGTGACATCACCTTGAGGAGACACATGCACCTCGCGGCCCCAGGCGAGAATGGATTGGCACGCGATCTCGATCGTAGGAACTTCCAACTTGCCTGACCTTGTCATGCCGACCAGGCCCTACTGGCAATTGATCGTGCCTCCCATGACTAGAGTGAGAATAACCTCGCTCATGGGAACGAATCGTGGAACGAGACGACGCCATTGGAGTTGCATCAAATGCAACTTCGTCGAGCTTGTCCGCAAGGACTCTGGCGAAAGTTGTTTTATCCGCATCTCCCAAGTCAAGAGGAGGATTACGTAGTGTATCTGCGATTACACGAATTCGGTCTTGTGTGCTCCTTCTGGGCGCCATGGGAGTTAGTGTTTCTTCAACCACCGAGGGATACTCCAAGGCCAAAGATGGTGTCTGGTCGCGCCTGCGACCATGCAGATGACGAGAAGTGCTAGGAGCGGGATCTCGAAAAGCGGCATCGTGACGAGATTGCGCAAGATGTAAGGCTTCCTTAGTGGCACTGCGAACCTCATTTTCTCATTGCTCGTGGTCCTGATCCTCCTTCGGCTTGCGCTCTTGTTCCTCCCTGGCAATTCGCTGCTCTGGAGTTTCCTCTGATAGCGCAGCAAATTCTCGAGGAATTGAAGTCGCAGATGGGGAAAACATCCCTCCTTGTTCCGAATCAGATTCGAAATAAAAAAAGATTGGAGATTGTCCAGGTCAAACTTTCTAGGACTAAGCTCCAAATTACCATTGTCCACATCCTCTGGAGCGATGTGTTGTGCTACATATTCAGCCTCTTATGTGGTAGGACTCACATGAGGCGTTTGTTCCATCTTCTTTGGTTCTTGGTTGATAGACATGACCAGAATTGGCGAAGATGCACCCTCTGGCTGTTCTTCAAGGACATACTTGCGATCAACCTCTTCCATAAGAACGGGATCGTCAGGGGAGGGCATCTGAACATGGGCATAGTCATCGAGATCGAAATCATTCTCGGAATCGTATGCCCTAGATATGACTTACCAGAGCTCCTGATGAAGAAAACACCTTGAGAAAGTGATATGAACACGCCGATGAAAGACACGTTCACGAAGGGTGGCCCGATCTTCACGACATAGAACCTGGATAACTAGTATTTGAAGATACCTGGATAACTAGTATGACCTGATGAAACGAGATAACCAACCACTTGCAGAGCAAGGACCTGCGTATCAATGAATTCGCCCAACCACACTCTGAATTACCTATCCACATGACCATGCACGGAGTTGGCGCACAGATAGGGTGATCACGAAGATCGTTCGAGTAATTCCGAAGGAAATCACAAGAACAAAGGATGAAGAGATTCAACTCTTAACTAAAACTAAGTCTTCAATTTGAAATTTCAATATCAATGTCTTATATCTTGTATCTTGTATATTAAAAACTATGACCATGCCTCTCTTTTATAAAGGGCGGTATGTACAAAAGATAGAAGAATTAAACTATAATTCTAATTTGAATCTAATTCAAAACGAAATAAAAATCCTAACAAACTATAAAAGATAAAAGAAGTTCGGAATAAATCTTCTTTGAGTTGGATTCGGATTTGGACGAGACTTTTTCCTTCTGTGCAGTCATTACTCTTTTGGGTCTCCTGGTTGCATACGATGTCAGAATTTAATGATTCTTGATGTGTTGGAAAGCTCTTTCGAAAAAGTACTCACACAACCAAATTGGATATCTGTGATGAGAATGGTACTTGGTTGAAGTTGGACTGTTGTTTGTTCGGCAGACTGCATGCCAAGCAAAATTCTTTTGGTTGTAGAGGTTGCAATCCTTGACGGAATTGAGTGATCTTGGGCTCGTTGGAAAGCTTAGGAAATCCTCTTTCCACTCAGTAGGTGTACAACTAGATTTGATGAAGTTATTCAGCCCATATGTGGCTATGTTCTTTCTGTTATGCTCTCCCTCTATATTTATGATCAATGTTAAACAAGAGCTATTAGGTAGCAGCATATTCTCATCATACTTTAATTCTTTAAGCAATAAAGTCACCTGTTTATATAGTTGTCTGGCCTTCACTCGAGTGATTGATCCTTTATATTCCTCGGGTCAAGCTCTAATACTACTTGTGCTAGTGATGTCCTCATTATTCTCCCCTTCTTGAAAAGGACTCGTCCTCAAGTCTGACAGCGTAGAACCGAAGAACGGAGAAAGGTCCAAAATATTGAATGTAGCACATACTCCATATTCCCCTGGTAGCTCTATTTTGTAAGCATTGTCATTAATCTTCTGCTTTAGTCTAGTGGTCGAATTAACGCCCTGTTGTACGCAAACTTCATGTGTGGCAAATAATCTTCTCACTCTTTCAAGTTCTTTTTGATCACTGTCGGTGGTTGATTTGGCAGTGTTGCTCCAGGTGTTAGATCAATTTGATGCTCGATTCCTTATAAAGGAGGAAGTACGGATGGTACATCTGTTGGAAATACATCGTTATAAGCCTGCAAAACAGCGGTAGCAACACTAGGATGAGCGGTTAAGTCATTAGTAGGAATCAAGGATTCTTTGTACAAGAGTACAAAACAATCCGGCAATAGGTTGCTCACAACTCTCAAATCTGATTTTGTAGCTAGTAAAGCTAAGCTATCTTTCTCCTTTTCTTTTGCTCACTCATATTTGGTTTGTGGCTCTTTCTCACTGATATGTGGCACTCACTAATATGTTCACTCACACCATCAACCGTACTGTCAGATTTTTTTTGCATCTCTTCAGATATGATTTGCTCAGGAGTCATAGGAAGAAAAGTGATGTCCTTGCCCTTGAACTTGAAGAAATATGTTTTAGTCCGACCACAATGCTGTGAATTGCCATCATATTGCCATGGTCGTCCCAACAGTAAGTGGCAAACTTGCATAGGAACCATGTCACACATGACATCATCAGTATACCCCTTAATGGTAAACTGAACCTTCACTATGGAAGTAATTTTGATCTCACCACAAGAGTTAAGCCAACTAATGCAGTATGGATGAGGATGTTTGAGCACTGTAAGTCCAAGTTTGTCCACCATCTCCTTACTAGCAAGATTATGACAACTACCTCTATCAATGATGAGTTTGCATACCTTGTCTTGGACCTTACATCGAGTTTGAAAAAGATTATGTCGCTATCCTCATTCAGCTTCCATCATTTGAACACTGAGCACAATCTTGAGCACAAGAGTTTGAACTTGCTCGAAAGTAAAACCTCCTTTTGCTTCAACTTCTACAGTAGCGTCTTCGATAATGTCTTCGTCACTTTGAGAATCATATTCTTCATCTTCGTGTACAATCATAGCTCACTGGTTAGGACATTGAGATGCCACATGTCCTCGCCCTTGGCATCTAAAGCATATAATTTGGCTTGAGCGAGTAGAAGAACCAACAGATGAGGTGCTAGCTGTAGGCTTCTTCGCGGTGGTGGAAGCATTGTTGTTTGGTCGAAGCAGTGTAGATGACGGATTGGGCTTGGTCAAAGAATTGTTGTGTGGTCGACCCGTTAGAGGAATCATGGTTGAAGCATTATTGCTCGGTTGACGCCACGTAGAAGTATTGGTTGCCCGCGAATACATCTTATCTTTAGCTAATTATCGTTCCGCCTTTCTTGATAGATGGACAAGTTGCTCGAGATCCTTGTACTGCTGATAATTGACAATCCTCTGGACGTCTCTATTCAAGCCATTATAAAACCGAGCAATGGACTGGTTAGGTGTCTCCCTAACATCACATCTCATCAGAAGAATCTCCATCTCCTGGTGGTATGCATCAACACTTCGCGGACCTTGGTTAAGACCTTGCAGCTTGATGAACAAGTCCCGAGTGTAGTAAGATGGTACAAACCTCCTTTTCATGACATTCTTCATCTCATCTCATGTAGCAATGTGAGGTCAATTTGCTTGTCTCCTTAGCTCATGATATTGATGCCACAAAATCAACGCATAACCTTCAAATTCGGATGAAGCAGAGGCTACTTTTTCTTGTTCACTGTCATTGCACATGAGAAGAAGTTTATCCATCTTTAGCTCCCAATCAATATACACTTCCGGATCTGATGAACCATTAAACTTAGGAATGGTGAGCTTGATCTTTGAAAGTCTTCTGCCATCATGGTCGTGATGACAATCTCCGCCATGATATCGGTTATGAGCATGGTACCTTGGTCGATAATTGGCATCCGTGTGCGGTGGCTGCCAATTACCATAATAATAGTTGTTGCCTTCAAGGTGGTAGTCGGACTGGAAGTTGTCATCATAGTCATCACCACCTCCCCCATGCTGATCGTATTGGGGTGGTCGAAAAGCATGATCATGACCAGTTTGACGTGGTCGAAAAGTTGGAGGACCGCGACGATTCTTACCTTCTACTGATCGCGCATCTTCCCGATATCCTTTTGGTGGTGTAGGATGTACGTTTTTCCCCTAAGGTGGAGCTTCCGGGTTTACGACCGCAACTCGGAGTTGCTGCAGTTCATCAACAACTGAATCAAACCATCCCTCGACAAATGTTCGGAATGCAGCGTGTTCAGCTCGAGTGACATAAGGTTCTGGATTGTTTGATGAAGTGGATGAACAGTTTCCTGCCATCAGTTAATGTAGAAAAAGACAAATATGTGGAATAGGAAATATATGTGGAATAGGAAATATATGTAGGATCACTCAATCTCACCAACTCTTACCAATCCAAAGTTCTTATGCTTTCCTGGGGAATGCTCAGCGCGTTCCAGCAATAACCAATGGGGCTTATCAGAGACTGATGTGGCGAATTCACAATGAGGTCTTTACGTTTAACAAGTGGATTTATATGTGGAGTTAGGTTAGGTAACAGATGATATAATCTGTAATTTAGCAATGCAAAATCGAATAATAATCCAATGATATGATAATCCTAAGTTGCTGATCACAAGAGAGATGGTATCCCAAAGGATAAATCAACAATTGTACTACTTGGAGCAATTTTTTTTATATCAGATGATATTTGACTTAAAGGATGGCCGATGATGATCAGGATATATATATCTTTTTTTTTTTGTTTTTTTTGTATTGATAAGATCAGAAAGTAAAGTTGGAATGAAGTGTAGGTGCACAATATATATTTTTTTAGTTGAAGTGAAGATCAGAGTTGTTTCCGTTCCGCTTTTATCTATGCCAGTAGCAAATTTAATAGGATAATACGTGGGACAAAATTTAGTAGAGATATAATAGCAATTTTATCCTTCTAAAAAAATAGTAATCTTATACTTTTTTAATAATTATATATAAAACAAAAACATCATTTATGAAAGAACAAAGGGAGTAAGACCCAAGCTTAGCATTTAAAATTAGGCCTAATATTACTCCGCTCCAAACTCTGATGTAGTCCAGTATTTGAACAAGATTGCTATAACCATATTGTAGCGATGTTATAAAAGTTGTATGTAATTTTGATGTTATTTTTGTATAAAAGTCCTATGTCATTTTTTGCATACTAGGTAAAGATATATATTTTGTTTGTGGTGCACATCATAATAAGTTTGATTTAATATGTATTGTCTATGTAAGATAGAGTATGTACACTTTGATATTCCAATTGCCACCACACAACCATATCAGGATGGCCTAGGAAATTCGCACTGGTTTCCAGACGAGAGTCCTCTCTCCCATGCTGGAGTCAAAGATACCTTTGCATGCATCTCTTTCTCCAATGTTTTGGAAGCCTACCTGGTAATTGAACAACATCACTCTACATACAAACAAATGTGTACAAAACATACATGTATGAAACTATGAATAGAGCTTGATAAGGCGAACTGAACCGCGTTCGGAATAAAAATTATTTTTTTTATTAACAGGAGAGGACGCTTCCGTCTGGAGGCGTCTGCTGTTTTGGATTTTTTTTATTTTTTTATTTTTCGATTTTCGTGCGATCAAATTATATATAATTTTTGTTTTTTAATTTATGTATTAATCCAATTTAAATTAAATCTTGATTATATTGAGAAAATTATAAATCTTTCAGTTCTCTACATATAGAGACCAAATATTGTATATATTCAATTTTTGAATTAAAAATTATTCATATTTTATTAAAATCACCTAAATTCTACTAAATATTTAATTTATTCGTGAGCCTCTGTGAAACATGTCTTTGCTTTAGAGTGATGAGTGTTTTGGATGATACTTCACACGTGTGACACATAATATACTAACAATATTATTCTGAAGCGTTTCAGTATTAGACTCAGCTTAAGTGGCCCTCACTGAATTCCACCCCAGAGGAAGCCCACCTGTTTTATTCATACCCATAGAACAAATCAAAAGCTTGTTTTTTTAAATGCATAGCAAAGTTGGACCAAGTCAATGAGCAGTAGGATCAAACGATCTTATAGGTTTTACGTGATGCACCATATAAAATAAGGCCAAAAGTTTTTTCAAAAGAAAATTTTAAATTCGACTTTTATCTTTAGCATGTTTGTATTTTTGACATCTCGGATCAAATTTATAGATCACTATTGATACATGGAGTTAGATTAGGACTACTAATTAGGCATAGAGAATGGAATTAGCTTGAGGCAAATGCATAGAGATTGACGAGTGATCCTCTTTGTAATCTTTCTCAGATGAGGCCAACCTAGCGGTCTTTTGTTCGCGTACAATTTATTCTTGTGCATAGAGCAAACCATAAGCTTGTTTTTAAATGCATGACAATAATAGACGGATTTAATAAGTCGTGGGGTCAATCAACCCCATAAATTTTGAGTTCCCCTTTATATGCAATAAAACACTATTTTTAGAGGAAAAATCCAAATTCAATCCCACAATCTTAATCTATTTGTACCTTGACCTCAATACAGAATCAAATTTCTAGATCAACTATTGATGTTGTAACACTTCAAATACGTTCACCCACACTAATATCTAGAATTTCGTTTTTATTTCGTTTAAAAAAATTAAGTTAATTGGTACGATTAATTCTCTAAAACTTATATATAATATTTTTTTAAATAAAATTGTCAATATATGACTAAATAATTCACTACTAGCTTTTTTTTTGTGCGGCACTGGTACAAGGCGTTGCAGATGCATGGAGGGTATGTGGGTTGGCAAGGCCAAGATGTGCCCAATCATTGTTTACTCAAAACACTCATAGAAAATTAGTTGGTTTGGATCTTGGAGTTGGATAATGGAGCTCTAGTTTTGTGGGACTTTCTGGAGTTTTGTACGTACATGGGCATGTGAGCAAGCTCTCCAGAAGAACAGTTCATTCATCGTTATATGTTAGTTGGAGAGAGAGCCACATGACGGCTAGGTGAGTAGGTTTTGTTGTGTCATGATGGGGCCGGTCATAACCTACAGATTTGTTCAAAGGTTGGAAGGGCAAGATGCTGGAATTGGGGAATCATATTGTTGTTAAGTAGGGCTCTTATTGTGTACTAAACATATCAATGTGGACTCCAAAAGAAAAATAAAAGAACTTTTTATGTACCACTGAATTAAACTTTGGTGTAAACTTCAATCTGCAACTGCCTCCGAGTTTGGGATATTTTTTTTAGGTAACACCAAGAATTTTCTGCTTCATATTATATGTCACTGTGTAGAATAAAATATCGCCACCTTGTGTTGTGCTATTATATACCATATCGTGGTATAAAATATGTCATCGGCAGATTTCACGAAAAGACTTAACACGCGAAAAATGGCGCGAGCTGACCGAGTGACTGGTCACCTCTCGCCGGGCAACGTAGCAATTGACACGGTAGTTTTTATACAGATTCAGGTCCTAGTGGGGGTCCTAGTCCTGTCGGCACCCTCTGGGCGTAAGTCTACTGGGGAGGTGCTCTCTCGGGGAGAGGGGTCTCCAAGGAAGCCTATTGTTTTGAGTGTGTAAATTGAATTGAGAGTTGGTTACAAATGAGATATAAGAGGGATATTTATAGGCCTCAAAACATGCAAAAGACCAAAAAACTCTAGCTATGGCCGTTGGATTGAGGGGCGTTGGCGTTATTTCACTGGCCGAAGGGCTTGGATGCTGAACAAGTGTCCTCGCTAATTCCCAAGGCGCTCTTTACGTCACTTGCACGTGACCCCGCATGAGAGACATCTGTGGCTTGTTCCCCAGTAGCCCTCCGGGATTTTCTCCGGTAGCCATCTGGGACTCTCCCCAGTAGCTCTCCGGGACTTTCTCCCATAGGCACTCGGGGCATCCCACAGGACCTGGAGCCCGGAGGCTCGGGACCCGCAGGAAATCGTCTTCGCACGACGGACCCAGGTGCTTCGGAGATCCTGCGGGACTCGGAGCCCGGAGGCTCAAGGAACCGCCAGGGACCTTCTCCGCACGAAGGACCAAGGCGCTCCAGAGACCCCACGGGACCCAGGCCCAAAGGTCCAGGGACTCGTCGGGGACATTCTCTGCACGAAGGAGCCAGGCATTCCAGAGACCCTATGGTAGCCGGGGCCCGGAGGCCCAGGGACCCACCAGGGATCTTCTTCGCACGAAGGACGCAGGTGCTCCAGAGACCCCGCGGGACCTGGACCCGGAGGCCCAGGGACCCGCTGACCCAGAGGCCCAGGGATCCGCCGAGGACCTTCTCCGCACGAAGAACCGGAGCGCTCCGAAGGCCCCACAGGATCCAGGGCCTGGATGCCCAGGACCTGCTAGGGACCCACCAGAGACCCCACTGGATCCAGGGGCCGGAGGCCTAGGGACCTACGGGTAGGGGTGGAAACGAGCTGAGTTCGAGCGAGCTGGCCCTGGCTCGGCTCGAGCTCGGTCGGGTAACGAGCTGGCTCGGCTCGGCTCGTTTAGCTCACTGAGCTGAAAAATCAGCTCGAACTCGGCTCGGTCTGGCTCGCGAGTTGGCTCGGCCAGCTCGCGAGCTAGACCAGCTCGGTTGTTTTGGGCTCGAACTCGACTCGAACTCGGCTCGTTTAAAAAAAAAAACAATTCCTTAGAGAACATTCAACAAAAACAATCATCCTTAGAGAACATTCATATATCCAAATGTAACTCTCAGTTGGCAAGGCAAAGCAGTTGCAACAAGTTATAGTCTGATGATAGGTAAGGAGAGAAACATTACTAAACAATCCAAACATCCAAATGGCAGCCATTCAGTAGCTTTCCTGACAAGTTGCTAGGATAAACACATATGAGCACAACAAGGATACAATAGTCAAAAAGTTCAACAAAAACAATCATCCTTAGAGAGCATTATCTTTCCAAAATAGGCCTTCCGCAAGAACATCTTTCTTCAGAGAACAATCATCTCCACATCTTTTCAGAATAGGCCTTCCGCAAGAACAATCATCCTTAGAGAACAATCATCACAAGTCACATACATGATATCACATGAGGAGCACAAAAATGAGAAATGTTCAACAAAACAAAAATAAACTTACACTTACTAGTTGCTTCCCACTATGCTATCAACCAAAGAAATGCTTTCAACATCCTCCTCATTGCCTTCTTCCTACAAATGAGCAAAATAGAAAAAATATACTTGAGCTTAGAACACAAATATCAGTCAGAAGCAAAAGAAAAAAATTAGGAAAACTACATACCAAGGGACTTTTCATGTTACGGTAAGCACCTCTTATCCAACTAGATGTGCATACCAATGCTTCAACCATAGAAGGCTCTAAAGAACTCCGGTAATCATCTAGTACTCTACCTCCAACACTGAAAGCAGACTCAGAAGATACAGTACTAACCGGTATAGTCAAGATATCTTTTGCCATCTTTGACACTATTGGGTATCTCAATGAATTCACTTTCCACCACTCAAGTATATTAAATGATGTCTCACCACAGTCCGCATTGGGATCATCTAAATATTGAATCAAATCTGACTTAGATGGTTGTGCACCAGCAGTAGCTCGCAAGAAACTTTGAAATTGACTTGAAATTGAGGCAACTGTGCTACCCGAATCTAAAACTGAAGAAGTGGATGCAGAACTGTCCTTGTTGATGACCCTATTATGACAATGCTCTAGCTCATACATATTATACACCTCATCCAACTCAGAACGAATCAAAGAGACCATACTGTCAACATTTGAGGGTTCATATATCTTTACAAAACACCATAAAATGAACTTCATTTTATACCTTGGATCAAGAATTGCGGCAATAGCTAAAAGAGTGCTGCATTGGCCCCAGTACTTATCAAACTTTTCCAACATTGCTTGTCCCATCAACTTCAAGTATTGATCATTAGAATGAAAAGCATTATCCAAAGCAACCTTAACATCAATAATGTAAGGGAAGAATAGATTTGCAGTGGGATATGTGGAACCTGAAAAAGCAGTAGTCGCTGTGTCTAATACTTTCAGCACATGTCTTACTCTATCATATATCACCCATTCTTCATTCAAAGGCTCCCATTTGTAATTTGCCTCCACATCAGCATATTGGGTGAATGCAATCTTAAAATCAAAAGCACAATCAAGCATCTTATATGTAGAACCCCACCTAGTTGACACATCAAGAACCAACCCTCTTTTTGTTGACAATGCAAGAGACTTACAAATCTCAGAGAACTTAGTCAAGCGAGCTGGAGACTTCTTAAGGTACTTGACAGTTTCCCGAATCTTGTTTATCAAAGGTTCTAATGGTTTCATACCATCATTCACTAACAAGTTGAGTATGTGTGCACAACACCGGATATGAAAATATCTACCATTAAAATGAAGTGAGCCTCTAGATATAAACTTAGACATCAAATGCCTTGCAGCAACATCATTTGAGGATGCGTTGTCCAGAGTAACTGTAGCAACTTTATCTTCTAATTTCCAATCAGCAATGCAATCAAACATGGCTTGAGAAATCACAATCCCGCTATGTGGAGGCTCTAACTCAACAAAGCTAATCACACGACTTTGCATCACCCAATTGGCATCTATATAATGAGCTACCAAGCTCATGTAGCAAAGGGTTTGGTTAGATGTCCACAAATCACAAGTCAAACTAATTTTACCAACATTTTTAAAACTCTTCTTCAAGATCTCTTTCTCTGTTTGAAAAACCTTCATGCACTCCTTTCTAATGGTCTTTCTACCAATGCTTTCATAATGTGGATTGAGAGATCTCAATAGCACATTAAACCAAACATGCTCCACCATTCTAAATGGATACTCATGCACAATAATCATCTTAGCAATAATATCACGAATTTTTTCATGCTCATACATGCCACTGATGCTAGGATTGATAATTATAGGACAATGTGCATCACCTGATTCAACCCCAAGAAAGTTGAGTGACGGTTGCTTCTTTTGCTTTGCTTCGTTGTTCTTCAAAATATAGCAACCTTCTATGTGCCTTTTCAATGTTGTCGTAGTTCCCCCTGGATGGTATATATAAAGCTTCTGACAATGCTTGCACTTTGCCTTTGTTTCTGTCTCACCTTTCTTTTTCTTGGAGGGTACTTGAATAACTTCAAAGACCTTCCAAACATCTGAATGTTTTCTTTTGTTCGACTTTGGAGGAGCTTTACTACCGGCAATCTCCTCATCTCCTGTTTTGTTCCCTTTACTTGGTGAGTCGAAAGCAAGAACTGCATCTTCACTACCACTTGATGAGTTCATAGAGTTTTCTTCCGACATCTACAAATTGAAACAAGAAAGGGTCAACTTCTGTTTTTGTCTTTTTGACCATGTTCATGTTACGGCTGGAACAATGCATCTGTTCATGTTACGGCTGGAACAAGCGTTTTACAAAATTTTATAAATGATGCAAATTAGGGGCAGATAATGAGATAAATACAAATCAAAATTTTATAAATGTACAAGCATGAACAAAATGAAAATTATACATGAAACAGAAGTATAATAGAACTAAATATAGAGGTCTTGGCTGGAGTGTTATAGAACTTTTTGTCATTGGATATAACTTTTTACCATCAACTGTCTGCTCAACCACTGAAAACAGCTGACAGTGCAATGGGGGTGCATTATATAGTCAGTTTCGGGGTTAGGCAGAAATTCCATTTACATGGATGTGGTCAGTTGGAGGATCAGCAGTTCTCTAGGAAATTATAAGATATTAGCCTTTTCTTTTGCTACAGATTCTGAAATGACATTTGTTTGAATGTTTAATCTGCTTCTGCTATCCATGTCTTAATTAATGTCTAGGGTTTTAGTACACGCTCTTCCCGTTGTGAGTAACATGTGAATGCACTTTAGTGACATGAGTCACTGTTGATAGCATAACCCAATGGAAACTTAAAGAGGATGTACTTTCTGATCTTTCAGTTAGTACATAAATTCTATGTTGGGTGATGTCACTGTGATAGGTTTCAGATGAATTTCTGTTATTTCTGCCATTTCCTTTTGCTACCCTTATCTTGCTCATGTATCAGTATTATACTGTGCATTTTTTCAAAATTTCTGGTGAAGTATAAAGTAGGTTGTCTTGGCCAAAAATTTTGGGATTTTTTTACTCTCTGACATTGTAAACATTCACATTTATCTAAGTTGCTCATGTATTAGTATTTCTGCCATTTCAGATGATAGGTTTGGGATTTTTTTACTCTCTGACATTGTAAACATTCACATTTTCAAATTGATAAGCATGCTATCAGAATGACTAGCTGACTGCTGCCTGATCAAGCTTTAGTAAATTTAAAAGCACTTTAAGTTGCCCTTTATGTGGTTTCTACCAGAATTGAACTTACTGAAGGACAATGTAATTTTCTTGCTTGTGAACAAATCCAGACTGTTGTACCTTCTCCATGAATCAAGTATAATTTTACAAGTTTACATGCAAATTAGGGGCAGATGAATATATCTTCGTATAAAACAAATCAAGATTGAATTTGAACCTCTCAATTCTCAAAGCTGGGGCGCGGAGGAGGCTCGGGCGGGCCTGGGGCTGAGGAGGAGCGCCAGGCGGAGGAGCTCCGGGCGGCGGAGGAGCGCCGGGCGGAGGAAGAGCGCCGGGCGGAGGAGCTTTGGGCGGCGGAGGAGCGCCACGCGGAGGAGCTTCGGGCGGAGGAGCGCCGGGCGGCGGAGGAGCGCCGGGCGAAGGAGCCGGAGGAGCTTCGGGCGACGGGCGGAGGAGCGCCGGGCGGAGGAGGAGGGCCGGGCGGCGGAGGAGCGCCAGGCGGAGGAGCTTCGGGCGGAGGAGCGCCGGGCGGCGGAGCCGGAGGAGCACCAGGCGGCCGGGCGGAGGAGCCGGAGGAGCTTCGGGCGGCGGGCGGAGGAGCTTCGGGCGGAGGAGGAGGGCCGGGCGGCGGAGGAGCGCCGAGCGGCGGAGCCGGAGGAGCACCAGGCGGCCGGGCGGTGGAGGAGCACCAAGCAGCGGCGGAGGAACCCTAGATTGGATTTTGAGCACCAAGCGGCGGAGGAACCCTAGGTAGTACCGGGTGTGTTACTGTGTTACGTGTGTATGACAAATTGACAATATGAGTGTATTCAATACCGAGCCGAGCTCGAGCGAGCTGGGGTCTAGCTCGGGCTCGGCTCGTTTTTGAACCGAGCTGTAAATACAGCTCAAACTCGGCTCGTTTGTTAACGAGCCGAGCCAAAACCCGAGCCGAGCCCGAGTTGCTCGCGAGCTGCGAGCTAAAGTTCCAGCCCTACCTACGGGGACCTTCTCCGCACGAAGGACCCAGGCGCCCTAGAGACCCCGTGGGACCCGGGGCCCGAGGGACCAGAGACCCACCCGGGACCTTCTCCGCACAAAGGACCTCCAAAGACCCCGCGGGACTTGGGCCCGGGGACCTTCTCTGCACGACGGACCGAGGCATCTCAGAGACCCCGCGGGACCCAAGGCCTGGAGGCCCGCGACCCGTCGGGCACCTTCTCCACACGAAGGTCCGAGGCGCCCTAGAGACCCCACGGGACCCGGGGCTCGGAGGCCCGAGGACCCACCAGGGACTCTCTCCGCACGAAGGTCCGAAGACCTCGCGAGACCCGGGAGAGAACGTTACTTCGTCCGAGCGACGCGGAGCCCCCGTACGAGAAAAACCTTCTCCTGGGACAAAGTTCACCTGGGAGAGAATGTTACTGCGTCCGAGCGACGCGGAGCCCTCGGACGGGAAAAACCTTCTCCCAAGGCAAAGGCCCCCCTAAGAGAGAACATAGCCGCATCCGGGTGGCGCGGAGCCCCCGGATAGGAGAGAACCTTCTCCCGGGAAAAAGTCCACCAGGGAGAGAATGTTACCGTGTCTGGGCGGCGCAGTCGAGAAAAACCTCCACCTGGGGCAAAGTTCACCGGGGAGAGGATGTTACCGCGTCCGAGCAGCGCGGAGCCCCCAGACGGGAAATACCTTCTCCCGGGACAAAGTTCCCCCAGGAGAGAACATTACCGCGTCTGGGCGGCGCGGTTGAGAAAAACCTCCTCCCGGGAGAAATTCCACCGGGGAGAGGATGTTACCACGTCCGAGCGGCGCGGAGCCCTCGGATGGAAAAAACCTTCTCCCGGGACAAAGTCACCTCGGGAGAGAACATTACTGCGTCTGGATGGCGCGGAGCCCCCGGACGGGAGAAACCTTCTCCCGGGACAAAGTCCTCCGGGAGAGAAAACCTTCCCCTGGGACAAAGTCCACCCAGGAGGGAACGTTATCGCGTCCAGGCGGCGCGGAGCCCCCGGACGAGAAAAACCTTCTCCCGGGACAAAGTCCCCTCGGGAGAGAACATTACCGTGTCCGGATGGCGCGGAGCCCCTAGATGGGAGAAAACCTTCTCCCGGGACAAAGTCCTCCGGGAGAGAAAACCTTCCCCCGGGACAAAGTCCACCCGGGAGGGAACGTTACCGCGTCTAGGCGGCGCGGAGTCCCCGGATAGGAAAAACCTTCTCCTGGGACAAAGTCCTCCTGGGAGAGAACATAGAAGCATCTAGGTGGCGCAGAGGAGCCTGGACGGGAGAGAACCTTCCCCCGGGACAAAATCCACCGGGAGAGAAAACCTTCCCCAGGGACAAAGTCTCCCCGGGAGAGAACATAGCTGTCGACGATTCGGACTCGGGGTCCTTAGTCGAACTTATGCAAAATTTTGTAAGTTGTGAGACCTTTCAGGGTGTCCCTCCGGGAAGGGAGGATGAACCAAAGTTAGCTGGAACACAGAGAGGTTTAGACAGGTTCGGGTCCTCGATGGTAGGAATAATAGCCCTACATCCTGTTAGGATTTCACTATGTGCAAGAAAAGTACATGGTTGTGGGAAGAGTCTTCACAGACGAAGATTTTTCCCGTATGGTGATGTAAAACAGTACTAAAATGGCCTATAAAACTTAGCCTAATGTCTTATGTTGACCTTCTGATCTCTCGATCCCCCCCGCCCCCGTCTAATGTATTGGCTTACCCTTTTATACTGGTTGAAAGGGTGCCAAGGCATAACGGCATCGAACATTTGTTCGGGTGCAGTTTTGGTAACTGCCCTTAACCTCCACACAGGCTTAACACATATTATTAAGGAATAACTACATGTATTAACCTCCTGACGGTTGTCTCTATAAGTGGAAGAATCTTCGGGATACCTGGAATATCCCTGTTGTAAAGTCTGAATAACCCCGCGTTTCCTGGTCGAAGGTGTTTTGACCGCGGGTGGCTTGTAATCATCTGACCGTGCACTATCTGTAGCCTGATCGCGTAAAGCCTGCGACCATGTGTCCACGCTTCCCAGGGCAGCCTGAGACCATATCAACGGACATTCATCTGGTCCAAATCTATCTTGAACCAGACGTGTATTTATTTTGAACTAGCTCGGGTATCAACCATCGTCAGCTAGCCCCCAAATTTGAAGAAGACGAAGAGACATGTTTACTTCAAATTTTAAGACTTACATCAGATACGTAACCCGACGCTTCAAATCCACCACTTAGTGGCGCACTAAGTATGGCAGTTTATTTTCCGAGACGGACTCTGGGCAATATTTGACAGGTAATGATGGCGCCGTAGAATTATCTTTTAACCCGAGGTAAAATTGTAAATGTTTTAAAAGCTCGAGGTGTTCGAGAAATGAACCGTCACCTCAGGGCTATAAATACCAGAGCCCTTTAGCCTAAAACTTTCACAAGTTTTCTCCTGGCCAAGTCTTTTCTTCTCTTCTATCTTCATCCCAATGGCAGATAAAAGCATCATTGAAATTGAGAGTGATGAAGAAGAAGTGGCACTTGAATTCGACCAAGATTCACAGAAGGTAAGTTTTTCCTAGAACTCTTGGTTCAAATTACCTTCTTACGTTCTAATCATTTCTTCAAATGCTTCTTTCGGAAATTTGCAGATATCCGAAGATCTAGCTCCTCCAAGGAAGAAACCCAAGATTGACGAGGGATCTTCTAGTAGGACAAAGGTGAGAGAAGCATCATTGCTCTCTCTTCCTTTGGTTCCCGTAGTTCTCCCTGTTCATGCACCTCGGTAGGTTGAACCTTCATCTCCACCTTTGGAGATTCATGATAATCCCTCGGGACGTTCTTCTCGGCTTTCTCCATTTCATCCCAGTGATCCCTGTCTTTTGACGGGTGATCAATTTGTTGGTCAGCAAGTCATACCCTCACGACCAGACAATCCTCAACTTGTGTTGGGGAAACAATTTTCTGGTGGGAAAGTTGCACTCCCATCACCTGATGGCCCTCGGCCTTTATCGGGTGATCTATTTTCTGGGGGAAATACTTCAACCTCTCACTTGCGAGGATTGGTAATTATTTTCATCCCCTTTGTTTGTTGCTATAGTTTGTAAAAATAACACATACAAATGTAGGAGACGAAAATCGTTGGAGCCCCCAGCAACCAGCCCACTGAGATTCAACCTCCTCCCCTCGAACAGACTCTCCAAGGGGAAAAAGAGGCCTTGGAGAAGAAGACCGAAGAGATGTCTTCGGCCATTCTGCACCTGGCAGAATGTTTTGAAAGATCCTGTGAAGAGGCACACCAATTTCTCCTGGAGAGGGACTACGCTCGACAACAGCGGGTGATGTGGACATCACAAACTCCAACAACCAAGATGTTCACCCCGATGACCAAGATGGTTGCATACAAGACTCTTCGACCAAATTTCAAGGACCGATCACTCGATCTCGTGCCAAGCAAATTCGTGACCAGGTGAATGCTAACTTGAGTCTCATTTCAGATTTAAACAACTTAATGGTGCTTCCAACGTCCACTTCTTTGGTTGAACTTAGGTGCATTGGAAGGGACGACGAAGATTGGTCGCACAAATGAGGGTGGTGCAAGGCACACACTGTCTGTACTTTTGCGAGCAATTATGGAGACAATCTGAGCATGCAACATGGTCATGGGCCACATCATTAGAAAGATAATGAAGTCTAGTTTCCAACGCATCAAACCATGCATCATTTCGACTTCCAAGTCAAAAGTTATGGTCATTTTAGTGGAAGCTGCACAACCAGTCCAACCTGCGCGAAAATTGAAGCAACTCTTTTCCAAACGAATTGGTCTCTTGGATATCCAAGAAAACTCTTCATCTAATGGGTGCCTTCACACCATAATTAGGAGGGTTGGTTGTTCAAGAAAACTTTTCATCTAATAGTTTCTTTCACACCTAAACTAGGAAGGTTGTTCCTAGTATAAATACCCCATGTATTCCAACTATTGGAAGCACTTTTGATCAAACCATTTCAGTTATATGCTAGTGCATCAAGACTGCTTGAGTGTTCCTCTACCTTTGCTCTTGTGAGTTCTCTTGGATTCGCGAGAAGGATCTTTACGGGTCCCCCTAGTTCGTGCTCTACGGTTCTGGTCGTTTTGTGTGGATTAGTCCCCGATTGTGGTTCTGCGATTGTTCGGATAGCGGGTCGGAGTTCTTGTAGCTTCGGATCAACTTCCCTATCGTACAGGTTGCAACCAACCTTGGCAGGTATAAAGCCAGTTACCCCGGCTGTTCGCAGCTAGTTATCTTTGTTCTATCCTACACCGTGAAGATCGGGCCACCCTTGTGGAGAAACTGATATGCGTTGGCGCAGCAGTGATCCATCCCCTCAGCATTTGGTATCAGAGCTTCAGTTGACACGGTAAGATCTGCTATCTTTTTACCATCCATATTTTCCCCCCCTTACTTGTGTTCATCGTGTTCTTATTTTTATCCTAAGAGTCCAAAAGCCTTAAAAAAAACCAAACATTTGTTGTGGTACTGAAATTTTAGTGTTGCATATTGCAAGTTTGTTACCTTGTTCACATCAAAGTGTCTTAGTGCTGCATCTTTATTATCTCCAATTGTTCTTAGTGTTGTGTCAAAAAAAAAAGAGAAAAGAGTTGAAAGAAAAAGAGAAAGAAAAAAGAGTGTGTGAAAATAACAAAACAAAAAAAATTAGCATCAAAGGAGTGTTTTGCAGCTAGCAGATGATGTGACGATCTATACTTGCTTGTTTGCATGTCGTTCACTTGATTTCATTACGACAAAAGCCCTCCTTTGTTTAGACCACCAAACTCCACTATAAACCGAGGCTAAAGTGCTTTGATCCCTATTATTCAATCGCTTAATCACTTCCGGTTTCTACCACATTGCACAATCGCGGTCTACCGAGAACACACAAGAACATTGGTAAGTAGGAGGTGAGGTTGTGTGATTACACCAATTTTTTTTTCTACTATATTGCCTCTCAATAACATGGCAGGATCTCAGTTAAGTGTGCATGGAGGAAATAATAGTGAAGAAGACGTTCCAGTGAGACGTGGTGAGCTGCGACAACTACAAGATACATTGCTTGAAGCTATGCAAAGAATGCTCCGTGAGAATGTTCCGGCTGCCGATGGTGCACCTCCACCGAACCCTGCTGCTCCAATAGTCAAAGACGGTGATGAGAACTCCGTTGTATCCCATGCTAGACATGAGCACAACAATCTGAACCATCGGGCAAATCATGGTGCAAATGCACGGGCTGCAGCTGCTGCTCGTGGTCGTGGAGTTGCTGCCCATCCTATGCAGTGAGGACGTGGGGCTCGCGGGCGAGGTTACGACCCCCGTGTGCACTTTGACAATGGTCACATGATGTCTGGCCATGGTCTCAAAGGCGAATATGTTGCTTATGAAGATGCTTATGATGAGAATGATGAATATGACCAGCCACCATCACCTCGTCATGGTGCTGTTCATCGAGAAGACGATCGTCATGGTGGTCATCGTGATCGAGATGACCCTTGTGGTGCTGCTCGCATCAAGCTAAGAGTTCCAAAGTTCACTGGAAAGGAAGACCCCGATGCTTATCTTGAGTGGGAAGAGCAATGTGATCATATTTTCCGCATACACAACTTCTCCGATGCAAAGAGGGTAAATCTTGCTTGTGTTGAATTCTCTGGTTATGCGCTAACATGGTGGAACCAAGTGCAGCAAAACCAACGTCAATTGGGCTTAGATCACATCAATGCGTGGGAGGACATGAAGCGTGTGATGAGACGTCGTTTTGTTCCATCTCAATATCAACGAGATCTCCGTAATAGGCTGTAGCGCCTTACCTAAGGATCACGCACCGTGGATGAATATTATAAAGAGATGGAGACTCTCTTAATTCGTGCAAGGATTCAGGAAGATGAAGAATCTAAAATGGCTAGATTTTTGCATGGTCTTAATGCTGAAATTTCAGATTTTGTTGAGATGTTCCCTTACAATAATCTGCAGGATCTAGTGGATCAAGCAAAGTGAACCGCGAGAAAGGTTCGGCACCCTGGAACTTCTCTCCCTTCAGCAAGTTGTTCAGCTGTGACACCTTGGCATCGTTCTCAGCCAAGTCAATCCCACGGTGGCTCTCAATTCCAAAACACAACTAATGGTCCATCAGTTCGTGCTACTAGTGGTAAGCCATCAGCTTCCTCGGCGTCATCACCGGCTGACCACAACAGCGATAAGCGTCCTGCTGCATCCACAGGAGCCTCAGCCGCTACACCAGTTCCCAAGCGGAACTGAGACATCGAGTGTTTCAAGTGCAAGGGATGAGGGCATATTTCTTCAGAGTGTCCTAGTAGGAGGGTGATGATTGTGAATGAACAAGGAGAGTGGGAATCTGAAAGTGATGAAGATGAACATAAATCACAAGGTGAAGAGGAAGAAAATGATGAGGAGAATGTATGTGATATTCAAGCTGATGAGAGAGATAATAATTGCTTTATTTCTCGTCGTGTGCTCAGCGTTAGCGCTGCAAAAGAGGACAAAGGACAACGGCATAACATCTTCCACACTCGTGGTACAATCAAGGAGAAGGTATGTCGTATCATTGTTGATAATGGCAGTTGCAATAACATTGCTAGCTCAGATTTGGTGGAGAGATTGAAGCTGAAGCAAAGGCGGCATCCTAGGCCCTACAAGATGCAATGGCTCAATGATTGTGGTTCGCTGAAAGTTAGCAATATTGTGATAATTCCGTTCTCCATTGGGAAGTTCCAAGATCAAGTGGAGTGCGACGTAGTTCCGATGCAAGCTTGCCAATTGCTGTTGGGACGTCCATGGTTGTTTGATCATGAGGTTCAGATTAGTAGTCGAGCCAACCGACTTTCATTCATGTATAAAGGAGAGCGCATCTCTTTGCTCCCTTTAACACCGGAGGAAATCTTGATGGATGATCAAAAAAGAAAAGAGAGAGAGAGCGATAAACACTTGAGAGAAAACCACCAACATAGTGAGCGAGTGATTCCAAAGCCAAACAAAACTCCACAGCTGATATTAACCAAGCCATGGGAAAAATAGGGTCTAGTAATGATGGCTAGGAAGGGGGACATGAGGGAATTGAGAGAACCCAATTGCACTTTCTTTGTATTCATGTACAAGGAGAATTTTCTATCCACTAACGACTTTCCGTCTACTTTGCCAAGTGTTATTTTTGATCTTTTGCAGAGCTATAAGGATGTGTTCCTAGACGAAGTACCACCCGGGCTGCCACCCAAGAGAGGCATTGAGCACCAAATTGACTTGGTATGGGTGCATTTTCGAAAGGAGCGCTTTCCAGAACAACGCAAAATCAAATTGCAGCCAAGAGCAGATGGCCCATTCAAAGTGCTCAAAAAGATTAATGACAACGCATACAAGATTGATCTTCCTGAGGAGTATGGTGTTAGTCCAACATTCAATGTATCCGATCTCTCTCCCTACATTGGACCATCAGAGTCGAGGACGACTCCTTTTCAAGAGGGGGAGGATGATGTGGACATCACAAGCTCCAACGACCAAGATGTTCACCCCAATGACCAAGATGGTTGCATACAAGACTCTTCGACCAAATTTCAAGGACCGATCACTCGATCTCGTGCCAAGCAAATTCGTGACCAGGTGAATGCTAACTTGAGTCTCATTTCAGATCTAAACAACTTAATAGTGCTTCCAACGTCCACTTCTTTGGTTGAACTTAGGTGCATTGGAAGGGACGACGAAGATTGGTCGCACGAATGAGGGTGGTGGGCCACATCATTATAAAGATAATGAATTCTAGTTTCCAACGCATCAAACAATGCATCATTTCGACTTCCAAGTCAAAAGTTATGGTCATTTTAGTGGAAGCTGCACAACCAGTCCAACCTGCGCGAAAATTGAAGCAACTCTTTTCCAAACAAATTGGTCTCTTGGATATCCAAGGAAACTCTTCATCTAATGAGTGCCTTCACACCTTAATTAGGAGGGTTGGTTGTTCAAGAAAACTTTTCATCTAATGATTGTTTTCACACCTAAACTAGGAAGGTTGTTCCTAGTATAAATACCTCATGTATTCCAACTATTGGAAGCACTTTTGATCAAACCATTTCAGCTATATGCTAGTGCAGCAAGACTGCTTGAGTGTTCGACTACCTTTTCTCTTGTGAGTTCTCTTGGATTCGCGAGAAGGATCTTTACGGGTCCCCCTAGTTCGTACGATATGGTTCCGGCCGTTTTGTGTGGATTAGTCCCAGATTGTGGTTCTGCGATTGTTCGGATAGCGGGTCGGAGTTCTTATAGCTTCGGATCGACTTCCCCATCATACGGGTTGCAACCAACCTTGGCAGGAAAAGCCAGTTACCTCGGCTGTTCACAGCTAGTTATCTTTGTTCTATCCTACGCCGTGAAGATCGGACCACCCTTGTGGAGAAACTGATATGCGTTGGCGCAGCAGTGATCCATCCCCTCACCAGCGGGAACTCTCCGATTCGTCAGAGATGGTAGTGCGTCTTTGATTAGGGATGATGTTGATAGGCTTAGAGTACTTGCTAGTTCTCTTGGGGCCGTCTGTGTAGATCCTACTGACGCTCATATGTCCCTAGGAGAACTTTGTAAACTTCTCTCGGATCTGGTCGACGCTCTGGTCGCCTGTATCCCTTTTGTATGTAAAGATTGCCAGAAATAAAGATTTCTTTTATCTTACATAACTTGAAAACTCTTCATAATCTTTGTGTGAAAATATGGCCACAAGTAATGTTTTTACGACCACACATACACAGGTAAATCTGAACACTGCGATTAAAAACACATTAATATGTCATATTGCGACTAGTACTGATACTGCGATCAGACCCAAAGCCGCGGTCACAACTGAAATTCGATCTGGACTGTTATCGTGATCAGAACCGAAATCCGATCAGAGCTACCACTGCGATTAGAGTTGAAGTCCGATCAGAATCACAGTTCTGATAACACAACAACTTGACCGAATGACAATTGCATACACAGCAGTTATTTATTTGTAATGATCATAGAACATCTTTATGATCAAGATGTCACAGAAACGCATTGTGACCAGTACGTGAAAATTTACAGAAAACATGAAGGGTAATGCCCTCTGAAAATCTCTGTAGAGTTTTCACGTGTTTACATCCACTTTAATCCCCAAATTCGAAACAAAAAATGCTTTCCGTTTTGGATTCGGTGAGGGGAACACATAACGGGTTTCCAAGAGAAAACATCCATTATGGGAAATAAATAAAGTATTCAATGGAATGTTGCCCTCAGTGGAACGTTGTCTCGGGCCTATAAAAGGAGCAAGTAGCTTCTTGAGGAAGCCACACATCCAGTCTCCAGCCTTAGAACTTCCGCCGCACAAAACCCTCATCCTTCATCTTCCATCGCCTCCAAAGCCGCCAGCTTTTCCTCACAATCTCTCGCGAAAAATGACACCTTGGAGTCGATCAGTCCACTACACAGAGGAGAGTTTAATGGCGCTGGAGAAAGAAGAGATCCTCCCTTCGCGGTTGCTAATCAACAGGCGACCCGCGGAGAAGGACCAAGAAACCCCAATCGTCCAAGAGGGCGAGTTGGTGATATTCGAGGAATACCTGCGATGTGCGTTTTGATTCCCCGAAAGCAGATTGCTGAAGAAGATTTTGGAGCATTACGGGTTGGAATTGGTGAATCTCCACCCGAATGCTGTCCTGATCCTGGCAATCTTCCAACACTTGTGCGAGGCTTTCATCAGAGTGCTCCCAAGCGTGGAGCTCTTCCGGCTTTTCTACTATTCGGCGTGGTCAAAGAGTGCCAACGATGCCAGATGCATTTACTTCCAGATAAGGGAGAAGAAAGAGTATCCCTTCCCACCCCTGCGAGACTCCGTGCACGGGTGGTACCAGAAGTGGTTTTACTGCACCCCTCCATCCGAGAGCGCGTTATGGTTCGAGAATTCTCGGCCAGAGAAGTCCAATGAGTTGGACTCTCTTCCTGCTTTAAGCGTGGAGCAGAAGAAACATGTCCAAGTGATTCTTCACTTAGTCCAAGAGGGACTAACGGCTTGCGACATCATTCGTGACTTTGTGAAGAATCGAGTGAGCCCCCTGCGTGAAAGGACTCGTCCAGCTTGGGAGATACAATCTATGGCGGATAGCACCTTGGACTATAACAATGGTATGCCTTCTGGCCAACAAAGACAGAAGTTTCTTCCGAAATATTGTATTTGTTAACTTGCATACTTGTGACATAGCTCTGGGTTCATCCGAAATCGAGAAAAGGACGAACTACCTCCTCAAGGCATACAGTGCCGATGTGGAGGGAGCTAGAGGGTCGCCTCGCCCGCAGAGTCTGATCAATGCCGGTGATGACCTTCGACAGGAGTGTTGAATGGTAAGGACTTTCTTGCCAAGCTCCATTTGCAGACCATCCTCTGACCTTGTATTAACGAGAATGGCTCGAATAATATAGCTCTTGGGAAAGTTCAGTGAGGCAACATGCCCAGTCGAAGACGTCGGCTTCCTGGGAAAGCCGGCTCTGAAGAGAATAAAGAAAGTTTCTTTGAAGCGCGGGACAAGGGAAGGCGTTCCCAAGAAGTCTAAGGGACTTCTGGGAGAAACTTCTTCACCGAAGGCTCCTTCTACCGCAAAAAGAACCGCTGTAAGATACTCAATGCCCTCTGTTATCCCAGGTACAAACCAGAATCACTTCTCCGTCGTACAGGGTGAAGGGAACGAGGAGGAAGAAGATGATGTTCCTCTGATCCGCCTTAAGAGGAAAACGATTGCCTCCCTGTCCAGCGACGTCTTGCTTTCGCTCGCGAGACCTGGAACGACCAAAGCGGGCCCCGCAACCACTGATGACCCTTTGGTTGCGGGTGAAGTTTCAGTGCCTAAAGCCCAAGAAGCTTCAGGGCTCGCTACACCTCTCCCTCCGACAGAAGGGATAACTGCGGTAAGATCCTTTACAGCTTTGATGGTCGCTATCCATTTGTGAATGTCAACTGAGTAGTATTCATGCAGGAGGAAGAAAACATTCCCTCCATCCGCTCCGAGAGGGTTGCGGCCAGCCCTAGGGTGGCGAGCACTCCGCTCCTAACGCCTGGGGCGGAAACAACAGAATAGGACACTGCGACTGCCAGCACTCCCGCGGTCGCGGATGAAGTCCTGACGCCTATGGTCCAGGAAATACCTAGTCCCAAAGCTGTATCCCTATGAACCAAAGTGGTTATCCAGGTAAGGATCATCCCTGCTTCAGTCCTTATCGTTCCTCATGCTTATGTTCCTGATTTTGGACACACAGGGAGAAAAGGACAGGATCGTCTTAACGAAGAGGAAGACCAGGACAGATGACGACTGTCCCCTTTTCCTTGGGGAACCTTCTTCAAAATCCCAAAAATTAGAGGGAGTTCGAATAAGGTAAGAAATTTCCCTTGTATGGACAAGGTTAAATTTCAATGGTTGCTTATAGGAAACCCAACTGATATCGTTTTCTATTACTCAGGCACAGGAGTCCAGTGCCAAGCCCTTCAGCGGCCTCGGCTAGTGTTGGGGCTTCCCCTGCGACCGAAATCTTTGGGGAGCAAAGCTCCACCCCATCGGTCCGAGAAGTCGTTCAGGCCGTGGTGGACAGGGTTTCTGCAGAAACCCAATCAAAGATATTGGAATCTGCAACTTTGGCCAAGAATAAGGGCCAACAGGGAGGAACATCTTCTGTCCCCGCGGGAGATAAGGTGAACCCAGCGGTTCCACCTTCAGTGGCACCGAGTAAACTCTCATTCCGAGAGTATGCTGAGGTACGTCAATCATCCCGTAGGGTTTATGTGTTTGCATAAGAGCATCTATGTTTTGAAACCAATCTCCTTTCTTGTCATAGGAAATGACCCGCATGGCGACCATGTCGATGGCTATGATAGATAGCATCGAAGCCACAGAAGAGAAAAAAGGTCGCCTGCAGCGGTAAGGAAGATTTTTCTTTACTCATTCAAATGCAGGCCCTTATTTTGATAATCATCCATTCTACCACAGAGAAAAGGCTTATCTAGTGAAGAGCCTCGCTGACCGACAAAACCAAAAATTCCGGGCGGCTACCCACATCTCGTTTCTGGAGAGTGAACTCAAGAAATTGCGATCAGAACTCTCTTGTAAGCATATCTCTGTCCAGAGTAAATTGACTTCTTTGTATGAATTGTTCGTAATGGCCTCTTGTCGCAGCGCGAGATGACCAGATAAGCCAGCTCGATCAGGAGAAGGCTACACTCCAGGCGACCCTTGATTCTGTTTGCAGGGAGAACAAAGATTTGAGCACATCAATCTCTGCCTGTAGCAGTGCTCAAGGAAACATCTTCGAAAAACTGAAGATGGTGACCGGTCTACTAAGGGCTGATGTGGTCGAAACCGCGGTGGACGACCTTAGCCTTAGTGACTGGACCACGTTGGTCGCAACTCAAGTGGAGTCACTCCTCGAGTATCTTCCTGAAGATACTAGGCGCAAAAAGAGGCGATTAAATCTAGAGTTCGATCAACTGCCTCCACCATCCTCTGCCGACTTCGTCTTCGCCATGGCCCAGAGCTGGACCTGAATGCAGCGACGGAAGAAGCAGAGGTCGAGAGTGAAGACCAGCTTGGGTCTATCATGGAGGAAGTTAGACCTCTTGTCGAGAAACTCCTAAACGATCTCGGCATATTGTAAACTCTTGTATCTGTATAAATACAATATATATAATGCAAATGCATGCATTTTTTTACAAAGGAAAAAGGAAACACTTTTTCAGCCTCCTAAAATGCTTTTTCGGCCTCATCAGACCATGTAAAGTTGTGATGTTTGTGCAGAGCTTTGAAGAAAGGTAGTCCCCTTTCGCCTAGTCGCGATATGAACCAGCTTAAGGCCGCCATGCGACCTGCTAGGCGCTGAACATCCTTGATGGTCGAGGGAGACCTCATCTGTTCGATAGCCCTGATTTTTTCAGGATTGACTTCGATTCCTCTGGAGAAAACAAGAAAACCAAGAAGTTTTCCTGAAGAAACTCCAAAAGAATATTTCTCCGGGTTTAATTTTATTCTAAATCGATTTAAATTACAGAAGGTTTCAACGAGATCGTCTAAATGAGACAATCTTTTGGTGCTTTTTACAACCAAGTAGTCTACGTAAGCTTCAAGATTACGCCCCATCTGGGAAAGAAAGGTCTTTTGCATCAAGCGCTGGTACGTGGAACCTGCGTTCTTGAGACCGAACGGCATTCTGACGTAGCAGTAGGTGCCGAACGGGGTGATGAAGGCAGTCTTCTCTTCATCTTCTTCTGCCATGCTAATTTGATGATATCTCGAGTAAGCGTCCAGGAAGCTCATCAGTTCGCAACCCACAGTAGAGTCGACCAGCTGATCGATGCGGGGAAGGGGAAAGTCATCCTTCAGACAGGCACTATTGAGGCTGGTGTAGTCGACGCACATGCACCACTTACCATTTGAATTGAGGACCATGACCGGATTTGCAAGCCATTCCGGGTGATCGACCTCGCGAATAAACCTAGCCTTTAGGAGTTTATCCAACTCCTCTCGGATGACTTCCTGCTGGTCAGCAGCAAAACGCCTAAGTTTTTGCTTTATTGGTCGCTGTCCAGGTCGAATTGCTAATCTGTGCTCGATTACCTCCCTTGGGACACCGGACATGTCGGATGGCTTCCACACAAACACATCTGCGTTAGCCCGGAGGAAAGCAATGAGCTCGAGTTCCTATTTGTCATCCAGGCCTGATCCAACCCGGACTGTCTTGGATGGATCATCTGGGTACAATGGAACCAGTTTGAGTGTCTCGTCTGGTCGAGGAGCAGCCTTGATCGCATCAGTAGAGACTGTGGTGACCTGAGCGTCCCGGAGGGAAAGTTGGTCCAGCATCTCCAAGGATAGCCGGTCACACGTCAATGCCACGTTGCGACTGCCTCGGACCGAAATAACACCTTTGGGGCCAGGTAACTTGCCACACTGGTAAGTATAGTGCATTGTCATCATGAATTTAGTAAGGGTTGGCCTGCCAAAGATTGCGCTGTAAGCCGAATCACAATCAATTACATCAAAAGTAACTATTCCGTTCGGAAGTTGTTTGGTTCTCCCAGCATAACTGGGAGGACCACCTGTCCGAACGACATCATGGAGGGACCAGGAATTATCCCATAAAATGGATGGATTATAGGTTTGATTTTCGAACGAGGAATCTGCATCTCGTCGAGTGCTTTGACCAATAAGATATCCAAGGAGCTACCTCTGTCGATCAGGACCCTTTCGACTCTCGCATTGCTGATAATAGGGGTAATGACCAGAGGAAGCCGCAATGGTCGAGTAAGCCCCACAGGGCAGTCAGAGCGATCAAACGTCAAAGGTGTGTCCGACCAACGAGGGTACTGAGGTTCACTGAGGGTACTGAGGTTCACCAAGGGAACTTTCCGTTTGGTTAACCTCTCGATAAAAAGCTTTAAATTGTCTCTTATAGACGAAAGAGGAGGAACCTCCAAAAATAACATTAACATGATTACGAGGTACCTGGTAAGACATCTCTTCGTCCCCGTCGGCGTCTCTTAGCCCGCATGCTTGTTCCTTAGTTGGTAAGGTTGGCATAGGTCCAATCCCCTGGTAGAAGTCATCTAACTACTTCAACCAACTCCTGCAATTTTTGAGGTCGTGGCCTGCGGAGTTGTGGAGCGGACACCACTTCTTGCCTTCCTGTGGGTTAGTCGACTTCCCTGGCTGGTCGGCACCGCGACCACCAGAAGCAGTTTTATTTTTAAACGAATAGTTGTTACCTTTGGTCAATGGAGGCTTCTCTGCGACTGCGACCTCTCTGTACTGCCCAGATCGGCTCCTTTTTGATTTCTTCGACCTGCCACTCGATGAAGATTCTGGCTTCTTGCTTGAATCCTCCTTTTTAACATCTTTGAGACCTGGCTGAGGTGGTAAGTTACCTTTATCAACCATCCGATTCCATTCGACAGCCTCTGCTGCGTCGGAATATCGATCAGCCATATCAAAGAGACCGGCCACTGATCAAGGAGGATGGATGAGTAAATCTTCAGTGAATCTCCGATATCGGACGGCATGTTTTAATGCCCTAATAATGGAGCTATCAGATATGTTCGGGATGGTATTCCGTACCCCGACAAATCTCTTGACAAACTGACGAAGAGTTTCGGTCGAAGTTTGTCGCAATCGATGGATGTCGTCCTCTTTACCCGGCTTCTGATAACAATTTTGGAAATTGCTGAGGATGGCATCACACAGCATTTCCCAGTTATAGATTGAACCTTCGGGCTGGTTGAACAACCAGATTCTTGCCGGTCCTTCGAGGACTGTTGGCAGGTAATTGGCCATGACCCGATCATCGCTGCCTGCCGCTTGGATGGCAGTAATGTAGATTTGGAGGAACTCGGACGGGTTCTGAGTTCCATGAAACCTCTCTATGGCCCCTGGTTTAAACTTGTCTCGCCAAACGACCGCACGAAGGCCGAGCGAGAAAGCTTTACAACCAACATAGGGACCGTGAATTGACCTACGGCTCTCGATATGATCACGAGCAACCTTGCGCAACGGAGAAGCCACTCGTGGTCCCAAACGAGAGTGGACAGGAATTTGTTCCCTATCACGAGAATCTTGCGCCCATCTGGATTTGTCCTGTCGAGATGGGATGGGTGGCGGGTGACTCCATCTACCTGAACCAGAGTTAGGGTGCTCTCGGTTATGGGAGCGTGTCACTGACCGGGAAGAAGCCGTCGAGGTTGCCTCCGATGCGACCTCGTCCAACCTTTCAGCCAGGATTCTGGTGAAGGCCGGTTTCTGCGCATCTGTGACCGTAGGAGGAAAATTACGCATAACATCTGCGATAGATCGAAGCCGGCCATGCGTACTTCTCCTAGGGGCACCAGGTGTTACCGTTTCTTCGTCCGTCGGGAAATGCTCCGACGGTAAAGACGGTGTTTGGTCGAGTCTGCGACCACGCGATCGCCGGGAAGAACTCAGAGCAGTGTCGTAATGAGCCTACGCATTTTGAAGAGCCTCTAGGGCTGTTCTGCGAACTTCGTTGTCTTGTTGCTCGCGATCTTGATCTTCCTTCTGCTTGCGTTCCTGTTCTTCCCTAGCAGCCCGTTGATCGGGAGTTTCTTCTGATAAGGCAGCGAACTTTCTAGGGAGTGAGGTCGCCGAGGGAGAAAACATCTCCGTTTGTTCCGAGTCAGACTCGAAATCAAAGAGACGATTGAGGTTATCAGGGTCAAACCTTCCCGGGCTGATTTCCTGGTCAACATCGTCCTTTCCCCTAACGGGGTCGTATGATGGACGGGATTCAACCCCCAGCGCGTTAAGAACCTTAGTAGGTCCTGATTCTGCATTGGTCGCCTCTTGGTCGATAGACATGACCTGAGTGGTCGAATCAACCTCTGGGACGTCTTCGCCTCCGGTTTCCTCCATCGGAACAGGATCACTAGGAGAAGGCATCGAAATGTGGGCATAATCCTCGAGATCGAAGTTGTTCTCAGAATCATATGCTCTAGCCATGGTTCAATGAACCTCTGGATGAGAATTAAGACGCCTTGAGAAAGGCCCCACTGTGGGCACTAGCTGTCGATGATTCGGACTCGGGGTCCTTAGTCGAACTTATGCAAAATTTTGTAAGTTATGAGACCTTTCAGGGTGTCCCTCCGGGAAGGGAGGATGAACCAAAGTTAGCTGGAACACAGAGAGGTTTAGATAAGTTCGGGCTCTCGATGGTGGGAGTAATAGCCCTACGTCCTGTTGGGATTTCACTATGTGCAAGAAAAGTACAAGGTTGTGGGAAGAGTCTTCACAGACGAAGATTTTTCCCGTATGGTGATGTAAAACAGTACTAAAATGGCCTATAAAACTTAGCCTAATGTCTTCTGTTGACCTTTTGATCTCTCGATCCCCCCCGTCTAATGTATTGGCTTACCCTTTTATACTGGTTAAAAGGGTGCCAAGGCATAACGGCATCGAACAGTTGTTCGGGTGCAATTTTGGTAACTACTCTTAACCTCCACACAGGCTTAACACATATTATTAAGGAATAACTACATGTATTAACCTCCTGACGGTTGTCTCTATACGTGGAAGAATCTTCGGGATATCCGGAATATCCCTATTGTAAAGTCTGAATAACCCCGCGTTTCCTGGTCGAAGGTGTTCTGACCGCGGGTGGCTTGTAATCATTTGACCGTGCACTATCTGTAGCCTGATCGCGTAAAGCCTGTGACCATGTGTCCACACTTCCCAGGGCAGCCTGAGACCATATCAACGGACATTCATCTGGTCTGAATCTATCTTGAACCAGACGTGTATTTATTTTGAATTAGCTCGGGTATCAATCCTCGTCAATAGCAGCATCCGGGTGCCGCGGAGCCCCCGAACGGGAGAGAACCTTCTTCCGGGACAAAGGCCCCCTGGGAGAGAATATAGCCGCATCCAGATGGCGCGGAGCCCCAGACGGGATAAAACCTTCTCCCGGGACAAAGTCCCCCCCCGGGAGAGAACATAGCCGGGAGAGAAAACCTTCCCCCGGGACAAAGTCCCCCCCGGAAGGGATTTTCGTCAGCTGACCTTTTGGAGGGCCTTGTCCCAACCATACACACGTGCTTGTTCTTTCTTGATCTTATTTGCAGGTTAGCACGTGTGGCTTACCGACCGCAAGCAGACTTGCTCCGAGTTGACATTCCCTGGGATCCTGGTGGATTCCCAGGCATGTTGATTTTGACCGGAGGGTGGACGTAGAGCTTCTACCACGTCCCTCACTAGCCCCTCCTACACCTGCGCTTCAATTCCATATCCTTTGAGGGTCAAGCTTCCGACCTAAAAGAAGCGCTTCTCGGGAGGCAACCCGAGCTAATTTTCTTTCTGGTTCTTTTCTTTATTTCTTTTCATTTTATTTTGTAAATTGTAGTTAGTTTTTCTTTCTTTTTCTCTTTTCAGGACCTACTATCATTCGTACATGTGCATGAGATCTTCAGAATGGCTCATCGTCATGATATTGTCTTCATCATATACCTGGTGAGCTGTCTCGGACCTCATGTTACCCAATTGTGCAAAAACTTACTTTATCGCATCCACCCAACCTGTTTTGCATTCATGTATGCATAGAGACTATGCATGTTTTAAGCTTGAGGGAGTACAGTCAAATCTGAAATTTGAGTTAAATTTTCCAAAAATTCGGATGATTTTAGACTAAAGTCGGGCATTTGTGCATGTTTGAGCTTCAATTCTCTATATTTGTGTAAATGTTGTGATTTATGACTATTTATGCATGCTTGTACTTGTGTATGCGATTGTTGATTATTTAGCCGTGTGGGCTTATGTATTATATGTTTGTGATATATCTCTTGTATTGAACTGTTTGTCCGACAAGCTAATTACAAGAGAGGTCATGCTGCAATTTTCTTGAATTTTGTTTAAATTGCTCACACTAGTCGTATTGTGAATCTTGTGCAAATTTGAGTGTAAATTTTGGCATCCTTGTTACCATGTTTATTTTGTATATGTGAGATTAAAAAGATTAGTTTAGATCATTTAGTCGCGTGATTTATGTACATAGCCTCACTATAAGATAGCACTTCAATGCTAGCAGTAGAGAAGCTGGCAAAAGCTAGTATTCCCAGCACTTTAGCTGCTGGGAATAAGGTTTGCTACAGCTGGGCGAAAAGGTGTTGCGAAATATTTTTCCCAGCTGTAATTTTTTCCTAGCTGTAGGTCCAATGACAAAGAGTATTCCCAACTGTAAGCCGCTTGGAAATTTTGAACTTTTTCCACCTGTATGTCCACTTGTAATATATTATTCCAAGCTGTATAACTATTTGGAATATTTTTTCCCAGTTGTAGGTCTGGTGGCAAAAAGTATTCCCAGCTGTAGGTCGCTTGGAAAGTTTGAACTTTTCCCACCTGTATGTCTACTTGCAATATATTATTCCAAGCTGTATAACTATTTGGAATATTTTTTTCCAGCTGTACGTCCAGTGGCAAAGAGTATTCCCAGCTGTAGACCGCTTGGAAAGTTTGAACTTTTTCCACTTGTATGTCCACTTGTAAGTAATATACTATTCCAAGCTGTATAACTATTTGGAATATTTTTTCCCAACTGTACGTCCAGTGGTAAAGAGTATTCACAGCTGTAGACCGCTTGGAAAGTTTAAACTTTTCCCACCTGTATGTTCATTTATAATATATTATTCCAAACTGTATAATTATTTGGAATATTTTTTCCCAGCTGTACGTCCACGCTTGGAAAGTTTGTACTTTTCCCACCTGTATGTCCACTTCTAATATATTATTCCAAGTTGTATAACTATTTGGAATATTTTTTCCTAACTGTAGGTTCAATGGCAAAAAATATTCTCAGCTGTAGGTCACTTGAAAAGTTTGAACTTTTCCCACCTATATGTCCACTTGTAATACATTATTCTAAACTGTACAACTATTTGAAATAAATTATTACCAGCTGATCTGTCATTGAGAATTTAGACATTCAAATTTGAATGTGTGAATTATTTGTAGTAAATTTACCACTGGTAATTGTGTCAATAATTAATTTTAAATATATATTTTTTTAGTAATTAGGCAACAATATTACAACTAAAACTATAATATGCACACTATCTAACACAAATCATACCACATTTTACAAAAATTATCAAAATGGGTAAATAACACAATCATATATTATAATGAATTCTTTGCTTTATATAGCCATTGACAAGATTCGTATTCAATTGACAAAACTAACCAAAATAGATATAGTACCTCTGAAACAACAATTACAAGAAAAATATCACTTAAGAATTCTTTACACCAAATGTATGCCTATATACAATATTCCTAACTCTATATATTTTGTTCCAACTATAACTATCAAAAGTAAAATATACCACTTTCAAATTCCTCCTATGACAAAATATCTTCACCACTTCATATGCTTTTAACATTTTACTATTAACCACCTGCATAAGAAAAGATATCGATTATAATAGCCTTGAGATAAATACAAATCAATAACTTTTGTTTTAAGTAACATATATAACATATGACAATTATAATAAAAGATGGTTGGTCGATTGTTGTATAACTAGTACAAATTCTTGCTTATGTGAATGAGAAAATTATGTTGGTTATGACATGACTTGCATACACTTGATAAAAGAAATTAATCATATGAAAGTGAGATGCTAGTTCAATGCATAATTAACATACACTTAATATTTAGAAAATGAATAACATGTAGATTGTGTTGATAACACCTCACTTATATAAAAATATTAAGTATTTCTACTTAGTTTCAACTAATTCTCTTGTCTCTTTCACCTGTAAGAATTGTTTTATTAATAACAAAACAAGACAAATGAAAAATAGTAACTAACTAGGTAAATAAAAAGTAGAATTATATATACCTAGAACACGAGATGAACTACCAACTATTGTAGTATCATCTTGGATCTACAAGTAAAAGTTCACAATTTGTTTACTTGGATGGTATTAGTAAGTAAATAAGAGTGATTATACTAGGTAGAATAGATTACTTTTTCACGTGACCACGAAATTGATTGGCCAAGCGCATCAGAATCAATCCAATTTAAACAAGTGGAATTTAAACTGAGCTCATTTAATAATGAGCCAAGCTCAAGCTGACTGACTCAACTTGAATCATCTCAATAAAATTCCATACATAGATAGGAATGAGGTTTTCCAGACCCCAGCAAGATGATCACAATAGGTCCAAGTTGACACAAAGGACCAGCACTTAATGTTCTTAATTCCTCTCTTTAACACTCATGACATTCAATGACTAATTTGTAGCATTTGTAGTTACTCCGGTCATTGAGAATCAGAACAGAAGGCAAGCTCCAGAGAACAAAATCATTTTTGCACCCATCCTAATAAAACCTAAGGATTTCTTATAGTTCTTTTCACCGATATTGTGGTCCAACACAGAAAACAGACACACCTAACTATCAAACTTACCATGAAACTGGCATTTAGACAGCTAGAATTCCATGCATAAGCATAGCACCATAACAAAAGAAATTTTGGCTAAAGTTGTTTCAGATTTGGTCCAGTGACACATTTGTAGATAAACTTAATTTTCCAGAGGAACTTTTTTATATGCAAGTGCAAAACAGCAAGAAATCCATATGAACTATTGACAATGAACAAAAAAAAAAGAACAAACAAGACTACAACAATAAGATAGATTTCAAAAATTGCAAAGGAAATTCATAATGTTTCTAGCTTTTTGCAATACATAAAGAAAACTTACAAATTTCTTGCGCATTATGCAATTGTTACATCTAGCTTGCTGCCCCCAAATGCGAATCCAAGAAAAAGATGCAAAACAACCTAGGGGTTAGTTCAATGTACTTACTCCAACCAGAACAGTCACAATGTTTTCTGATGTTTCATAGTCCAATAGAGACATCATTTCTTCTACCAAAATAACAAACCTGCTACCCATATAAATTTAATTGAAACAACATCATGCTAAGAACTTGAGAACAATACATACGCATATTAAGAAAGTGGGACGTGATTCTACTGTCTATAGTCTACGTAAATAAAAAAAAATATAACAAAAAACAATTTGACATATAATTTTGTAGGTCTTCCAAATATAATTTTAAAAGTTACTTCCCCTTGTCTTCTTCTGGTAAAAACTAAAAACGAATTCCAGGAATCAGTCTTTGTGTTGATGTGATGAGGATGTCTGATTATTATAAAAGGGGATACCAATAATCTTCACTGCAGTTTATGCTTATACTCCGACTGCACCGCATGCAAGAGGTGTTATTTGCTTTTATGGACACTTGCACTAATCTCTGTGGAACATGATGAGACTGAAGTCTACTGGGATCTCCATTTCATTCCATCATATGTTGCAAACAGTGAATTACTGATAAAATATAACCTCCACAACAATGAGTTATCAAATATTTAATTAAAGCCTGTCACAACTCAAACTAAATAAAACAACTTTGAATTTTGTGGATTATTTGTTGAATTTATAGCTACCTTTAATACACATTTTGTGACTGATAATTAATATTTTGTAACCCATAAACACAATACAAAGCTTCTCATTTCCATGGTGAGGCGACAGTTCAAGAAAAACATGCATGAAACTGATTCAGAGAAGATACAGAAAATGAAGAATGAGTAAGTTACTGCGTTTGTACAACTTTGTGCTTTTTGGATGTCCAGTCTTATCATTTGGAACTCTCTGGCCCCAGCTTATCTTCTGAAATTATTTCTTGCTATGCAGTGCTGCGAGGGGCATTATCAATCATATTTTGTACGAGTCTGAGAAGATGACAGGCCGCAAATTCTCTAGTTAGGAAAGGAAGTTAAACTTGTAGTTTCAGCATGATGTATCAATAGCGTTGTGGTTGAGTTTTTTCATTTCCTGTAGAAGACCAACTAATGTTTGTGTTGATTATTGAATTATTGATGCTGCTATGATGCTAAGTGCAAGTTGTTTTAGTTCTGCTTTTAAATCTTCCTAATCTGGACATGGAGATCTTCAATAATGGAGAATACTTTGATCCTTCTGAAATCAATATGTATCTTATAACTCTTTTTGTTGGTGATTTCTTAAGAGAGAAAACAACTAGTGCATATGATTGATAAAGCTTAACATGGTTTTTTTTTCTCAATTTTGTTTGAGTTCACTTTATGTGGAGAACAGTGAACTTCTTGGCAAATTTCTGTCCCCAAATGAAATGTTTTCTTATAAGATGTTGGTAATGTGAGTTTGAACTTTTGTAATTTCTGAGATTATGATCTGGTTCATACAATTTATGAAAAATACTAATTATATTTCTAAAAAACACAAAAATCCCCTTGACCATATGACACCCTCAGGAATTCAAAATTGTTTGTAATCTCAAACATCAACAGTTGAATAAATTTTATTAACAATCTGTTGTCCAGCCGGTAAAATTAAAGAATTATTGTGGTCCGTACAATTAGCTAGAGTTGTACAGCCCATCCGAAAAGGAAATGCCTGAGGTTTTGTTCTGAGCTGGAAATATATAAGTTTCAGTTCTAAAGTTTCAGGTTTCATGTCTGAAGTATCTTTGATTTCTAATATATTGTTTTGAGTAGAACATATAAAACTTTTAGGTTTTAGGTGTATAGAACAATACCAATAAATTCTCTACTAGAGTGCTGCATAAAACAATGAGTTGAGAAGGTAAAAGGATGGTAAAGTGGCTGCAGATGTTCAGGTTTTAGTTGTACATTTTCAAGTCTCAGGTTTTATTGATCTCTAATTAGTAAGGTGATGTTTTGAGAAACAAATATACTGATTTCAAATTTCAGGTATAAGATGGATTGTTTTGCACTGAAATTATACATATTTTAATGCTGAAGTTTCAGGTTTTAGGTGTAAAACAATAATACTGATAGTTCTCTATTGGAGAGGTGTATAGAACAATAAGATGTGAAGGTAAAAACAAAGTAGAGTGGCAGCATATGTTTAGGTTTCAGATATAAATTTTCATGCTTTAGGTTTTATTTATCTCTAATTACTAGGATGTATCTTTGAGCCAAAAATATGCTAAAGCTTCTGGTTTCACATGTAAGATGGAATATTGTTTTGCATAGAAATTATAGAGGTTTTAATACTGAATCTTCAGATTTCAGGTCTGATTGATCTCTAATTTCTCATCAGGAAAAGAATTTCAATCAATTATGAGTACAACACCAAACAGAAAATAAAAGCTAGCAGTCACAACCACATACCTAGGGGAATAAGGAGCAATAGTGCAAACGATTCAGGGAGACATGAGAAAGTTGAGGCTATCCCTTACTTTCCACTGATATCCATAAACAATACGCCCTATACACCATGACTCGTGCCTTTTTCAGCACCTTTACAAGCATGCATGCTCAACTTGCAATTGATGAAACAGAAACAGACCCTACAACATCTCTAATTTTTTGCAATTAATTTTAATCTTTAACAACTTCCTTTTTGTTCTACAATTAGTGCCTCAATTCCATATGAACACTATGAATTTTTAAACATACAGTCAAAACATCACATCATAATTCACAACTCGATCATAACAAATTGTAGCACACAATACGCATCACATTCACAACAGGATCAAACAAACTGCAACACAACCAAGCCACGAGAGGACAAGGTGGAATGGATCATGCACCTTTGCCTGCACTGATGAGGAAGTAGCCGTCGGGCGTGACGCGACTGCAGAATAGGTCCGCCACCACACGCGAGTGGCCGTGGCACTAGCCCTCGCCCCCTTTGCCCCTCTGCCGCACTGGGCCTCGCTGGCCCCTCTGCCGCGCCGGGCCTACAGATCTGTCGGGCCGCGCCAACCTCTTGCCTGGCCGCTCCGCCTCCTCCCTCCGTCGTTGCTGCTCCGCCTCCTCCCTTCGCCGCACATCCCAGCCGCTAGGGTTTTGAGGTGGGAGTGCGATGGGGAATTGGTGGCGGATCGGTGGGAGAGCAGAGGTGGGTGTGATACGGTATCAGTGGGAGAGATGTGGGGGTATCGGCAGGCGATGGGGGAGAGGCGCAGGAGGAGATTTTGGTGGGGAGGGATTGAAGTGCACTGGTGGGAGTGCGATGGTGGGAGAGGAGCAGTGATAAGGAGGAGCAGGGTTTTATATTTTTTTGAAAAAAATAAATCTGTTAAAATTTTTCTGTTAGTTTTTGCTGAAAATTTTCCCCCTAAAAATAATAAATTTGTTACTTTTCTACTGAAAATTTTTAGTTTTGCACCAGAAAATATATATTATATATTCCCACCGGTAGATCTACTAAAAATATTACTTTTCCTAGCTGACACATCGGTACAAAATCAAAATTATATTTTCACCTGTGGTACTGTTGGTAAAAAAAAGTTTTTCTCAGTGTAAAAAATATTCTCAGCTATTCCACAGATCCTATATATCTTTTTTCAAACTGATCTACAGCTTGCTATATATAATTTATTCCAAGTGGTAAATCTGCTAAAAATAATAATTTTTCCTATCTGAGACATTGGTGAAAAATCAAAATTATATTTTACTTAAACCATCTTTTTACAAATTTTCATAAAATAAGGTTGCAAATGCTGCTCTCTACCTAGTAGGCAACTTTCATTTTACCGCTTAATAAAAACTCCTCTACTCTCCGCTCCTCTGAGCTAGTTGATGTTTGACTTGTTTTTGCATTATTAAAATGTTAGCTTGTTCATTAATCATCAAATTGAGCTCATGAGTGTGTTGCTCACTCTATGGAACACATCGCCTAGTGCGATGGACCTAGGATAGAGTACGAAGAGATCCGCAATCAATAATTCGAACGGGAAGGAGCTAGCTTAAGCACCGAATTTCAAAAAAAACTCAATAAGGTTAGAAAGTGATTAGTGTGATGTCTAGCGAGGCTGAAACATGTAATCATTGCAATTATCTGACTCTTAAACTGCTCTTTTGATATTCATATGCCTGTATATGCATTGGTGACTTGTTTGCATATTTTTCACTCATCTTTGCCAGATTTCGATATGGTTGGTCGTGCGTAATTTGTACATTTCATAATCATTTGCGACCTTTCTTTGAGTTTTCTTGTGCTTGCGGAATAAACAGTTATAATACATTAGATTGCCGCATTCATACATTACTTGCTATCCTTCTTTATTCATTGATTTTATTTGCTTGAGGACAAGCAAAAGTTCAAACTTGGGGGATGATAAATCTCATATTTGTGAATATTTTCTAGATATTTTCCCCTCATTCATGCTCATTTTAGTCATAAAAATCATCAAATACTCAAATATAGTTGTATTTGCTGTCATTTGACCTCGACTGTGCATTTTGTCTATTTTAACCGCAGGTCGACACAATTTGGGTGATCTTTGGCTAAATGGATGAGCTTTACTGACTAGATCTAGCCAGCGGATGATTTTGTACAAAAGTACGCGTCGCTACTGACGTGTAGGAGTTGACCGCATCAAAATCGGAGTCTCCAGGAGGCCAGAATAGCTAAACCTAACAGCCAAAGACTCATATGCTAATTCTTCCAAATCTGAGTACCTAATTGCAAACCGGCCAAGACTCAAAATTCCTAACCCTAATGGTGGAAGGTCTTTTCTGTTAATATCCTAAAATGAGAGGGCTTATTTGCAAAATAGTTAAAGCTTTAGAAACCCTCAGCCGCCACTGTGAACAATTGGGCTTGCCACATACCTAAATTCTCTCCCCAACTGTTCCTCTCTCCCAGCCCCGGTGAGCTTGCCGCCGCCGGCCAGGTCCACGCCGGCGGTAAGCCGCCGATCTCCTTCCCCATTTCTACCTCCCCCTTTTCTTCCTCTTCTCCCCCTCCGGTGAGCCGCGGGTCTTCTCCCCCTTCATCCTCTCTCACCACATTTCGAAACCAGAGACAAATGAATTTGTCTGGAGCTTTTGTTCGGGGTAGGCCTGACATTGTCCAGCCTGTATAAATCTTATGAGGTTTGTTTTTAAGCCACAGACATTTGTATCTGTCCATAGAGCTTTTGTCCGGGATGGGCCGGACTTTGTCCGGTAGGGCCGAACATTGTCCGGCCTGTACAAATTGTGTTTGCCTCATGTTTTAAGTGCAAACAGAGATAGATATATATGTCCGGGCTTTTGTCCAGGACTGGTTGGACATTGTCCGGCGCGGCCGGACTTTGTCCGGCCTTTACAAAAGCCCCCCAACGGTCATTGACACCGCTTGCAACGATCGCATTTGTTGTACTGGCCGGAGAGTGTCCGGCCTGTACAAATATGGCACGTTTTGTTGCAAACGGCTAGTTTTCTTTGAGGGCTATATATATCCCGTGTTGGGTTTCATTTGAGGCCGCTCAAGAAGTTGATATCACTGTGTATAAGCTAGCCAAATCCATTGCATGTGGTTTATTGCATCTAGAGGCTAGATTTGAGCCAAATTCTTTGGTGGATTTGAGAGAGAGAGCCTTTGTGTGAGGTAAGAGTTCTTAGTGCACTTATTCCACCATTTGCAAGCTAGTGCTAGTGTGTGTGCATACACTTGCATCATTTGAGCTTGGAGCACTTGATTTGTTCAAGTGAAAGGGTCCGACTTGTTACTCTTGGCGATCGCCTTCGCCTAGACGGTGTTGGAGGAGAGTCGCGATCTCTCAGGTTGAAGTTTGTTGGAGAGGCTGACAAACGACGTGTGAAAGGTTTGGTACTCGCCTATCTGGTGTGGAGAAGGAGCAACCTGAGTTGAGATATCCTTCGTGGATATAGAAGAAAGGCTCACGCGTGAGCGCTTCAACGAGGAGTAGGGGAGACCGGGTGAGTCTCTGAGACCTCGGTAAAAATATTGTGTCAATTGCGTATCTCTTATTCATTTCATATTTACCTTGACACAAATTATTTGTTTCACTAGTTGCTTGTTGTATTGTATATCTCATATTGTTTAATCGCAACTAGATGTTAGATTGTTGATAAACTCTTGCAACCCTAGATTATCCTAAACATCTTTGAAAAATTGCTTAGTGGGGAAAGAATTTTTAAAAACCTCCTATTCACCCCCCTCTAGTCGGCATCTTTGATCCTACAGTGCTCAACTGGGAAAAGTGCCAATTTATGATTCAAGAAGGTGTGGTGCTTGGCAACGTAATATCTGAGTGAGGGATTAAATTTGACAAGGAAAAGATCGACGTCATTGTGAGTCTACCACCACCGACCAATGTGAAGGGCATACGCAGTTTCTAGGGACACAGGTTTTTTTTCCATTGTTTCATTAGAGATTTTTCAAAAACTGCTAAACCTGTCACCCAATTGCTTGGTAAAGATGAGCCATTTGATTTCAATACTAAATGTGTTGATGCTTTTAATCAATTAAAACATATTTTAACTACTGCTCCCATCATCCAACCTCTAAATTGGAATGAATCTTTTGAATTGATGTGTGATGCTAGTGATCATGCGATTGGCACTGTTCTAGGGAAACAAACGAATAGAGTTTTACATGGTATATACTATGTATGAAAAACACTGGATGATGCTCAAATCAATTACACCACAATTGAAAAAGAATTGCTTACTCTAGTATATGCCTTAGACAAATTTACCACATTTGATTGGTTCAAAAGTTATTGTGCATACTGATCATGCTGCTCTCAAGTATCTTTTGACCAAGACATAAACCAAGCCAGGACTCGCACGATGGATTCTACTACTGCAGGAGTTTGATTTGGAAATAAAGGACAATAAAGGTGCTGAGAATGTCATCGCCAACCATCTTTCATGACTCTTCACAAACACTGCCGACGTTCACATAATTGTTGCCTTGCCCGACGAGCACCCTTACTTAATTCAAAAAGAACCATGGTATGCCGATTATGCAAATTATTTGTTTAACCATGAACTTCCTCTAGAGTTGACATACAAAAAACGCAAGTGCTTCTTCCTTGACTTTGGATGCTATTGATAAGTGGTAAATTGGTAGTACTTTTACCCTAAGTTTTTTAAAGAAAACATGCTAAAAATATGTTGAAAACTCCTTTGGCGTGACATTTTTGCATCTTTTTTTAATGATTTTTACAATCTGTTTTCACAGTTGTGTTTGTCATGTTCCAAGGATTGAACCTACAAAATTTGAGGACATTTTGAGTTTGTTTGGATCAGTTCGACAAAAGACACCAAAACTGGACAAAAAGGAACCTTGATCAAACAATCTATGGTCAAAATCACCTGGTCGAACACACTTGAACGAGAAAGAGCCATGATCAAACACACTTAAATGAGAAAGAGCCATGATCGAACACGCTATAGTCAAAAACTCCTAGTCGAACGCAATTGGTCGCTTGATTGAACACGTCTCAATCGAACAAAGTCCCGATCGAAAATGCCTGGTCACTGTGTTATCTCTTGACTGAGCCCAGCATGATCGCGGGCATGACCCGTGCTCAGCCTGGAGCACGATCCGTGCCACAGGTCGTGCTCGGCTGAGTTTCTAGGGTTATTTTGGTCAATTTTGGTAGTTTTAACTTGGATTGATCTATTTCTTGCGCTGTTTGAAGCTGGATTCCGTCGCCTGCATATCAAGAGTTATATTTGGGCACGTTAACCCATTGAATCATAAATAGAAAATCTTTTGGCTCAATTGATATGCTTTGAGATGCTTTTAGGAGGTTTTCTTAGATTCTTTATGTCGACAATTGGAACCAGGGTTTCTAGTAGAACTTACACGAATGTTGTTTGTTTAGTAGGGAGACAATCCAGACAATCACCAGAGAAATCACTGTAAATATGGACCAAATGAACAAAGATTTATATAAGTTTGGGCCCTCAAAATGTGAGTAACAACCCTACTCCTGCTGGTTTTTCACTATGAGTATAAGGAATTACAAAGAGAATGTATTATCTAATTCTCTATTGCCTTGTTTTCCTCCCCCCTTGAATCTTTCCCCTAAAGGTCTTTTTATACTTGTCGAAGAGACGCCTGGCGATCGTCTTCAACTGCTGCTTAGTGGTTGTCATAGGTTGTTGATTGTCATTTACTTTACCCTGCAATTATAGAAACTGTTCATCTATTTTTATCTTCTTCGACGGTTATCTTGTTAGGGACTTATGATTATTCCAAGAATAATCATAATGATTAAGGAATGGTTATTGCGAAAGGTGACTTAGCTACATGATCCCCATATTGTAGTATAAGTCTTCAATACTATGGTTGTGTATTGATTACAACCATGTATTGGTGTCTAATTTTGTCTCTGCGACATGGTATGATCGAGGGCAAATGTCTCCGTAACCATAATACTTGCATGTATAATTTAAGTCCATAGACTCTACGACAATAAGCGTCAAGACTGTAGAGTTCCATAGTTATTAAAATTATGGGAGTTAAACATCCTTGATGGGTTATATCTAGCATATCCTTGGATTATTCTATAATCTCTTTCCTTGGTTTTGTGCAACCATAAGAAGGTATTCACAGGTAGTTTAAATCTCTTACTATGGTTTCCTACGACCATAGAAAGGTATGTGCGACCATGGAGTGGTATACGCGACCATGGAACGATTATGCGCAACCATAGAACGATGTGCACGACCTTGGAAAGACTTGGGCAATTTAACTCGGGTAAGAATCCTCGTCACTTTACTTTAGTTTAGTTTAGTAGAGCCCCCTTCTCTATTTTTCTTGTGTTTGTAAGCCGGCAAGGACGACAGACTTAATTTTGAAGCAATTAAGTAAGTTTTCATTTATCTCTTATTATTTATGTATTTTACAGCTTTCTGCAAGTAATTGACTTCTAGTATTAGGGATGACCTAATCCGAAAGGTGTAATTTCTCCTCTCTTGATCTTATGTTTCGTAATTAGTTCCTTATGTTTCCTTCCTTTAAACCTTAAATTCTTTTTCTGGCAACAAATGAAACAATTGAGCCTTACCAAGAATTTAGGGGAGTTCTTGAGTCCTCGGCGCTTTGACACGGGATCTTGAACAAGAGAGAGGCTCTCGCCAAACTTAACCGTGGAAGCGATTCTCTGACCGTTGTACCAGCGACCATACTGGCAACTTAATCTGTCTTCGAAAACAATTAACTAACTTGCAATTCTCAGACCTTGGAAGGAATTACGCCTCATGGTTATGCAATTCTTGAAACCCTAGGTTTTCCTTTTTGTTACTAAAACCTACTGTTCATATTTGCTCCTTACTGCTTTAAATCCTAGATTGATAGTCTTAGTAGTAGATTTGTGGTAGAAAAACAACCCCCAAATCGTTCAAACTTAATCAGTAATCTGTTAGCCTAAAATGTGAATACGCTTGTTCCTTGTGGAATTCGACCCTCAAGTGCTCAATGTTCAACTGTTTCCTTGCGGTTATTACATCACATCGCGCACACCTCTCTGCGTGCGATCAAAGTTTTTGGCGCCGTTTCCAAGGAACAACCGTCATTCATCTTTTAGATTAATTTTTACTGATATAAGTCAATCTCACTTCTCAATCTTGCTTTTATCTTTCTTCTTCTTCTTTTTGTGCACCACTAACCATTCAGGGAAGTAGTGCAAATCTGGATAGCTCTAACAAACTTATGAAAACCGCGTGTCGACTTTTGTATGAGGCAAGGCAGGTAAGATCAGAGGAAAATTTGCGACAAACTTTTGAAGAGAAAAAAGAGCAACCCATAATGGAGGAACAAAAGAGACACAAGGATTATGCAATTCCGCTCAGCATGGGGTTTCTATCAGGTATTTTTAGACCACCAATCGAATCCAATAATTTTGAAATAAAACCTACACTTTTGAACTTGGTTCAACAAAATCAATTCAGCAGTCTTCCCGCTAAAGATCCATCTTTGCATTTACATATGTTTCTTGAGCATTGTGATACTTTCAAAATTCATAGAGTAACACAGGACGTGCTTTGCTTGAGGCTCTTTTCTTTCTCGCTGCGAGAGAAGGGGAGGGCATGGCTATACACTCTTCCTCCTGTGTCAATCACCACATGGGATGAACTCTCATGAGCCTTTCTTGGTAGGTTTTTCCCTCCTGTTAAAACTGTTCATATTCATAACCAAATTGCATCTTTTTCTTAGCAGGTAGGAGAATCATTTTACGATGCTTGGGAACTGTACCAAGACTTATTGATCAAATGTCCGCATCATGGACTAGAAAAGTGGCTTGTGGTTTAGATCTTCTATAGCGGGCTAAACAACAACACGCAGATGGCTGTAGACGCCGCAGCTAGCGGTGCACTGATGAACAAAAGTGTATATGAAGCATACGAACTCATCGAAGGTATAACTCAAAACTACACACAATGGGGAACCGAATGAGCTGCTCAACAGACTCCGACCAACAACATGGATGTAAGTGTAATGTTGCAATTAGCCAAGTAGGTAGCACTTCTCGCTAATAAATTAGCTATTCTTGGATCACCTGCTACCTTTTCTATTAATGTGATGAAATATGCGGTGTACAAGGTGACTATGGCCATGAATGCCAATTTAACCCATCCATGGAGCAGGCAAACACTTTTTAGGGTACGCAACAATGGCAAGCTAATGCCTTTCCTAACTCTTATAACTTTGGATGGCACAAAAACCAAAATTTTACATGGTCAGGACAAAATCAGCAACCTCAACATCAACAACAAAATTTGGACAGCAGCAACTACACCAACAAAATCCCCCATACCAAACACAAAGGCCACCGTACGAACTAGAAAATCAGCAACCATATCGACCGCCGCACCAACGGCAACCCAAGCAGTCAAACATGGAGAGCATGCTAGAGAACTTTCTGGGAAATCAAGAGAAAGAGAAAACATCCGCGAGCCAAAAGATAGACTCCATATCGACTCACGTCCGCATGCTCGATAATCAAATCGCACAATTGGCGAATCATGCACCATGAAATGATAACCCTCTCCCTTCTCAACCAATGAATCCTCGTAATTCTGAACAAATAAATTCTATAGGTTGTTCTAACCCTCTTATTTCTAATGTAGTGATCCTAAGGAGTGGAAGCAAGCTACCAGAACAAACACCACCCACCGAACCACTGCTGACAAGTCAAACAACAGAAGCACCATTACTGCTGGCAGAGCATGACGACAAGGTCGCCAAACCAAAAGAAAAGGAAAGTGGAGAAAACCAGGTAACACGTGTTTATAATCTAACTCCACCTTTACTAGGAAGGTACGTTAAAACGAATCTCAATAAGCAATTTGAAAAGTTCATGGAAATTTTGAAAGAACTTAATGTTATTGTACCTTTCACTGACTTGGTAACTCAAATGTCTTTTTATGGAAAGATATACTTACTAAAGAGAGGGATTTGAGTGAATTTCAAACTGTTGTTTTGGCCGAAAATTGTAGTGCTTTAATCTAGAACAGGATGCCAGCAAAGCAGTGGGATCAAGGGAGCTTCTCCATCCCTTGCAACATAGGTGCGGTACATATCAATTGAGCTCTTTTCGACCTAGGCGCAAGCGTGAGTGTGATGCCTGTTACCATCACACAACGTTTGAGCATGTGTGAGATCAAGCCTAGCTACCCACATGGTTTTGCAACTTGCTAATTGCTTGGTGCACCATCCAGAAGGAATCCTGGATGTTCATGAGGGATGAATTACCTTTCATATAGGGGAGGAGAAAATTTTGTTTAAAATGTCTCATCTTGTTAATTACCCTATGTATGAGGAAAAACTTTGCAGCGTGGACGATCTAGAAGAAGTCCTAGAAGAGAAGTCACCACTTTGACTCACTTTGGAAGAAGGAACAAATGAAATCCTTTAAAACAAAAAACAGACAACAGCGAAGAACACAAACAAAATGAAGACGAACCAACAAAAGAACCATCCAAAGAGGACATCTCTGACTCTGACAACTCAGGTAAGGTAAAAGGTAAGTAAATCTACACTTAAAACTCTTCCTTCCTCTCTGAAATATGTGTTTTTGGATGATGATGAGATGCAACCCGTTATTGTTAATGCAAACTTGACCAATTTGCAACTAGAAAAATTGATTTCTTTACTTTGTGTGCATCGCAATGCCCTAGGCTATTCAATTGATGATATAAAAGGAATTAGTCCTAAAATTTTCATGCATAGGATCTCTCTAGTTGATGAAACAAACACCTCCGTTGAACGTCAATGTAGACTAAACCCTAACTTGAAGAGAACTATTAAAGCTGAAATTTCTAAACTACTAGATGCAGTTATCATATATCCTATTTCTGATAGTAATTGGGTTAGTACTATTCATGTGGTTCCAAAGAAAGTGGGCATGACTGTGGTTAAGAATGCTAACAATGAATTGATCCCTACTAGACTTGTCACTGCATGGCGCATGTGCATTGATTATCGCAAATGGAATAGCTAGGAAGGATCACTTTCCATTACCTTTCATTGATCAAATGTTGGAAAGATTGGCCAAATGTTCATATTTTTGTTTTCTTGACGGGTATTCGGGGTTCTTTCAAATCCCAATTCATCCTGAAGATCAAGATAAGATGACATTTACATGTCCGTTCGATACTTTTGCTTATCGCCAAATGCTGTTTGGGCTACGTAACGCGCCTGCTACCTTTTAAAGATGTATGATGGCTATCTTTTCAGATTTAATTAGGAAATAATGGAAGTTTTCATGGTTGATTTCAGCGTTTATGGTTCCTCTTTCGATGCCTGTCTACATAATCTTTCTCGGGTCTTGTGCAGGTGTGAAGAAGTAAACTTTGTGCATAATTCAAAAGTGTGAATTTATGGTTCAAGAAGGCGTGGTGCTTGGTCACATAATTTATGAACGAGGGATTGAAGTTGACATGGAAAAAATCGACGTCATCACGAGTCTTCCACCACCAACCAATTTGAAGGGCATAAATAGTTTCTTGGAACACGCAGATTTTTACTATCATTTCATTAAAGATATTTCAAAAACTACTAAACCTCTACTCAATTGCTTGGTAAAGATGCGCCATTTGATTTTGATGAAAAATGTCTTGATGCCTTTAATCAATTGAAATATGCATTAACTACTGCTCCCATCATACAATCTCCAATGTGTGATGCTAGTGATTATCCAATTGGCGCTCTTCTAGGGCAAAGAACAAATAAGGTTTTACATGCTATATAGTATGTAAGCAAAACTTTAGATGATGCTCGAAGTAGTTACACCACAATTGAAAAAGAATTTCTTGTCGTAGTGTATGCATAGATAAATTTTGTCCATATTTGATTGGTTTAAAAGTTATTGTGCATACTGATCATGCTGCTCTTAAGTATCTTTTGACCAAGACAAAAACCAATCCACGACTTGCATAATGGATCCTACTATTGTAGGAATTTGATTTGGAGATCAGAGATAAGAAAGGTGCTAAGAATGTTGTCGCCGATCATCTTTCACGACTCTTCCCCAACACTACCGGTGTTCGCATTAGTGATGACTTACCCGACGAGCACCTTTACTTGATTTAAAAAGAACCATGGTATGCTAATTACGCAAATTATTTATTTAACCATGAACTTCCTTTAGGGTTGATGTACAAACAACGCAAGTGTTTCCTCCACAACATCTGATGCTACTACTGGGACAATCCAAACCTTTTCAAAAAGGGAGTTGACAACATCTTTCGACAATGCGTGCCCGACCACGAGATCCAAACTATTCTTGAACATTGTCATTCATCTCCGTGTGGCGGACATGCCCGAGTTTCAAAAATAGTGTCAAAGGTATGGCAATCAGGTTTGTTTCGGTTTTTCTTATTTAAAGAAGCTTATAATTTTGTGCGAAAATGCGATCCTTGACAACATTCTGAAAATTTGAGTAAAATACATGAAATGCTCTTAACAAACATTCTTGAAATTGAACTTTTTGGGGTGTAGATTATATGAGACCTTTTCCATCTTCTATGGGCAACTCCTACATCTTAGTTACGGTTCATTATGTTTCAAAGTGAGTAGAGGCTATTGCAACACCAACAAATGAATCAAAACATGTGATTGCACTTTTCAAAACAGTCATCTTTCCCCGATTTGGTGTATTGCGAGGAGTGATTAGTGACGGTGGTGCACATTTCACTAATTACCAATTTCAGAAATTGTTGATGAAGTATGGGGTTATTCATAAAATTGCTCTTGCATATCACCCTCAGATAGGTGGACAGGTTGAAGTCTTGAATAAAGAAATCAAAATGATCATGTAGAAGGTAGTGGCACTGTCACGAATGGATTGGGCACTCAAATTCTCTAATGTTCTTAGGGCGTATCGCACCGCATTCAAAACTCCGCAAGGTATGATGCCTTACAAACTTGTATTTGGTAAGAATTGCCATTCGCTTGTTGAATTTTCATACAGGGTGTTATGGACGTTAAAAGAACTCAATTGGAACTTCAACAAAGCGGGGCAAAAGTGAATCCTCGAATTGCATGAACTGGAGGAGCTTCGGGACAACTCCTACGAAAGTGCCCTAATTTACAAAGACAACATGAAGAAGTGGCAACCATAAGTTTAAACAAGGTGATTTGATTTTATTATTAAATATGTGGTTGAAATTGTTTTTAAGAAAATTGAAATTGCGATGGACTGGGCCTTATGCAATAGAAAAAGTCTTCCCGTATTGATGAGGACATCACTAGCACAAGCAGCATTAGAGCTTGACCCGAGAAATATAAAGGATCAATCACTTGAGTGAAGGCCAGACAACTACATCAACAGGTGACTTTGTTCCTTAAAGAATTAAAATATGATGAGAATATGCTGCTGCCTAATAGCTCTTGTTTAATATTGATCAGGAATAGAGAGGGAGAGGAGAGCATAACAGAAAGAACATAGCCACATATGGGCCAAATAACTTCATCAAATCTGGTCATTTACTGATTGGAATGATAATTTCCAAAGCCTTCCAACGAGCCTAAAATCACTCAATTCCGTCAAGGATTGCAACCGCTACAACCAAAAGAATTTTGCTCGGCATGCAGTCTGCCGAACAAACGATAGTGCAGCTTCAACCAAGCACCATTCTCAGTACATATATTCAATTTGGTTGTGCGAGTACTTTTTTAAAAGGTATTCGAAAGAGCTTTCTAACGCTTCAAGAATAATTAAATTTTGACATCGTATGCAACCAGGAGACCGAAAAGAGTAATGACTGCACAGAAGGAAGAAGCCTCATCCGAATCCGAATCCAACTCGGAGAAGATTTATTCCGAACTTCTTTTATCTTTTAGGGCCTGTTTGGAAGCCCAGGATTTGGCCCGTTTCTGGGTGGATTTTGTGGGCTAGAATTAGGATCTAGACTAGATTTAGGAATGCGTTTGGATGGGCCAGGAAGCCCAATCCGGGGGGGGGGGGGTTTGGAAAATGGGAACGGGAGGCCCAGCAAAAAATCCTGGCCATTTCGTGTCGCGTCCTCACTCCACCTCCCTCCTCACTCGCGTCGCCGCCCTCCACCTCGCCGTACATCGCCTCCTCACTCGCGTCGCTGAAGTTGCGCTCCTCCTCGCCCGCGTCGCCGCCCTCCACCACCCTCTACGCGCGTCGCCAACAGATCCGCCGGATCTGGTGTGCCTAAGCACCGCTTCCGCTCTCGAGCCACTGTCGCCGCCGTAGACCAGATCTGCGCCCCCGGCTCCCGCCTCCACCGCTCTCCCTCTCTTCTTCTTCTCTCTTCCTCCTCGATCTCGCCTTTTGCTTCTCACCCCCAATCTCCACGATCTCCGGCATCGACGATCTCCACGATCCTTCTTCATCAGCTGAGCTCCAGTTCTCCAGCATCAATGACGAGGTATCTATATCTTTGTATATGTCTCAGATCTCTTCTCAATGCAGTTTCTTGGTTGGATGGCTAGATCTGTGTGTATGTGTGTGTGTTTGATTGGATTGTATGTGTGGGTGGATGCAGAGGTTGGTGCAGCACCCGATGTCGGAGGAGCTGAGCATCGGCAAGATCAAGTTCAAGGCCGTCGATCTCGGCGGGCACCAGATAGCCCGCCACTCCCAAATTGAGATCAAAATTGAAAAGAACTCCAGTTGTAAGTACACCACCACTACCAGTTTTACAAAATTGAACTTTGTACTATGCAAACTTTCAAATGCACTTTTCAAGTTGATACTGAAGACCTGGAAGAACTTCTAATTTGCGGAAGTGGTAACATTGTAATGTTACTTCACTGTTTTATCTTTCAATGTAGTGTAACATTGTAATGTTCCTGATTCATTACATCAACAACACATTTATTTGCATTGAACATATCATAGTAGGATTATGTTTTTTTTTCTTTTTTTTCTCAATGTATATATATTTAAGATTCTGATCGATATTTTGGATTCACAATCAGCTTCATTTGCTCAACTATTTCGTTTTCCTGTGCAAAGGGAAATCTCCACATCCAATGAAGGGGTCAAGGAAAGATGCAACTCAAACTGATGATGAAGAAACCTGATTGGTTTGTCCTACATTGCAAGGGGTAAGGTGATTTCCAAGTAAATAACCCTTCAAATTCAGTTAACTATTTTCCTTGACTTTGGACTACTTTTCCATTACTGATAACATTTTCCACAATCTTAGTTGTTCTAATCACAACTAAACACTCCTTTTTTAATTCCTGAAAATACTCTCTTTCTTGTGCATGCTGCTCAGTCTTGAGGGCCATGGCTGTGATGCTGTCATCATTGCTCCATGCTACTATCATTTCATGCCTGTGGTGGTCGCTACACCCTACCCACTGTCCTCCTATGATGGCTTTAACTCCATAATCTAATGGTCGACCAATTGTAATATGTTCCTGCTATAAATTTGGGCTTTAAAAGATATCTTATTTGCGATGCACAAAGTAAATATCTTTCATAGGGTAAACATGGCATTGATCTTTTGTTTATAAGCCTGAATCCATCTCATCTCCTATAAATGCGTTGTTTATAAGCCTGGCATAAAGGGAGTTAAAGCCATCATAGGTAAACATGGCATTTATGGCATTGAATTTGTTTATAAGCCTGGGCCATGGCATTTGAGGTCATAATTGCATGTGAGATATTGCGCCAAAAATTCATTCTTTGTTGAGATTAGGGGTGAAAACTAATTTGAATCGGACTACAATATCCATCAAATGTTGCAACTATTGTTTAGGTCTGCTAAACTTGATATGCAGTTCAAATTTTTAAATTGTCAATCAACCTATAACTCAATTTAAATGAACTTGTAGAAGATTTCCCATTTCTAATAAAAAATTTTGGTAATAAAATTTGTTTTAACCCAATCTTAGATATGTGTTTGATATACAAATCAAGTTTGGATTTGAATTCACATATGGAAGTTTACTATTTTGTATGATCTGGATCCAGATCCATATGTGATTGTCAAGTTCTGGCTTTGGATACAGACTCAATTGGAGTGATTTTTTTTTGGCATTGAAAATTCTTATTTGAATCTACATCCTGTTGGATTTCATATTTTGATTAATGAGGTATGTCTATATCCATTTCCTTCTGTATTTGAGATGGACTTAGTGGATCTATTCTGCATTTTTTTCAATGTCTGTAAAATTGTGCAAGTTTTTTTATTAATTTCCTATTGGAAAATTTCCCAACACACACAAAAAGGCCCTAATAGGATAAAATTACAACCTAACAATCCAAATTAGTAGTTGAAACCTATCTATAATTAGTCGTCCAATATTGATTATGTTGCACAACTGGAGTCAGCTTTGGATCTGTCTTGTGATGTGACTGATGAGGAAATCTTGCTCTCTATTCAGCTGAAGCATTAGTGCATTGTATTAATTCGAGGAGTTGAGCATCGGCAAGATCAAGTTCAAGGTCTTCGATATCGGCGGCCACCAGATCGCCCCCACTCCCAAATTGAGATAAAAATTAAAAAGAACCAGTTGTACGTACATCACCACTACCAATTTTAGATTCCTTTTTCATAGGATTGAAGACTAATTTTGGAACTCTTTCTGATGCATCCATCATTGTGCTTATAATGGCTTGTTTCTTGCTAATGGCTTGTTTCTTGTTAAAATGGTATTTCAAACTGAACATTTCATTTATTGAATATTTCTCTTTGATTGTTGCAATAAGATCAGGTTACTATGTATGTATGTATGTATGTAGCCAGGGCAGTATATATCTAATAATGTTAATGTTTAGTGGTAATGGTAGTTTTAATGTATAGTGGTAAAATTCTCCATAGTCCAAGCTTGAGTTCCATATTATCCATGAAGCCTTTTCAAGAGTAAGATTCCTTCCTTCTTTAAATATAGCAATGATTCATCCTTTGGATTATCTTCTTTAAATACAGCCATACCATATGATGGAATTTGCTATTGTAATCCGTCCATCTGTCCATTTCGATAAGAATCTCCTTATTAAATCAAACCCAAACTAGAATTTAGGCCAAAACTATAATCTATCTTTCTGCTTTTTTCTACCTGTCCAATATTTTTTCAGTAGCACTCATTAGTTATTAACGTTAGTAATGAATGTGACTTTGAATATGACCTTGAACCTCTAGAATGGATTCCGAAGAAGATATTAGTGATCATGAGGAGTTGGAAGATGATGAAATGATGTTGTTTGTTCTACCCACTCTATACCTAGCAGCAATTGAAGAAAAGAAGCCATGCTATACATCAGTCTTATCCGGTGCACACTGGATTCGTGAACTCATTGAGGGGCATGAGAATCATTGTCGCACAGAACTTCGAATGGAACCAAAAATATTTCTAGATTTCTCAGCCATGCTTAGGGAGAGAAATCTTTTGCAGAATACAAGAGGACTAAATATAGAAGAGCAACTTGGTATTTTCATGTATATGCTTTCTAGGAATGCTAGCTTTTGATCTTTACAAGAAAGATTCCAGCATAGTGGTGAGACTATTCATAGGCATGTTAAAGTAGTCCTCAATGCTATCACATCATTGGCTTATGATTTCGTCAAGCTTCCATCCATTTAAACACATTGGAAGATATTGTCTAATCCAAAATTTTCATACTTTGAGGTAATAGCTACAACCTAAAAACTTTATCTATCTTTCAATTAGTGGATATATTTTTATATTTATTTATCCTTCAAAAAATTGCATTGGACCCATTGATGGAACTCATGTCCCAGTTACTGTAGTAGATAGCAAATCCGCCCCATATACAAATAGGAAAGGGATCTTTTCTCAAAACGTAATGCTGGCTTGTGATTTTGATCTAAATTTTGTGTATGTTTCAAGTAGTTGGGAAGGATCTGCACCAGATGCCGCAGTCTTACAATCTGCAATCCAAGCTGGATCCAAAGTTCCTAGAGGAAAGTATTATCTTGTCGATGTAGGGTATGCTAATACTCCATCATTTGTTGCTCCATATCGAGGGGTGCGATATCATATCAAGGAACAAGGACGCAGTAGTTCTTCTCCAAATGATCATAAGGAACTTTTTAATCTCCGTCATGCTCAACTTTGGAATCACATTGAGCGTGCTATTGGCATCTTAAAAATGCGGTTTCCAATTCTAAAAATTGGGACATTTCATTCAATGGATACACAAGTTAAATTTCCAGTGGTGGCCACTGTCTTACATAACTTGATTTGAGGTCAAAATGACGATGAGAAATGGTTGAGTCGACGAGAAAATTTGATTCCGGAGAGCCACTTTGTAGAGGTACCAAATGGTGATGACATGTATGGTGGTGATGTCGAGCCAATGAATAGTCAACGAAATGCTGGCAATTCTTTGCGAGATGAGATTGCTCTCAAGATGTGGGATGACTACAAGAGGTGGAATAGGCGGCTTCAACAACGAAGTGTTGAATGACTATAGGGGTCATCAATATTTAGTTAATATCTTGTTAGTTGATCTTTGTTGAATGTAATATGTATGACAATATTTTGGTATGGTTCACTTGGGAATTAAGAGATACTTGATTTGGTGTGAATTTTAGTTTGTGGCTGTTGATATTGATTTGCTATTCGTAGGCATGTTCGAGGTACATAAATTTGTGAGGTACATAATTGGTTAATCTGTTTAATATGTAACTCATATTTAGGCTTCATGGTAACTCGAGCAAGATGGATGCTAAAACATGAAGGGTGTTGGTTGATTTGCTCCATGAACATAATGTACCAAGATATCGAACAAACAATGGATGGAGCTCCGAAGGATGGAACAAGATAGTGAAAGAATTCAATGCAAAGTTTCCTGAAACAAATTTTAGCTAAAGTCAAATCCAAGAGTATGAGTCGCAGATGAAGAAAGATTACAAGGTGCTAAAAGATGTTTTGCGTAAAAAGAGTGGTGTGTCATTTGGTAATAAGCTTGGAATGATGATTACTACTGATGATGTTTGGGATGAAATATCGGCGGTAAGTTAAAAATTTATAGACCTTGTAGTTAGTATGGTGTAGCAACTACTAACAAAAGTCTGAATTGAATGTTCTTAACATGATTCTTTATCTTGAATTGGATAGGAGAATGAAAATGTTCAAAAATTTCAGAACAAAATCTTTCCATTGTTTGAGTCCTTAGATTAGCTTTATCAAGGTAATATCGCTAAACCATATTGTTAATAGTTAGTTTTGATTTAATGAAGTTTATCATAAAAATTTATATGAATAATTGAATTGTCATTGTAGCAGGTCATATTGCTGAAGGTAAAAATCATTTGAGTTCACATTCAAAAAGGCCTGTTGAGAATGTTACATCAAGCTCTTCCATCATACCACCAGGGTCTAAGAAAATCAAGAATAGCATTCTAGAGAGAATGGATTCTTATCTTGAATTTAGAAAGAACAAGCTCTCATGAAACGTCAACCGGAACAAGGAGGAAATTTTTCAATTTCAAAGTGTATTGATGCATTACATGAAATGAGTGATGTGACTGATGAGGAAAAAGTTTTGGCTTGTGATGTTTTCAAAGATGCTGCGAATCGAGAGATCTTTCTCTCCCTCGAGCCGAAGTTCAAATTGTTGTTGCTGAAGAAAGAGTTAAGAAAACTTGCTTCAAGTTAAATTGGTAAGACACAATTTTTTGTGTTAGTGCAATTTCTTGTGTTATGTGTAGTTCTTGAAATGATAGTTATATGTTTATCAAACCTGTCTGCTTGACCATTTGTGCTTTTGAACTCATTGTGGTTATATGTTGTAGTTCATATGTTTATCAAACCTGTCTGTTTTCCTCTACTATCTTTGTTAGTGCAACCTCTATTTGAAATTGAAGCAAATAATCCCCTCCAGTATTCAAACATAAGTAATTAGTTTCTTTGATCCAATTTTCTTTGAGTTCAATTATTTTATTGAGTTATTGACATGTGGGGTCATTCTAGAAGATTGATATTGGGGATTCATATGGTCAAGCACAAATGGTAAAAGATGCCACAAAAATGTAACGTTGCATTTTTTTTTTTGTGAGAGAGGGAAGAATTGGTTATAGCACTTACTAATTGGTTATAGCAACCTGTTGGCATGTATGCCATCTCTACAAGACATGTAAATACCAGCTAGTACTTCTTGTTTTGGAATTTTGAAGGAGAAAATCTAATGATTTATGCTTATCCACTTTTATCTACAAAAGAAATCAATAAGGGCTATCTATTTGTGCAGCTAGCCACTTTGTGGCTCTGAAGATTATCATTTGTAGATAGAAAAGTTTTGTTGCAAGTCATTCTTTATTTCATCACCTAGTTTGTCAATGTTTTATTCAAATGTGACTATTGGTAGGATTATGTTGTACCAATTATCAGAAATGAGAGTATTTGATTGTAAAGATGCTTAAGTGTTGTTTATTGTTCAAACTCATATACATAAACAAATGATCATCATGTTATCCAATTACAGGGCAATTGTGTTGTGATTTGTGAATGTTGGTTTGGTACTGAAGAAGCAAGAACCTCAACCTGTCCTAAATTGAAAGCTTAGTTAGGATAGTAGCATGTGAGGGGAAGCTTGAATGCTTATTATGCGTTGAATTCTGGTGATGTTTAGTGTTCATGTATCATTATATTATCTATCATATCTCTATAATTTAAGTGGTGTAAAATAATGCTATCAACATTTAGTTTTGTTTTTACTGCGCTCATTCCCTTATTAGTACTTAACTTTTACTGCACCAGAGGTCAAAACTTACAATTATGTTGTTACCAACAAATTTGGTTACAGTTCCTGATAATTTTTATGTTTTAGTTTTATCCCTCAACAGATGTCACAACAGATGTCACAGGTGCATGTCAATTTAAGCTGTTATGTATTGTTTGGCTGGCCCATTCAAGAGCAAGTAAGTCTGGACCATGATCAGAAGTAGCCCATCCATTGTTGTTAGAACCAAATTAAAGGAGCTAAGGTTACTACACCACTTTGGGGAGTTGATACCACAAGCTGCAATACCAATGCAGGCCATTGCACTACTTGCAGTAGTACATTGTACATTGTTGTCAAAACTACGAAGAGTTATATAGCCTTTGCTTAGTATCTGTGTGTAGTTTTTGTGTGAAGTATCTGCAGCTTGTAGGGATGCTGAAATTTTCCCAATGTTGTCATTTTGTACTTTCTCTGTTGATGTTGGTGATAGTTTAAACTACGACAGTTGTTAGACTCTAGCTGTTGTTGATTGGTTTTGCTGAATATTTTTTCTGGTGATCTAGTTGATAGGTGTCTTTGGGTGTATTTATTTTTCTTAAATAAAAAAGAAGTCAGAATGATAACTGCAGTTTTGCATTGGTTTTACTCTAGCTGTTGTTGATTGGTTTCAGAGTTGATTTGCATGTTATAACAGGCTGGGATTTTTATCTTGTTCTTTCCAAATACAGGCCGGTATTATTTCACCAGTGGTATTTTTATCCTGGGGGATTTTTGGATTACCAAAAATCCTGGTCGGATAAAAATCCTACCAGTATTTTTATCCCTTATATCCAAACAGGCCCTTGTAGTTTGTTAGGATTTTTATTCTTTTTTGAATTAGATTCAGATTATAATTCTAGTTTAATTCTTTTATCTGTTGTACATACCACCCTCTATATGAAGAGAGGCATGGTCATAGTTTTGATATACAAGATACAAGATACAAGATATAAGACATTGATATTGAAATTTCAGATTGAAACCTTAGTTTTATTTAAGAGTTGAATCTCGTCATCCTTTGTTCTTGTGATTTCCTTCAGAATTGCTTGAGCGATCTTCGTAATCACCCTATCTGTGTGCCAACTCCGTGTGTGGCCGTGTGGATAGGTAATTCAGAGTGTAGTTGGGCGAATTCATTGATACGCAGGTCCTTACTCTGCAAGTGGTTGGCTATCTCATTTCGTCAGGTCATACTAGTTATCCAGGTATCTTCAGATACTAGTTATCCAGATTCTATGTCGTGAAGATCGGGCCTTCCTCCGTGAACGTGTCCTTCATCAGCGTGTTCATATCACGTATTGTGCCGTAGAGCTTTGGGCGACGGTACTACTTTTAAGGTAAACATGCATCATATCAAGTGATACAATGCAAGAGACCAGGTAAGTGCACTCGACTCTGTCGATTCTTTCAATTCCATATATTTCTGAATGACCAAGGATGTTCCATTGAGTAGGACGTTAAACCAGTGCTAGCAAGGAGGCAACCCAGTATACTAACACATATTTTTCTCTTTTATGAACACAGCGGCGTAAGAATCACTCAATTCCAATGTTGTTTTACCATCCAAAACCTATTTCTCCAAAAAAATACAAAAAGTAGGACTGAAATTTTTGAAAAAAAACCAAAATTTTTTTTTTCGAAAACTAACAAAGCCAACTATGACCAGTGGCACAACCCGTACTTGTGATTGTGTTGGGCTTGGTTTGCTCGATTTTTAAAAAATAATTTTTTTAGAAAACAGAGCCGAGCACGATTAGGGGCATGACCCATGCCCTGGTCGGGCATGACCCGTGCTCATGGTCGTGTTGGGCTCAGTTTGATCTGCTGCTCAAATTGAATTTTTTAACAGTGCCGAGCATGATCCGTGGTATGACCCATGCCCTGTGCCGCGCATGACCCGTGCCCGTGGTCATGTTGGTCTCGGTTTCCTCTCTATTTTCCCTATTTTGTGCTGAAGCTTTTATTTCTTTATTCTTTCCTTATCCCATATACATACAACTCCTACCTACCACCATATATAAAGAAACCCACCTTGTCCAACCCTCTCAAACAGTACAACCTCCATTATTTGAGCTCCAATCTTCCACAAAACCACCACAAAACCAGCTCTAGATCTCTCCATCCAACCATTAAAACTTCAATCTGACTGTGGATTCCAACTCCTTGCACCACAACACCTCCAGATCTGAAGCTTCTACGCCAATGACGACACCCCGACACAACATAAAGAAAACAACAAAGTGCCAAAGAGGAGGGAAGCAGATTCTTTCCATTGGTTATTAATGGACTTCCCTCCATCCTTTTTCCCGATATTCCTTGGACGAACATATCTAATGAGAGAAACTCAATATTGCTTCCATCTAGCTTCTATGGTCCTAGTTCCTCACAAGTTGCCAAACATGACCAACCAGCAGCATATGATTTTTCCGTTTTGCATGTATCTGTAGAGTCCTTGTGCACTAGTTTCTCTGACTTTAGGTCAAAATTTTCAGATTACAGGGCTACGATGGATTTCAGGATGGACCACCTCACTAGCCGCGTGGACCGCCTCTACAACTACCATGTACACACAGGCCACATACACCCAGATGACACATATCCAGGAGCATCTACCCATCACAGGGCACATATTCACACCCCCGGCATTCCTCCACAACCCTATCCATCACCTACCTACCCATACTACCCTTCGCTGTATTTCTACCAACCACCTCCACCACCTTTCGACAAGTGATTTCCAAGGTACGTAAGTTTTTATTTTTATTTTTCTTTTCTTTTTTCTTTTTTTTTTCTTTTCAGGTTTTAACTTGCGACGCCTTGGACCGAACCACCAAAGCTATGTGGACCACAACACCCTCTTTTACCACATCCTCATCAACAACATCAACCTCCAGACACCACGACTGCAAACAATAATCTGTATCTCTCTCTATACATTGAGGACAATGTCTGACTTAGCTTGGGGGGGGGGGTATTCACTTTATCATTTGCTTAGCCTTCAGCGAATCATCATTCCACCCTCTTGCCATCATAAACTGAAAAAATAAAAAAATATATCAACTTGGAACGCCTAGTTTTGAAGATGATCTTTAATCAATTCGATAACCATTTTATCACATCTTTGCATTTGATCCATTGAACTTAGCTCTCTTTAAAAGTTTCAAAAGCCTATAGATATTTATGTGATTTGCATGATTTTTCCATATATTTTCCCCCATGTTCATGTACATTTTAGTCATATAAGCTGGCATTCGCATTAATTATTTATATGTCTATCATCAAATTGACTGGATGTGAGACCCCCATTTGAGGATCACCTTGGTAACCGCCCAGGTAGGTTACACACAGCAGGATGTCACATGAGCTCCAAACCACACAAGCATAGTAATATCATTAAACAAGTATCAGGCCAACATGGCCAATATTACATAGCCAAAGCACCGAAAATGGCGCTAAGTAGAGTTGCTAAGAAAATAACTAGTTTATCAGAACCAGAATCGGTATCCAAGTACCGAACGCACAACATAAAGCACCAAGCGACGACAAACAGCTTGATTTCCATCCGCAGCGGGGTTGGAGAGGCTTCTCCCACATCTGACTTGACTTGGTGCACAATCCTTCTAGAACGTGGGCTCGTCCGGGGCACTTCCATCTTCCGCTGGGAACTCATAACTGAAGGAATCGGGATCCTCGAATCCCTCTTCTACAGTTGGATATAAATGAAAGGGTGAGCACTTGGTGCTCAGCAACACTCATTCCAGGGATTAATGTTATTGTATTTACATGAGGGTGGAACATAAGATTCCGGGGTTTAGTTTCATATGGATAGAGATATATAGATTTCCAAGTCATTTGTTCAGTAAAACAGTACTTTGTCATGAAAATGATACTTTAAACATTAAACAGGTTTTCAATAAAACATTAGATGTAGTGGTCTCCCATGAGTCACTACTTTGTTAACCGCATTATGAAAACATTCCAAAACATTACTTGTGCCATAACCCATGGATAACATCCACTACGAAAAGACTCCTGAACCTGGGAGTACAGAGTATCTGATACTTCTTTTACACTTTTCAAAGGTGTACCTCTTTTTAAATCCACTGGTTCACTCGGCTTTCAAGTCGGATCAGCTCCATGAGACTTATACACATGTGACAAGGCCGAGATCACACAACGTTTTTACAGTTCAGTATTAACAGTATCCCCGCCCGGTAAATAGACAGTTAAGTCTCAAGTACCGTTGTGGGTTTTCCCCACTGCCTTACTTCCTAGCCTCTCTGGTCTATGTTCCCTCAGGACACATAGCCTTGGTCTATGTCCACGCGAGACATACAACCATTTAAGATTACAACCGCTCACGGCTTAATCAGGTCTAGGGCTCCTTCCTTCTTTTACGCCTTTTTCTCTCATCATTTTTCTGACTCACATCACTCATGGCCGAACCTTGGCCTTCCAGTTTCCACGCGAGAAACCAGACCGTCAAACCATGCAGGGAACTGCTAATACCAAAAGCTACTGAGTTGTGCCTGTCCCATACCAGGCAAGTGGTTGGTACGTTTACAATTCGTATAGAGACACAGCACAAGGTTCTTGTCCTTATGAACCAATAGTGAGGAGCATTCACATTCCCTGGTGCGCACCGCACCCTCTCCATACAAACCAATCCTCACTACTGATCCCTTTTATCAGTTTTCTTGACAAAACGGTTTTCATTATAACTTCTCATATATTTGACCACTTCAAGTTTAATGTGAATATTCAGTATATGAGTCCTAAGGTGACAAAAGCATATATACGAAGGTTCAATAACAAAAAGGGTTTCATGATCCATTAGGTAATATCTATTCATGTCATTCAAACATAACTTGTATTTCAATTAAGCATGCATTGTAAGAAACAGTGAATATACTTCATATGAAAATATTGGGTGAGACATGATCAAGGGAATGAGGCTTGCCTTGCGATGTTGGGTCTAAATACTCAGACGGATCTTCAAAGACTTCTTCCGCTCCTTCAGCTTCTGACTCTGCGGCAATCAACCAACACACAAACACATACCATAAGCATACAGAAAATAGTTTCTATAGAAATTATTAAGTAAATAAGTCATGCATGCAGGGGAAAAGGTTAGGGCAAGGTCACAAGGGCTCTGGTCGAAGAAACGGCTAAAAAGGATTGAACGTCGAAGGGTCGACATTCAGTTCATGGCTTTGGCATAGCTTTAAACTGATCTTAGGATGGTTTTCTGGAGAAGTGATAGAAGGGAAAGATGTAGAACACAACTCCAGGAATCTAGGGGACAAGGTGGCATTTCAATTGCTCAACCAGAAGGGGTCAAACAAGGCTAATGCCAGTGGCTGACATGCACTGACATAGTGCTGGACATGGCCAGAAACTAGGGCATGGCTTAACTTTTGATCCAGGGCTCCAATTGATGCAACACTTTGTCTGGGAGGTAGGCATTACTAACAGGAAGAAAATACTCAACAGGGACAAGAGCTGAAAGTGGCCGGAGGGTGGCCAAATCCGGCGATGAACTGCGGTGGTGACATGACACAGGCACAGCTCTGGACAAACATTTGGCAAAGGCATAACTCACAATCTAGGCAGATCCAGGTGTCGAGCTAGTGGAAGAAATTACTCAGGGAGGTGAGGCGAAGCTAAGGGACAAGGTTTCAGGGGCTAGATCGGCCGGGAAATAATTCCGGCGACCGGCACTGGAGAAGACGACACTGGAGCTCGGGGATTTTTGATACAGGGCGAATGAGCTCAATTCCAAGCTCGAGAATGATCTTTAGGGCACAACAAGGCTACTGGAGGGGTTAATTTCATTGGAGATTGGCCAGAGGGGCTCGGCGACGAGGTCCGGCGAACTGGTTGAGGTTCCAGTTTGGGATTTCTTCGATTTGAGCGCAATTGGGGATCCTGATTCAACAGGCTTGCTAAGAAATGGCTAAGGATCAATTTCTACTACTGGGACGAGAGCTAATTCGGGATGAAATGGTTAGCATTGGGGAAACAGGGCAATTGGGTCTTTCCGGCGATCACCGGCGATGGGGATCGATCTGGTGCAATTGGTTGCTACTAACAGAGAGGGGAACGAGGGGAACTCACTGGTGAACTTGGATTGGAGAAAGGGGCTGTGGAATGGGCTAGCACCGTGAGCTCACTCACTGGCTCGCCGGGGAAGAAAGCGAAAACGGCGAGAGCTCTGGAAAAATGGCTAAGTCCTGAGATGAGGCTTAAGCACAGCACTGGAGGGTTTAAATAGGTACAGGGATGGAGCTTGCGAGGGGAAAACGGCGCGAAACTTGTGCCGGGGACGAGACCGGCCGGGTGTAGCTGCGACAGCGGTGACCGGCGATGTGATCGCGTTCAGGCGGTGCTGCAGCTTTGCCAGCGACGCCAGGTGCCTTGGAACTTCGTCCGGGACGGCGCAGATGCGGAGGCAACAGCAAAGCTCCGGCGATGACACGTACACGCATGCAATTGCCACGGCAACGGGAGCGCGCGCGAAAACAAAGCTCTGGAGCACGGCCGTTTATCCGCTGGGCAAGACGACGCAACTGTACTGGCACGTGCGCACGGGGTGGCACAGCAGCTCACGGGCACAAGCGACAAGAAGCGATGGCCGGCGGCGAGCAAACGCGGCGAAAACACGGCGCGGCAACGGCGAAGACGCGCTGGTCGTGGGCAACGACCAGGGGCTGGTCGAAAACAGCCGAAACGATTCGAGGGGCTGATTTGCAATTTTTAGGAATTTGCTTCCAGGGACTGATCTGCAAATCTGGAGATCTGAGGGTCCGATCTAAAATCTGATTTCGCAGATAAGTCGCATAAAATTATTAGAACTTATCTGGCCAAAGTTTGGTAAGATCAGGCAAGATCTGAAGGGCTTCGACAAAATTGGGGAAAACAGTTTAGGGTAAAATAGGGTAATTAGGGTTTTAAGATGGCAAAGGTTGAAACTCAGCCTTAGGATGAGATTTTGGGGATGATCCCGAAGGGAAAAATGTTCTGAACAACATTTAGAAGGGAATGGCTGAAGCAGATTAGGGTTTGGGGTCAAGATGTGGATTTTGGCTATTTTAGGGTTTGGCAAAACAGGGTGTTACAAATCTACCCACCTTAGAAACAATCTCGTCCTCGAGATTAGGGCAAGTCAGAGAATAGGAATGGAAATTCTCGGCGGAGATCTTCTTCTTTTTCCCAAGTTGACTCCTCCTCTGAGTGATTGTTCCACTGGACTCTCCAGAATCGGAGGGTTCTTGACTTCAGCACTTTCTCTCTGGTTTCCAGAATTCTAACAGGGTATTCTTGACAAGATAAGTCTGGTTGAATCTCGATCTCTGCAGGAGATATCTGTTCTGTTGGTTTTCTCAAGCATTTCTTCAGCTGAGATACATGAAATACGTCATGAATTCCGGTCAGTTCTAGTGGCAATTCCAACTTGTATGCCATTTCACCTCGCTTTTCCAGAATTCGATATGGTCCCACATATCTAGGTTTTAACTTTCCCTTCATCTGGAATCTTCGAACTCCTTTGTATGGCATAACCTTGAGATACACATAATCGCCCTCTTCAAATGATAGCTCTCTTCTACGATTATCTGCATAGCTTTTCTGTCTAGATTGAGCTGTTTTCAGTTTTTCTTGTATGATCCTGACATGGGCTGTGGCTTCTTCTACCAACTGGGGTCCTAGATGTTGCTTTTGACCAATTTCTGTCCAATACAGAGGCGTGCGGCATCTTCTTCCATATAGAGCTTCATATGGTGCCATTTGTAGGCTTGCTTGGAAACTGTTGTTATATGTGAACTCTGCATATGGTAGAAATAACTCCCAAGAGTCTCCATAATCCAAAACACAAGCCCTCAACATATCTTCCAAAATTTGGTTTACCCTTTCAGTCTGACCTCCAGTTTGAGGGTGGTAAGCGGTACTGAACTTTAACTTTGTGCCCAGGGCTTTCTGCAATTCTTGCCAAAATCTTGAAATGAACTGGGCTCCTCTGTCGGAAACGATAGCCTTCGGCACTCCGTGCAGGACGACTATTCTGCTGAGATACAGCTCTGCTAAGTCTTTAGCTGTATATAGGGTCTTTACTGGGAGAAAATGTGCTACCTTTGTTAATCTATCTACTATGACCCATATAGAATCGAATCCTTTTCTCGTCCTTGGTAGTCCCACAATAAAATCCATTCCGATTTCATCCCACTTCCACTCTGGGATTTGTAGAGGTTGTAGCGGTCCCGCAAGCTTTTGATGTTCTGCTTTCACTCTTTGGCATGTGTCACAGGTTGCGACAAACTTGGCAATTTCTCTCTTCATTCCTTTCCACCAAAAATTTTTCTTCAAGTCCTTGTACATTTTGGTGCCGCCTGGGTGTATGGAATATGGGGTTTGATGAGCTTCTTGCATGATCAGGTCTTTGATCTCGTTGTCATTTGGAATGCAGATACGGTCATCGTACCATAGAATTCCCTGTTCATCTTCTCGGAGGTTGGTTGTATCTTTGCTCTTCATGTCCTCCTTCATCTCTTGAAGGTCTGGGTCAATCGCTTGAGCTTGTCGGATCTTATCCTTCAACTCACATTCCATCTTCAGGGTAGTGATGATTCCTTGGTCCACTAATTCCAATTGCAACCTTTCGAAGTCCTTAACTAGTTGCGTTGGCACTTCTAGCTGGGTTATCTGGTTGCAACGAGACTTCCTGCTCAAAGCATCAGCTACTACATTGGCTTTTCCCGGGTGATAGTGGATCTCTAGATCATAATCTTTGATCAGTTCTAGCCATCTTCTCTGCCTCATATTCAACTCCTGTTGCGTGAAGATATACTTCAGGCTCTTATGATCCGTATAAATTTCGCACTTGCTGCCTAGTAAGTAGTGTCTCCATATCTTCAGTGCATGTACGACTGCAGCTAGCTCCAAATCATGTGTTGGATAATTCTCCTCATGAGGTCGTAGTTGTCTTGATGCATAAGCTATCACTTTCCTTTCTTGCATCAATACGCATCCCAATCCTTGTTTGGAGGCGTCACAGTAGACTTGAAAATCCTTTTTGACGTCCGGTAGTATCAGGATTGGTGCAGTTGTCAGTCTTTTCTTCAATTCCTCAAAACTTCTTTCGCACTCCTCGGTCCAATTAAAAGAGGCGTTTTTCTTCAGTAACTGGGTCAGCGGTTTGGTGATCTTCGAGAATCCTTCTACGAACCTTCGATAATATCCCGCTAATCCCAAGAAACTTCTAACTTCTGTTGCGGTTTCCGGTTGTTTCCATTCGGTAACAGCTTGTATCTTCAACGGGTCCATAAATATTCCTTCTCCTGAGATGATGTGTCCTAAGAAAGAGATCTTCTTCAGCCAAAAAGCACATTTGCTGAACTTGGCGTATAGCTGGTGATCTGCCAGTTTCTGTAGCACTATCCTCAGGTGATGTGCGTGCTCCTCCTCTGTCTTGGAATAGACGAGGATATCATCTACAAATACAATGATGCACTTATCCAGGAATTCCATAAGGATCTTGTTCATTAGATTCATAAATACCGCGGGTGCATTCGTTAATCCAAAGGGCATCACTGTGAACTCATGCAACCCGTATCTGGTCACGAAAGCAGTTTTAGGAATGTCCTGTTCTCGGATCCTTAACTGATGGTATCCCGATCTCAGGTCTATTCTTGAGAACACTTTCGCTTCTCTGAGCTGGTCAAAAAGGTCATCTATCCTTGGTAAGGGGTATTTGTTCTTAATGGTCATGTCGTTTAACTTACGGTAGTCTATGCAAAGTCGCATGCTACCATCTTTCTTCTTAACAAAGAGCACTGGGGCTCCCCATGGTGATGAGCTTGATCTGATGAATCCTTTTTCTTCCAATTTAGCTATCTGCTTCTTCAGTTCCTCTTGCTCATGACCTGTCATCCGAAACAACTTCCTAGCATACGGAGCAGATCCGGGTTTCAGTTCGATGGTGAACTCTATGTCCCTATTTGGTGGTAATCCGGGAAGTTCTTCTGGAAAGACTTCTGGGTACTCGTTGACAATCGGTACCTCTTCAAGCTTCACTTCTTCAATGCAGTTCAATCTCTGCAGGTGGTCGCAGATTGGAGTTCTGTCTGCATGGAATGTAACTTGCTTTCCAATAGCATTTGTCAGGGTGATTGTTTTCTTCTCACAATCCATCAATCCCTTATGCTTGGCCAGCCAATCCATTCCAAGAATGACATCCAATCCTTGAAGGTTTAGAACTAGCATGTCTGCCAGGAATTCTAGATTGCCGATACAGAAGGCAACATTTCTACAGATGGAATTAACAATCATCCTAGCACCAGGTGACTGAATGATGATAGGATGCTCTAAAGCAACCACAGGCAAGTTATTACTCAACAAGCAATCTTTTGACATGAATCAATGAGTTGCACCGGGATCAAATAAAACAACTGAAATCTGAGAGGAGATCAAGAGTCTACCGATCACGACGTCAGTTGCCTCTCCTGCTTCTGCAGCAGTCACGAAGTTAAGTCTTCCTCCGGTGGTTGATGTTCCTCTCCCTCTGCTGGTTTGGAATCTTCCTCCTCTGGCTTGTGGTGCTCCTCTGGCAATAGTTCATGCAGGTGCAGGGGATTTGGCTGCCTGAGCCTTAGCAACGCTGGGAGGTAAATGCCGAAGTGGACAAGTCTCTCTGTGGTGTCCTCTTCTGCCACAATGGAAACACTCTGCATTCTTCAGTGTACAATCTTTATAGAGGTGACTCCCTTTGCATCCGGGACATGTTAGAGTTGTTGGTGATGAAATCCTCTGGGGTCTTGGAGGTGCGGGTGCTCTGAAAGCGGCTCTGGCATATGGTGCTGGTCTTCCTCGACTAGAATTTCCTTGAAAAGGGTATGCTATACTTTTCCTCTTGCGGTCCTCTTCTACTATGCCTCTTTTCTCCTCCATTTTGAGCACTCGATTTACCAGGACTTGGAAGTCCGTGAACTCGTGCGTTGATAGGTGATACTGATATGAGTTTTGTAGACCTTCACAAAATCTGTCGATCTTCCGCTCTTCTGTCATGATATCTTCAGGTGCATACCTGGCCAATTTGATGAATTCATGCAAATACTGCTTCACCGTCCTTCCTCCTTGCCTTAAATTCAAGAATTCTCTGCGTTTGGCTTGAATAGCTCCTTTGGGGACATGGTACTTACGGAACTGTTCCTTGAATTCATTCCAGGTAATGGAATTCTGATCAGGGTGTACCGTCTTGTAATTTTCCCACCATGCTGCAGCCGATCCTGTGAGCTGATGGGGTCCATACAGCAGCTTCTCTTCATCGTTACACCTGACAGTATCCAATTTCCTCTCAATTTCTCTTAACCAATCGTCTGCCACAATCGGGTCTTCAGTGCAGGAGAAAGTTGGAGGACGCATCTTTTGAAAGTCTGTCAGTCTTGCTCCAATGTTCGAACCTTCCTCGCGGCGTGTTGCGGAGTTTTGCATCAGCTGTTCCAGAATTTGGCTCTGTACCTCTGCGGATCTCTGTCGGTTTTGCTCCATCCATATTAATATTTCCGTCAGATTTCCTCCTTGCGGTACTGAGGTCGATGAGTTTGGCTGATCTGAGGTATCTCTGGTCCTTCTCGTTGATGTGTTTCTTGGGACTTCTTCCGAGCCTTGGATTCTACCTCTGGTGTTCACCATTCTGTTCTGACAAGATAATTGAGAAAAGACTACTAATTCAAAAGAGCACAGATTGAACACAAGCTGAAATGAAAGATCAACCCAAGAGATTAGATTGGAACATGCGATTGCTATTTTCAAAGGTTTTCAAAAGATACAAGGTTTTCACCTTTTACAGCCTTAGAGTTACCAACAAACAATACAAACAAAGCAGCTACCACAACAAGAGCTAAAACTAACGATTACAGGGGCTAGAGCAGAAGGGTCAAGCTGAAGAGGAAACTAAGATCTCCTGTCGGTCCTGGAAGAGCTGCAAGGTTCCACCTCTTCAGGGTCTTCCTCTTCTTGATCTTCGACGGCATCCATAGGGTCCCATTCCATATCATTGTCCTCTTCTTCCTCAGATGAATCGTTGGTGTTGCATGTAGCAATCTCTTTTCCTTTGCCTTCAGGAACTTCCTTCCCCTTCGCGAGAGTAGGATATTCTGGTGCAGGGGTGTTGATCACAATGCCACGCGAAGCAGGCGTGAAATAACCCAGGTAATCCCTAGGTCTTCCCACACTCTTGCGGGCTGTGAGTCTTATCTTCAAGCGGTTCTTCTTGTTCACCGATCCTTCGTCTTCGACTTCTCGTGCTCTGCTAGGTTCAGCCAACTCTTGAATTTGTTTCTCTTTCTCTTGGAGTTCTGAGCGAACCTTCGCAAGCGCTCCTTCGAGATAGTGACGGTCATCCCGAGCATTTTCATGCTCACGTAACAACCGAGTGTAGCTTGACTCCAAGACTTGGACTACATCTCTGGTTTTGGTCAGGATGGCGTCTCTCTGGTTGGTGGAGGGATGAACAGTTCGACGATCCGATCCGGGAACTTGGTAGGGTACAAAGCAGAAAGGAGAACCTATAAGAAAGTCATCATACAGCTGGCGGATGGTACCTATAGCACGACGAGCAGCGTCTTGGATAGCATCCTCTTCTTCTTCTCTACGAGCTTCCTTTCTTGTTGATCCTCTCCCGATCTCTAGAATCTCGTACACAATCACCGAGGCACGGAAACCAAAAGGTCTACCATCGACTTCTTCTCGACGGACGTAGTATACTGGTCGCTGGTTGTCTCTTGCTCCCAGAAATTGCAACATCATCCAAAGCATCAGCGCCCATGATCCCAACTCGTCTCCATGAATTAGCTTCTTGCCAGGGGCCATCTGTGATGATGAGACACGGAACACTTAAAAGTAGGAAAACGGTTTTGAAAATTTTCAAATAATACTCATTATGCTTTTCTTAAACAAATTAGGTTTTTCACAATTAGATTTTTGCCAAATAATCTAGCGATTCTCTACTTTAGGGACGCCCATTCTAGTAAGGGTCACGACCTACAGTCAAGCTTCATGCTCTGATACCATTCGCTGTGAGACCCCCATTTGAGGATCACCTTGGTAACCGCCCAGGTAGGTTACACACAGCAGGATGTCACATGAGCTCCAAACCACACAAGCATAGTAATATCATTAAACAAGTATCAGGCCAACATGGCCAATATTACATAGCCAAAGCACCGAAAATGGCGCTAAGTAGAGTTGCTAAGAAAATAACTAGTTTATCAGAACCAGAATCGGTATCCAAGTACCGAACGCACAACATAAAGCACCAAGCGACGACAAACAGCTTGATTTCCATCCGCAGCGGGGTTGGAAAGGCTTCTCCCACATCTGACTTGACTTGGTGCACAATCCTTCTAGAACGTGGGCTCGTCCGGGGCACTTCCATCTTCCGCTGGGAACTCATAACTGAAGGAATCGGGATCCTCGAATCCCTCTTCTACAGTTGGATATAAATGCAAGGGTGAGCACTTGGTGCTCAGCAACACTCATTCCAGGGATTAATGTTATTGTATTTACATGAGGGTGGAACATAAGATTCCGGGGTTTAGTTTCATATGGATAGAGATATATAGATTTCCAAGTCATTTGTTCAGTAAAACAGTACTTTGTCATGAAAATGATACTTTAAACATTAAACAGGTTTTTCAATAAAACATTAGATGTAGTGGTCTCCCATGAGTCACTACTTTGTTAACCGCATTATGAAAACATTCCAAAACATTACTTGTGCCATAACCCATGGATAACATCCACTACGAAAAGACTCCTGAACCTGGGAGTACAGAGTATCTGATACTTTTTTTACACTTTGCAAAGGTGTACCTCTTTTTAAATCCACTGGTTCACTCGGCTTTCAAGTCGGATCAGCTCCATGTGACTTATACACATGTGACAAGGCCGAGATCACACAACGTTTTTACAGTTCAGTATTAACAGTATCCCCGCCCGGTAAATAGACAGTTAAGTCTCAAGTACCGTTGTGGGTTTTCCCCACTGCCTTACTTCCTAGCCTCTCTGGTCTATGTTCCCTCAGAACACATAGCCTTGGTCTATGTCCACGCGAGACATACGACCATTTAAGATTACAACCGCTCACGGCTTATTCAGGTCTAGGGCGCCTTCCTTCTTTTACGCCTTTTTCTCTCATCATTTTTCTGACTCACATCACTCATGGCCGAACCTTGGCCTTCCAGTTTCCACGCGAGAAACCAGATCGTCAAACCATGCAGGGAACTGCTAATACCAAAAGCTACTGAGTTGTGCCTGTCCCATACCAGGCAAGTGGTTGGTACGTTTACAATTGGTATAGAGACACAGCACAAGGTTCTTGTCCTTATGAACCAATAGTGAGGAGCATTCATATTCTCTGGTGCGCACCGCACCCTCTCCATACAAACCAATCCTCACTACTGATCCCTTTTATCAGTTTTCTTGACAAAACGGTTTTCATTATAACTTCTCATATATTTGACCACTTCAAGTTTAATGTGAATATTCAGTATATGAGTCCTAAGGTGACAAAAGCATATATACGAAGGTTCAATAACAAAAAGGGTTTCATGATCCATTAGGTAATATCTATTCATGTCATTCAAACATAACTTGTATTTCAATTAAGCATGCATAGTAAGAAACAGTGAATATACTTCATATGAAAATATTGGGTGAGACATGATCAAGGGAATGAGGCTTGCCTTGCGATGTTGGGTCTAAATACTCAGACGGATCTTCAAAGACTTCTTCCGCTCCTTCAGCTTCTGACTCTGCGGCAATCAACCAACACACAAACACATACCATAAGCATACAGAAAATAGTTTCTATAGAAATTATTAAGTAAATAAGTCATGCATGCAGGGGAAAAGGTTAGGGCAAGGTCACAAGGGCTCTGGTCGAAGAAACGGCTAAAAAGGATTGAACGTCGAAGGGTCGACATTCAGTTCATGGCTTTGGCATAGCTTTAAACTGATCTTAGGATGGTTTTCTGGAGAAGTGATAGAAGGGAAAGATGTAGAACACAACTCCAGGAATCTAGGGGACAAGGTGGCATTTCAATTGCTCAACCAGAAGGGGTCAAACAAGGCTAATGCCAGTGGCTGACATGCACTGACATAGTGCTGGACATGGCCAGAAACTAGGGCATGGCTTAACTTTTGATCCAGGGCTCCAATTGATGCAACACTTTGTCTGGGAGGTAGGCATTACTAACAGGAAGAAAATACTCAACAGGGACAAGAGCTGAAAGTGGCCGGAGGGTGGCCAAATCCGGCGATGACTGCGGTGGTGACATGACACAGGCACAGCTCTGGACAAACATTTGGCAAAGGCATAACTCACAATCTAGGCAGATCCAGGTGTCGAGCTAGTGGAAGAAATTACTCAGGGAGGTGAGACGAAGCTAAGGGACAAGGTTTCAGGGGCTAGATCGGCCGGGAAATAATTCCGGCGACCGGCGCTGGAGAAGACGACACTGGAGCTCGGGGATTTTTGATACAGGGCGAATGAGCTCAATTCCAAGCTCGAGAATGATCTTTAGGGCACAACAAGGCTACTGGAGGGGTTAATTTCATTGGAGATTGGCCGGAGGGGCTCGGCGACGAGGTCCGGCGAACTAGTTGAGGTTCCAGTTTGGGATTTCTTCGATTTGAGCGCAATTGGGGATCCTGATTCAACAGGCTTGCTAAGAAATGGCTAAGGATCAATTTCTACTACTGGGACGAGAGCTAATTCGGGATGAAATGGTTAGCATTGGGGAAACAGGGCAATTGGGCCTTTCCGGCGATCACCGGCGATGGGGATCGATCTGGTGCAATTGGTTGCTACTAAACAGAGAGGGGAACGAGGGGAACTCACTGGTGAACTTGGATTGGAGAAAGGGGCTGTGGAATGGGCTAGCACCGTGAGCTCACTCACTGGCTCGCCGGAGAAGAAAGCGAAAACGGCGAGAGCTCTGGAAAAATGGCTAAGTCCTGAGATGAGGCTTAAGCACAGCACTGGAGGGTTTAAATAGGTACAGGGATGGAGCTTGCGAGGGGAAAACGGCGCGAAACTTGTGTCGGGGACGAGACCGGCCGGGTGTAGCTGCGACAGCGGTGACCGGCGATGTGATCGCGTTCAGGCGGTGCTGCAGCTTTGCCAGCGACGCCAGGTGCCTTGGAACTTCGTCCGGGACAGCGCAGATGCGGAGGCAACAGCAAAGCTCCGGCGATGACACGTACACGCATGCAATTGCCACGGCAACGGGAGCGCGCGCGAAAACAAAGCTCTGGAGCACGGCCGTTTATCCGCTGGGCAAGACGACGCAACTGTACTGGCACGTGCTCACGGGGTGGCACAGCAGCTCACGGGCACAAGCGACAAGAAGCGATGGCCGGCGGCGAGCAAACGCGGCGAAAACACGGCGCGGCAACGGCGAAGACGCGCTGGTCGTGGGCAACGACCAGGGGCTGGTCGAAAACAGCCGAAACGATTCGAGGGGCTGATTTGTAATTTTCAGGAATTTGCTTCCAGGGACTGATCTGCAAATCTGGAGATCTGAGGGTCCGATCTAAAATCTGATTTCGCAGATAAGTCGCATAAAATTATTAGAACTTATCTGGCCAAAGTTTGGTAAGATCAGGCAAGATCTGAAGGGCTTCGACAAAATTGGGGAAAACAGTTTAGGGTAAAATAGGGTAATTAGGGTTTTAAGATGGCAAAGGTTGAAACTCAGCCTTAGGATGAGATTTTGGGGATGATCCCGAAGGGAAAAATGTTTTGAACAACATTTAGAAGGGAATGGCTGAAGCAGATTGGGGTTTGGGGTCAAGATGTGGATTTTGGCTATTTTAGGGTTTGGCAAAACAGGGTGTTACACTGGATTACTCGTTTTGTCACTTTCTATCATAGGTCGACGCAATTCGGGTGATTTCTGGCTAATTGGACATGCTTCATCGACTAGATCTGAAGTACGGACAATTCTGAATAGAAGTGTGCATTCCTACGGACACGTGGGAATTGACCACACTCAATCGGAGTTTTAGGGGACTTAGAACTCTAAAAGCCATCAGCCAAATATTCATTTGCAAATTTCTTGAAGAAACAAACCCTAGCCGCCAGGACCAATTAATGATTTTCTGAAAACTTAAGGGCCTAATGTCAAAAATTCCTTTCTTCTCAAAATGGATCCACTAGCCTCTATTTGATCTCGAGCCTGGCTTTTTGTTTGTTATCTTCTTCTTCTGCCACCTTCCTCGCAATCCACACCTTTTACCACCACACCGGCGGCCACCAGGCCATAGACCGCCAGTGCAAGCTTCTCCTTCTACCTCCCCCAAATTTAGTTGCTCACCTCCATCCACCTCCGACCCAAAGTCAGCTTCTCCTCCTCTCTTCTTCTTCTTCTCCGTTCTTCTCCTGCTGATTTGAGCCAGATCAGTCTTCCTCAGCCATGTCTTCCTCAGACTTGCTGATCTTGAGCCACCACGACCTCACTCTCCCTCCTCTTTGATTTCTTTCTCGATCGCGCCCGCGAAACACCAGCCCACGCTAGATCTGCGCCTTCTACAGCGCCAGCATAGCTACTGCCGCCGTTGCTTCTTCACACTGCCATTGGTGTGCCCACTCTACTCTCTCTCTTTCTCTCTCCCTTGCCCTAGATCCAAGCCGCCGGTGCTCCATCCGATTTGCCACCGCGATCACCAACCCGAGACACCACCATCCTGGTGGCTGATGATGACTAGCTCATTTCTCTGGCTATGACCGCTCCACTGTGCTTGGTCATCATTGGGCTCCCTCTTCGACCATAGCTATGTCAACTGCATCAATCGCCTCCTTCGTCGTTGACCACAGCAACCTCCCCAACCACGACCTTGCCACTCCAATGACCACTTCAACCGCTATTCTGTGACCTTAGTGCTACTTGTGGTCGCAATGCCATTCTGTGACCTCAGTATTGTCCTGTGTTGATCATGGACAAAGAATTTATTACCTGTGTATGTTTTGGTCATAGAGGCATTTACCTGTAACCATTTTTCACACAGAGAATTCAAAGAACCCCAATTGATGATTATAGATTATACATAATCATTAAAGGAGTCAATATGTAAAGAAGAGGAATTTTCATTTCTTGCATTCTTTACATAAGAAAGTGATGCAGGCGACCAAAGCATCGATCTGATCCGAAAGTAATTTACAAAGTTCTCCAAGGGATAGGTTGACATTAGTAGAATCAACACTGGCTGCCCCAAGAGAACTCGCGACGTCCCTCAGCCTATCGACGTCGTCTCTTATTGTGAAGAAGAAGTTGTCCCTAATTACATTAGAGAGGTCTCTCTACTCTCAGGCATGATCCCTCTATAGGCAGAACGTGCGTGCCTCTTCGCAAACTCCATCATAGCACTCTGCCAGACTCGTCATGACCTTGAGAGTCCTCACAAGGCGCTTCCACAGCACCTCTTTTTCTTCTTCGAGAGTTCTGCATAGAGTAGACTTCTCCCTAAGAAGAATCTGGATCTCAGCAAGCTGTTCGCTGAGAACCCAGAGAGCCTTCTCCTCCTGTACATACATGGGTTAGTTCCTAAAACATGTAACAAGCAGAGAAGATGAAGGTAATAACCTGGGTCACAGGCTGAGAGAAAAAAGTTGAGCATGGAAGGGGACTTGATGACAAAGGCATTGTAGGTGCAGTGATACCTAATCCCCCAGAAGAAGGATCCAAAGAAGGTGTTGAAGTTAGAACAGAAATTGGATGCAAGCAAAGAGACGGGGGCAATGTGGTAGACCAGATCTCCGCACCCATTAGCCTTTTGGATGAAGCTCCACTGGAGGATTCTGCGTCATATTCGGACCATTACTTTGGAAATACTCAAACTACAAAAAGATTTACATAGATGCTTCAGAAGAGAATTACCTTCAATCTTGTCTTCTATCCCTTTTTCTTCCTCATCGCTCTCAACAATCTTTTAGGAGTCTCGGTTCTCCAGTAAGATGAGAGTAGAAAAGGGAATGTGAAGTAAGAAGATGAGCAGAGGTTCTAAAAGACTTAGCCAAGAAAAGCTTGTGAGTCTCAGAACTGAAGAGCTTCGCTATTTATAGAGCCTGGAGGCGACGGTTCGCATTCTCGGAGGCCTCGAGCTCCTAAATGCACTTACATTTTGCCTCGATTATGTGGTAAAAGACTTCATGATTGCATGTCAACATAAACCCAGAGATTTTCTTGGGAGGTGAACCATCACACGGTGTACAGTACATCAGAAGAAGGTGAAGGGTCGGGTTCTATATCCAATAAGGTTTAAATTCCAAGTTATAATAATTTTATCGCTTCAAATTTGGGGGCTAGTTGACGAGGATTATCACCCAAGCTAGTTGTTTAATTAATAATTCATATTCAAGATAATTCGGGTATGATGTGTAAACCTGTGCCTTAGCAGCCATTATGGTTGTAGAGACAGCTTCCTGTATACCAGAAGGTTGCGGGCGACCGAACCAATCTATGGTCGCAGATCTTGCACGACCATGAGGTCCTAGGCTATGCGGGACCAAGATAACCTGAGTGTGTTTGAGCTTTACCAGACACATTCCCAGGATAAGCATTACTTCTTCTCCCACATATGAAGACAACTGTCAAGAAGTTAAGATGCGCGGTTATCTATAATTGCATGTATTAATCGACGAAGAGATTGGTGTAGTTATGCAATTTCACGGTAGCAACCGTCTAAACTGCTTCTTATTGGCATCCTTTCATATAGTATAAAAAGATGACAATTGTACGAGTAAGGAGATAGAAGACTGATCCAGAGATCAAAGACTTAAATTAGGCAGAAGTATTAAGAGAGATTAGCCTTTGTAATCATCTCTCTTCCCTGTAAATTCTCTCATACATAGTGAAACAATCACAAGACGTAGGGCTGTTACTCAATCCATTTGAGGGCCTGAACCTGTATAATTCTTTGTGTTCCTATTTCATACTTGTCTTAACTTACCTGACAAACACCCTGAAAGGTCTTACATCAAACTCACAAATCTACATAAGATCGACTAAGGACCCCGAGTCCGAATCGTTGACAGAAACATATTCTTCTTCGACTGCTATGAAGATTCTTTCTGGATTCATGTCGAAGATTACTTGTTTGAGAAAAGAGAGCAAGTCTCAGTTATCAAGAGAGATTCCACTGATTGGAAGACCTCTAGCGGAGAAGTGGTGGAATCAGTTCATCCACCGTTTGAATCTGTTTAGATATCTGAGAATATTAAAGCCTGTCCCCTAAAGGTTATGAACAAAACTTCTCCAGAGCCTGCCAAGACGGAGCATATTAGTCATCTTGTGGAACAACAAAATTTTACAAATGTTTTGATGATGAATATCACTCAGGCTAGTCATCTGTTTATTAAATATATCATGTCTAAGATATTTAGGATGTGGTATATGGATCCATGGTCGTAGACGCTCAATTTCCTATGAACCAGAAGGTCACATAATCAATGATGGCCTCAGTACTGACCTACGGTCGCAAGCTGTACGCGACCATAGCATCAAGAGAGTCATATCTAACCTAAGTGGTGGCTGAGTCTTCGAGTCACGTTTTTGGTTAAAATAACTTCTTCTCCCACATTCATGATGACAACCACCAGGGAGTTAAAATATGCAGTTATCTGATAACTGCATATTGGCAACCGCCTAACCTCCTAGAATTGCTCTATGTTGACATCCTTTTGATCATTATAAAAGGGCAACGAGCATGCCCAAGATGGGGCATCGGATCTGACAAACCCAAAGACATATGCATAGATATAGAGATTGTTAATTCTTCCCTGTAACAATCTCCTCCCTTTCTTTTGTAATCAGTTAAAACACCACAGGACGTAAGGTTATTACTCAAATCTTTGAGGGCCCAAACCTATATAATTCTATGTGTCTCTAGTTCATACTTACCTTAACTTACCTAGTGAATGTCTCGAAAGGTCTCCACTTCATACTTACTAAATTTGCATACGATCGACTAGGGACCCGACTCCCAATCGTCACCATGTTTCGCTACATGCTTTGGGAAAACAAACTGATAGGATTGAAAATATTTTGGTAGAAGGTAGCAAACAAAATAAATTTGAGGTAAAGGTTAATATGCCTTCTAGCTCAAATTCTGTTTTACCTATTTTCATTCCTCAAAGTTTAGATCCTAATACCAAATTAGGAAAGAAAAATGTTTTTGGCTCATAAGTTCTTATTTCTGAGTTAACTAGTAGAATGAATAGCCTAAAAGTTTACAAAACTATCAATCATATTTCTAATGGTGAGGTTGAAAATAAGAAACAATGCGCATTAACATATTGAATTTCACCGCTTTCACTTTCGAATGAATTAAGATAGAAAAACGGACATTACTTGCAGAAAATCCACTGGATACTTTGGAGAGGGCTCCGTCTGCGAAGACCCCGGCGTGAATGCGTAGCTACTACGGTGACCAAGATAGGGGGTCGATAATTCCGCTGCTACAAGGGGGGTGCCCTGGGTCGCCTGTTTTAGCTCGTCATACATGGCCCGCATCTCTGACAACTGCTGCAGGAGTGCTTTGTCCCGAGCAGCGAACTCCGATCGCATCTCCTCCTTGAGCCGTTCATCGCGGGCTTTGTGGGATCTCTTTCTCCTCTTAGCCGCTTCCTCATCATCAGGGAAACCATCCCTCCAAGGGACAGTGGCACCGAGACCGCACCTTGTTTCCTAGCGCCGCCGTGAGGATATCCCTGTCCCTCCTCGGGTTGAACTCTCCAGATGCCGCCTGCGCACTCAGCGTCACCTGCAACAGGATAGAAATACAACCCATTGCATGCGTGTTACGAGAATAGTACGTGATCGTACAATCTTACCAGCCGGTCGATCACTTCCCTGTCCGCAGGGTTATTCATAGAGACGCTTCCGAAGGAGGTCATCGTCGATCTTGCTCGGCAACAATTGCGGGCGCGCACGTCCGTTATGCCCTGATAAGGAGCGTCGGCCTAAGACTGGGAAGCCTCCTCGTCTTGCTTCCTCCACAACCCCTTCTTCCCTACATACCCACCGGTGCCTAGTCTGTGTGGGTGGGTATTCTTGGCCTGGTTAGCCTGGCCCTTCGCACTAAGCTCCTGGAACTCAGGCTTGCCCTTCATCTCCACGAACTACTGCCATGCCTCGGGAGTCACGAAAGGGTAGTCATTGAAGGGGGTCTTCGACTCCTTCACATAGTGCCTAACAAGGTGGCTCTTGAAGTTCCTCCACGCCTTGTTTATTGACATCAGTGTCGTCCGGCAGATGGTGAACTGGTGATTCTCGGGAATGTGAAACACCGCCTGCACTTCTTCCCACAGTGCATCCTTGCACTCTGGGGGGCACTTGACCCCAGTTGGAGGTGGTGATGGGCACCTGCTCCCTTGACACTTTGCCGCATAGTGAGCAGTACTGACCGATAAGTTTGTCTGGAGCTTCCGGCACACCATTGTCGTCAAACTATACGGGCTGCTTTTCCCGCTTGTCGAGATGCGCGCATGTCGTCAGGCCTCGCCCTTTCTCTTCTGCGACTGGGTCACGGTGGACACAGCGACCTCCGGCCCAAGTGTCTCATCGCCAACGAGGTCACTCTGACTCCCCGAGTGGTTCATTTCGTCACCAGACATATCAGTTCCTAACATAAGTGAAAAAGAGAACAGTTTAAGTAAATCTGAAACTAATAATTCTATAACAAAACCCATATACTTATAATTAACCAAGAATGGCAGAAACGGTAGGGAGGAGATGGAGGTGATCGCGGCAGAAGGTGGGAGGGCGATGGAGGTGATCGCACTTGACAGTGGAAAGGCGATGCAGGTGATCGCAACGGACGGTGGGGAGGAGATGGAGGTGATCGCGCCAGACTGTGGGGAGGCAATGGAGGTGATCGCGCCGGACAGTGCGAGGGCGGAGAGAGCTAGGGAAAACAGTCGCGAAGTCTGGAAATGAGCGTGACAAAGCCCACCTTGAACTATGTACCTTGTAGAGAGATTATCACAGTCGGTCCTAACTTCATAACCGTCTGTGATAATATTATCACTGTCGGTTCTCAAGTCAAAACCGTCTGTGATAATCTCTCTAGTGATAATCTCTAAAGAGATTATCACAGACAGTTTTGACTTGAGAACCGACTGTGACTGCACAAATGCACGTTAAGAACTCGAAGCGTCGGACACTGTTGAGAATATCACAGTCGGTTCTAACTTCATAACAGTCACAGTCAGTTCTAACTTCATAACCATCTGTGATAATCTCTCTAGTGATAATCTCTATAGAGATTATCACAGATGGTTTTGACTTTAGAACCGACTGTGACTGCACGAATGCATGTAACTTCATAACCTTAACTCTGAACGTCTTCTACGTAATATGTAGAGTTTTACAACCAGAAACTCTTTAGCTCTACAACTCTGAATGCTCGAAAACTTGTTTTAAATGAACACTCAGATATTTCAAATGGAGTCCAAATGCTCCGTAAATTGGTTACAATGTGGAGCATGCTCAAATAAATTTAACATACAATGTGGAGCATGCTCAAATAAATGTTACATACAAATGGGGACTTTGACCGACAATTTCCACATCCACAGCCATGTTATCCTCAACTTTCCACTTGCCGCGGCCCTGCAAAGACGAGAATTGGAGGAGATATATAAGCTATACCGATGGAAACATAGAGATAAGGACGGTTGATTACCATTAAAATATAACCCTTCCTGGTGATCTATACGCACGTAACTGGTTTCGTCGGTGTCTTCAGTATTGACCTGTACGCCATCTCCAAATAGAGGCATCTCATCAAATTGATTGTATTCCTCCTCGTCTACGACATTTTCAACTCCAACAATCCTTCTCTTGCCATGAAGGACGACGTGCCACTTCTTATTGGCCGGGTCAGTGACATAAATGACCTGAATGGCTTGCTTTGCAAGTATGAATGGCTCATCTTTATAAGCAACTCGATCAAGATCCACAGAAGTGAAACCGAAACTGTCAACCTTCACACCCTGTGGGATTTGGACCCATCGGCATCGAAACAGGGGAATCTTGAACAGTACGTAATCGAGCTCCCAAATTTCTTCAATGAACTCGTAGTACGAGTTCAATCCATGTACTACCCTTGTTGGGCCTGTCTCGCTGAACTACTCATGAAAAGCTTCTACGCTCACTCCACTATTTTGCACAGTGCTCTTTCGATCTTGAGCTTTCATGTAAAATGTGTTTTACCCATTGATATTGTATCCCTGCCATGTCTGTACAGTAAACGTGGACCCTTTTGCCAACCATTTAAGGTTCTCACTTGCGGACTCTCTGGTGATTCGCATTTTCATCCACACGTTGAATTGACTGTTATGTTCTCCCGTGATCCAAACCTCAGATCGGCGAGGATTGTCTTGTCGTAGCATCTCCTTGTGCTCGTCGATGTACGGAGACACCTCTGTCATGTGTTGCAAGACCCAAAAATGAGCTTTCGAGTACATATCGAAATCAGGAGTGATGGCTCTCCATCCAATAGTGCCAACACCATCAAGCCTCCCCTCGTGACGAGACACAGGAACTCCTATTGCTTCTACCTCGGCCATGTAATCGATGCAGAACTCAACAACCTCTTCCGCTGCATAACCTTCGATAATGCTACCCTCGGGCCGAGACCGATTCCTCACATAGGCCTTAAGTCCACCCATGTACCTCTCGAATGGATACATATAACGTAGGAACACGGGTCCACATATCTTGATTTCTCTGACAAGGTGGACGGTGAGATGGACCATGATATCAAAAAACGACGGAAGAAAATACGTCTCAAGCTGACAGAGAGTTCGAACCACCTCGCTCTGCAGAGAATCTAGTCCCTCGGGATCAATGACCTTGCAAGAAATTGCATTGAAGAAATAACACAGCCTCGTGATCGTCTCCCTGACCTTATGCGGCAGAATACTCCGGATGACAACAGGAAGCATTTGTGTCATCAACACGTGATAATCATGAGACTTCATACCCAGCAATTTCAAATCGCCCATGGACACAAGCTTTTTCATATTTGCGGAGTAACCTGATGGAACTTTAACACCATAGAGACACTTACAGAGTTATGTCCTCTCAGCCTTGCACAAAGTGTAGCATGCAGGGGGAGGTATATACGGCCTTTATTGTCCTCTCTCGGTGCTAGCTCGGGCCTGATTTTCGTTTCGATCATGTCACGCCGCACATTGACGCCATCCTTTGTCTTCCCCAGAATGTTCAGCAATAGGCCGATTAAACTATCGCAAACATTCTTCTCTACATGCATGACATCAATGCAATGACAAACCTCTAAATGCTCCCAATACGGTAAGTCCCAAAATATCGATCTCTTCTTCCAAGTGTTCTTCGTGCGGGGTTTCAATTTATGACCTTTTCCAAACACAACGTCTATGTCCTTCACCTGTGAGTAAACTTCTTTCCCGCGCGTAGGCTTCGGGGCTGAACCATCTTCCTTGTGGCCGTCAAATTCCCTTTTCCTCTTACGATACGCGTCATTCTTTGGAAGAAACCTACAGTGACGCATGTACACTATTTTCCTGCAATTCTTCAGCCACACGCTCTCAGTCTCATCTTCGCAGTGGGGACAGTCTTTGGCTCCTTTCGTAGTACGGCCCGACAAATTTCCAAGGGCAGGGAAATCGTTGAAGATGGTGCAGAATATCATAGCATGTAGGATGAAGGTCTCTCATTTGTATGCGTCCCATACCTGCACCCCTTCGTTCCACATTGTTAGGAGATCCTCTATCAATGGTCCTAGGTACACATCAATATCGTTTCCGGCTTGTTTTGGTCTTGAGATAAGTAGAGACATCATGATGTACTTGCGCTTCATACACAACCAAGGAGGAAGGTTGTAGATACACAAAAGAACCGGCCAAGTGCTATGCCGACTGCTCATATTACCAAAAGGATTAATTCCATCGGTACTCAACCCGCTCCAAAGTTAACAAATTCCCTGTCGATGTTTCTCCACTGTGAAGAATCAGCGGGGTGTCTCAGCTTTCCATCCTTCTTCCGGTCTTCCGAGTGCCAATGCAATAATTTTGCCTCTTTACGATTTGCAAACAAACACTGCAAGCGGGGAATGACGGGCAAATACCGCAACTCCTTAGCAGGAGGTCCTTGCTTTATCTCAGCGCAGTCGCCGTCGTCGATTCGGTCCTTACGCTTATAGCGGGATGCACCGCACACCGGACAAACATGCATATCCTTGTAGTCGCTACGGTAAAGGATGCAATCATTAGGGCATGCGTGTATCCTTTCTACTTCCATTCCCAAAGGACACAACAGCTTTTTCGCTTGGTAGGTGTTTTTTGGCAACTCGTTTCCTTCTGGAAGCATGTCCGCCAAAAGATCTAACAGTGTTGTGAAACTCTTGTCGGTCCAGCTGTTACTTGCCTTCAATTTTAACAGTTCAAGCACGGAGGCCAACTTTGTGTACTTCGACTTGCAACCAGGGAACAATGGCTTTTCTGAGTCCTCAATCAAGTGCTTGAATTTGCCAAACTCCCTTTCACTGTAATTTCCTTCCACATCACGCAACATGTCATTTAAATTGTCATCCTCTGGCATATCCTCATCGAAGTCGTTGTTGGATCCGACATGTCCTGTTCCTCAACCTGAGTGGCACTTGTTTCTGCAGTTGTCTCTTCTCCATGGTGGACCCAACACGTGTACCCCTTTTTGAAACCACGTCGGATCAAGTGGGCGACAATTTGAGATGAGTTGTTGAACATCTTAAGATTCTAGTAGTCTACGCAAGGACAGTACATATATGGTAAACCCTTATTCGCCATGTCTTGCTCAGCAACTTTTTGGAAATCTAAAACACCTTTCATGTATTCCTCACTCACTCGGTTGTCATTATACATCCAGTCTCGATGGACCATCTACAATTAATTAAATTCTAATTAGTAATACTCTACGTACAGTCGACACGCAATAAATTATAAATCCAGCTAGCTAGTGTTTGATGTGGAGTTTGCGGTATAACTAGTTAATTACTACTTGAACTGCAAGCAATTAGTTGGGGGCGTGGATAACACACATCATAAAGCAATTAAATAGCTATAGGTCGAATATGAGTTATAACCAGGATTTGCTACTGTAGCTTCCCCTCCCTCTCGCTCTAATTTGATCAATCAATGGAGATCGATATTGATGATGAAATCAAGTAATGTGTATGCCTTAGGAGCAAGTACCAACCTTGGATCTTCAAATTTGTTACCCCAAATGCTCCCCTTTTGAGATATTGCTCTTCCTTGCCCCAGATCTCTTCCAACTGGACAATATGTCAAGCAAGACTGTATGACTAGCTCAAAACATCAGCCAAAAGACCTTTTATACCAGGTTCAATACAGACGATTCCATATAATACCGTCGGTAATATCGGTGCATTTTTGTAGAATAGAATATCACAGAAACTATCACTGACGGGTTTCACTTTAAACCGTCGGTAATATCTGTGCATTTTTTTAGAACTATGACAGAAATATCACAGACGGTTTTGACATCTGAACCGTCGGTGATAATTAGAATATAACAGACGGTTCCAAGCTCAAAACCGTCCGCTTTACTATCATAGTCGGTGTTTACTTCATAATTATCTGTGATAATTGTAAAATCAACAGTCTGCTCTACTATCATGGACGGTGATAAGGTCCGAACCATCTATAATATCCTGGATTGCTTCCAGTCGAACCGTTCGACTAGTTGAATTGTTCCACTTATTTTTCTCCTTGGGCACGACAAGCCCTAACCCGTAACCTCCATTGATGGCCGCCGCAACCCCATCGACGGCCACTAGTTTCTCTGGTGAATTAGTATATGATGATGAATCTGCATGTAAGAGCCAACAATACCAATCGGACGGGTAGCAATAATATTAGAAACGTGACCAAATGATTGAATAAAATGTTTTTCATATTTGGTTTTATCTTATTTTCAATGTTAGTATTTAAAAAAATGATATATTATGGTGTTATGGTGTATATATATGTCTATGGATGTTCAAAGAATGTTGAGACTATTACAGTCGGTCCTGACATTAAAACCGTCTGTAATGTTACTATCAGAGACGGTTTTGAGTTAAAAACAATCTTGATCGCAGAAATATTTTCTTGTTAACATTTTCACACAGAGAACATCATTTGGTGATTATCAGTTATACATAATCATTCGAAAAACCAGATATATAAGGAAAAGAAATTTCTTATTTCTTACAATCTTTGCATACATAAGGGATACAAGCGACCAAAGCGTCGACCTGATCTGAAAGTAATTTACAAAGTTCTCCTAGGAACGTATTGGCATCAGTAGGATCTACACTGGCCGCCCCAAGAGAACTAGCAATAGCTCTAAGCCTATCTACATCATCTCTCAGCAAAGGAGTGTAGCTGTTCCTTATTGTATCGGAGAGTTCTCGCTGGTGCCGAGCGTAATCTCTCTCCGACAGGAACCTGCGTGCTTCTTCGCGAGAACCCTCATAGCACTTTGCCAAGTGCAGAATGGCAGAAGACATCTCCTCAGAATGCTTCTCCAGCACCTCTTTTTCTTCTTGGAGAGTCCTGCGCAAGGCAGCTTTCTCCTCCTGCACATGCATGGGTTAGTTTTGAAAGACATAACGACCAGCAGAGAGGGTGAAGATGATTGCCAAGCTTCGGAGTGGATTTGGACGTGGAAGTGTGCGACTTACCTCAGAAAGCTGATGATCCAAAGGTGTTGAAGAGGGGATATTGGAAGGATTGTTGTGGATCTCCAAAGGTGGAGTCGATGCAACTGGAGGGGTTGCAAGGGGCAATGTGGCAACACAGGCCTCAGCACCCTCTAGAGTCTTCGCTGCAGCTCCACTGGAGGATCTTTCATCATTTCTGAGACTCTTCTTTGGAGGGAGCATTTCCTTAGGCACCTGTGGATTTCAAAATGCATTTGTTTGGAGGTAATCAAGTCATAAAAGAAATATCTTCATTAGAGTTTCAGAGAGGACTTACTTTCTGAAGATCCTGATCGAGTTCATTCCTTATCTCTTCCTCTTCACTCTCAATTTCAATAACCTCATTGGAATCTCGGCTCGCCATCAAGGTGGGGAGTTGAGGAGGGAATAAGATAGGGATTTAGGAGCAGAATTCCTAAAAGACTTAGCAAAGAATTTGTAAGTCTTAACGATTGAAGAGCCTCGCTATTTATAGAATCAGAAGGTGACGGTTCATAGGCGCGGGTGCCTCGAGTTTTAAAAAGCGCACTACTGGTTTTCAAGGTCAATAAATTCATGATTATTTCTCGGGAGATAAATTGCCACACGGCGAAACAGTGCCTACTTAGAAGTTGAAGCGTTAAATTACATAATTCGATGCAAATTAAATTTGAAGTAAATAATTAAGTCTCTTCATCTACGCAGTTATAATGTGCGATTATCCACGATTGCATGTTGAGAATTTGAAGCGTTGGACACTATTGGGACTATCACAAACGGTTGGGAGATCAAAACCATCTGCTTTACTATTTACAGATGGATCTGATGTCCGAACCGTCTGTAATATGCCTGGAATTTGGCTTGAAGTCGAACCGTTCAACTTCTACAAATACTTGTTCCCTCCCTGGAGTTTTGCTTCCAGTCGAACCGTTCCACTTCTTTTTCTCCTTGGGCACGACAAGCCCTAACCCGTAACCTCCATTGATGGCCGCCGCACCTCCATCGACGGCCACTAGTTTCTTTGGTGAATCAAGTCCAAAATCGATCGTAGCTTCAACTCCCTCGGCTAGATTTCGGCATTGCAAGTAAGGCAAGTAAAATTTCGGCATTGTTAGATTATCCTAATCCTATGATGGCAATTATCCTGTGATTCCTATATCTTCCATTTTATATGTCTTCTTTTCAACATGATTCTGTGCAGGTCCTTGGACGATGTTCACGAGGGTCAACGTAGTTCACGGTTCTTCGTCACAGTACGCTGCATACGTTGGCTTGTTGGCGAAACAAAGGGTGAAGATCACCATCGAGAGCTGGAAGTTAGTGAAGGGTGAGATCTTAGTTGGCTCGGTCGAGAAGATCCTCAAGCCCGGCGTGTTTCTCAAATCAGGACCTATAAAAAGCGTCCTATATTTGTATTAGTGATTTCCTCAGGCTCCAACTCAACTCAACTCACCTCAACTCAACTGAGTTGTGTTGATTTGCATTGATGAGTTGAGTTTGAGCCAGAAGAGATCACCAAGACAAATGTAACTCAACGCCAGTTCCAGCTGCTCGGGCGTCTCTGAACTGAACTCCTATGGTTAAGTCAAACGTGGTTCATACATTTGCTATTTCAGATGAATTGATTTGTGATGTATCAGGTCTAACTTATAGTCAGTGGTTACATTTGTTGTTTGATTGCAAAGGTTCTCTTTCAGATTTGGCTTTTGTAATATACATTGAATGTGTGAATTGGTGTATTTGTATTGGTGTATTTGTATTGCTATTTGGAACATTTACTTGAATGTGTGAATTGCTGTATTTGTATATTTGTATTGGTGTATATTTGTGTATTTGTATTGCTGTTTCAGACATATACTTCAATGTGTGAACTGGTGTATTTGTGTAGAACTATTGCAAAAATATCACAGACAGTTATTATATCAGAACCGTGTGTAATACAACACTATTACAGACGGTTTTGTGATGAAAATCGTTTGTGATAGAACTATTACAGATGGTTTTTAAATCAGAACAGTCTGATTCAAACGGTGATATAACAATGGTTTTTACCTCAAAACCGTATGTGATATAACTATCACAGATGGTTTTTAAATCAGAACTATCTGTGATATTCCAAGAATGTGCTGGAAAATTGGAAAATTGACATAAGAACAAATTTTTAATTAATTTTTTTCATCATTAATGAAAAACAAGATATTTATAGAATTTCCAAGGCGACGCTTCATGTTCCCAGGCTAGTGCGCCGCGCGAACATCAGAACCCGAAATGACACAACACACCGTTGAGAATTTGAAGCGTCGATCATTGTTGGGACTATCACAGTCGGTCCTTACATAAAAACCATCTATAATGTGACTATCACAGACGGTTTTGAGTTAAAAACTGTCTATGATACTGAAAGAATGTTGAGAATTCGAAGCGTCGGTCACTGTTGGGACTATCACAATCGGTCCTTACATAAAAACCATCTGTAATATGATTATCACAGACGTTTTTTTACCTCAGAACCGTCTGTGATATTCAAAACACGTTGAGAACTTGAAGCGTCGGACACTTTTGGGACTATCCAACCAAATAAGCCCAACAAATATTGTTTCTAAATTTTTTTTGTTCGCCATAAAAAATATGTTGCACCACACTCGCGTTTGGCATGCCACAATGCCATCCAGCCAAAAAAGCCCAACTTCTATATTCTTTCTATATTATTTGCATGGGACCTGTGACTTCTATATTGTTTCTATATTATTTGCAGGGCTCTAAAGGACTACCCTCACGCGCCAAAGATTGCCGCTTCTATGTATATGATTGCGACAGTCATTCCTTGATCGCACACAGTGCACATACCTTTGTATGGTCGAATGTTTGCCAAAAGCTAAAGAAAGATAAAGAAATAGGGAAGATAGCATGCAGTCCAAGAACATGCTGGAAAATTGGAAAATTGACATAAGAACAAATTTTTCATTAATTTTTTTCATCACTTACAAAAAAAAATAGTAAAAATACAAAATGCTAGGTCAAGGAGTGGTCTTAGCCCTGGCTGCATCTAGAATAAAGTCAGTTTGACTTGCAGCCAGGACGCAGGACTCCTCCAGCGACAAGTTTTCCTTCTTAGGATCAACTACTACGGCGTCAAGAAGGCCTGCGACCTCCCTCAGCTTCGCGATGGTATCCTTCATAGTCAAACCACAGCCAGCAATGGTCATATCCGCGGCTTGCTTCTCCTCGCGAAGACGCCTCATCCTCGCCCTAGCATTGTCACCATCCGTCTTCATGCGCTGAATGCGCTGGAAGAGATCGTCCAGGTCAAGCCGTAGCTGAGTGTGCTTCTCCGTAAGGAGCTTGTGCTCCTCCTGGAGGGCCCTCAGCTTGGCTTTCACCTTGCCCGAGTCTTCCACGGGTCCCCTTCCCTATGCAAATCAACAGGTCAAGAATGTACTGAACAGGGATTAACAATACGGGGTAAGTCCAAAAGATTGAGAGTTCTTACTGGGGAGGGTGAGGCTAAGGATGACATTGAGGATGCCATTGGTGCAGAGAAGCTAAGGAGTCAAACAGTTTGAGAATTATAAAACTTGTAAAGTAAATGGCAATTATTCCACTATCAAGCTATTTATAGAATTTCCAAGGCGACGCTTCATTTTCGCCTAGGCGCCGCATGAAGATCGGAGACCGAAATGAACACAGTTGAGAATTTGAAGCGCCAGCACTGTTTAGAACAGTCGATTCTAATACTATACTATCACAGTCGGTTCTGAGTTAAGAACCGATTGTATATATCACAGTCGGTTTTGATAACGGAACCATCTGTGATATTCTAGTTATCACAGACGGTTCTCAGTTGAGAACCGATTGTATCTATCACAGTCGGGTTTTAGTTTAAAACCATCTGTGATAAGTAGACTATTACGGACGGTTTTGTGTTCAGAATCGTTTGGTTGACTATCACAGTTGGTTTTGACATCAGAACCGACTGTGATAACTTAACATATTCTCCCGACAGGCCTTCGTGGACGGTGTTCCATTGAAAAGTTCATAACCGTCTGTGATGTGCCGTACTGGATGTCTATTTCTGTGGTAGTGACCTTAAAGAAAATAATGAAGAATTTATTGGTTCTATTGAAAAAATATTTCAAACAAAAATGGTATGCAGAAGTCCTATAGAAATTCCCTGATGGTTATGCTTTTAAACATAAAACTTTGTTAGATTCATGAACTGATATAAATTGTATCACGGAAGGAATATTTCCTTCAAAATATTTTGAAGAAACTGAACACAAAGTTAATGCAGCTAATGGTGATCCTATGATTGTGAGTTATAGGATTCCTGAAATTTATGTTTGCATTTCTGGAGTCTGCATCAAAACCTCTTTTTTCTTAGTTAAAAATCTCAAATAAGGTGTTATCTTAGGAACACCATTCCTTTCAGCTATTAGACCATTTTTGGTAACTGATAGTAGTATTCAATTTAAAATAAAAAATAAATGGGCTGAAATGAAATTCTATTCCAAGCCTAAGGAAATCTTTCTAGATCATATGGACAAAACCTTTTCTTGCAAAGAGCATTTTGTCCAAAAGATATCTATAGATCATCAAGATAATCCCTTTTTCAGAAAAATGGAGAAGCCAGAAGGCAATCAATTGATGAAATTCAGCACATGGAACCTACCACTACCATCTCAAGGGAAACAAAGCTGTTTCAATCACAATTTTTTGGCCACAAAAATACAACAAGGATTGCTAAACTTGATTTGGCAATCTGGTAATTGTCATATCTGTGCATATTTTCTATATGTTTAACCCCCCCGATCATGCACATTTAGTCACATAAGGCGGCATTTGCATTAATAGTACATATCTTTATCATCAAATCGATAGTATTATTTGTTTTATGATTTTCTTGCAAGTTGATATGATTTGGGTGGATTTCGGCTGATGGAGCATGTCTCTTTGAATTTACCTGACCCTCGGTCGATTCCTGATAGAAGCATGCGTTCCTACGGACGCGTAGGAACCGACTGTGCCGAAATCGGAGTCTCCAGGGGCCCGAAATTCCTAAACCTATCAGCCAAGGGCTAGTTTGCAATTTATAGAAACTTAGAACCCTGTCTGCAAAATAGTCGAGACACAAAAATCCTAAAACCCTAGCCGCCAGGCCCTTTTTGTGATTTCTAAAACTCTGAGGACCTTTTTGCAAAAATGCCTCTCCTTCTCTAAACCTAGCCGTCGGCCACAATTCTTCCTGGAGCCTGGTTTTTCGTATCTTACCTTCTCCTTCTGCCTCCCCCAAAACTTCCACACCTCCTACAACTTCACTGACGACTACCAAACCGTAGACCGTCGCTGCCCTCCACTTTGGAACTCCTATCTTCTTCCTCCTCCTTCCTTCTTTCCTCTCCTATTTCTTTCCACATCTCCAGCAACTCCTCCGCTCCTCTCTTCCTCGACTCGACGTTGACGATCCGGCTTCCGATCAGAACCGATCCGAACCCAGCAATCGCTACACCACGGCTCCGTTGGTTATCAACCATGCACAAACACGATTGACCTCGCCAAAGCGTGAAGCTCCCATGCCTCCGAGGTCGACGATCTTGCCTCACCTCCGTCGCAGCGCGGTGCTGCGCCACCCGGCGCTGCCGCACTGCTACACATAAACCCACAGCCGCTGCCTAACTCGTGCCACCGGTCCTAATCCCACCTTCGATCGCGCATCACGCCACCGGCGCCGCCTCCTTCTAGCTCTCCCGCACCTCCTGCGTGCGCCGCTGCCCAGATCCAAGCGCCACCTCACCACAAGCCGTCCCGATCCGCCACCGTGCCGGCACCACAGCCGCCCCACTTGCCGATCTCGCGCCTCGCCTCCACCGCATAGCCACCACGCCATCAGATCTCGCCGGATCTGCCCGATCTCACAACCGCGCGCGCCACCGCTCTCCCTCTCCGATCTCCCTCCGCTGCCTCTCACGCCGGATCCGCCACCTCCACCCAATCCCACACGTGGCGCCGCTCCTTAGAACCCACCGCCTCACCAGTGCCGCAACCGCCACTTGAGCCGCCCCGTCAACACTCGACTGCGCCGCCAGTGAGGTCTCCAGTATATCCACGACAACCTCGAGAACCCTCGACCACTTCGTCTTCCTCGTCGACGAAGACGACTGCTGCTCCCACGACATCTTCCTCAACCACGACCTCGACCAGTTCTCCTTGGCTACTCGACGACCTCGGCCATCAACTCCAGCACTTGCCAGCTTTTGCAAAAGCATAAATGGTGACTAATTTCTTCTTCCTCTCCCTCTCAATTTCTCTGTGATGATAGGACAAGTTGTTCTGAGATGTAATATTGCTAAGATTCTAGTGACAATGATGAATTTGATTGAATGAAGCAAAACATTTCCTAGAATTGCAATCTAGAATCTGACTTTGCTGGATGCTGAGATGAATTGAATCTGAGTTGGCTTAACTGTTGTTTCTGCTTGAGAGCTTCTAATTTGAATTGTTAAATTCTGTGTTATGTGGGTATAACTTATGATTTGACTTCTAGCTGAAAAAGTGTTTTTGATGCATCTCTCCTTGAATTGGTTGGGAGGCTTTATTTTAGATCTTTGTCTACAGCTACAAGCTATTTCTGTCTTTTCTGTATTGCTGTCCAGTTGCAATTGCGATTTCTGGGTAAATTTGTGAATTTTGTGTTCATTGTTAATCTAATTTTGGGTAAACTTATTGCCTGCTAAATTCTTTGTAAAGATTTGTGTGGTTGCGAGCCAGTAGTGAAGGAAGTATTATTAGTGTTCAAGTGTGCTTGGTCTATCTCTTTCTTTTATTTTTGTTCTAGTAATTGTTGGATTGAAGTTCTGGATTCCAAGTTCCATTGATCTTTGTTCATAAGTGTTCAAGAAGTAAAATGGGAAGCCTCGCTTTGACTCTGGTTATTTGCTTGTCTTGTGCTTGTTGTTTCCAGTCAAAAGGGTGTCGGGGAATGGTTTGTGCTATCTCTACGTGCCTATTCATTGATACCATTGATGGATGTATTCGTCTTAGTCGTTTTCTCCTTCCTCTTGCGAGACCACTAAACGATACGGTTCTATCGCATGTATTCACGATGACGCGTATAGACTTAGCATCAATCGATGGTCGCGGTGTGATCATTTCTCTCTTTCTCTTTATTTCTTCCAACATTTCCTCCCTCTTTCTCTCGTCCGTTTTGGTTTTCCTATCCACCGATTTAGTCTACTTTACGCGTTCTGCTTCTCTAGTCCCTGAGGAAAGAATAACAGAATACTCGCCTTACTGCTCCGATCTCATTCTCTTGCAAGACGGTCTAGGCCGGTATCACAATCTATATCTGCCTCAGAGAAGGCTTCAACACTCAACGCACTGGCATATTACTTTGCATCCACATGCAGAGAATATAGCCCAGAAGATAATGCATGTAGATCACAAAAAATTCCTACAGCTCAGTCACCCCATACTACTATGGATGAAGGATCATCAAATTTGCACTCATCCATCCAACCTATTGCAGCATCTATTCAAGCATTCCCTATAGATAGATTAACATATAATAAGGGCATAATAAAACATTGAAAGATCATGCATAACTCTGCAGTTGAGCACTTAATTCCTAGATTAATCTTCAAAATAGACGAAGAAATGCCTTACTTCAGTAAAGACATTGTAGATTTAATCTGGAAAAAATTTGAAGAAAGACAATTGAGAGTCTTCATGGGACTTTAAGATTATTTTCTAGATATTTATTTGGATAAAGAGAATCCTCATGGGATAACTCTATACAAAGAGATTATTCCTCTCTTTACCATAGATACAACTATTTGTTTCCAACCAAAACACCTCTTTTTGGTGTTAAGGGCGGAAATAGATCTAAAATATTTTAGAGGTTTGGAGATAGAACCATCTAGAGAAACTATTTATCTCCAAACTCTCTTAGATAAGGGTTTATTGTGGGCCGTTTACGGAACGCTAGATCAAATACTACAATCCGATCTTGGATTTGTAGTAAAAAGGATTTGTGAAAATATAAGTGATCTTCGTGGTCACTACAAAATTTTCTTTCGTTTAGTTCCCCCAAAGTTCCAACAACCCTTGAGGCCAGCAAGCCATCACATTTGTGTGCTGAAAGGGATTTTTGACAGCTCACTTGAAGAAGTATACAATTTGACAGAAGAGGACAAAGGAATACTGAACCAACCATATGAAAAAAATCCACAAAGCATGGAGGCATTGGATGGAAGCCTCTGAACTTGAGCAGTATGTCAAGATAGATCCTAACTATGAAATGGTTTTCTAGAACCAAATAATGAGGGTATTTGTTAATCGAGACATTCGGTTAAACAAAAATCTTCAATATACTGTGAGACCAGAATATAACGACGACAACAATACACTGCAAAACTACAGAACCATGGTGAGATGGTTAGAAAACTAGTTACCTCCGGAAGAATGTTATTATCAAGGATATCAGGCTCAACCATCTGAAGATGAAGAAGTTTTCTTCCTTGAAAACTAAAATATTCCAAGATAAATAATGGAAACATGACAAGATGTAAGAGTCAAAATGTATTCTACTTGAAGGCAAACTTGACAAGACATAGGAGTCAAAAGACACTCCACTTGAAGACAAGAAGAACAAATTATATGGCAATACTATTCAAAAGGATAAATTATATGAAGAAACTATTGAAAGAGTCATTCTCATGGATCTACATACACCCAAGACCTCTATAAAAGGAGGAGTCTCTCAAGAAGAAGGGACAAGTTGGAAGAGGACACACAACACACAACACACACATCCACAACACTCTTCCATTCCACTTTCACTCCACTTGTAAATAAAATCTAAGTAGTATTGTAAATAGTCTTGCACTAAATAAAGACTCTATATAGAGAGTCCTAATGTGTAAGGTTTGTACTAAACTTGAACGCATGTACTGAACTTGAACGTGTACTAAACTTGAACTTGTATGTGCGAGAACGTAGCAAAAGGACTTGTCTTCTACCTTTGTAAGTATTATGCTTTCTTAATATGATTGTTCCTTTTGTATATTACTATTCTTATTATCTATTTGCTTTGTTTCTCTAATTTAGTATTTTCTATATTATTACTTTTCTTATGTGATTTATTGTTTATCTTCTTTTGCATTTTTACTGCTTATCTTCTTTCTTTTGCATTTCATGTTTACTATTTCCTTATTTTCTTTCTTTGCATTACTTTAGTTTTCATCCTTGGTTTCTAATATATATATATATATATATATATATACATACATACATATATATATATATATATGTATATATATATATATATATATATATGTATATATATATATATATATATATATATATGTATATATATATATATATATATATGCATGTATGTATCAGAGCCCGGCGGTCCTAGTCAAGCCCCGCCCGCCGTCTTTTCGTCCAGGGGGAGGGAGGAGTTGGTATAGTAGGTCCAGCTGGAGATCCCTGTTGGCTTTGTCAGGGGTTCCGAGGTAGCGTCGCCCTTTTAGCCGTGTGATAGGCGTTTGGTGGGCGTAAATCTCAAAAGGAACAGTGCAAAGGAACGAGGTTGATCTTAATTATGATTAAAACAAGTTTGTCTCCCTTGAGATGGTAGTGGCAGGTTCCATGTGCTGAATTTTATCAATTGATTGCCATCTGGCTTCTCCATTTTCCCGAAAAAATGATTATCTTGATGATCTATAAATATATTTTGGACAAAATGCTCTTTGTAAGGAAAGACTTTGTCCATATGATCTAGAAAGATTTCTTCCGGCTTGAAGAGAATATCATCTCAGCCCATTTGCCTTTTATTTTAAACTGAATACTGCTATCAGTTACCAGAAATGGTCTGATAGCTGAAAGAAATGGTGTCCCTAAGATAACACCTTGTTTGAGATCTTTTACTAAGAAAAAAGAGGTTTTGATGCAGACTCCAGAGATGCAAATATAAATTTCAGGAATCCTATAACTGACGATCATAGGATCACCATTGGCTGCATTAACTTTGTGTGCAGTTTTCTCAAAATATTTTGAAGGAAATATCTCTTCCCTGATACAATTTATATCAGCTCCTGAATCTAACAAAGTTTTATGTTTAAAAGCATAACTGTCAGGGAATTTGTATAGGACTTCTGTATACCATTTTTGTTTGAAATATTTTTCAATAGAACCAATAAAATCTCCATCATTTTCTTTAAGTTCAGGTTCTCTATTAGGAATGTTTTCAAGATTATTTTGTTTGTGAGATTCTAAAATTTGGATTTTTATTTTAAGATCAAACAATTCTTTTCTGAGAATATTTTGTTCTTGCCAAAGATCCTCAATTAAAAGCTTCTTACCAATTCCTCTAGAACTCCTGATCTTTTGAAAGACCTCGTCAATAGTGAAGAACTCATTATTTTGGTTTGCTCTTACCTCAAGATCTTTGTTTCCACTGATCATGGAAATATATTTTTCAAGCTGACTTCTCTTTTCTTCAGAATCCTGAATTGAATCAATTGTATCCAAAATAAATTGCTCAAAACTTGTTAGGACCAAGATACTTTCTTCAGATTCTTCTTCTGAAATATCCTACTCACAACAAGAGCATTCAATGTTTGCACAGCAATTTATATCAGAAGTATAGTCAGCCTCTAAATCAATGCTATTTAGAATTTCTTATAGTTTTCTTTTAAGGTCCTTGGGATCTGATTCAAGCAAAGCTTGGACTTTCTTTTTAAAACCATTCTTGTAACATCTATTGGCAGTATGACCCTTTTCTCCACACTTAAAACAAGTAATATCTTTGTTTTTATCTTCTCTGTTGTGGATCTTTTTAGGTTTTCTTTTCCTAAATCTGTCGTTCTTTGGGTGTCTACTATTGAAGTTTTTTGCTTGATTTTTTCTTTTTTCATAAAGATCTTGTTGGAAACCAAACTGATAACAAAAATCCCCTAATTCTCTTTTTCCCAACATTTTTTGTCTTTTAAGTTGATCCTTAATTTTGAGATCATTACAAAGATCAGCCCCAACAAGCTGAATCTTTTAAGTGATTCTTCCAGTATCTAGAGATTGATAATTGAGACTCCTTCTTTTCTTAACAAATTTCTTATTTTTTCAGCAAATAAGGGAGGTAGGCCAGAGATATATTTTTCTTTCCAAAATTCTTGATTGGGGTCAGGAAGAGTATAGAGTTTTGATAAAAATGTGTCTTTGTACCATTTAAAATCTGACATTGTTTTGCACCTCAAATTGATCAGTTGTTCTCTAGTCTTTTTGTAGATATCATCATAGTTTCCAGCAAAATGATAGACAATATTGAATAAGAAGGTGGTAATGGCATCGGAGGGATTACCCGGCAAAGCATTTCCTTCCGGATCAATCTTAATGGCCCCTAAAATGTTTTCCTTTTGCTCAAGAGTAAGATTTCTCTAAGCTGACCAGAGAATCCTGTGGCAATCATGCCTGCCACCTGTTTATCATTGTTGCCATTGACCCTATAGGCATTGGCGTACATAACCATTTGATGACAAAGGGTAAATATTTGATATTCAGTTAAACCATCAAGATTCCATTCTACTATTTCTTTTCCACTAAAAGAAACCATAGAACTGACCTGAGGCTTTTCTTCAAACTGCAAGTCTGCAAAGGTTGGTCTAGGATAATAATTTCTTGTCCTAGAAGTAAGTGTGACGGGTTTAAAGGCTAAAATCTTGTTTACTAATTCATTCTTATTTTCAACTTCACCATCAGAAATATGATTGATAGTTTTGTAAACTTTTAGGCTATTCATTCTGCTAATTAATTCAGAGATAAGGTCTTGTGAGCCAAAAGCCTTTTGCTTTCCTAATCTGGTATTAGGATCTAAACTTTGAGGAATGAAAATAGGTAAAGCAGAATTTGAGCTAGAAGGCATATTAACCTTTACATCAGGTTTAGTTTGTTTGCTACTTCTACCAAAATATTTTCAATCCTATCAGTTTGTTTTCCCAAAGCATGCAGCGAAACATTTGCAAAATTTTGTTGTTCCATAAGATGACTAATATGCTCTGTCCTAGCAGGCTCTACTGAAGAAGTTTTGTTCATAACCTTAAGGGGACAGGCTTTGATATTCTCAAATATCTGAACAGATTCAAAAGGGGGATGAATTGATTCCACCACTTCTCCACTAGAAGTCTTCCAATCAGTGGAATCCCTTTTGATAACTGAGACTTGCTCTCTTTTCTCAAACAAATAATCTTCGACGTGAATCCAAAAAGAATCTTCATACCAGTCGAAGAAGAATATGTTTCTCTTTTGTTTAATCATATCAGCATACCAAAGGTTTCTAATTGTCGTTTTGAAAGGTTCTTTGACTTTGTTGAAAAATCTTTCTTTTTTAATGTTGTTTTTAGGAAGATTAAACTCTAATATGAGAAGAGGTTTGTCTATTTCAAACTCAGGTTTTTGAGCAAATTCAATGACATTGACCTCAAAATCTGAGATAGAAGGCTCATAGGTGCTATCTTCATAAGTAGCAAAGGCGACATTTTGAGGCTTAACTGGTCTCCTTTCATATCTCATGGAAGGTCTTGACTGAATAAAGGTTTTTCTTTGTGAGGAGAAAACTACCTCAACATCTCCATCTGGAGTTTCAGTCAAGGATTCTAACTCAGTTTGTTGAAGAGGTTTAGGATCAATAACTTGGAAAAGAGTCCATTTTTCAGGGAGAGAGATTTCATCCCATTTTAAAGTTTTTGGGGTTATAGAGTTGTTTTTGGGATTGGCTTGAAGTAAAGTAGTTAGACCCTTTGGTGTATGTTGTTTGGCACAAGGGGCTAAAGTGGTCATGGCTTTATAATAAACTCGATAAGTAACAGAGATATTTTCAGTAGCAGGTTCAAGATCAAAGCCAGATGTTTGAAGATTTAAGGTCAAAACCTTTTTGATATTTGCATCTATAAGAGAAACAGAAAAATCAGGGAAAGTGTTGAAAAACACTGGCCCATTGCTAAGACTAGCTTCAACCAGTTCTAATAAAGGGTCAGAGAACTTTTTATTTCTGGTATCTCTTAAACACGCCAACACAGAGATATTTAACCCTTTTCTGGTCAAAGATTTGATTGCAATTTGGACCAAACCGATATGCAGATAATTATATTGAGGTTTAGCTCTAATACAGTCGATTTCATTTTCAGATAAAAGATGCAATGTTTCATGTAAGGAACTAATAGAAAGTGTTTTCTCAATTGTTTTTATATAATAATAAGATCTTATACTAAAAGCTCCTATATGATATATTTCTCTAATATTAACCTTAGGTATCTTCCAATTGGCAATACTTTTCACTATATCTGCAAAGCATATGGAAGAACAATTTTTAACCGACATCGTCTTAACAGCTTTTCCTGACTGCTTGAGGTAATCGCCTGATTAGCAGTGCTCAGAGTCCTGATCATCCAAGACATCTTTTAGTACAGAAGAGAGAGTAATGGATAGTTTTCAGTCAACGGCAGGGACAACTCCCACAATTAAGATCAACCTCGTTCCTCTGGAGTGTTCCTTTCGCGATTTACGCCCACCAAACACCTATCACACGGCTAAAAGGGCGACTCTACCTCGGAACCCCCGACAAAGCCAACAGGGATCTCCACCTGGACCTACTATACCAACTCCTCCCTCCCCCCGGACAAAAAGACGGTGGGGCTTGACCGGGACGGCCGGGTATATATATATCTATACATATACATATATATACATGTATATATACATATATATATATATATGTTTCATGTATTACTGGTAAAATGAATAGGCATAGGTACAAGAGCATACATATATAAATACTTATTGTATGTACTTGAGTGCATATTTCTTCAATTAAAGCTTCAAATAATATACATCAATTACAAAATAGTCAAGAATAGTCGTCAAACCATAATCCTTCTTCATGATCGTCTCGTAGTTAACTTGTTTCGTCAATATCTTCAATAGGGACAAATTGAATGCCATCTAAAAATGGAGGTATTTCGTCAAACTAATTATACTCTTCTTCATCGACAACATCTTCGACCCCAACAATATGTCTCTTGCTGTGAAGGACAATGTGCAACTTTGGATTAGTTGAGTCAATGATGTAGAATACATGTTTCGTCTTGGTATGCAACTCTATTGAGATCAATGAGAGTAAACCCATAATTGTCAACTTTAACACCTCGAGAGATTTTGACCCATTGGCATCGAAACAAAAGAATTTTGAATAATACGCAATCGAGCTCCCATGTTTCTTTAATAACTCCATAAAATGAGTTCAGTGCCCTTACTGTCCTGGCATTCTCTGAAATAGCAAACAGTGTTACTCCACTACATTGCATAGTACTCTTCTTGTCCTTACTTCTTGTATAAAATGAATACTTGTTGATGTTTTATCCCTACGAAGTCCCCACAGTAAATCTTGGCCCTCTAGCCAACCATGTAATAGTTTCACTTACAGAGCCCTCGGTAGCTTGGAGGACTCTATTTTCGATCCACCCAGCAATTTTATTGTTATGTTCTCTAGTGACCCAAATCTTTAGCTTTGAAAGCATTCTGTTTCTGTAACATTGCCTTGTGCTTGTGTATGTACGACTCCACCTTCGCCATGTGTTGTAAGACCCAAAAATGTGCTTTTGCATACATATCACTGGTAGGGATGGCTGATTTGAATCCAATCGTTCTAATGCCTTGAATCATGCCCTCATGTCGGGATTTAGGAACGCCAATTGGGTCAATCTCGGCCATATAATTGGTGGAAAATTCAATCACCTCCTCGACGACATAACCTTCGAGATACTGCCCTCGGGCTGATGATGATTCCTTACATATCCCTTCAAGATACCCATAAATCTCTCAAATGGATAAATATAGCGCAAGAACACGGGTCCACAAAACATAATTTCTTTGACAAGGTGAACAATTAAATGGACCATAACATCAAAACAAGATTGACGGAAATACATTTCGAGCTGACAAAGAGTTGTAATCACATTGCGTTGCAAATCATCTAGTCCATCCGGATCAATTACCTACAAGCTCAAAGTTGTGGGAAATATTCAGATTAGAAAAATCTGGCAAGTTTCATGAATGAAGCTAATTAACTTAGTAGGAATACACTTACCTTGCAAGATATTGCGTTGAAGAAATAACATAGCTTTGTAATTGTCTCTCTGACTTTAACTAGGAGAATACTTCTGATAGCAATGTGAAGCATTTGTGACATCAGCACATGACAATCATGGGACTTCATACCAACCAGTTTCAAGTCCTTCATGGACACAAGTTTTATCAATTTCACAGAATACCCACATGGAACTTTAACACCATACAGCACCGAAAGAGTTCTATTTTTCGCTTTTTGACAAAGTATAGCAAGCCGGGGGGAGGTATGTACACTTTTCCTTCTGCAATGATCCAAGCTCAATCCTTATCCTCATTTCCACCATGTCACGGCGAACTTTCATACCATCTTTTGTCTTAACCAGAATGTTCAACAACAAACCAATTGTCGATGATTCGGACTTGGGGTCCTTAGTCGAACTTATGCAGAATTTGTGAGTTGTGAGACCTTTCAGGGTGTCCTCCGGGAAGGGATGATGAGCCAAAGTCGATTAGAACACACAGAGATTTATACAGGTTCGGGCCCTCGATGGTGGGAGTAATAGCCCTACGTCCTGTTGGGATTTCACTATGTGTAGAAAAAAAGGGTTACAAATTTGTGGAAAAGATCATCACAAGCGAAGATCTTTTCCGTGTGATTATGTAAAACACGACTAAACTAGCCTATGGAAGCTTGTCGATGTTGATCTATTCCTGATGTGTTGTATATCCTTTATCTTCGTCTGGTGCATTTGCTCACTCTTTTATACTGGTCAAAAGGGCGCCAATGCACAATGGCTTCGAATGGTTGCTCGGGTAACAATCCTCGTCAGCTAGCCCCCAAATTTGAAGGAAACGAAGGGACATATTTATTTCAAATTTAAACCTTACATCGGATAAGTGACCCGATGCTTCAACTCCTCCACTTAGTGGCGCACTAAGTGTGGCGGTTTACTTCCCGAGATGGACTCTGGCTTGTATTTGACAGGTAATGATGGCGCCGTGGAATTGTTTTTAACCCGAGATAAAACTGTAAATGTTTTAAGAACTCAAGGCGTTCGAAAAACGAATCGTCACCCCTGGGGGGCTATAAATGCCGAAGCCTCTTAACCTAAAGCTTCACAAGTTTTTTCCCGGCTAAGTCTTTTCCAAAGCTACCTTTCCCTCTCTTCAGTATACATCTCAATGGCAGATCAAGATATCATTGAGATTGAAAGTGATGAAGAGGAAATGGCACTTGAATTCGACTAGGATTTCTAGAAGGTAGGTCTTTTCCAGACGCCTTGGTTCAAATTGCCATCTTATGTTCTGATCATTTCTCGAATGCTGTTGGAAACTCACAGACGACCGAAGATCTGGTTCCTCCAAGGAAGAAACCCAAGGTTGACGAAGGATCTTCCAGCGGCACAAGGGTTAGGGATGCATCATTGCTCTCTCTTCCTTTGGCCCCCGTAGTCCTCCCTGTCCATACAACTCAGTAGGTTGAACTTTCATCTCCACCTTTGGAGGTCCATAATAATCCTTCAAAACCTTCTTCTCAGCTTTCTCCATTGCGACCAAGTGATCCCTGTCTTTTGACGGGTTATCAATTTTCTGGTTGGAAGGTTGCACTTCCGCGACCAGATGATCCTCAACTTGTGTTGGGGAAGCAATCTTCTCGTGGGAAGGTTGCACTCCCACGACCTAATAGTTCCCGACTTTTGTCAAATGATCTACTTTCTGGGGGAATACTTCATCCTCTCACTTGCGAGGATTGGTAATTATTTTCATCTCTCCTGTTGGTCGTTTTAACTCGTAAAACTAACACATTTATGTGCAGGAGATGAAAATTGTTGGAGCCCCCAGTGACCAGCCTGCTGAGATTCAACCTCCTTCTCTCGAACAGACTCTCCAAAAGGAGAAAGAGGTTTTGGAGAAGAAGACTGAGGAGATGTCTTTGGCTATTCTGCACCTGGCAGAATGTTTTGATAGATCCCGCGAAGAGGCGCACCAATTCCGCTTGGAGAGGGACTACACTCGACAACAGCGAGAACTCTTCGATTCAATCAGGGATGGTAGTGCTTCTCTGATTCGGGACGATGTAGATAGGCTTAGAGTAATTGCTAGTTCTCTTGGGGTGGTCAGTGTAGATCCTACTGACACTAATATGTCCCTAGGAGAACTTTTTAAACTTCTGTCGGATTAGGTCGATGCTTTGGTCGCCTGTATCCCTTTTGTATGCAAGGATTGTCAAAAATAAAGATTTCTTTTACCTTACATGCCTTGCCGTAAGAGTTAATTTGAATTAAACCTCTTCATAATCTCTGTGCGAACATATGGTCATAAGTAATGTCTTCACGACCACACATACATAAGTAAATCTGAGGTAACAAGTCTTTTCGATCAGAAATGCATTAATAAGTCATACCGCGACCAGTACTGGTGCTGCGATCAGAACCAAAGTTGCGATCAGAACTGAAACCCAATCAGAACTGTCATAGCGATCAGAACTGAAGTTGTGATAACATAATGCTTTGACCGGATGATAACCGTCTGTATTGCGATTATCCATTTGCAACGATCACAGAATATCATTGTGATCAAAATGCAAACTTTAAAGTGATCACAGGAACGCATTGTGATCAAAACATGAAAATTTAACTTACAAAAAACATGAAAGATAACTTCCTCTGAAAATTTTTGCAACATTTTCACGTTCTTTTGTGTACCCTAGCTCCCGAATTCGAAACAAAGATTATAAAAGTATAATTTCACCTGCCGAAGGGTTTGGATGCTTGACAAGTGTCCTCGCCGGTTCCCGAGGCGCTCCTCACGCCACCAACACGTGACCCCGCGCTCCCGGGATTAGTTGTGGGAGGCGTCTGGGACTTCTGTCGGGAGCTCTCTAGTCCCCGGTAGGCCTCCGGGATTTTCCCCAGGAGCCCTCCGACTCCCCGGTGACCCTCCAGGATTATCCCCGGTAGGCCTTTGGGCTTTTCCCGGCGAGCCCTCTGGCTTCCCGGCGACCCTTCAGGATTATCCCCGGTAGGCCCCCGGGCCTTTCCCGGGGAGCCGTCCAGCTTCATGGTGACCCTCTGGAATTCTCCCCAGTAGCTCTCTGGGGTTTTCCCCGGTAAGCCTTCGGGTTTCCCCAGGTGGCTCTCCGGGGTTTTCCTTGGTGGTCCTCCCGAATTTTTCCCTGGGAGGCGTCTGGGACTTCCCCCAACAGCAGCCCCCCCAGGCCCCTGGGAGCACGAAGTGGCCCGAGAGGGTATGCGTTGGACTTGTCCCGGGCGATGTTTTACCTTCCGGAATGCACACCGGGTTGCGCACAACGCGCCGGCTCCCAGGCCATTTTCCACATGAAGCCTAGATGCGTGCGCGCGCCGTCTGGCTCGCCAATCTTCGTGCAACTCCTCGATGTCCACGCGGCGGTTTGAATTAATGGTCCGAATGGGCCTTGGGGACACGTGGCGCCCATCCGGGGTCCCCTCCATCGCTTATAAAAAGGCGGAGGGGGCCCTCCGATCCGGGAGACACCACCTCAGCCCACAAAATTTTCTCTCCCAGTAGTTAGGTTCCCGGTAGCTCCAGGCGAGTTCATTCTCGGTAGCTTCCGGTGACTTCACTCTCGGTAGCTCCCGGTGACTTCATTCTGATTTCGCCGAAGAGCCGCACCAAGGCGTCGGAGCTGCCCCCGGAAGAGGTGACATCTGACTTCCTCGGGGCCACCGAGTTCTCCTCCGGGGACCTCGAGGCCTTCTTAGAGCGGAGGTTCTTCGCGGCCAGGGACATCAGGGTCCCTGGGCCAGAGGAGCTAGTGCCGAGTCCCCGGGAGGGGGAGGTGGTGGCCTTCGAGGCCTTTGTGGAGGCGGGCCTCCGGCTCTCGGTGCATCCATTGCTCCGGGACTTCCTGTAGGTGTATGGTCTCTTGCTCAACCATCTCACCCCAAACACCCTCGTCCGAACGGGGTTGTTTGTGTGGCTATGCGAGACGGCCACCATGGAGGAGCCTACCCTCTGGCTTCTCCGATACTTCTACGAGCCCTCGTCGAGAGGCCTGCTGGTGATGAGGGGCGGACCCAGGTCGGCCTTCGGCTCGATCACGATCCAGCTGATGCCGGGGCACACCGACAAGTACCCGGTGCTGGCCTCCTGGGACCACTGGGGGGACTGGCTTCGGCAATCGTTTTACCGCCGGGTGGGTGACCCGGGGGTAACATATTCCCTAGAGCCTTCTTCGTACTGCCGATCGGGCGACCCGATCACCCCTGAGTGGACTGAGGGGGAGATGGAACTCCTCACCACGATGGTGGACGCCCAGTTCCAGAGATCTATGGGGGATCTCGCGGAGGAGATGGCACCCCTCTGGGTGGTGTCCTTCGATCCTCGCCGGGGAAGGGGAATGTCTGCGGCGCATCGGCCCCCTCGGATGGCGGTGGTAGAGCGCAAGTGTCTGGGCATGTTCTTTTTGAAGGGAGGCATTTCCTAACCCCTCCCCCTCTTTTTTCTTTCTTTTTTCACTTAGGTCCTACAATTGGGCCCAGGAGATCGGGTGATTCTCCTCGGGCGATACTATGGGGACGAGCACTAGCGGATCATGCGCATTACCGGGGAGGGTCCTCCCCAGAACGTCGTTGCTGAGGTGCTCAGGCTGAGGCTCCCGGCCCGGGTGCCTCTCCCCACTCCCGCTTCGCACAAGCGGGGAAAGGAGCCCCATGAAGTCTCGGGCGAGGAGGAGCCCCGTGACGGCCCGTGCATCACCTCCGGCTTTGCCCACTAAGACTCTGACCGCGGTGCCAGCAAGTGCACCGGGTTCTGCCCTAGCCACTCCCCGCGAGGCGGGCACGCCCCTGGGGGTAGGTCCCTCCGGTGGCGCGATGGCCAGGGAGGGCCAAGGCTCCGACTCGGAGATGTACGATCCGAGTCCCTCGCCACCCCCTGCCCCCGCGGGGGTCCAGCTGTAGCCATCGCCAGGTGAGGTCTTTGTCCGGTACAAGATGCCGGGGGGCCTGTCGATGGCCTCAATCTTGGCACCGGAGGCAGGCCCCTTCATCATTTCCAGGGTCCCAGCCCCGCCGATGGACCTGACCTTCGGTTCCTCTGAGGGCGGGACCTCAGAGGATGGCGCCTTGCTGGGCCGAGAGGTCTCCTGGGGGAGCGACCTGGGGAGCGATGCGGGAGATTTCGAGGAGGTGATCTCCTCCGAACTTCAGGTAAGTCGCCCGCGTCTTGTCTTCGCCTTTGCTTTCATTTTCTGATCATTTTTTCTTCCAAACGGTGGCGCTAGCTCAGAGACTCCGGGCGTGGTTCACCGCGTGCCTCTGGGCTGCCAAGGAGATGACGGCCTTTGAGCGCTCCGGGAAGGGGAAGGCTCTCAAGGATGTAGCCTCTGAGTGCTCCGAGAAGGAGCGGGCACTCTGGGAGCTTGCCGCGTTCCAAGCTCGGCTCGCAGCCGTCGAGGACGTCGCTTCCCGGCTCCGGAGGGAGTTGCAGGCGGAGCGGGGGGTTGCCCAGGAGGCCGAGACCTCGGGTGCCCGGGCTATCGTCTCCAGGGGGAGGATGATTCGCTGCGCCCTGGAGGAGCTTGGGGTTAGAGCTCGGGCAGGGGCCGAACCCCGACCCGGTGCCGACGTCAACCAGGGAGGCCACATATTTTCATGAAACGCAGGTTTCCCTCATACCAGTCGCGGCGGACGCTTGGGCATGAGGCCTCACTGTCCCAGTCATCGCCCTGGCGGCGACACTCGTCGAGTTTCGCGGAGCAAGCGCCCAGGTCATCGGGGAGCTGGTTCCCCGGAGCTTTCTCGCCTTCTTCGACCCCCAGCGGGTGGAGCTAGAGGGGTTCACTGAGGCCCTCATCGACCGGATCACCGGCGTGATGGAGGTGGGTGGCAGGCATCCGGCGCAAGAGGCGGCAGCCATCGCAAAGGTCCCTCAAGGGGGAACAAGGACGGGCAAGTATGAGCTCCCCCTGGTCAGATTAGATTTTGCTTTTTAGGCTTATTGCTCCCGGTAGCTTCTTTAGAAGAAGCCTCAGAAACATGTAAATCTTTGATCATTTGAAATGAAAATATCTTTTTGCTAAGTGTCTTCGGCTTGCCAGCATGTATCTCTAGATATTGCTCCCGGGGGGTTTTCACACCTCGGCAGGCATAGCCTGGAGAGTGCCCAAGCGGCCTCCAGGTGAAATAGCCCGAGGAGTGCCCGAGTGGCCTCCGGGGGTGGGGCGCGGGGAGTGTCCGAGTGGTCTCCAGGAGGAGTAGCCCTAGGAGTGCCCCATCGGCCTCCCGAAGGCATAGCTCGGGGAGTGCCCAAGCGGCCTCGATTTTGCTAAGTCTGGCCGGCGGGGGAGCAGCCGGCGGGCTCGCCCCTGGGTCAGTTCTCAATGTTTCTGCAACGGGGGGTGCCCTCCGGGAGCCAATCCGGGTATGGTGGCTCCCGGAGTGGCACTTAGACAACTTCGACAATTACTGCGCCGAGTTGTCTCCACTGAAGACAGCGGTCCTGGAAGGTCCCGCCGCTTCGGATACTCCCCCCAGCCGGTTATGAGTACTGGCCGGAGGATCTCCTTCAGAGGGCCCTCCGACGCGTAAGAAGCTTGTACAAGGATCTTTCCCGGGAGATCTCGGAAGGCCTCCGGGATTATTAGGCGTAGTTGCTCACCGGAGGGGGTTGTCCTCCGGAGTAGTTTCCCGTGGGAGCCTAATTCCCCGAGTTGTATCCTATATGTGCTCGAGGCTTGTTGTCCCGGGGGTGTTTTAGCCCACCGGGCCCTGGGGTTGTCCCAGAGTTCTAAGCTGAATTAATAAAGTTGTTCGAATTTGCTTGTTCCTTGAATTTGCTCGAGAGTTGTCTGTGAAAATTTTTCTGAGAATTATTTATCTCCTGTCCGGGTCTAGGTTACTCCCCCCCCCACAACGGGGTGCAGCTTGGCGCCCACGCACTGTGGGTAAGGAACAAGAGGCCCGGATACCAATACTTACCAGGGGCCCCTAGCCGCCGGTCAAAAAAATTCCGAGGGTTGGAAAGAGATTTCCCCTGGTCGCCGTGAGAGCGGAGAGTAGGTGAAGGGTTTTCAGGTCGGAAAATTCCGAAGATAATCGAGAATTCCGAGAATAGAGAATCCCATGACCCATAGAGGGGGAAGCCCACTCCCGGGGGAGGATGGGCCAATGACTCATAAAGAGGTAAAGCCGCTCCTGGAGGAGGGTTCTGTGACCCCACGGCGGGTGTAGAGTATTTGAGGGGGGACTAATCTATCAAAGTGACTCGCTACTGCAATTCATGAGAACTGGGTTGCCGCTTACCCTCTCAGTCCACAAGGGTTTACTGTAAGCCGCCCTACTGGAGTGGGGCTCCCGTCATAGAGACTTTTAGGCTGTGATAGCCCACATCCTCGCAGAGAGGGCGTCGTCGCCAGGATGGCATCCTCGCAGAGAGGGCATCGCCTTGGAGGCGGAGAGATAGAGATCTGCAAAAGTTCCAGAGTTGAACGAAAATCCATTTGTATTAATGAAGATGGAATACAACGCCTCCCCCTGCGGGACTGCGGCGGGGAGGGAATAGTGAGTACAGCGCCTCCCCCTGCAAAGTCGCGATGGGGGAGGGAGTGAACCCGGAGGCTAGAGGTAGAATTTGTAGAGCAACTCTACATTCCAAGTATGCTTCAGCTCTTGGTCTTCAAGGTTGGAGAGCTTATAAGCCCCCGACCCCAGGACCATACAGATCCTATAGGGGCCTTCCCACTTGGGGGAGAGTTTGCCCTGGGCTTGGGGGTCAATCACGCGCTTGAGGACTAGGTCCCCAAGGCAGAAATCTCTCTCATGGACGCACTGGTTGTATGCGCGCGCCATTTCGCGCTCGTAGACGGCATGGCGGAGGAGCGCTCAGTCGCGCTCTTCCTCGACGAGGTCGATCTCCAGTCGCTGGTTCGCTTCATTGGTTTGGTATGCTGCGGTCGTAGCTCCGTCTAAGAGCTCAAAGCGCAGCGACCGGAAACCAATCTCCGAGGGGAGGACTGCCTCAGTCCCGTACATGAGTGAAAAGGGAGTACGCCCTATTGCTCGGCTCGGGGTCGTGCGCATGGAGCAGAAGATGCTCGGGAGCTCCTCTGCCCATGCACCCTGCCTGGAGGAGGCTTGCTTGAGTCTCCGGTGCAAGCCCTGCAGGATCACATCGTTGACCCTTTCAACGGCTCCGTTGCTCTGAGGATGAGCTACAGAGTCGAAGTGGAGGGTAGCCCCCAAGCCTTCGCAGAACTCCCGGAAGTGTGCCAAGTTGAATTGGGTCCCGTTGTCGACGGTGATTTCTTGGGGGACCCCAAAGCGACATACGATGTTCTTCCAGAAAAACCGCTGTACTGCTCGGGAGGTGATGCTGGCCAAGGCTCAGCCTCCACCCACTTGGAGAAATAATCCACCGCTACCACCGCGTACTTGTATCCTCCGAGCACTGGGGGGAAGGACCAAGGAGGTCCATCCCCCATCACACGAAGGGCCAAGTGATGGGAATGGTCCGCAGAGTCGTAGAGGGGAGGTTGGAGCCCTTTGCCATTTTCTGGCAAGGCTCGCATGCGGAGACGAGATCTTGAGCGTCGCGGACCACAATAGGCCAATAGAAGCCTTGGAGGAGAACCTTTGCCACGATTGCGCGCAGGGCCAAGTAAGACCCGCAGCTCCCCGAGTGAATGTCCTCGAGGAGCCAAAGTCCTTCTGGCAGCGGGAGGCAACGGAGCAGGGTAGAAGCCCCCCGCTTGTAGAGCTTTACCTCCAACAGGAGATACGCTCGCGCTTTGGCACGTAGGCGCTTCACCTCGGTGTCTTCGAGAGGCTCCCCCTCCCCCCTTATGAAGGAGACAAGGGGATCCATCCAGGACGTGGCCCGGATGATCTCGGAGACCTCCGGGGTGCTGGACTCGGGGTCCACGCCTGGAGGGGTCATCGAGGGCTTCGCGATGATCTCAAAAAGGTGCCCCCGGGAAGGGGTTCCCTGGCGTTGGTGGCCGGGGCAAGGGCGTCAGCGTGGTCATTATCCCTCCAAGGGATGTGCCGGGCCTTAAGGCCCTCGAAGTGCTTCTCCATCTTGCGCACCTCTCCCAAGTAGAGGCTCAGTTTTGCGTCACGGCACAAGTATGACTTGTCCATTTGGCCAACCACGAGCTGAGAGTCTCCCTTGACTAGGAGGCGGCGGATCCCCATGGAGCGCGCGAGGCACAGCCCAGGAGCAAGGCCTCGTACTCAGCGATGTTGTTCGTGGCGGGGAACTTGAGTCTCGCTGCGTACTCCAGCGCCCTTCCCTCGGGGCTCTGGAGGAGTACCCCCGCGCCAGCCCTAGCGAGACACAAGGAGCCATTGAACATGAGCGTCCAATGGTCGTCGTGCTGGGGCGGCTTGGTAGGAGTCTCCCCCTTCGTCCCGGAGACGGGGGTCCATTCTACCACAAAGTTAGCGAGGACTTGTGATTTGATGCTGGAACAGCCCGTGAGGGAGAGGGAGAAGGAAGCGAGCTCAGCTCCCCACTTCCTAATCTAGCCGGTGGTTTCTTTGTTTTGTAGTACCTCCCCTAGGGGGAGGGATGATGAGACCGTGATCGGATGTCCCAGGAAGTAGTGGCAGAGCTTCCGGGACGCCATGAGGCGGGTGTAGCAGATCTTCTCCACCTCCGTGTACCGCATCTTAGCCCCTTGGAGGGCTTCGCTCACGTAGTACACGGGGTGCTGCTGCCCGTCTTGTTCCTTCACCAGGACCGCGTTTACGGCGACTGGGTCGAGGCGAGTTAAAGGAGCAGGGGTTCTTCGGGAGACGGGCTCTCGAGCATTGGAGGGCTCATGAGGTATTTCTTCAGGTCGTCGAATGCCGTCTGGGCCTCGGGAGTCCATTTGAACCCCTCGAGCCCCCAGAGAATTTTGAAGAACTGGAGGCCACGTTCCCCCGACCGTGAGACGAAGCGGCTTAGGGCGGCCAAGCGGCCGGTAAGCCGCTGTACGTCTTTCATGGAGCACAGCGGGAGCATGTCTAGCAGGGCCAGAATTTTTTTGGGGTTGGCCTCTATGCCCCGCTGGGACACGAGGAAGCCAAGTCGCTCCCCTGCCCCCCCCCCCCCCACGTACGCCGATGGTGCACTTTTCTGGGTTGAGATTCAACCCGTACTCGCGGAGGTTGCGGAAGGTCTCTGTCAAGTCATCGATGTGGGCAGCTGCGCGGAGGCTTTTAATGACCGCGTCGTCAACATAGACCTCTATGTTACAGCCGATCTAGTCCTTGGGAACTAGCAACATGAGGCGCTGGAAGGTCGCTCCAGCGTTCTTCAGCCCGAAGGGCATATGGGCGTAGCAGAAGGTGCCGAGGGGAGTTATAAAACTCTTCTTTTCCTCGTCCTCCTTAGCCATCCAGACTTGATGGTAGCCTGAATACGTGTCGAGGAAGCTCATATGCTCACACTCCGGGGTCGAATCGACCAGCTGGTCGATCTGAGGGAGTGGGAAGTTGTCTTTTAGGCAAGGTTGGTTAAGATCGGTGAAGTCCACGCACATCCTCCACTTGCCGCTCGACTTCTTCATGAGGACGGGGTTCGCCAGTCACTCGGGGTGCAAGACCTCCCGAACGAACCCCACCTCTCAGAGCTTAGCGATTTTGGCCTTGATAGCCTCTTGGCGCTCAAAGGAGAGCTTCCTCAGCTTCTGCTTGACCGGGGGGCGGCCGTGCGTTATAGCGAGCTTGCGCTCGATAACGTCCCGGGCGACGCCTCGCATGTCCGCGGGTCTCCACGCAAAAACATCGGAGTTTTTGCAGAGGAAGGCCGCAAGCTGCTCCGCGTGCTCCTCGGAGAGATCCGCCCTGGTCTTGATGATCTTTTCCCCGTCATCCGGGGACAGTTGGACTTTCCGAAGATCTCCTCCGGGCATGGTTTTGGGGGAAACGTCCCGGAGGGGACAATCAGGGTGTCTGAGGCCAGGGGGAACTCTCTCCCCCCGGGGTCTTGATCAGGTTGATGCTCCCAATTGTCGCGGTGGCGCGTTCGTAGAGAGCACGGGCCACGTCCTGGTCACCCCGGACGGTGATCATGCCGTGAGGCCCAGAGATCTTCACACAGACATAGCTCTGGTGGATCGCCGCCCCCAGACGGTTGATCGTGGTCCTCCCCATACTCGCAATGTACGAAGAGGGGAGGTCTACAACGTCGAACCGAACCATCTTCGTCCGGTAGTTGTTTGGGGCACTGAAGGTCATGAGGAGATCAACCTTCCCCACCGGGTACGTGGTCTTCCTGGGGACGAAGCCCTGCAAGGGCCCGACTGCGGGCTGCAATAGCTTTTCATCGACCTGCATTTCGCTGAATGCCTTCAGGTATAGGATGTCAGCAGAGCTTCCGCCGTCGACGAGGATACGCGTTAGCTGGTAGTTGTAGATGGTGGCAGAGATGATGAGTGCATCGTCATGGGGGAACGAACCCCTCGCGTCTTTCGCTGTGAAGGTGAGGGGGACGTCCGACCACTTTGGTGGTCGAGACGTGTGTAGCACCCCCACAACCTTTACCTCCCGTGCGTACTCCTTGTGCTGGCGCTTGGAGTCTCGCCCCGAGGCGGATCCCCCAGTAATGACGTTTACACGCCTTTGGGAGGTTTGGAAGGGGAGCTCTTCGGCTGAGCCCCTTTCCTGTGCTTGTCTTTGCTGCTCCCCCAAAGGAGCAGGGAGAGCCGATAAAGCCTGTGAAGGGGGCAAGGAGGCAGGGCTCCCCCCTGCCCACGCTGGTCGAGGAATGTGGCGAAGTGCTGCAGGAGCTGGTGGCATTCCCGAGTAGCGTGGGTATTTGACTTGTGGAAGGCACACCACAAGTTGGCTATGCCCTCCTTGCCTCCCGTCCTAGGGCCTTCCTGGCTGCGGGATGACTGCCCCCCCCCACCATAGCCTTTTGACTTAGGGAAAGGGCGATTTCCCTTGTTTCCATCGCATGAGCCGCCTCCGACCTCGAGGACAAAGGTGTCCCTGGCTTCCCAGTCAGCGGGGGTAGGAGCCCCCTGGTTCTTTTTCCAGAGTTCATCCTCCTCTGCCCGGGCGTACTTCTCGAGCACGGTGAAGAGCTCGTCAACGGAGGAGGGACAGCTCCGGGAGAGTCTCCGATGGAGCTCCCCGGGGAGGATCTCACTCTTGCACGCCTCGATGACTGTGGAGTCAGGGACGTGAGCCACTTGGCTCTTGACCTGAGCAAAGCACTTGAAGAAACTGCGGATAGTCTCCCCCGTCCTCTGCCGGACTGTGTAGAGTTGCGATGAGTCTAGGGGACGCATGTAGTTCCCCAGAAGTTCGCGCAGAACTCGCGCTTGGGCTACGTGAAGGATTTAGTAGACCCGGCCCTCAGGTTGTAGAACCATGAGCGGGCAATTCCAGTGAGGTAGAGCGGGAAGACGTTGCATTGCACCATCTCGTTCCCCCCAGCCACCGAGATGGCTGTAGAGTACACCTGCACAAACTCATAGGGATCGGCCTCACTGTTGTAATGCTCAATGTGTCGCGGGTGGTAAGGCCGCGGCCAGCGAATGCACCGGAGGCGGTGGCACAGTGGCTGGTTTGCCCCTTCGACCTCCCTGGGAGATTCTCGATCACTGTCCCCTTTGACCGGGGATGCGCACTTGTTATCGGAGTCGAGGAGGGGTCCCAGCGGTCCGCCGGTGCGACGGTAGCGCCTCTTCTCCTTGAGGTTATTCGAGCTAACCTCTTGAACATCCTAGTACCCCCCGGAGGTGGCGGTAGCCTCTTCGACCAGTTTCTTTCCCCGGTCGGGCCGAGAGCGTGGCTCACTGTGACCACGAGTAGGGGGGAGTTCCGATCGATAGCGGGAGGGAGCCTCCCTAGATCTTGCAGTTCGCATTCACTCGACCTCCTCCTGGGTGAAGCGGGTCTGATCCGCTGGGGGAACCTGCAAGGGCGGCCCCGGGGGAGGGGGGAGCTGATGTGCGTCGGTCACCGGCCCAGAGGATGCCACCAGAGTGCGGGATTGGCCCGGTGCCGGATCGGCGTTCGGGGCGGTGACGGGAGCGGGTGCGGGGAGGGTCCCCAGAGCGGCCACCGGCTCGGACGCCGGGACGGCCCTGGGAATTGCCTCGGGGAGGCCCTTGGGCGCGGGCACGGGTGGTGCTTCCGGCGAGGGGGAGGTCCCCGACGCGACGGTTGTTGCTTGAGGAGGTTCCGGGGCTGATGCCAGGTAGGCCCCTGGAGTGGGGAACGTTTCGGGCGTGGGCTGGTCTCCCGGCACGGGAAACATTCCCAGAGCGAGGAAGGCTCCGGGCACGGGCAAGCCCCCGGGCGTAGGGAACATTCCCGGCGCGGGGAAGGCGGCCGGATGCTCCATGAAGAATGGAGGCAGCGCCCCCATAAACGGGTATGGGGGCGGGTAGACAGGAGCCGGGGGCCACGCTAAGACGCTCAATAGATCCTCCAGAGTGTGCTGGGCACATAGTTGGCCCTCGACCAAAGCCCCTAGCAGGGGGTCTCCGGAGATGGGAATCCTCCTACCGGAGACTACGAGAGGAGAAGATGGTTCCTCTCCCCGAGTGTCCCCGGACGGTAGGGTCGTGACAGCATCATCTTGTGGAGGCGGCGCCGGGTCGCTGGGACCGGCACCGCCAGAAAGGGAGAGGGTCTGAGCTCTCGTTCTTGGGAGAGCCATGGCGATTCGTCACGAGTCCCCACGAACGGCGCCGATTGTCGTGGTATTACGAATATACCCCGGCAGGTATCTCCGGACGTGAGTGACACGTGTTCAATGACGTGAGCTGACCGTGCGACCGGTCACCTCCCGCCGGGCAAGCACAGTGATTGACACAGAGAATTTATACAGGTTCGGGCCCTGGTGGGGACCCTAGTCCTGTCGGCACCCCCCGGACGTGAGTCCGCTAGGAAGGTTCTCTGTAGGGGATAGAGGTCTCCAAGGGATGCCTGTTGCTTTGAGTGTGTAAAATGAATTGGGAGTTGGTTACAAATGAGATACAAGGGGGTATATATAGGCCCCAAAACACACCAAAAGACCGAAAAACCCTAGCTACGGTCGTCAAATCGAGGGGTGTTGGCGTCATTTCACCAGCCGAAGCGCTTGGATGCTTGACAACTGTCCTCGCCGGTTCCCGAGGCTCTCCTCACGCCACCAACACGTGACCCCGTGCTCCCGGTATTGGCTGTGGGAGGCGTCTGGGACTTGCCTCGTGAGCTCTCCGGTCCCCCGGTAGCCCTCTGACTCCCCAGTAGCTCCGGTAGGCCTCCGGCTCCCCGGCGACCCTTCGAGATTATCCCCAGTAGGCCCCGGGTTTTTCCCGGGGAGCCCTCCAGCTTCCCGATGACCCTCCGGGATTCTCCCCGGTAGCTCTCCCGGGTTTTCGCCGGTATGCCTCTGGGATTTCCCCCGGGGGCTCTTCGAGGTTTCCATGGTGGTCCTCTGGGATTTTGCCCTGGGAGGCATCTGGGACTTCCCCCAACACGTCCAAATTACATTCAATGGCTCCAATGCATTGGAATGGATCCTAGAAGATTTTGTGCATAGTAATTTCAAGAAAAGAAGCATGCTTAATAATTACTAGTAGATATACTGGTTGACACGAGAAATCCTCGTCAACCGAAGTTTTTTTTATAACTCATTAAATAGAGATATAGCAGAAATAGCTAAAAAACAAATATTTGTTATTCATTTATTTGAAACATCTCATAACCATTGGACATGGGTTTAACTAAGAGTAATTAACTGCATGGATGATTTAATAGGTGAGTTTTAATGTAGTTGATGCGGGAATCATTTGAAATATTGACTATTTGATGTCTCAAATCATTGGTTAATATAATTTAGATTAGACAACTATATAAAAAAATAATTTTTGGCAATACAAAACTTATACATTATATAGTAGTACAGAGTATAGATAACACAATATTTTGGGTGCATTTCATTCGTGCCATCTATAATTCCTAGCTTTCTTAACATTCCCGGTATCTTCTTACTAGATTACCAATCATCCAATTTTAAAATGTTTCGTTTGTTAGAAATAAAAGATCTTGATAAATGCATAATCTTGACTTTATAACAAGAATAATAAATCAATATTTGAAATTCAAATCTAGAAATTTAAAAACATGAACTTCAAATTAAAAGATTTCAAAACCCCAAATTGAAATTTTGGAATTTGGAAATCTGATATTGAAATTTAGAAATTTGAAAACTCTAAAATACAATAAGAACTGTTGAAATCTAATATTCAAAATTCCATGTTTTAAATCAGAATTGCAATTTTGGAAAATATAATTCAAATCTCCAAATCTCAATAGTTTTAATTGGAAATATAAAATTTAAAATATCTAATTTAGATTTAAATTTTGAATTCCTGGAATTCAAATATAAAAATTTTATTCTGTAATCAAATTTCTAAATTTTAAAAATCATACTTCAAATTTTAATTTATGGACATTTTAAATTTAAAATTATGAATTTATGTCAAATTTGAAATTTAATTTTTGAAAATCAAATTCTGAAATGAAATTTTAAAATTCAAATTTTTAATTTGACTATTGAATGTATAAATTTCATTTTTGAACTCTCAATATTATAGTATTTCAAATTCACGTACTTATTCTTAAAACTTATGGTTGAAAAATTTATTATTTGAAATTCAAAATTTAAATCTTCATATTTTCAAATTTCGTTGGTGTTAAATTTTTGCACGTATTATAATGAAAATTATCTCATCTTTGTAATTTTAGATACCCATCTCCCAAAATAGTAATTAGGTTACCACCATTTATAAGTATTTTGCAATCTTAAAACTCTTGTTACTAATTTAGATTACTTGTCATTTTATGAAACACAGTAATCTTCTAAGATTAATATATGATTTTCAGAAATCCTTAGAAGATAGCACAAACCAAACACAATCTTTGAACATGTTTGGTTGAGTTTCAGCTATGACTCATCGCCTAAATAAGCTAAAACTCCATCCAAACACACTATTTCTAAAGAGGACTTCTCCCCTGATTTCAACTTATCTACCCGTAACAAGCCATGCATAATCGTTCCACCTTGGCTCACGCTCTTCACGAATCCACCTCCTCTACACACACCTACTACTCATCACAGTCACCATTGTCATGGCACTCACACTGTCACAAGCCACCACCATTGTCACGGTCATCTCGTCATTGTTACTACACCGGACGTTGCCATACCCATAGTGATATGCACATGCCTCGCCTTAAGATGCGTGCATGAAAGTTTTCTCCCGATCTTCTGTCGTAGGAGAAATCTATGGATAAATGAGTTATGAATTTGACGAAGGGGACACTAACCACGATCCAAGAACACGACCAGTAACCTCGCAATCGCTAACCACTCCTCAATTGGTTTCAACCGAGCAAAACTAGATTGACCTGTTCATGAAGCAAATCAATAAGAAAAGCAAGAGCAACAGTGGAAGGATATCAACTCTCAATAATCTGAATTATGAGATGAACTGTGAGACTCTGAATTGTACAAATCGGCAACAATGGCACGAGAATACAATATTCAACGAAGTCTACCTAAAACTAAGACTATGTGTTCTCTTTTATAGAGGATGGTGTTTGTAAAAGATAGAAGGTTTAAACTAGAATTCAAATGTTAATCTAATTCGAAACAGAATAAAATCCTAACATACTATAAGAGATAAAAGAAATCCAGAACTATTTTTCACAGATTCGGACTGGACTCTTTCCTCTCGTACACTTATTACTCTTTTGGGTCTCTTGGTTGCTATGAAGTCAGTTTTCAATGATTCTTGATGCGTTAGAAAGCTCTTCCGAGTACCTTTCCAACAAGTACTCACATGACCAACTTGGACATCTGTACTGAAATTGGTACTTGGTCGAAGTTTCTAATCAAACATCTGATCGTCGCTTGGTCGGCAGGCTGTATATCCAACAGAGTTCTTCTGCTTGAGAGTAGAGTTCTTCTGGCTGAAGTGGTCGAAGTGATCGTTGGTCGAAGTTGTCAGAAAAGTGTTCATTCTTCCTTGGCCAAGAACTGGATCAACATCTTCACCAAGCACTTCCTCTCATGCAGAAATAAGCAAATAACAATCATTAGGTAATATCATTTGTTCTGTAATTAAATAATTAATTCCCCCAAGAAATGAATTCACCTATTGTCCAAGGCGACGCGCATGCGCTCGTGTTAATGCATGTGAGTGTGTGGTCATGATGTCCTCATCATACTCCCCTTCTTGAAAAAGAGTCATCCTCGACTCTTACCCATTGTTCTCACTCAAGTATGGAGATAAATCAACAATATTGAATGTATTACTCACTCCATATTCCTCAAGTAGCTCCAATTTGTAAGCATTGTCATTGATCTTGGCAAGAATTTTGAATGGTCCATCACCTCATGGCATTAGTTTGGACTTACGCTATTCTGGAAAATGATCATGGCGCAAATGCAACCAAACTAAATCTCCTTCTTCGAACACAACTTTCTTTCTACCTTTATTTGCATGCTTCTTATACTGTACTTGCTGTCGACGATTCGGACTCGGAGTCCTCAGCCGAACTTATGCAAAATTTGTATTAGCGAGACCTTTCAAGATGACCCTCCGGGAAGGTATGTAGAAAAATGGAGAACAGGAGCACAGAGAAATTTATACAGATTCGGGCCCTCGAAGGTGAGAGTAATAGCCCTACGTCCTGTTGGGATTGCACTATATATAAGAAAGATTTACAAGAAGGGGAGGAAAAGACCTTCACAGGCGAAGGTTTTTTCTGTGCAGGTGTACAGAAAAAAGCCCAAGAGGCTTGTAAAGCCTATCTAATCTAGGCCGTAGGCTTGGCTGTTTGAGTGGTTGAGATGTACTGAATCTCGCTTGTGTCAGAGACGTTAATCTCTTCCGATCTTTCGATCCTTCGATTTCTCGATCCCCTTGTTTGATGCATCTTGCCACTCCTTTATACTGGTCGAAAGGGTGCCATGCCATAACTGCATCAAACAGTTGTTCGGACGGTTGGATGCGGTTTTTAGAGAACCGCTCATAACCTCCACGTAGGTTAAACACGTGTTATTCATGGATAACAGCACGTATTAACTTCCCGTCGGTTGATTCTTCCACGTAGAAGAATCTCCGGGATATTTGAGATATTCCTGCTATAAGGATAGCTGGACAGGTAAACTCCAAGTACTTCGGTCAAAAGTACTCTGACCGCGGGATGTTGGCTGACCGCGCGGGTATTGACTGACCGCGTGACATCCTTGACATTCTGTTCGCGTATAGCGTACGAACTCCTGACCGCACGAAATCTGCGGTCTGATCGCGCAAAGCCTGCGACTTGATCGCACAAAGCCTGCAACCTTGGGCTGATGCTTCTCAGAATGACTTGAGTCCGCATCGCTAGGCACGTGTCTGGCTCGAATCTGCCTTGAACCAACAGTATATTTATTTGAACTGACCCGGGTGTCAATCCTCGTCAGCTAGCCCCCAAATTCGAAGAAAACGAAGGGACGTGTTTATTTCAAATTTAAAGTCATGCATCGGATTTTTAACCCGACTCTTCAAATCCCCCGCTTAGTGGCGCACTAAGTGGGTCGGTTGGTTCCCCGAGACGGGCTCTGGGTATTATGTGACAGGTAATGATGGCGTTGTTGAAATGTTTTTTAACCTGAGGTAAAATTGTAAATGCTTTTAAAAACCCGAGGTGATTTAGAATGTGAACTGTCACCTTGATGGTTATAAATACCGGGTCTTTTGTTTTGCAAAACCTCACAACTTTCTTCTCATGGTTAAGTCCTTTCTGAAGTCACCTTCATTCTTCTCTTCATACACCTCCTGATGGCAGATCATAGCATCATCGAGATTGAAAGTGATGAAGAGGAAGTTTGCAAGCAAGAGCCTCAAATGCCTGAAGATCCATCTCCTTCAAGAAAGAAACCCAAGGTTGACGAAGGATCTTCCATCAGAGCAAAGGTAGAAGATGAGCAATCATCTTTTCTTCCTTCAGCTTTCTTCTCTAGCACTCCTTGCTTTTGTTTGGGTGATCAATTTTCTGGTCAGCAAGCGGTGACTATTCGGCCAGAAAATCCTCAACTTGTGTTGGGGAGGCCATCTTCTGGTGGGAAGGTTGTACTTCCTCCATCTGGTGATTGTCCGGTTTTATCGGATGATCAACTTCCCAGGATGGCTACATCAACGTGTCATGAACAGGGACAGGTAATAATCCTCCTCCCCTTTTGCTGATAGTTATAATTTGCACCATTAACTTTTGCAAATGTAGGAGATTGGAGGTCCCAGTGATCAGCCTTCTGCTGCTCCGTTTCTTCCTTCCGGACATAATCTTCTGGAGGAGAAGAATGCCCTGGAGAAGAAGACCGAAGAAATGTCTTCGGCGATTCTGCACTTGGCAGAATGTTTTGAACAATCCCGTGAAGAGGAGCACCAGTTCCGTTGAGAGAGGGACCATGCTCAGCAACAACGGGAACTCTCCGATTTGATTAGGAATAGTAGTGTACCTCTTGTTAGGGATGACGTAGATAGGCTTAGGTTAGTTGCTAGTTCTCTTGGGGTTGTCAGCGTAGATCCTACTGACAACAACATGTCCCTGGGAGAACTTTGCAAACTTCTTTCGGATCAGGTCGACGCTTTGGTTGCCGGTATCCCTTTTATATGTAAAGAATGCAAGATATAAGACTTTCTTTTTTCTTTTATATGAGTATTCTTTACATCTTCTGTGTGAACATATGGCCATGAGTGATGCCTTCACGACCATTCATACACAGGGAAATTTCAGTTCTGCGATCAGAATCACACTTTTATAAGAATATCGCGACCATCTCTGATACCACGATCAGACTTAAAGCCGCGGTTAGAACTGAAACATATTGCGACCAGAATTGACGTTCGATCAGACCGTAACTTCGATTAGAATCGGAGCTTAACCAAAAGCATGGTCTCGATCATACCACAACCCGGTCAAAATACATCCATACGTCCAAAAATTGAGTCGTATGATTTTTTCATAAAAATGTTCAAAGCATATAAAAGAAAAACATCCTCTGAAAAGCACGGAAAACTTTTCAGGCCTTTTGCACTTTCAGTTTCTGAAACAAAGAAGTCTTTTTGTTTCAGATCCGATGCCTAAATACTTTAACTGGTCCGCCAAAGACAGTATCCATTATGGGAAATGAATAAATAAAATACTCAGTGGAACGTTTGAATGGAACGTTACTCACATTAATGCGTCTCCTTGAGTCTATAAAAGGAACATGTGTCTTCCTGAAGAAGCCACTCAGCCAAAAACCCTCAACACTTCCGCCGCACAAAACCCTCGTTCTTCTTAGTCTTCGTCTTCCCCAAAAGTCGCCAACATTTCCTTCAGCTCTCTACCAATGGTGTCTTGGAGCCGATCCATCCACCATTCCGAGGAGAGTTTAATGTTATTGGAGAAGGAGGAGATCCTTCCTCTGCGGCTGCTAATCAACTGGCGGCCCGCGGAGAAGGATCAAGAAACCCCGACCGTCCGAGAGGGCGAGTTGGTGGTTTTCGAGGAGTATTTGCGCTGCGGATTCCGATTCCCTGAGAGTCGGTTCTTGAAGGACATCCTCAAGCACTACGGGTTGGAGTTAATCAACCTCCACCCCAACGCAGTGTTGATATTGGCGGTATTTCAACACCTATGCGAGGCGTTCGTTGGAGTGTATCCCAGCGTGGATCTCTTCCAGCGATTTTACTTTTCGGCGTGGTCGAAGAGCGCCAACACCACCGGATGCATTTACTTTCGGTTAAGGGATAAGAAGGAGTATCCCTTTCCACCCCTGCGAGACTCGGTGCACGGGTGGCATCAGAAATGGTTTTACTGCACCCCGCCAACCGAGAGCGGGTTGTGGTTTGAAAACTCGCGGCCGGAGAAGCCGAGCGAGTTGGACACTCTCCCGGCGATGAACGCGGAGTTCATGAAGCATGCCGAGGTGATTCTTCACTTAGTCGGGGAAGGATTGACAGCACGGGACGTCATTCGAGACTTTGTAAAGAACCGGGTGAGCCCCCTGCGTGAAAGGGCTCATCCGGCTTGGGAGATCAAATCCATGGCGGACAGCACCCTGGACTATAATGAAGGTATTCATTCCTGGCATTGAAATCCTTTTGCCATTTTTGAAATGCATTGATTTGATTCGTGTTTGGGAACAGTCCTGTCCTCAGCCGAGATTGAGAGGCGGACTAATTACCTTCTCCGGGCGTACAACGCCGAGGTAGAAGGCCCCAGGGGATCGCCTCGTCCCCAAAGCTTGATTCACGCCGGTGACAACCTTAAACAGGAGCGCCGAAAGGTACATTTTCCACTTGGCCTCTGTTTTGCAGGTCTCATGTAAGTCCAGCACTAATCAAATTCATCGGAATGAGAACAGCTCCTAGGGGGTTTGCCGAGGCGACGTCTCCCAGCAAGAACGTTGGTTCCCTGGGGAAGCCAACTACGAAATTCGTGAAGAAGGTCTCCTCGAGACCTAGGAAGAGGAATCCTGCCCCCAAGAAAGCAAGGCCAAATCTCGGGGAAGGGTCTTCACGAAGCGTTCCTCCTACCGCCAGAAAAACTGCGGTAAGATATCATGTGCCTCCAATCTTTCCAGGTGCGAACTGGAATTACTTCTTCGTCGTACAGGGAGAGGGGAGCGAGGAGGAGGAAGACGATGAAGTCCCTCTAGTTCACCGGAGGAGGAAAATTGCGAGCTCTCCATCCGGTGATGCTCCAACTCATTCCGCTGAAACAACGGCCGCTGCAGAGGCGGTTGTAGTAGATCCTTCGGCCACCGAAAGCTTCGTGACCGCAGATAACACCCCAGCCCCTGAAGCCCCCGAGGCTTCAGGGCCAGTTGCCTCCACTTCCCTGGTCGAAGGGATGACCATGGTAAGATTCTCTCACAGTCTCGTTTTCTTCAATTCTTCCTGTGCATTTGATAAATTGATGCTTATACAGGAAGAAGAGCTTCCCCCTGCGACTCCTGTGAGTCCCAGGGAGGAAAATCCTCCACCTCCGCAGACAGGAGTGGAGGTGGTCACACAAGATCCTGTGGCGGTTGCACACGAGGTGCCGGCCCCAGAAGTCCAAGATCCATCGAGGCCTTCGGATGCGACCCCGCTAACGGGACCGATTGCCCAGGTAAAGATTCTTCCTTGTTAGTTTTTATCTTTCTAGAAAAATGCTCACCGAGGAACATACCCAGGGGGGAGATGCCTTGTTCTCCAAGAGGAAGATCAGGACGGGCGGCAATTGTCCCCTTTCTCGAGGAGAGCCTCCCCTGAAATCTCAAAAGCTAATGGGATTTCAAATAAGGTAAGACCTTTATCCTGATTATATTTAAATGATGGTCACAAACTGTGATTGTTTGATTCTTCTTTCCTTTGTCAGGCGAAGAGAAACAGCACCCAGCCCTTCAACCACTTTGGGAAGGGTTGAAGTCGCTGCCGGTGCAGGAGCCTCCAGTGAGGAGCGCTCCGTCCCCTTGGTCCAGGAAGTCGTCCGGGCCGCGAGAGGAGAAACAGGCGCGAGGACCCAGTCGCAACCAACGGCGACTGGGGACAGTGCCCAGCAGGCACTCCCACCATCTGCCCCTATTGTAGGCGCCTTCGGACCTTCAACGAGTCTTCCCGTTAGCCCGGAAGATGCCTCCTTACAGGAGTTTATGAAGGTATGATGAACCTCTCTCAGGGTGCCTGAATTGTACATAGGACACCTTTAACTCCCTTTTTTGCATCGCAGGGACTATCCCGGATGATGGCCCAATCACGTGCTACGGTGGCAAGCATGGAGGCCATACAAAAAAAACGAGACAGCTTGCGCAGGTAAAGACCATTACTCTTCAATTTGTAAAGATACAAATTGGTTATGACCACTCCTTCTGTTTTACTACAGAAAGGTGGCATTGTTGGACAAAGAAGTGGCCACAGTCAAGCTTCATTCGCTCTCAGTGGTTAGGAACCAAGAGACCGAAAACAACAGACTGCGGTCACAACTTGCTGGTAAGTCGATTCCTGATTAGGAAGACTTGTTTTCATAACATGCGAGTAATATTTTCTCTTGTTGCAGCGCAAGCGGGTCAAATAAAGCAACTTAGTCAGGACAATGACCTCCTCCGGGATTCTATCCAAACCTCCGAAAAGACGATTGGAAAGCTGAGCCGTTCAGTCTTCGAAAAACTGAAGATAGTGGCTCATCTTCTGAAGGCTGATGTGGTCGAAACCACAAGAGACAGCCTCATCCAAGATGACTGGTACGCGCTAGTCATGGCCCAAGCGGAGTCACTTCTCGAGTATCTCCCTGAAGATATGCAGCGACGAGAAGAGGCGATCAGAACCAGAGTTCGGTCAGCCGCTTCCGCCATCCTCAGCCGGGTTCGTCTTCACCATGGCCCAGATGAAGATCTGAATCCATTGGTGGGACCGGTTGAAGTCGAGAGTGAAGAACAGCTAGAGGCCGTCGTGGAGGAGATTAGTCCCCTTGTAGATAAGCTCCTGACTGAGCTTGGGATCGAATGATCCCTATACCTGTACAGAAACAGTTGTATACAATGCAATGCACATGGAAATTCATTTTTTGAAAATGAATATATTTTTGTTTTATGTCGTTTCATATTATAAACATATCCCCCTAGAGCCTGTGATTGTAGATACTGAAGACTTAGTATTACAAACACAGGAGAAAAGCGAATATAACGACCAGGGGTGTGTGATCGAATCAACAATTAAGATCATTATAACGCCTAGCCTTGTTTGCAAACCAGCAGCCACTCAGATAACCAAGGACTTGCCAGAAAGCTCCATGTGCGTTGAGAAACGGCTTATTTAGGAGTGACTTATCTGAAAGTGGTCATGAGATCGGCCAGCGAATCCGACTAGGACATTGTAATGACCTAACCGCGGGCGACCAGCCCCCGAACCGAATTCGCAGTGGATGGGCATGAAGGAAAATATTTATCGTATGAAAGCAAGACATTTTTGAAAAAAATGCTAATTGAACAGGAAAAGGGGTTGAGTACTTACACGTAGAACTTGCGAAGTTGATCGATGTTCCAAGTATTGGACAAAATTCGACCATCCTCCATAGCTAACCGAGCGGACCCTGGTCGCGGCACCGAGACAACAGTGTAAGGGCCTTCCCACTTCGAGGAGAATTTATTGCGATTAGACTGATCTTGGATTTTTCGCAAGACCAGGTCACCCACGTGAAGACTACGTGGTCGCACCTTTTTACTGTGATATTTGCGCAAGGCTTGCAAATATGCCGCGGACTTGATCAAAGCGCGATCACGCCTTTCTTCCAGGAGGATGAGATCTTGTGATCGCTGTTCGGACTGATTAACCTGTTCAAATTGTTCTGTCCGAACAGACCCAATACTGACTTCCATAGGCAACACAGCCTCGGCCCCATAGACCAGATGGAAGGGCGTCTCACCAGTGGCTCGACTAGAGGTAGTTCGTAGTGCCCATAGAACGGTATAGAGCTCGTCTGCCCAAGCCCCCGAGCGACTCTTAAGGCGATCAAAAACACGTTTCTTGATGCCTTGTAGTATCTGCCCATTGGCCCGTTCTACAGCACCATTGCTTTGTGGATGCGCCACGGAAGCAAAGCACACTTTAGTTCTGATCTGATCGCAATAGTCTAGGAAGAGACCACTAGCAAACTGGGAACCATTGTCGGTGATAAGACGGTTTGGAACACCAAATCGAGCCACAATGTTCTTGTGAAAGAACTTTTGTGCTGCTGATGCGGTAATATTTCGTACCGGTTCGGCCTCGATCCACTTTGTAAACGTGTCAATGGTTACGAACAGAAACTTGTACCCGTTGACCGCTTGTGGCATAGGGCCGACAATATCCATTCCCCAAACCGCGAAAGGCCATGCAAGGGGAATGGTTTGTAATGCATAGGCAGGTTGATGAACCTGTCTCGCGTGGAACTGACACTGTGGACACATCTTGACCATATGCTTGGCATCGTCGAGTGCCGAAGGCCAGTAGAATCCTTGTCGAAAAGCTTTTCCTACCAGTGTCTGATACGACGCGTGCGCACCGCATACACCGTCATGTATTTCTTTCAAGAGGGATTTTCCTTCCTCCTGGGATATGCAACACATGAATACTCCTTGAGTACCCTTTCTGTATAGAATCCCATCTATGAGCTTGTACAGACGCGCTTTTCGAATTAACCGATCGCTTTCAGTTTCGTCCTCGGGTAGGGTCCCATGTTCAAGATAGACTCTCAATGGATGAGTCCAATCCTGTTCCTGACCAAGGTTGGTAACGGAGGCTATTACCGGATCATCCTCGACCGAAGTCATGATCGAAGGACGGTCCAAGTGTTCAACGAACACTCCTGCCGGAGTGGATGTGCGTGAGGACCCAATTTTGGATAATTGTTCTGCGAGACTATTGTCCTTTCGCGGGATGTATTGGACTTCGAAATGACTGAAGTGTTTTTCCAATCTCCTCACTTCCCCCAGGTAATGAGCCATCGTCTCATCGGAGGTGCTGTACTCCTTGTTTACCTGGTTTACGACCAGCTGTGAGTCCCCCCTCACTACTAATCGACGGACTCCGAGGAATTTTGCTGCCCGGAGCCCTGCAAGAAGACCTTCATACTCTGCCGCGTTGTTGGTTGCGACAAAGTGTAGTTGGATGACATACTTAAGCTGTTCGCCCTGGGGCGTAACTAAGACCACTCCAGCCCCCGAGTGTTGAAAACTACGGGAGCCGTCAAAGTACATTGTCCAGTAATCGGGGCACTCCAATTCCTCTGGCACCTGCACGGGTGGCTCAGGGTTGGTCCATTCGACCACAAAGTCGGCCAAAACCTGAGACTTAACCGCTGTGCGGGGCGTGAAATGGATCTCGAAGGCACCGAGTTCGACCGCCCATTTGGCGATTCGACTAGATTTCTCTGGGTTTCGGACAATATCCCCCAAAGGAAAGGAGGAGGGTACTGTGATCTTGTGCGCTTGGAAGTAGTGTCGTAGCTTACGGGAAGCCATCAGTAGCGCGTAAAGTATCTTCTGGACCTCAGGGTAACGCTCCTTAGGACCGTGAAGTACCTCGCTCACATAGTAGACGGGTTTGTGTATTCCTTCCCTATCCGCGATCAGAACGGCGCTGACCGTGTGCGGTGTGGCCGCCAGATAAAGAAGCAATGGTTTTCCTTTGTCGGGAGACACCAATACTGGCGGACTGGATAGATATGTCTTTACCTCCTGAAATGCTTTTTCGGCAAGGCTTTGAAGAAAGGTAATCCCCTTTCGCCTAGTCGCGATATAAAATGACTCAAGGCCGCCATGCGACTAGCCAGGCGTTGAACATCTTTCATGGTCGAAGGCGACCTCATTTGTTCGATGGCCCTGATTTTCTCAGGATTAACTTCAATGCCCCTGGAACACACAAGGAAACCAAGGAGTTTTCCTGAAGAAACCCCGAAAGAACATTTCTCCGGGTTTAATTTTATCCCAAAGCGATTCAAATTACAGAAGGTTTCTGCGAGATCGTCCAAATGGGACAATCTCTTAGTACTTTTTACAACCAAGTCGTCTACATATGCTTCGAGATTACGCCCTATCTGGGAAAGAAAGGTCTTTTGCATCAAGCGCTGGTACGTGGAACCTGCGTTCTTGAGACCGAATGGCATTCTGACGTAGCAGTAGGTGCCGAACGGGGTGATGAAGGCAGTCTTCTCTTCATCTTCTTCTGTCATGCTAATTTGATGATATCCTGAGTAAGCGTCCAGAAAACTCATCAGTTCGCAACCCGCAGTTGAGTCGACCAACTGGTCGATGCGGGGAAGGGGAAAGTCATCCTTCGGACAGGCAGCGTTGAGGCTAGTGTGGTCGACGCACATGTGCCACTTGCCATTTGACTTGCGGACCATGACCGGATTGGCGAGCCATTCCGGGTGATCGACTTCACGGATGAACCCGGCCTGTAGGAGTTTGTCCAACTCCTCTCGGATGGCTTCCTGTCGGTCAACAGCAAAACGCCTGAGCTTTTGCTTTATTGGTTGTTGTCCAGGTCGAATCGCTAACCTGTGCTCGGTTACTTCCCTTGGGACACCGGGCATGTCGGACGGTTTCCACGCAAACACATCTGCATTAGCCCGGAGGAAAGTAATGAGCTCGAGTTCCTATTTGTCATCCAGAGCTGATCCGACCCGAATTGTCTTAGATGGATCATCTGGGTACAAAGGAACCAGTTTGAGTGTTTTATCTGGTCAAGGAGCAGCCTTGATCGCGTCGGTAGCGACGGTGGCGACCTGAGCGTCCCGGAGGGGAAGTTGATCGACCATCTCCAAAGATAGCCGGTCGCACGTGAGTGCCACGTTGCGACTGCCTCGGACCGAGATGACACCTTTGGGGTCAGGCAATTTTCCGCTTTGATAAGCATAGTGGGTTGCCATCATGAATTTAGCGAGAGTCGGCCTGCCAAAGATTGCATTATAAGCCGAATCACAATCGATTACGTCGAAAGTAACCAACTCTGTTCGGAAATTATCTGGTTCTCCCAGTGTGACCGGGAGGACCACTTGTCCCAACGGCATCATGGATGGGCCTGGGATTATCCCATAAAAAGGATGAATTATGGGCTTAATCTTCGAACGAGGAATTTGCATCTCGTCGAGTGCCTTGACCAACAAAATGTCAAGGGAGCTCCCTCCATCGATCAGGACCCTTTCAACTCTCGCATTACTGATGATCGGGGTAATGACCAGAGGGAGCCTCAATGGCCCTATTAACCCCACCGGACAATCAGTGCGATCAAATGTCAAAGGTGTATCCGACCACCAAGGGATGTCTCGGTTTGGTTAACCTCTCGGTAAAAGGCCTTAAATTGCCTTTTGGAAACGAAAGAAGAAGAACCTCCAAAAATTACATTAATATGATTTTGAGGTACCTGGTAAGACATTTCCTCGTCTCCGTCGGCGACTCTAAGTCCGCATGCCTGTTCTTTAGGCGGTAAGGTTGGCATTGGCCCGACTCCCTGGTAGAAATCATCCAATTGCTTCAACCAACTCCTGCAGTTCTTGAGGTCGTGGCCTGCGGAGTTGTGGAGTGGACACCACTTCTTACCTTCCTGCGGATTAGTCAATTTTTCTAGCTGGTCGGCACTATGACCACCAGAAGCAGTTTTATTCTTAAATGAAGGCTTGTTACCTTTGGTCGAAGGCGGCTTCTCTGCGACTACGACCTCGCGGTACTGCCCAGAGCGGTTCCTCTTCGACTTTTTCGACTTCCCACCTGACGAAGATTCCGGCTTCTTGCTTGAATCTTCTTTCCTGGAGTCCTTGAAACCTGGTTGAGGTGGTAGGTCACCCTTTTCGACCATCCGGTTCCATTCGACTGCTTCGGCTGCGTCAGAGTATCGATCGGCCATGTCGAACAGATCGGCCACTGATCGAGGAGGGTGGATAAGCAAGTCTTCGGTAAATCTCCGGTATCGAATGGCATGTTTAAATGCCCTGATAACGGAGCCATCGGATATATTCGGGATGGTATTCCTCACCCCGACAAACCTTTTGACAAACTGCCGAAGAGTTTCGGTTGAAATTTGTCGTAGCCGATGAAGATCGTCCTCTTTACCCGGCTTTTGGTAACAGTTTTGGAAATTGCTGAGGATAGCGTCGCACAGAATTTCCCAATTATAGATGGAACCTTCAGGCTGGTTAAACAGCCAGGTTCTAGCAGGTCCTGCGAGGACTGTAGGCAGGTAGTTGGCCATGACCTTGCCATTGCCCCCCGCCGCTTGGATGGCAGTAATATAGATTTGAAGGAACTCGGAGGGGTTTTGAGTTCCATCAAACCTCTCAATGCCCCTGGTCGAAACTTATCAGGCCAAACGATCGCTCGTAGGCCGGGCGAGAAAGCTTTACAACCAACGTAGGGACCGTGAACTGCCCTGTGACTCTCGACCGGGTTACGGGCGGCCTCACGCAACGGTGAAGTTACTCACGGTCCCAAACGAGAGTGAACAGGAATCCAATCCCTACTACGAGAATCCTGTGTTCGCCGGTACTTGTCTAGTCGGGACGGTACGGGCGGTGGGTAACTTCGCCGGCCAGAACCAGAGTGGAGACACTCTCGTTCGCGGGAACGTGTTATCGAGAGGGAAGAGGCGTTGGGGTCGCCTCAGACGCGACCTCCTCCAGCCTTTCTGCCAAGATCCTGGTAAAGGCTGGTTTCTGCGCATCCGTGATCGTAGGAGGAAAGTTATGCATGACTTCCGCGATAGATCACAGTCGACCATGGGTGCTTCTCCTAGGGGCACCAGGTGTTACCGTTTCCTCGTCCATCGGGAAACGTTCCAGTGGCAAAGAAGGGGGTCTGGTCACGTTTGCGACCACGTGACCATCGAGAAGAACTTGGAGCAGCATCGTAACGAGCCTGCGCATCTTGAAGAGCCTCTAGGGCAGTTCTGCGTAGTGCATTGTTTTGTTGCTCGAGATCTTCGTCCTCCTTTTGTTTGCGATCCCGTTCTTCCCTAGCAGCCTGTTGATCGAGAGTTTCCTCCGACAAGGCAGCGAACTGTATAGGGAGTGAGGTTGCCGATGGGGAAAACATCTCAGTTTGTTCCGAGTCGGACTCGAAATCAAAGAGACGGTGAAGGTTATCAGGGTCGAATCTCCCTGGGCTAATTTCCAGGTCGATATCATCCTTCCCCCCAGCGGGGTCGTATGACGGACCGGATTCATCCTCTAGTGCATTGAGAACCTCTGTGGGTTCTGACCTTGTGCTAGTCGCCCCCCGGTCGATGGTCATGACCTGGAGAGATGATTCCACTTCTAGGAGATTCTGGCCTTCAACTTCCTCCATCGGAACAGGATCACTTGAAGAAGGCATTGGAATGTGAGCATAATCCTCGAGATCAAAATCGTTCTCGGAATCATACACTCCAGCCATGCTTCAACGAACCTCCGGATTAAAATTAGGACGCCTTGAGAAAGGCCCCACGGTGGGCACCAGCTGTCGACGATTCGGACTCGGAGTCTTCACCCGAAATTATGCAAAATTTGTATTAGCGAGACCTTTCAAGATGACCTCCGGGAAGGTATGTAGAAAAATGGAGAACAGGAGCACAGAGAAATTTATACAGGTTCGGGCCCTCGAAGGTGAGAGTAATAGCCCTACGTCCTGTTGGGATTGCACTATATATAAGAAAGATTTACAAGACAGGGAGGAAAAGACCTTCACAGGTGAAGGTTTTTTCTATGCAGGTGTACAGAAAAAAGCCCAAGAGGCTTGTAAACCCTATCTAATCTAGGCCGTGGGCTTGGCTGTTTGAGTGGTTGAGATGTACTGAATCTCGCTTGTGTCAGAGACGTTGATCTCTTCCGATCTTTCGATCCTTCGATTTCTCGATCCCCTTGTTTGATGCATCTTGCCACTCCTTTATACTGGTCGAAAGGGTGCCATGCCATAACTGCATCAAACAGTTGTTCGGACGGTTGGATGTGGTTTTTAGAGAACCGCTCATAACCTCCACGTAGGTTAAACACGTGTTATTCATGGATAACTGCACGTATTAACTTCCGGTCGGTTGATTCTTCCACGTAGAAGAATCTTCGGGATACTTGAGATATTCCTGCTATAAGGATAGCCGGACAGGTAAACTCCAAGTACTTCGGTCAAAAGTACTCTGACCGCGGGATGTTGGCTGACCGCGCGGGTGTTGACTGACCGCGCGACATCCTTGACATTCTGTTCGCGTATAGCATACGAACTCCTGACCGCGCGAAATCTGCGGTCTGATCGCGCAAAGCCTGCGACTTGGGCTGATGCTTCTCAGAATGACTTGAGTCCGCATCGCTAGGCACGTGTCTGGCTCGAATCTGCCTTGAACCAACAGTATATTTATTTGAACTGACCCGGGTGTCAATCCTCGTCACCTGCATCTTCTCAATGTTTGCTTTGGTCGTCTCATGTATCTTACGAATTATCTCCGCACGCTGTTCAGCATCAAGATTACCTCTTTCTGAAAGGGGTAGAGGTAACAAATCAATTGGCGCAGTAGGTTTAAATCCATAGACGACCTTGAACGGACAAAACTTGGTAGTAGAATGCACGACACGGTAGTAGGCGAATTCTGTTGGATCTAGGTCGATCTAGGTATCTTGGTTTTGATGATTAAAGATGATTTGGATAAATCATTGATGATTAATGTTAATCTAGATAATGATGTAGGATCAAGGATGCCGACTAGAGGGGGTGAATAGGAGGCTTTTAAAATTTCTTTCCCCACTAAGCAATTTTAACAAGATGATTATGAAACCTAAATTTTGCAATGAGGCTTATCAACAATCTAATAACTAGTTGCAATTAATCAATATGAAAATACAATTCAACTTGCGACAATTGTTTCAAGGTAAATATGAAACGAATGCAACAATGGTAAATTTAGCAATTGTGTCAAGATGAATACAAGATATAGAAAAGAAAGACAATTGACACAATGATTTTTACCGAGGTCTCGGAGACTCGCCCAGTCTCCCTTACTCCTCATTGAAGCGCTCATGCTTGAGCCTCGCTTCTATATCCATGAAGGATATCTCACTAGTTTGCTCCCTCTCCACATCGGATAGGCCAGCACCACACCTTTCACAAGTTCTTGCCAGCCTCTCTGACAAACTTCAATAGAAAGATCGCGACTCTCCTCCGACACTGTCTAGGCGAAGGCAATCGCCAAAAGTAACAAGTCGGATGCGCTCACTTGAATGAATCAAGTGCTAGAAGCTCAAGGATGCAAATGAATGCACACACACTAGCACTAGCTTGCAAATGGAGATGAAGTGCACTAAACATTCTTAGCCTCTCACAATTGCTTCTCCTCTAAGTGCTCTAAAAGATTTGGCTCAAATCTTGGCTCTAAATGCAATAGATTGATTCCAAAGAGTTTGGCTAGCTTATACACAGGAATATCAGGTGTTTGAGCCTCCTCAAATGAAGACCAACACGAGATATATATAGCCCTCAAAGAAAACTAGCTATTTGCCACGAACAGGCGAAATTTTGTACAGGCCGGACATTGTCTGGCCATGCCGGACACTGTCCAGCCAGTACAACAAATTTCGACTGTTGCAAACTATTAGTTACCGTTGAGGAATTTTTTTCTAAAGGCCGGACAATGTCCGGCCATGTCGGACAAAAGCCCCCGGACATATATATCTGTCTCTGTTCAATCTCGGCTGAAACAATTTGTACAGGCTGGACAATGTCCGGCCCGTCCGAACAAAAGCTCCTAGACAGATGCAAATGTCTCTGGTTTCATTTTTGTAACACGCTCAAAAAATTTGTGCAGGCCGGACATTGTCTGGCCATTTCGGACACTGTCCGGCCAATGTACGTTGAAAGTAAAACAAGTATAATGTTTGATCTAGAGATTTGATTGAGATGATTTTTGGCTTGTTGGAAAGATAACTCAAAGGGCTACAATGTTGTCAACAGGAGCAAGACCTAGAAAGGCCTAGATGGTTCTGTTGATTTAAAACAACTTCCTGCTGCCAAAATGTCAAACACAAAAAACATCTCTAATGCAATTTTGGGTATTTGCACATACGGATTTGTTGTTTTCTCGTGGATATCTCAGTTGACACTCAGCGACGACCACAACCAATATGATTTATGAACTAAAACACAGATCGAATATCCAATAGAAAACAGGTGGTCGGGCTGATTTGGTCGAGCGTACGCAAGCGAGCCGAAGACTGGTACGACCAGCCTGAACTCCTACAACCACGACCAAACCCTAAACAACGATACGATCAGAATGTGCAAATACGATCATGACCAGCTCTAGAATATAAGCCAATTTAAATAGCTGGCGATCAAGACTAAGTGCAGTTTTCAAGCATTTTCTATAATGCATCACAAACTACACTTAGACTCTCTACCAATGCAAGAGGCGATAAAACACTAGTGCAAGATGATATGAATGCATTTGAGCTTCCACACTAGATAGATTCAAGATACTAGTTTTCGACCCCTCTTAATAGTACGGTCAAACTAGCAAAAGGAATCCTATCAACCCGGTTTATCTCCAAAACACCGAGACCGGTAAAATCCTAAGAAAACAATCTTTAATCTTGGATTTTACCTTTGGTGAAGTTCGACCTCGCGAAGCTCGACCGCTCGACGCTTGTCCTCGCAAAGCTCAACCTTGCTAAGCTTGACCTCACTCGAGATGACTCATGTCGGCATCATCCTCTTCACGCTCTTGCTTGCTTTCATCTCGTGACCATTTTGAGACTACAACACATACACTCAACGCACAACGTTAGTCTCATATATAGGTCGTCATTAATCACCACCAGAGAAATTACTCCACACAGGAGTTAGCTCAACAGTTTCTCTTTCCGGTGAAATGACAAAACCATATTCAACAATCAATAGTTGATATGAGATGAAATACAATCATATAGATTCGTATATGATAAAGACATACGCACACGATCTATACTACACATGTCATGATGGCAATCAGATCAAAGGACCAATATGATGAGCTCCCCCTCAGCATATTCATCGATGTCAAAACCTCAATAAGGAGCCATCAAACTTCCGGATTCAACACATGACATTTCGATTTACACTTAGCAGAAGATCGATGCAACCATTGAGCTCCCTCTCTACATATGCATCAATATTAAACCCACAACTAAGGAAACATCCATTTCAGGGTTTATCAATAATCAATTCAATTTATTTGTGCTAAATCAGGATTTATCTAAGTTTTCATTTAATCATCAAATCTGACATTCTCCATATTAACTTTAATCATCAGCGATTTATCCAAATCGTCATTAATCATCAAAACCTAGATACTTAGATCGACCTAGGTCCAGCAATTTCTCCCTTTTTTATGGTTGATGACAACAACCTTTATAATCTCAATAAATCCAAAATAGATTCTTCCGCTCCCCCTCAATATATGCAATAGTATATCGGAACTGAGCAAAGCATTTAATCATTTGAGTTAAGAGATATAAATGACAATTGAGCACAAGTTCAATCAAGTCATCTTCCAAAATATCAACTTATCTCAATTTTCTCTAACTCAATTATCTCTCCCAAATATCAATATGAATGATATCAAATAATATCTCTCCCCTTTTGTCAATTAACTCAACTATCTCTAGTCTTTCCCAAACTCTCCTAAAATCTCTCAAGATCTCTCCCCCTAAAGCTTTCTCTAAAGCTTATCTCTAAAACACTAAAACACTCTCCCCCTTTGTCATCAAACACAAAAAGGAAGGATTGAGAACTCAAATGTTGACACACAAAATTTTTGGGGGCATTGACTCATTCTTAAGTTTGCTAAGACAAGATGTAAGAGATTTCCAAGAAAAACTGATTTTTACTTGAAATGGTTTTCATTCAAACCAAGATCACAAGTAGATATGCAAGGATTTTGGAAAACACATTCAAAGTATGGAGAAGGATAGCAAGACAATCAACACATAATGAGTATATCAATGACATTTATATTGATGGCAATTAATCCATTTTCAAGCATTTAAAATCTAGATGCATCTGATAGTTAGATGTGAACATATCGCTAGATGCATATTTGCCATATCATGATTGATCTCTAAATCTCTTTATGCCACAAAGTCTCTTATACAATGATGTCGTATATCAATATACTCTAACCGAGAGTTTTGAATCATATTGTCCACCATCTTTATGACACTTTCAATATTTCATAAGTGGCATCTATTTGAAAGCAATTCGATAATCCAATGTTTTGTTTCATCCATAAGAATTTAAGCCTAACAACCATCGGATGTACTCTTTCGATCTATATTGCAAGTCATAAGATCCGAATCCAAATAATCAAGTAATTTAAGATTTGCACTTTTGGATATCAAAGATCTATCTAGGATTGCATTTCAATTTACCTAAGAATGCATTTAATTGCAATCATATGATATTTCTTAGGAAATAATTGGAATCTAGCATATTTGCAATCACTAAGTATGATGATGGGTCAAAATGCGGTAAAATAATGCAAACTATTAATCAAAGATCGATAGGGTTTAGAATTGACCGCTTTTTCATGTTCGTCCATGTCGAGATGTTTATTTGCAGCCTTGAGAGTTGTAATAGCTTGATCATCTTCCATCTCGAGGCTTTTGAGCGATTGCTTCACATGCTTGAATTTACTCTTGAACATTCCGTTCTTGAGTTGCTTGTTTTGTCGTGCATGGACGTGACTTTAGCTCTCCGTTCGTTTGCATCTCAATTTCCCTAATCATCATCTCAAAAAAATCTTGATGGAAGGATTCATTAGTAGAAACGAGAGTCATGCCATCAATATGTATTTGACACACGAAAAAATAATTTCTCGATTAATTTTGGATGATGATTGTGTCAATCTTCAAATTTTAAAAACATTTGATATAGGAAAAGTTTTGAAGATTTTAAACCAAACTCAATTTGAAACAAAAATGTCAATCTTCGAAAATTTCCATTTCTTTTGGCATTGAACACAAAAGGAACATACAGATGAAGGATATGCCCAAAAGAGATTTGTCGAAACATTTTTAGATAGCAAGGTTGAGAGAAAGATATATGACCTAATGAGGAGTTCAAATTTTCCAAAAGAAACTCAAATCTCAAATTTATTTGAATATGCTCCAAAATCATGAAAATGATCTTTATTTTGATATGCAAAACACAATTAAAAGCATTTCAAACCCCATCATATGAATCTTGATCAAATGCAAAGATATGGGAAGAAATTAGAGCAAGGATGTGACAAAACCAGGAGGCAAAAGAATCAGCTGAACAAGAATCAGAAATCATCCAACTTCACACAGCTCGGACAGTGTCTGCTAAGGCCGGACAAAGTCCGGTAGGGGCGGACAGAATCCGGCTCTGGGCGGACAACGTCCGAACAGTTTAGTTAAAACTGCTGAAACTTCTGAAATTTTTCAATTTTGCAAGTTTTGCTTCAAAAATTTATTCAAGTTCCATAATAGATTTGAATATCAAGACAGGATCTTAGATGGATAGCTTTTAGCAAGATTTGCATTTGATCCTCAAAAGTGATTTAAGGGTAAAACGGGTAAAACAGAAGTGATTTTCTCGAAAAACTTCAATTCCTGAAGAAACTAGGATTTTCTGAAATTTTGGACTTAGATGAGTTTGAAATACCATTTCAAACCAAGACATGGAAGAAAGTTCAGTCCAAATAGCCAAAATCACAAAATGCACAATTTGGGTATTCTTGAGTCGAAAGACGTTTTTGGGCGACCTAGGTATGTGATAACTTGAAAACCATAGGTCTTTTGAGAAAAAGTTCAATACGAACTATCTTCGGGTGAGTGAGTTCTAAATGTTTCATGTAGAAAGTTTTGATCAAATCTCAACTCATCTTGTTTTATGGAAATGAATCCTTTTGGGCCAAAACAAGATCCCGAAGTTTTCAGTTTTGTCAAAATTTTGCATTTTAGCTCGAAAACATTTTGTTTCACCTTCAAAACCTTTAAAAACATATTTGAAACATATTTTTGAAGGTCTTGTGATAATTTTGAACATTTTGAGCTCTTTTTCACCTTTTTTCTCAAAAATGACCCTTTTTACCAAAACATATGCATAATTTGATATGTGTGCACAATTAGGGTATACAAGGATTCAATGACTTTGAAGTTGCTCCCCCTAAATGTGTCATCCAAGTTTTGTCAAAACATATATGCAAGAGATGGAAATGATCTATTTTTGAAAAAGAGAGTTCAACAAAGATCAATACAAAAATGAGAATCATGAACTCCTTTATGGCCTAAAATAAAGATTGTTTGAAATGAATTTAATTCACGGCCATGTCATGCAAGAGAATATGCTATTTGGCATAAATTTCATTTACTTTCATTTTTGAAGCTTTTACCAAATAGTATATAGATTAAACGAATGAGTTCTAAAGATAAACAAAAAGATCCAAATTGAACTCAAATCGAGAAGCCATCCAAATGATCATCAAAACTCATGAAAAGTTTCATAGAGATAAATTTCCATGAAGATCCAAGAATCAAATATTTTAGTCAACTGGAAGAATTGAAGAAATGACATCCAATTTGACTAAAATTTTCTTAAACATGTTAGCTTCTTTATAATCATCGAAACATATGCAAACAAGTTCCAAAAATTCCAAAATAAGTTTTCAAGATAGATAATGCAATGAGGAACAAGATTGCCAAGAGTAACAAGTCGGATGCACTCCCTTGAACGAATCAAGTGCTAGAAGCTCAAGGATGCAAATGAATGCACACACACTAGCACTAGCTTGCAAATGGAGATGAAGTGCACTAAACACTCTTAGCCTCTCACAATTGCTTCTCCTCTAAGTGCTCTCAAAGATTTGGCTCAAATCATGGCTCTCAATGCAATAGATTGATTCCAAAAAGTTTGGCTAGCTTATATATAGGAATATCAGGTGTTTGAGCCACCTCAAATGAAGACCAACACGAGATATATATAGCCCTCAAAGAAAACTAGCCGTTTGCCACGAAGAAGTGAAATTTTGTACAGGCCGGACACTGTCCGCCAGTACAACAAATTTCGACCGTTGTAAACTATTAGTTACCATTGACGAATTTTTTTGTAAAGGCCAGACAATGTCCGGCCATGTTAGACAAAAGTCCCCGGACATATATATCTGTCTTTGTTAACTCTCGGCTCAAACAATTTGTACAGGCTGGACAATGTCCGGCCATACCAGACAAAGTCCAGCCCGTCCGGACAAAAGCCACTGGACAGATGCAAATGTCTCTGGTTTCATTTTTGCAACACGCTCAAAAAATTTGTACAGGCCGGACATTGTCCGGCCATTTTGAACACTGTCCGACCAATGCACGTCGACAGTAAAACAAGCATAACTTTTGATTCAGAGATCCGATTGAGATGATTTTTGGCTTGTTGGAAAGATAACTCAAAGGGCTACAATTGTGTCAACAGGAGTAAGACCTGCTGCCAAATGTCTAACACAAAAAACATCTCTAATTCAATTTTGGGTATTTGCACATACGGATTTGTTGTTTTCTCACGGATATCTCAATTGACACTCAGCGACGACCACGACCAATATGATTTATGAACTAAAACCCCAGGTTGAATATCCATTCGAAAACAGGTGGTCGAGTGCATTTGGTCGAGCGTATGCAAGCGAGCCAAAGACTGGTATGACCAGCTTGAACTCCTACGACCACGACCAAACCCTAAACAAGGATACGATCAGAATGTGCAAATACGATCATGACCAGCTCTAGAATATAAGCCAATTTAAATAGCTGGCGATCAAGACTAAGTGCAGTTTTCAAAGCATTTTCTCTAATGCACCACAAACTACACTTAGACTCTCTACCAATGCAAGAGGCGATAAAACACTTGTGCAAGATGATATGAATGCATTTGAGCTTCCACACTACATAGATTAAAGCTACTAGTTTCCAACCCCTCTTAATAGTATAGTCGAACTAGCAAAAGGAATCCTATCAACCCGGTCTATCTCCAAAACACCAAGACCGGTAAAATCCTAAGAAAACAATCCTTAATCTTGGATTTTACCTTCGGTGAAGTTCGACCTCGCGAAGCCTGACCACTTGACGCTTGTCCTCGCAAAGCTCGACTTTGCTAAGCTTGACCTCGCTCGAGATGACTCATGTCGGCATCATCCTCTTCATGCTCTTGCTTGCTTTCATCTCGCGACCATTCTGAGACTACAACACATACACTCAACGCACAACATTAGTCTCATATATAGGTCATCATTAATCACCACCAGAGAAATTACTCCACACAGGAGTTAGCTCAATAGTTTCTCTTTCCGGTGAAATGACAAAACCATATTCAACAATCAATAGATGAGTATGAGATGAAATACAATCATATAGATTCGTATATAATAAAGACATACGCACACGATCTATACTACACATGTCATGATGGCAATCAGATCAGAGGACCAATATGATGAGCTCCCCCTCAACATATTCATTGATGTCAAAACCTCAATAAGGAGCCACCAAACTTCCAGATTCAACACATGACATTTTGATTTACACTTAGCACAAGATTGATGCAACCACCGAGCGCCCCCTCTACATATGCATCAATATTAAACCCACAACTAAGGAAACATCCATTTTAGGGTTTATCAATAATCAATTCAATTTACTTGTGCTAACTCAGGATTTATCTAAGTTGTCATTTAATCATCAAGTCTGACATTCTCCAGATTAACTTTAACCATCAGGGATTTAACCAAATCGTCATTAATCATTAAAACCTAGATATTTAGATCGACCTAGGTCCAACAAATGATAGCTTTGATACTTAAATGACAACTTGGATAAATCCTGATCTAGCACAAGTAAATTAAATTGTTAATTGATAAACCCTGAGATGGATGTCTCCTTAGTTGTGGGTTTAATATCGATGTATATGTTGAGAGGGAGCTCTATGGTTGCATCAAGCTTGTGTTGATTAATTGAAATGTCGTGAGTAAAATACTGAAGATCGATGACTCCTTGTTGTGGATTTGATATCGATTCATATGTTGAGGGGGAGCTCATCATATATGGATCTATATGTTTGTATGACTCATCTCTTTCTATTTTTTTAGAATGGTTTTGTCATTTCACCGAAAAGAGAAATTATTGAGTTAACTCCTGTGTGGAGTAATTTCTCTGGTGGTGATTAATGACGACCTATATATGAGACTAACGTTGTGCATTGAGTGTATGTCACTGCTACAGAAGTGCATTCCACTAACCCATATCTTCTAACGGTTATAAGCAATATGGGAAAAATCCGATAGAATAGGACGACAGCGTCGGAAAAGAGGCATTTTACTACCGATTACACACTAGTCTAACGTTAGTGAAATGCAAATATTGTTTACCATCGGTCATTACTGTACAAACCGATATAATATATTAAATAGTACTATCGGTTTTCCATTTTTAACTGATAGTAAAATTACGCACTTTATACTATCGGTTATTACTGTACCAACTGATATAATATATTCAAATAGTACTATCGGTTTTTTATTCGTAACTGATAGTAAAATTATGCACTTTATACTATCGGTTCATACTGTACAAACCGATAGAATATATTAAATAGTGCTATTGGTTTTTCTCGCGTAACTGATAGTGAAGTTACTGACTTTTTACTATCGGTTCTTACTGTACTAACGGATATAATATAGTACAGTTTAGTATCGGTTATATAAAACAAACCGATAGTAAAATGACTTCATATAAACTAATAGTTATGACAGTGGGGACCTTATTTTACTATCGGTTTGTGTTTTTGAACCGATAGTAAAATTGTACAATTTAATTAGGTCGACCCCTGCTCTGTGCTCTGCATGTTGGAATCATTTCAGCCGCGCACGACTCCAAGCTAGAGTGATCTGGACAAGCTAGCTGAGAGGTTGATCATAATTCCATCCCCCTCGGTATTGTCATCTTCTCATCACCTCTCTTTCTCTCGATCACTCTTTCACACTCTCCCTCTCTCTCTCTACTTGCAATTCAGTAAACTAGATATATGTAGCTCCAAACTAGCTAGAAGGCTAGGTTGGCTAGCTAGCTATAGCTTGCTGAATTTAAGCAGCTAGCTAGCTGGCTCTTCCAATTAATGCATGCATCAAGTTAATTAGGGTTTCATATATACAAATCCATTTAATGTAATTAAGCAGCTCATGTACACACATATGGCCTAGCTAATTATGTTTCATGCATATATGCATGCCCTGAGTCATTAATTATTTATTTGAATTTGTCAATTTTGTGAAATAATTGTAGATGGACCGAGAATATTGGATGTATGGAATAAAACGTACTACTGTTGAGTATTTGGAGGGTGTGAATGGGTTTATTAAATTTGCTGAGCAAGAAAAGGCGAAGAAGGGAGAGAAAGATATGCATTGTCCTTGTGTAGATTGTATGAACTTAAAAAGGTTCGGCAACTCTGATCAGATTAGGAGTCATTTGATTCGTCGTGGTTTTAACGCACGCTATACCCGTTGGATATGGCATGGTGAAGATCTTGAGGAAACGAGCACCGCTACCACTCAGCAGCACCCGGAAGTGGATTGCAGTAATGATGATCATGATCAGAACATTGGTAATGTTCATTCGGAAGTCCATGTAGATGACGACAATTTAGATGAAATGTTACGTGATGTAGAAGAAGACTACAGTGAAAACGATTTAGCTAAATTTGAGAAATTAATTGTTGATTCTGAGAAGCCTTTGTTCCCCGGATGTGCAAAATTTACAAAGTTGTCTTCTATGTTGAGATTATATAACTTGAAGGCAAGCAACGGTTGGAGCAATAAGAGTTTCACGGCGCTATTGGATCTGTTAGCGGACATGCTTCCAGAGGGAAATGAGTTGCCAAGATCGGTTTATCAGGCCAAAAAACTATTGTGTCCGTTGGGAATGGAAATCAAAAGAATACATGCATGCCCAAATGATTGTGTTCTGACCGTAACGAGTACGAGGATTTGCATGTTTGTCCAAGATGCGGCGCATCGCGGTATAAGCATGGGGACAGAATTTATCACAATGGATGTGATGAGGTAAAGAAAGGGCCTCCGGCCAAAACTGTGTGGTATTTGCCTGTGATTCCCAGATTGAAACGGCTGTTTGCAAATCCGAAAGATGCGAAGTAATTGCGTTGGCATGTTGAGGGTCGGAAACAAGACGGAAAACTAAGACATCCAGCTGATCCCATTCAATGGAGAAACATTAACAGAACATTTGGTGAGTTTGGCGGCGAAGTGAGGAATATAAGGTTTGGGCTGAGTACGGATGGTATGAATCCACACGGAAATATGAGCAGTCGACATAGCACTTGGCCGGTTCTTTTATGCATCTACAATCTTCCTCCTTGGTTATGTATGAAGCGCAAGTACATCATGATGTCGTTACTAATTTCAGGACCCAGACAACCCGGGAATGATATTGACGTGTTTCTATCACCGTTAGTCGAGGACTTACATAAATTGTGGAGCGAAGGGGTGCGGGTGTGGGATGCACATAAGCGAGAGAATTTCATGTTGCGGGCCATGATATTTTGCACCATAAATGATTTCCCGGCCTATGGAAATTTGTCGGGGTATAGTACGAAAGGAGGCAAGGCTTGTCCTATTTGCCTGGATGAAACTAAAAGCATGTGGTTATCGAACTGCAGAAAAACAGTGTACATGGGTCACCGCAGATTCCTTCCGATGCATCACGCCTACCGTAAGAAGAGGAAGTCATTCAATGGGAAGCCTGAGAAAGGATCAGCCCCAATGTTTGTGATTGGTAAGGAGCTTTACTTGCGCGTGAAGGACATCAAAGTTGAGTTCGGTAAATGTTCTAAACCTCCAGGAAAAAATGTTTGGAAGAAGAGATCGATTCTTTGAGATCTGCCATATTGGGAGCACTTACAAGTTCGACATTGCATTGATGTCATGCACATAGAGAAAAATGTTTGTGACAGTTTGACTGGTTTGTTGTTGAACATTCCAGGAAAGACGAAAGATGGCATCAACGTTCGCCGTGACATGCTCGACATGGGCATAAGGACTGAGCTTGCACCGTTGGAGAAGGGAAAGCGGACATACCTCCCCCCGGCCTACTATACTTTGTCAAAAAGAGAAAAAACAGAACTCTGTCAGTGCCTACATGGTGTCAAAGTTCCATGCGGGTATTCTGCGAACTTGAAAAAACTTGTGTCCATGAAAGACTTGAAACTGGTTGGTATGAAGTCCCATGATTGTCATGTACTGATGTCACAAATGCTTCCCATTGCTATCAGAGGCATTCTCCCAGTCAAAGTCAGAGAGACAATTACAAACCTATGTTATTTCTTCAACACAATATCTGGCAAGGTACGTAAGCGTGTACTCCTAGCAAGTTAATTAGCTCCATTCGTGGAACTTGTCAGATTTTTTGGATCTGAATATTTGCTGCAACTGTGTCCTTGCAGGTAATTGATCTGGATGGACTGGACGATTTGCGACGCGATGTGACTACAACTCTTTGTCAGCTGGAGATGTATTTCCCTCCATCTTTTTTTGATGTTATGGTCCATCTAATTGTTCACCTTGTCAGAGAAATTAAGTTTTGTGGACCCGTGTTCCTGCGCTACATGTATCCATTTGAGAGATTTATGGGTATCTTGAAGGGATATGTAAGGAATCGACATCGGCCTGAGGGCAGTATCATTGAAAGTTATGCCGCCGAGGAGGTGATCGAATTTTGCACCAACTATATGGTCGGGGTTGACCCAATTGGCGTTCCTACGTCCCGGCATGAGGGCAGGCTTCAGGGCATTGGAACGATTGGATTTAAAGCAGTCGTCCCCTCTAGTGATATGTATGCAAAAGCCCATTTTTGGGTCTTACAGCACATGACGAGGGTGGAGCCATACATACACGAGCACAAGGAAATGCTACGGAAATAGAATCCCTCGAAGCCAGAGATTTGGGTCACCAGAGAACATAATAGGAAGTTTGCTGGGTGGATCGAACATACAGTCCTGCAAGTTTCTGAGGGCGACGACATGAAGTTGTTACATGGTTGGCCAGAGGGCCTAGATTTACTGTAGGGACTTGGCAGGGGTATGACATCAACGGCTATTCATTTTACACAAGAACTCAGGACGAGAAGAGTACTATGCAATGTAGTGGAGTGACACTACTTGCTATTTCGGAGAATGCCAGGGCAGTAAGGGCACTCGACTCATATTACGGTGTTATTGAGGAAATATGGGAGCTCGATTATGTATTACTTAAGATTCCTCTGTTTCGATGCCAATGGGTCGAAATCCCTCGAGGTGTTAAAGTCGACAATTATGGGTTTACTCTCGTCGATCTCAGTAGAGTCGCACACCAAGATGATCCATTTATACTTGCTGAGCAAGCCACACAGGTGTTCTACATCGTTGACCCGGCCAACCCAAAGTTGCACGTTGTCCTTCACAGTAAGAGACGTACTGTTGGGGTCGAAGACGTTGTGGATGAAGAAGAGTATGATCAGTTCGACGAACTACCTCCATTTTTAGATGGAATTCTTCAATCTATCCCTACCGAAGATATTGACGAAACAAGTTACCTGCGAGACGACCACGAAGAAGGATTATGGGTGGACAACCATTCTTGACTAATTTGCAATATGTAAGTGACGTATATTACTTGGATCTTTAATCGAAGAATTCTTCAAATCATTTTTCAAAAATTCTTTGGGAAAACATATGTGATGCATTGAGAATCATTTATGCAAATTTTCATTTCAATTGGAGTATATACTTGATTTGAGCAATAATTGATTCTTTTCACAAATCAATATGAAAACTGCAAATTTTCATTCCATGATTGGTCTTTACTGTTCATTTATTTCAAAATTATTGGAAGTCATTTGCATGGGGTTTCAGGTGTCTCTATAAGTGCAAAATGATGTACTGAGACCCATCTGTAATTGTTCTCAGGAAATCCCTTTAAGTCAATTACACAGTATTCTACTATCGGTTTCAACTTCCCAACTGATATGAAATTAACATATACTATTGGTTTATTGTTAATAACCGATAGTGAAATACAATGCAAAAATGATGTGCTGAGATCATATGTAATTGTTCTAAGGAAAATCCTTTAGGGTCAATAACATTGTAGTTTACTATCAGTTTCAACTGCCAAACCGATATGAAATTAAACTTTATTATCGGTTTATTGTTCATAACCGATAGTGATTTGTACTGTGTTATGAGCCCCTGTTCTTAATTTACTATCGGTTAGTAATAATAAAATCGATAGTGAACAATCCCACACTCTAAACCCTAACTTACATGTATTTACTATCGGTTTCGTGGTTATGAACCGATAGTAAATATTCATACATTAGGGTATAACCTCGCACGATTTTTCCTCCAGTGCAACTGATCACATCCAAATACTCACGCGCGGAAAACCCTAGCTTCCCTGACGTTCGTTTCTTCGCTCCTCTGCGCCACCATTGCCGATCGCAATCCGGAAAACCCTAGCTTCTCCACCGCCTCCGGCCACTACATCGCGCCACCGCCTCCGGCAACTCCACAAACTACTGTAAGTGTTCTTGACCAAACCGCTCGCGTCAATTGCTTAAATTTATATGCAATGGTTCATATGTGGTTCAATGGTTTACAAATATAAAACTAGGGTAAAATTCGTGAACTACAAACTTGATAGCTATGAGAATGACAGACTTGATGATAATCACTAGGAATTTGCCATACAGTGTAGTCCACTATCGGTTTATTATTTAGAACCGATAGTAAATACCGTAAACTGAATTTTCTATTAATTATTTCCCATTTTCTAATTTTCATATGAAATTTTTGATCATTTAAATTTTAACAGACTTTATGTTCCTGCAGAGAGACTAGCATAGTTTGCACTGCTACTTTTATATATTTTACAAAATACAAACTTGATTACTATCGGTTTGACTTGGAAAACCGATAGGAAATAGACTAATCTGAATTTTCTGTTAATTATTTCCCATTTTCTAATTTTCATCTGAAATTTTTGATCATTTAAATTTTAACAGACTTTATGTTCCTGCAGAGAGACTAACATAGTTTGCACTGCTAATTTTATATATTTTACTGAATACAAACTTGATTACTATCGGTTTGACTTGGAAAACCGATAGGAAATAGACTAATCTGAATTTTCTGTTAATTACTTCCCATTTTCTAATTTTCATCTGAAATTTTAGTTCATTTAAATTTTAACAGACTTTATGTTCCTGCAGGGAGACTAGCATAGTTTGCACTGCTAATCTTATAAATTTTCCTGAATATAAACTTGAGTACTATCGGTTTTACTTGGAAAACCGATAGGAAATGGAGTATGTCATAGTTTGCACTGCTAATCTGAATTTTCTGTTAATTACTTCCCATTTTCTAATTTTCATCTGAAATTTTGGTTCATTTAAATTTTAAAAGACTTTATGTTCCTGCAGAAAGACTAGCATAGTTTGCACTGCTAATCTTCATATCAATTGATGGTCTGTTCATGGAATTTTAGGTAAAGCCATGTCGGCATCTTCCTCGGCTGATAGTAGTGATTCGGGGAGGGCGAACGTAGATGGTGCTGCCTCGTCCCAACGCAAGAGGAAGGCACAAGGCGCGACGATGTTGGGTCGTTTGGCCAAACGCGCGGATCTTTCATGTGAGTTCAACCAGTTCGGGAGACCGATCGGGAAGAACGCCGGCTACTATGCTGCCTATGTTGCCTTGTTGGTGAAGGAAAGGGTGAAGATCACCGTCTAGAGCTGGAATGACGTCAAGGCTGACGAGAGGGATAGGCTGTGGGCGGAAGTGAAGGTAAAATTAATCAAAATCACTGAACTCTTGAGTAATCACATTCCCTTGGTTTATCCCAGAGATTAGGTAAGTCCTGCTTATGTGCACCATTTGAAACAGGCCAAGTGGAACATCCCCAACGATGGTCCCAAGATAGCTTGCTTCAAGGACATGAACAACACGTGGAAAACCTTCAAGAGCGTCCTCGTCAGTACCTTCCTTGCTAAAGGCAAATCTCCATGCCAGAAGTACCCCTTCATAATGGAGGAGGTATGGGAGCAATTCGCCCAACAGAAGGGGACTCCTGAGTTCAAGGTATGTATGGTTCCTTTGCTTGGTTACACCATTGTATGCATTAAGCAGCGGTGCATTAATTTTCTTGTTTCTGGTACGAAGGCCCTCAGCGAGAAGAACAAGGCAATCCAGAGGAGGAACGACCACCCACACCGGCTCGGCTCTCGCGGCTATGCGGGGAAGAAGGAGCAGTGGAAGAAGGCTGAAGACGAGGCGTCGAATTTGGTCGACTCCCCTGACCTACCACTCTCCGAGATCCGTGATCAGTGATGCAAGCACTGGTGGCTGGCCAGAGGGACCGTGTCGGCCACGGGGACTGTGGCGTTCCCAAACCCCAAGGACGTCGAGGTCGTGCAGCGACTCGTAAATTGGCTAACTTCCTGGTTGGAATCATAGAGTGTGGTAGAAAAACTATGATCACTAGTGTGCGCACAAGTTTGTATATATTTCTTCCTCACAATGGAGAGCTTTCAATGTAACAGATCTCTTGCTCGAAGGAGGCGACCGAGGGATTGTTCACTCCACATAGGGAGAACGACATCCTTACCCGGGCTCTAGGGAACAAGGAGCATCCAGGGCGGACGCGAACCGTGGGGGCTGTGGTGCCATGGAAGGAGGCTTCTCGGAGCCCGGGCAAAAGGCGAAGAAGGCTGGCAGCTGGAAGGAAAGGGAAGTGGAGCTATCTCAGAAGATACGGGCAGATGTGACTGCACAATTCGCGGACATGTTCGCTCAAATGAGCGAGAAGTATGAAGGCCTCAGCCGAGTTGTGCAGTCCAAGGGTTTAGATCTAGCTGCCGAGGTCGACGCTGCCAGGCCGAGTAGTTGCGGCTCGAAGGTTCACGTGGATCCGGTGGACCTGATCGAGGTATTGCAACTCTTGAGCTATATATGCAGTTCGGTTGATGCCACTCCCGTTACGTTAGAATTGTTTCGCTAACCTGTTATAATTGTTGCAAATTGCAGAAGCCGGAGAGCTGTAGCCTATTGATCAACATAGGCGACAAACCTGTTGCGGTTGCAAACGGGTCATATACCAGTCTTGGGAGGATGTCCGGATCCACTGCGTACCTCTGGAGCCTGGATTCGCAAAGGTATATGTGGACATGGCCCTCCCGGGCTACAGCTCTTTTCCGTTGCCCGTCCCAACGGACGAAATGCGGACAATTGGCGAGGCATTGGGCTCGTACATACAGTGGCCTAAGAAGGGTGTTAGACTACAGGAGGTAAACCCTAGCCATTCTAGCTTACAACTCAATTAATATACTCAATTTGCAAAATCTAACTTATGCGTTTGTACTTAAAGTGGACGATGGATACCAGCTCACTTCCTGAGGACACCACCCCCGCCACAACGCATGAGCGAACTCCTTCGGCCCCCATGCCTCCTCCGACGGCCTCAAACCCTTCGCCATCAAATGAGGCCGGCGGCACAACACCCCAACCTTCGAAGGTATACACTCGCTCCCCGCCCAAAGGCAAGGGCAAGGCCAAACAAAGCCAGCTGGGTACGTTCAAGAACGGTTCCCCACTCGTGTCGGAGTACCTTCGACGCAATATGGATCAAATAACTAGAAGTCTCCACGAGTGGTACCTGACCCGGTCTAGGCGCCACATCAACTTCTTGGTTCACTTCAGGCCAGCCCATTTTCACCGTGAGCTCGGGAGCATTTCGGTGGCCCACGAGGATATGTTCGACCTCCTCAACTGGCGGGAGCTTGATATGTCCATCATACGGACTGGAGTCCTGTGAGTTTGCTGTTGTCTGAAGTTATCACAGTTCGTTTCATAAATCTAATCACTTTGTATGCACTACTTACTAATGTCTACTTTGCATCCAGGTGCATGTATAGGCTGGCGTCGATGAGGGCATGTGACAAGGTGGGTTTCCTCGACCCAGAGAAAATAAGCCTCACGATGCTAGAGCACGACCAAGCACATGCGGAGAAATACATATCAAGGGCACTACTAGCGCAGCAGGACCGAGAGTTCATTCTTGCGCCGTACCACCAAAGGTTAGTGCATTTCCTACTAATTTAACTCATTGTTGTATGTTACGCCTAACATATGTATGAAACAGTTCGCTTATATATGCAATGTAGGGACCACTGGGTCCTCGCCGTCATTTGCCCATGGTTGAATGAGGTCTGTTACCTCGATTCGATGAGCGACAAGGTGGCGCATGTTTTCACCCTCACATGGCACATAGACGCGTAAGTAACATAGTTATTTTAAATTTTTCTCTGACTAGCTAATTAATGATAACATATTAACCTGCAATGCTAAATTAAATACAGGGCTTTCAAAAATTATGCTAGTGCTGGAGGGAGGCATGACGCGTCGAAGGGCACAACAATTTCTTGGAAAGAATATGAGGTAATTAATACGGATGGCAGTACTCATGATGAGTCTTTTAATTTAAGCTTAATTAGTTCTTTCGAGTTAATGTGGGTTTATGTCTTTGCATATGCAATTTTCCCAGTGCCATCAACAGCCATAATCGTGGGAATGTGGCTTCTATGTCATGAGATTCATGTATGACCTGATCAGGAGAAACTTTGCCCAATTCCCTAAGGTAACCATTTTTCCTGACTCAAAGTCGAACTTTAATTGGATGTGACGTACGATACTAACTTCATACACGCATATATGCAGAGCGCCATGTTGAAAGAGCAATATGAGTTGGGTCAATTGAGGGAGCTGCGAACAATTTGGGCTCAATATGTCATGGAAGAAGTGGCTATCAACGATCAATAGTAACTGACTTGTGTAATATATATTGAATGTGTTGATTGCTGTATTTGTGAATAAACTCAATATGTGAATAGATTCATTGATGTATTTGTGAATAAACTCGATCAATATGTGAATAAATTCAATCTGTCCAATGCATGTGTATATTACTGTATTAGTGTATTTGTGAACAAATTCAATATGTGAATATTGGTGTATATTTGTAAATATTGGTGTATTTGTGAATGATCCAATGTATCTCTGTATTGCTGTATGTATAGGTGCAAGATTCTAGTACTAACCGTGTCGAGTACATAACCGATAGGAAAAACTACATAGTACTATCGGTTATATATTACAACCGATAGAGTAAATATTACAGTACTATCGGTTCATATACAACAACCGATAGAATAAAGTTCCAGTACTAAACGTGTCTACACAATACTATCGGTTTAGATCCCAGCCGATAGAAAAAACATACACATTACTATCGGTTTAGATCCTAGCCGATAGAAAAAACCTACACAATACTATCGGTTTATATCCGAGCCAATAGAAAAAATCTACACAATACTATCGGTTTAGATCTGAGCTGATAGAAGAAATAGTCAATAGCGATTAGTGAACGTTGGGAATGTAGATATTTTACTAATGGTTTTTAACCGATAGTAGTGTGCTACGTTTCTACTATCGTGCCGATCACTATCGGTAAGAGAACCGATAGTAGAGTGGATTTTTAACCGATAGTGAAAAGCATTTCTGTAGTAGTGTGTGTTGTAGTCTCAAAATGGTTGTGAGATGAAAGCAAGCAAGGGCATGAAGAGGATGATGTTGATATGAGTCATCTCGAGTGAGGTCAAGCTTTGCGAGGACAAGCTTCGAGTGGTTGAGCTTCACGAGGTCGAGCTTTACCAAAGGTAAGATCCAAGATTAATGATTGTTTTCTTAGGATTTTACCAGTCTCGATGTTTGGAGATAGACCAGATTAATAGGATTTCTTTTTACTATTTTGATCATACTATTAAGAGGGCTCGAAAACTAGTAGCTTGAGTCTATCTAGTGTGGAAGCTAAAATGTATTCATATCATCTTGCACTAGTGCTTAATTACCTCTTGCATTGCTAAGATCATCTAAGTGTAGTTTGTGTTGCATTAAAGAAAATGTTTTGAAAACTGCACTTAGTCGTGATCGCCAGCTAGAGCTATCTGTTTCATTACGAGAGCTGGTCGTGGCCGTATTTGGGCATTCTGATCGTATCCTTGCTTGGAGTGTGGTCGTGGTTGTGTTTGCCGGATTAGATGTATCCTTGTTTAGGGTTTAGCCGTGGTCGTAGGAGTTCAAACTGGTCATACCAGTTTTCAGCTCGCTTGCGTACACTCGACCAAATCCACTCAACCACCTGTTTTCGACCGGATATTTGACTTGTTGTTTTAGTTCGTAAATCATATTGGTCGTGGTTGTCGTCGAGTGTCATTAGACATATCCGTGAGAAAACAGCAGATCCGTATGTGCAAATACTCTAAATCTGAGATTAGAGTAAAATTGGTAAAGTCCTATTTTCGGTTTGCACAGGCCAGACATTATTTGAGATGGCCGGACATTGTCCAGCCTATACAAAACTTATTTAGCATTTGCAAATCGAAACCAGAGACAAATGGATTTGTCCGGAGCTTTTGTCTGAGGTAGGCCGGACATTGTCCGTTGTGGCCGGACATTGTCTGACCTGTATAAAAGTTGTGAGGTTTTAATTTAAAATGAATCAGAGATAGATATATACGTCCAGGGGCTTTTGTCCAGGACGGGCCAGACATTGTCCAGCCTTTACAAAAAGTCTACCAACGGTAACTGACACGTTTGCAACAGTCATATTGACTTGCACTGGTGGGACAGTGTCTGGCATGGCTGGACAATGTCCGACCTGTACAAAAATGCGTCAGCAGGTTGCAAACGGCTAGTTTCTTTGAGGGGCTATATATATCTCATATTAGCCTTCATTTGGGGCTGCTCAAGAAGTTGATATCACTGTTTGTAAGCTAGCCAAGTCTTTGCATTTGATCCATTGCATCTAGACGCTAGATTTGAGCCCAAATCTTGAGTGGATTTGAGAGAAAGTTTTTGGTGAGAGGCTAAGAGTGCTTAGTGCACTTAATCCACCATTTGTAAGCTAGTGCTAGTGTGTGTGTGTGCATACATTTGCATAATTTGAGCTTCTAGCACGTGTTTCGTTCAAGTGAAAGGGTCCGACTTATTACTCTTGGCGATCGCCTTCGCCTAGACAGTGTTGGAGGACAGTCGCGATCTCTCCAGTTGAAGTTTGTTGGAGAGGCCGACAAACAACGTGTGAAAGGTGTGGTGCTCGCCTATCCGGAGAAGGAGCAAACCGAGTGAAGATATCCTTCGTGGATATAGAAGTGAGGCTCATGCATGAGCGCTTCAATGAGGAGTAGGGGAGACCGAGCGAGTCTCCAAGACCTCGGTAAAAATTGTGTGTCAATTTTTCTTTTTTGCTAAATTTATAACTACCTTGACAAAATTGTGTGAATCACTAGTTGCATGTTGTATTGTGTATTTCATATTGATAGATTGCAACTAGATGTTGAATTGCTAATAAACCCTTTGCAAAATCTAGGTTATCCTAAACATCTTTGAAAAATTGCTTAGTCGAGAAAGAATTTTTAAAAGCCTCCTATTCACCCCCTTTAGTCGGCATCCTCGATCCTACAAATTCAACGTGTGGCAAACACTCCTCCCAAAGCTTCAAATTTTTCTCAAGAACTGCCCGTAGCATGGTGCCAAGTGTTTGGTTGACGACTTCAGTTTGGCCGTCAGTTTGGGGATGACAGGTCGTTGAAAACAACAGCTTCATCCAAGCTTACCCCAAAGCGTTCTCCAAAAGTGGCTCAAAAATTTGGTATCACAATTAGAAACAATTGTCTTTGGCACTCCATGGCGGCGAACGATCTCACTGAAAAACAAATTAGCAATATAGGTAGCATCATCGCTCTTATGAATAGGTATAAAATGAGCATTTTAGAAAACCTATCAATGACAACAAATATACTATCCCTCCCCTTCTTAGTCCTTGGTAATCCTTGTTGCATCTAGGCCTTCATGCCTAACCCTAATTTTGATGATTAATTAAAACAAAGTGTTCCGGACTAATTGTGCTATTGAGTTTATTTGATACAGAGTTGCGTTGGGAAGATATGCACGGAATACAAGACGAACCCGACGTAAAATAAAAGCACAAGTCGCAAAGAGCAAAAGACAAGACGCAAATCATGGAGATGCGAAAGACCTCAGGTATTTCGAGTTTTTATTTTACCGATCTTGGCGTTTGGAGATGATCGGTTAGGAAAATTCTTTTCTAGCTTTAACCGTACTATAAAGAGGGGTGGCGAAAGTCCTCTTTTTATCTCCAACACAAACCGAGAATCCTAGGTCATTGCATTGCATCTTTTCTGGTTGGATTTGGTTTTGAACTTATTTGAAAATCTGGTTTTTCAGTTCAGTTTTTGACAGCAGAAGAGTATTTGTAATTTTTAGAAAGATCTTGGCAGATCTGGCTTTTGCTTCTGTTGACAAAAATGTAGCCCTTGAAATTATCTTTCAAACGAGCTATTAAACACCTCTTTTGAATTTCTGGTTTTAAAGTTATCTTTATTTTTGTTCATGCTGACTGTCAGTTTGCTAAACTGACTGTCAGTTTGAATGTCAGTTAGTTTAAACTGACAATTGTCCAGAGAGGGTGTTTTTTGTGCTCAAAATTTTTGTACTAAACTGACTGTCAGTTTTTCCATACTGACTGTCAGTTGAGGTTTCGACCACAGTGCTTTTAACTGAGTTTCTATTTGATTTTGGTCGAGTTAGTGGTCGAAGTGACTGTCAGTTTGTGTAACTGACTGTCAGTTGTGGGTTTCAGCTTTCCTTTTTCGACCACGAACGGCTAGCAAAGTTTTTGTCCGTAAATTTTGTTGGCCGTTGTGCACTAAACTGACTGTCAGTTAGGCAAACTGACTGTCAGTTTGGGTTGCTGATTTTCAGCCCTAGCTCCAACGGTTCATTTGCTTCTTGAGGCTATAAATAGGGGCTTTGGGCATGTGTTTCTTACAACAAGTAGCAGCATTTCATATACACTCTTGAGCTTTAGTTTTCTGCTTAAAATCTTGATCTTTTGATCAAGTCGAGTGATTTTCGATCCACCGAGAGTTTCAGTTCTTTGCATTTTGCATTCACTTAGCTTCTCGGTGCGTGTTTGGAGGTCTTGAGAAGACCTCACTGCCTGTTACTCTTCGTGAGCGCCCTCACCTAGACGGTTCGAAGGCGTGGCCGTTGATCTCTCCGTTTGGAGATTGTCGGAGAGGCTCGGCAAGTGTGTACAAGACATCGGTGCTCACCTTTCCGGAGTGGACAAGGAGCAACCACTAGTGATAATATCCTTTGTGGATATTGAGGCAAGACTCAAGTGATTTGAGTGCTTCAACGAGGATTAGTGGAGACTGGGCGAGTCTCCGATACCTCGGTAAAAACCGTTGTGTTCGTTCTCTTTCCCTTGCTTACATTATTTGTTCTTGATTTGCATTTATTTGCTGTAAGTTTTAAAGTTTTTAAAAGCCTCCTATTCACCCCCCCTCTAGTCGGCATCCTTGATCCAACACGTGGTATCAGAGCTTGGTCTCTCGATTCATTAGGCTTTACCGCCTAGAGAGAGGATGTCGTCAAGTGGAGATTTTCTTCTCGGTCATACCGGTCGTGCGCCTATCTTTGATGGGACAAACTATCCTTATTGGAAAGTGCGCATGTCGGTATTCCTAGAAGCTATGGGGCTTGATGTATGGGATATCGTTAAACTCGGCTTTACTCCTCCGGTTGATCCAGCAAGTCAGTCTGAGGACGATAGGAGAAAGTTGCATTTAAATGCCCGTGCAAAAAATGCACTCTTTGCTGGTTTATCCTTAAATGAGTTTAACCGTGTGAGCAATCTCACGACTGCTCATAAGGTTTAGACTACCCTCGAAGAAATTTACGAGGGAACAACAAAGGTTAAAGAGGCAAAATTGCTAATGGTGAGGCAAAAATATGAGACATTCACCATGTCATCAACCGAATCCGTGGATTCCATGTTTACTCGGTTAAATAACATTGTGAATGAACTCAAGGGTCTTGGTGTTGTTTTTACTGACCTTGAGCTTGTGAGAAAGAAGCTTAGGGCCTTGCCGGAAAGCTTCGACACTTTGGTCACGGTTCTCACAAACTCCGATTTATCGACCACAACACCAACCGATCTTTATGGGAACCTCATCACCCATGAGATGCACAAGAAGGAGAAGAAGGAAGCCGCCGAACCCTCGGAGACGGAGAAGAAAGCCTTGGCCTTCAAAGCTAATGCAAGAAACGATTCAAGCGATGGCTCCTCCGATGAAGACCTCGCGCTCATGGTAAAGAACACTCAAAAACTCCTTCGCAGGTTGCATAAGAAAGGTGTCAACATTGACACACGACCAAAGGGGCAAAAGCAAAACAACTTCAAGGACATCATTTGCTATGGATGTCATGAGAAGGGACACATAGCATCAAGATGTCCAAACAAGAACAAGGCGTGGAACAAGAAAAAGAAGTTCTTCAAGAAGAAGAATGAAGAAATCAAAGAAGCTTGCTTTGGAGAGTGGATGTCCGGAGGCGAGAGCTCCGACTCCGACTCCGACAACGAAAGAAGTTGCTCCAAGAAGATGGCCGGATTAGCTCTCGGCAACATCAACACTTCAACTAGCTCATCCATTTGCCTTATGGCTAAAGGCGATGAAAAGGTACACATCAACGATCCTTTATATGATGATTTAGTTGAAATGATAACCGAATTAAATGAAGTTTTTGGAAAAACTAAAAAGAAGTATAAGGCGCTTAAGGAAGAACATTCTTCCCTACACGCTCAATACTCTGAGCTTAAAGATTCATATGAAAGCATGCTCATAAAAAATGTTACAAATACTTCATCTAAGGTAGATGTTTCAACTGCATGTAACTTGAATGAATCTCCCTCTAGTAGTCATCACATTCCATGTGCTTCAAATAATAACATCTTAAATGAAAATAATGAACTTAAGGCACAAGTTGAAAAACTTGGAAAAGGCTTAGAAAATTGTTACAAAGGTAAAATATCTCTTGATCTAATCCTTAGTAAACAAAAATGTTCTTTTAGAAAAGAAGGATTAGGATATTTTCAAAAGAAAGGAAGGAAACAAAATTCTAAAACTATATTTGTTAAAGCATGCAACACATTCTGTCATGAATGCCATGAAACCGGTCATTCACATGAAGCATGTCCCTTAATGACTCCTAATTACTTTGATACTTGCTACATGCTTCAAAAGTCGAGGAAAGGTTATACTATTGCAAAGTATGTTGGTGCACCCATGTTAAATAAAAAGAAGAAATCTATTTGGGTGCCCAAATCTTTGATTGCTAACATTGAAGGATCCAAAAAGGTTTGGGTACCTAAAAGAACTTAATTCTTTGTATGCAGGTGAACTACAAGACCGGTGGGAGGCATTGGGTGCTCGATAGCGGATGCTCCGAACACATGACCGGTAACAAGAAGTTGTTCACCTCAATAGAAGACAACTCAAGCGAGAACCAAAAGATTACCTTTGGCGACAACCGTCAAGGAAATGTGGTCGGCTTGGGTAAAATCGCAATCTCTAATGATCTCTCAATTTCGAATGTTTTGTTGGTCAAATCTCTGAATTTCAATTTGCTTTCCGTTGCACAAATTTGCGATTTTGGTTTTAGTTGCACATTCTTCCCAAAAGAAGTTTTGGTTGAAAGTTTAAAAGATAAAACTTTGATCTTTAAAGGCTTTCGTTTTGGAAATCTTTATTTGGTTGATTTTCACTCAAAAGATGCATCTCTCTCAACATGTCTTGTCTCTCAAACCTCAAAAGGTTGGCTATGGCATAGACGACTTGCACATGTTGGGATGCATCAATTGAGAAAACTTTTAAAACGTGATTTGGTTGTTGGCTTAAAAGATGTGAATTTTGAAAAGGACAAACCTTGTAGCGCTTGTCAAGCTGGCAAGCAAGTAGCTACTTCACATCCGACTAAGCGCATTCTTTCGACTTGCAAACCTTTGGAACTCCTTCATATGGATTTATTTGGACCTTCCGAGTTCCAAAGTATCGGGGGTAGCAATTATGGTTTTGTGATTGTTGATGATTTCACTCGCTACACTTGGGTTTTCTTTATTTCTCAAAAATCTGAAACTCCCGATGTTTTCAAAAGTTTTGCAAAACGTGTTTCTACTGAATTTGAATTATCCATCAAGAAAATTCGTAGTGATCATGGTGGAGAGTTCCTTAATTCAACTCTATTTGATTTTTGTGACTCTCTTGGAATCAAACACGAATTTTCCACATCCTACACTCCACAGCAAAATGGAGTTGTTGAAAGGAAAAATCGAACACTTATAGAAATGGCAAGGACTATGCTAAGTGAGTACGATACTCCTACTCGCTTCTGGGCTGAAGCCGTGCATACCGCTTGCTATTCTATAAATCGGCTTTATTTGCATCCCCTTCTAAATTTGACTCCTTATGAGCTTCTTGTTGGGCGCAAGCCAAATATTTCTTATTTTCGAGTGTTTGGTTGCAAATGTTATATTCTTAAGAAAAGAAATTTTGGTGGTAAATTTCAAAGAAGAGTAGATGAAGGCTTTCTAGTCGGATACTCCACCACTAGTAAAGCTTATCATGTTTTTAATAAAAATACAAGTTGTATTGAGGAATCTGGTGATGTCGAATTTGATGAAACTAACGGCTCACAAAAGGAGCAAGTATCTCATGAAGTTTCAGGTGAAGATCTTCAAGAAGCAATGAAGAACATAACCATTGGAGACATCAAGCCAACAGAGGAAGATCAAGAAGATGATGTCAACATTGAAAATGTTGATCAAGACGCATCATCATCTCATGTTGATCCTCCAGAACAAGGTCAAGATGAAGGTGTACAAGATGAAGCATCAAGGCAACATCAAACGATCACCAAGGATCACCCTCTAGATCAAATATTGGGTGACGTCAGTAAGGGTGTTTAAACTTGATCTCGTATTGCTGCATTTTGTGAACATCATTCAGTTGTGTCTTCTTTAGAACCCAAACATGTTAATAAAGCTTTAAATGATCCTGATTGGGTTAATGCCATGCATGAAGAACTTAATAACTTTGCTAGAAATGAAGTTTGGACTCTAGTTGAAAGACCCAAAGATCATAATGTTATTGGAACAAAATGGGTTTTCAGAAATAAGCAAGATGAAAATGGTGTTGTAATTAGAAACAAAGCTCGTCTTGTTGCTCAAGGCTTCACTCAAGTCGAAGGTTTAGACTTTGGTGAAATTTTTGCACCTGTAGCAAGACTTGAAGCTATTCGCATTCTTCTTGCTTATGCATCATGTTTTAATATTAAACTTTTTCAAATGGATGTAAAAAGTGCTTTCCTAAATGGTGAAATTTCTGAACTTGTGTTTGTTAAACAACCTCCTGGTTTTGAAGATTCTAAATTTCCAAACCATGTATTTAAATTGTCAAAAGCTCTCTATGGTCTCAAACAAGCTCCTTGGGCTTGGTATGAGCGTCTTAGAGACTTTCTATTATCAAAAGGTTTTAAAATTGGGAAGGTTGACACAACTCTCTTTACAAAGAAAATTGAAAAAGAATTGTTCATTTGTCAGATATATGTTGATGATATTATCTTTGGATCTACTAATGAACATTTCTGTCATGAGTTTGGAGAGATGATGTCTAGGGAGTTCGAGATGTCCATGATTGGTGAGCTGAGCTTCTTCCTCGGTCTACAAATCAAACAACTCAAGAACGGGACGTTCGTGAGTCAAACAAAGTACGTGAAGGACCTGCTCAAGCACTTTGGGATGGAAGACGCTAAACCAATCAAAACTCCCATGGCGACCAATGGACATCTGGACATGGACAAAAGCGGCAAATCGGTCGATTCTAAACTGTATGGGTCTATGATTGGTAGTCTTTTATATCTTACTGCATCTAGGCCTGATATCATGTTTAGTGTGTGCTTATGTGCCAGATTTCAGTCTGATCCTAAGGAATGTCATTTAATTGCACTTAAAAGAATTCTTAGGTATTTAAAATGTTATCCAAGTTTAGGACTTTGGTATCCTAAAAATGCAAATTTTGAATTAATTGGGTACTCTGATTCTGATTATGCTGGGTGCAAGATTGATCGAAAGAGCACATCTGGTAGCTGTCAGCTGTTGGGGAGATCATTAGTATCATGGTCATCTAGGAAACAAAATTCTGTAGCTCTCTCCACAGCTGAAGCTGAATATGTGTCTGCAGGTAGTTGTTGTGCTCAATTATTATGGATGAAGCAGACATTTTTGGATTATGGGATTATATTTGTTAAAGTGCCACTCTTATGTGATAATGAAAGTGCCATTAAAATTGCAAATAATCCTGTTCAACATTCTAGAACTAAGCATATTGAAATAAGGCACCACTTTATTAGAGATCATGTGGCAAAAGGAGATATTGATGTGAATTATGTAAGAACTGATTTGCAACTAGCTGATATCTTCACTAAACCCCTAGATGAATCAAGATTTTGCTTTTTAAGGGGTGAACTGAACATTATTGATATATCAAATGCTAGTTGATGTGCTAAATGTGTTGATTGTATAAAATATTATTATTTTATTCCCTCTCTAGTCTTAGACTGCTTCTGGTCGAAATTGACCAAACTGACAGTCAGTTCCTCTAACTGACAGTCAGTTTAGTGCTTAGGAGCCTGGTCTTAGTCTCTGGTCGAAGTCATTGTCATAACTGACAGTCAGTTACGTGCATTTGATTTTGGTCGAAGCTCCTGGTCGTGTTCGAGTCCCAAACTGACTGTCAGTCTCATACACTGACTGTCAGTTTCAAAACTCAGTTCTGTGAACTGACTGTCAGTGTGGTACACTGATTGTCAGTTCCATGTTTCTGAGTTTGGAACTGACTGTCAGTTTATCAAACTGACTGTCAATTGTGGGATCCCGAACCCTAAAAATCCCCGTTTCTTTTCTTGTCTTCTCGGCTTCCTTTTCTTCTCGCCGCCGTTGTTTCTTGCGCCCCCTCGCCGTCACCTTTGCTCCACCGCCTCACCGTGCCTCTCGGCCGCCTCCTTGCGCCACCTTTCGTCGCCGGTGAGCTCCTCACCGCCGGCGCCACCGTCCTCGACCATCTCGACCTCGTCGGCTTGTGGCTCCTCTGTTCCACGGCTTGACTCCTCTGCACCACACCTCTTCGTCGCGTGCAGTGATCGTAGGACCTCCTGGCCGTGCTGAGCTTCGTTCCTGTGGTCGATTTGGCAGTTGTCTTCGCATTTGCTTCCTCGACCACTTCAGTTCGTCATCAGTTCGTCCTCAGTTCAGGTCCTTGTTCCTTCTCCGTTTTCTGTCTTCTCTTCAAAATGTCTGATCAGCCCGGTCCCTCTCGCCGTATGGCCCGACGGAAGAACGCGGCAAACAGCCAGCGTTCATCGGGTCAGACGTCCGAGAACCAGCCCTGGCCTCCGCCTGAGCGCGTGCCCGTGGATTATTCACGTTGGCACGAGAGCCGCCTTCGCACGCTCCGCTCTGTGAACCCGTATCTGTCACCGCGTCCCACTGGTCGTGACGCATGCGAGGTTCTCACTTGCTACACAAACCTCCACCTAGACCTATTTACCAGTGTCTATAGCCGCGCTCCCATCTTCGCCCACCGCTCTCTGTCGTGGGGGACGATCGCCTCTCGCACAGGCGTCGCCTCCCTCGCAGATCTGTTCGGCTCCATAGGGATCCGCAACCTAGTCGCCGATTCCTCTCTGCATTGGGCTGAGGGGCCCATTCGCCAGTTTTATTCCACCGTCTTTGTTTCCCCTCAGCGCGACTTCATGACCTTCATGACGGGCCTCCAGGTCTACACCGTCACGAAGGAGCAGCTGGAGTCTGCGCTTGGACTGGTGCGCCCTCCTTCTGGCCGCCAGCTCCATACTCTCCCTGACCTCGAGCGTCGGGAGGTGGCCATGCTCTATTCTGGCCCCTTCCAGCTCCGTCACATCGCCGGTCTGCGCCGCGATGTTGACCTGGCTCTGCGGATCCTCCGTCTCACTCTGGTCCCCATGAGCGGAGACAGAGCCAGGGTCACCTATCTAGGGCTCCACGTCCTGATTTCTATCTTCCAGGAGGAGCCCTTCGACGTTGCTGATCTCATCATCAGTGAGATTCAGCACGTCCTTCTTTCCCCGCGCCGTCAGCTGATATACGCTCCGTATATCATGGCGGTGCTTCTTCATATCCGGGCCGTCGACACTGAGCTGCCACGGCCCCATCATCCTCTTCTTTTTTATCCTCCGGGCCAGGTTGATCGCCGGCTCGGTGCTCGTCCTGCAGCAGCTGCTGGCCCTGATTCTCCCGCATCTGATGATGATGCTGCGGGGGACTCAGAGGATGAGGCTCCAGTTCAGGAGTCTGCCCCAGCACCTGTTTAAGACCCTGGCGCCAGATCTTCTGCGGCGTCACCTTCTCTGCTTCAGCAGGTTCTCCAGACCCAGCAGCAGATCCTCAGCACCCAGGTGGAGCATCACCAGATGTTGCTTCGTTTGGTTGCTCAGCAGGAGGAGATATTGCGAGTCTGCCTGCGTCCGACTCTTCAGTCCCTCGCAAGAGGGCCCGCCAGGCTGCGTCTTCTCCGAGCTCAGCTTCAGTTGCTGCTGATCCAGCTCTTGTTGCACCAGCTCCGGCTCCTGTTGCTGCTGATCCAGCCCCTGTTGCAGCTGCGACTCCTCCGGCGTCTCCAGCCGTCGACCCGTCTGCATCTCCAGATGGCTCCGGAGATACAGACATCATAGGTTTTTCTTCAGATGATGAGCATTAGGCTCTGATATGTGTTTTTGCCTCCCTTTTTGTGCTTGATGCCAAAGGGGGAGAAGTATTTTGGATATTAGAGTCTGTTTATGTCAGAGTCTGTCTTTTGATGTATTGAACAGATGATTTATATATATGGAGATGTTCTTTTGTTATCATATATGTCTGTGTGTGATGTGTTTTTAGATCCTTTTAGCTCTGATGCATATGATGACTTTTGTTTAGCTCTGATATATATGATGATTTGGATTCTTGAGATGAAGTTCTTGAGCTCTAATACATTGATATATATGATGTTTTGATGTGCATGCTCTGATATGACTTGTGGATATTTGCACATATGTGACTTGCTTATGTATGAGATGCCCTGATGTGTATGTGTTTATGCTCTGTTATGATGAGATTCATATACTCAGGGGGAGCTATTTCATTTATTTTGTTATTGAACACTTGTTGTCATCAATCAACAAAAAGGGGGAGATTGTTGCATCTAGGCCTTCATGCCTAACCCTAATTTTGATGATTAATGAAAACAAAGTGTTCCGGACTAATTGTGCTATTGAGTTTATTTGATACAGAGTTGCGTTGGGAAGATATGCACGGAATACAAGACGAACCCGACGTAAAATAAAAGCACAAGTCGCAAAGAGCAAAAGACAAGACGCAAATCATGGAGATGCGAAAGACCTCAGGTATTTCGAGTTTTTATTTTACCGATCTTGGCGTTTGGAGATGATCGGTTAGGAAAATTCTTTTCTAACTTTAACCGTACTATAAAGAGGGGTGGCGAAAGTCCTCTTTTTATCTCCAACACAAACCGAGAATCCTAGGTCATTGCATTGCATCTTTTCTGGTTGGATTTGGTTTTGAACTTATTTGAAAATCTGGTTTTTCAGTTCAGTTTTTGACAGCAGAAGAGTATTTGTAATTTTCAGAAAGATCTTGGCAGATCTGGCTTTTGCTTCTGTTGACAAAAATGTAGCCCTTGAAATTATCTTTCAAACGAGCTATTAAACACCTCTTTTGGATTTCTGGTTTTAAAGTTATCTTTGTTTTTGTTCATGCTGACTGTCAGTTTGCTAAACTGACTGTCAGTTTGAATGTCAGTTAGTTTAAACTGACAATTGTCCAGAGAGGGTGTTTTTTGTGCTCAAAATTTTTGTACTAAACTGACTGTCAGTTTTTCCATACTGACTGTCAGTTGGGGTTTCGACCACAGTGCTTTTACCTGAGTTTCTATTTGATTTTGGTCGAGTTAGTGGTCGAAGTGACTGTCAGTTTGTGTAACTGACTGTCAGTTGTGGGTTTTAGCTTTCCTTTTTCGACCACGAACGGCTAGCAAAGTTTTCGTTCGTAAATTTTGTCGGCCGTTGTGCACTAAACTGACTGTCAGTTTGGGTTGCTGATTTTCAGCCCTAGCTCCAACGATTCATTTGCTTCTTGAGGCTATAAATAGGGGCTTTGGGCATGTGTTTCTTACAACAAGCAGCAGCATTTCATATACACTCTTGAGCTTTAGTTTTCTACTTAAAATCTTGATCTTTTGATCAAGTCGAGTGATTTTCGATCCACTGAGAGTTTCAGTTCTTTGCATTTTGCATTCACTTAGCTTCTCGGTGCGTGTTTGGAGGTCTTGAGAAGACCTCGCTGCCTGTTACTCTTGGTGAGCGCCCTCACCTAGACGGTTCGGAGGCGTGGCCGTTGATCTCTCCGTTTGGAGATTGTCGGAGAGGCTCGGCAAGTGTGTACAAGGCATCGGTGCTCGCCTTTCCGGAGTGGACAAGGAGCAACCACTAATGATAATATCCTTTGTGGATATTGAGGCAAGACTCAAGTGATTTGAGTGCTTCAACGAGGATTAGTGGAGACTGGGCGAGTCTCCGATACCTCGGTAAAAACCGTTGTGTTCGTTCTCTTTCCCTTGCTTACATTATTTGTTCTTGATTTGCATTTATTTGCTTTAAGTTTTAAAGTTTTTAAAAGCCTCCTATTCACCCCCCCCTCTAGTCGGCATCCTTGATCCAACAATCCTAACACAAAATCCATAGAAATATCCTCCCAAGGTACTTTCAGAATAGGAAGAGGCATATACAACCCATGTGGATTTAAGCGAGACTTACTTGTTTGACAAGTAGTGCATTGCCGTACATAGCACTCAACATCTCGCCTCATCTTTGGCCAGTAAAAGTGGGTGGCCAAGACGTCTTATGTTTTGTGTATCCCAAAATGTTCCATTAAACCACCGCCGTGAGCCTCCTGCAGCAACAAAAGACGAACGGAACTCACGAGAACACAAAGCTTGTTAGCTCTAAACAAATAACCATCATTCGGTACATATCGAGCCCAACATCTTCCTTCTTTACAATTAATGTAAATGTCTTTGAAATCCAAGTCAGTAGAATATAATTCTTTTAAACTTTTCAACCCAAGAATTTTGTAATCAAGTTGGGACAACAATATGTAACGTCTAGACAATGCGTTAGCAACCAAATTTTCTTTACCTTTCTTATATTTTACAACAGACGGAAAGGTTTTAATAAATTCAATCCACTTAGCATGTCTACGATTCAACTTACTTTGACTACGAATGTGCTTCAATGATTCATGATCCAAATGTAAGATAAATTCTTTCGGCCAGAGGTAATGTTGCCATGTTTTTGATACACTCTAACTAATGCATACAATTCCTTGTCGTACATTGAGTAGTTAAAGCTGGACCACTAAGCTTTCACTGAAATAAGCAATAGGTTTTCTATCATGCATGAGAACACCTCCAATTCCAATACCACTAGCATATATCTCAAAAGTTTTATTAAAATCAGGAAGTTGTAGAAGTGATGCATTGGTTAACTTATCTTTGAGCGTATTGAAAGCGTCCTTTTGCGCCTGTTCCCACTTGAAGAGCATGTTCTTCTTTGTCAGCATATTGAGTGGGGCAGCAATCGTACTGAAATCTTGTACAAATCGGTGATAGAAACCAGCAAGTCCGTGAAAACTTTGCACTTGTGTGACTGTATTAGGTGTAGGCCATGCTCGAATTGCTTGCGCCTTTTGTTCATCCACCTCAATGCCCTGTGCAGTCACAACAAAACCAAGAAACACAACCTGATCCGTGTAGAAGGTGCACTCTCAAGGTTAGCAAACAAACGTGCCTCTCTCAAAACAGCAAAAACTTGGCACAAATGCCCCAAATGGTCATCTAAAGTCTTGCGTAGATTAAGATGTCATCAAAGTAGACCACCACAAAGTGATCTGGGAGGATCTTCAGGTCAAGTTGTATAAGGCTTCGCGACCTTAACCGAGTTCGAAAAGTCTTCGCGACCATGGATAGGTTCACGACCTTGGAAGGATTCGTTTTCTAGTCAGAATTATAATCTGATCCAAATATATATAACTAAGCTTTATCTGTTAGGTTTAGTTAGTGGTCTGAGTCTAATACATTTAGGTTACTGAGTCTGATATATACTCATACGATTGGACTATAAATACTTTGTAATAGTTTGAGTTCAGATCATCGAGTCTCTATTGAAGTTTTAAACACATAATTCCTTCGACGTAGGCGAGTGCGTCCTAATGTTCGACGCGTAAATCCCTCTTTGAAATAAAAGTTGTGAAATTACTTTAAACTGTGTTTCGATCAACTTTTGGGTTTCAGTACTTCCAAGTAAGATCCCGTTATTCCGTATTTTAGAATTTGGGTGAGCCTAGTGTGAAAACCAAGGCTAGGTATCCAATGGTTCAAAGCCGTGAGTTTGTTGTCGAAAAAGAACTGATTTCAGACTTATGGATTTTCAAAAATAACTTTTGTAAGCTTTCCAACGGTCCAAAGAACTCCTCGATAGGAGCTCGTTGATACGCACACGGGGCGGCCTGATCTTCTGATGAGACTCACGGGGGTAATTCCGATCTGTTCGGAGAGGAGACCTTGACGATCCGGCTACCAACCTCGCAAGGATAGGAGCCTGGCAATCGTTAAACCACCAAACCTGCTCGTTATCAACCACGCCAAGAACGCGATTGACCTGACCATGAAGGTCGTTTCCTGCAAGCGATCGAAGAACAAGCAAGAAACAAGATAAACGCAATCTAAAATTGCAAATATGGATGAAGCACTTGGATAAATTTGAGGTTCGATAACTCGACTCGGGTGGTCTAGTCGACACACGCAAATTCGAGGGGGGGACGCACACGGGGTCTACCAACACACAACCAAACCTCCAAATATGACGTCGGCGGCTAGTTTTTATGGTGGAGGGAGGGGGAGGACGGCCAAATGGGTGGAGGCCAAGGTGGAGGACGTTCTAGGGTTTCTCCCCACGTCCTCAACCTGGGCCTAGGCCCCTCCGACAAATTACAAGGCCCACGGCCTAAAGAAAGTGTCGCAGCACTTGGCAGATTTGATCCATTGGAGTATTTTGCAATTTCCCGATGATCCAGAATGAATTTTTCCCTGAGGCTGGATGCATTGGAAATATAATCTCCTAACCTTTCGAGAATGTCCTCATTTGCCTCATTTGGACCTCGTATGTGGCCTGGGCGTCCGTTTAAAGTCAGGGTGGTCGCTGATGGCCGAACCGGGCCTCCGGGAGAGTTGGGCTTGCACTTGGGCTTGCTTGAACGTGGGAGATGCTCTTGGGCCTTGATGATAGAGTGTTTAACCTCCCCCATTGATGTCTTGAATAGCTTGGCCACAGGATTGAGGCCCACTTGACGTTCCTTGTCAGCATGTCGTCCTGGTTTTTCAGCGCATCGTCCTGGCATGGATATCGGCGACTTCAGCGACGTTGTAGTGGAAGGAGTGTTGATCATGTCCGCATGGGTGATGCCCTCATCATTCTCCCCTTCTTGAATTGGAGTCGTCCTCAACTCCATCACACTATCCTGCAAAAGGTTAGTAGCGACACAGGGCAAAACAGTATGCACATCCTCTGTAATCAAATTGATGGAGTGAGAACATATATAAACACAATTGACCATGTAATAGCCTTTATCATTATTTTTTACGATACCATAAATAATATTTCTTGATAGCCATGAAATTTCAGCATGTGCAAAAAGCATCTTCTCTAAATTATTTAGATTATACCATTCATCAAATTTAATGTAACCCAAAGTATTTAAAGAAGATATCACATTCAGCTCATCCTTTTCGCTAGCAATGTGAATAACATGTTTATTTTCCTTTTCAAAAATGTTATCATCACATTGAGTAAGAGCGTCACCTTTTTCATTACCTTGCAGCGTTTCATCCATTGATGCAGGTGTAACTTCAATGATTTGTTCGCTACTCGTGGCAATGATCTCATCTTCTTTCATGCGATCATCTTTATCCTCCTCTTGGTGATGCTTCTCTTCCTGCATAATGTTAGCTACGGCAATAGGAGCAACAATGGGTCCATCTAATGAGGCAAGAAATTCATTCAGTGATTCAATAAACCTATGTTCAGCTTTACAAGCACATTTAAATAATTGAGAAAGAGAACTGTATGTTTCATGAATGAGCATATCTCGAATTTCCTCATTAAGTCCTTTTAAAAATCTATTTTCAATTGCCTCTTCACATTCATTTAATTCACTTAGCCGTAACAAGGTTTTAAATTTCTTATAATACTCTTTTACCTTCATTTTACCTTGTCGCAAATGTTTCAAGTCGAGATAAGCATCTTCTGCATCATAGTCATCGAACATATCGCTAGGAGGAGGTGGAGCAAATAATTCATGCTTCTTCACATGTCGAGGAAAGATGTGACCTGTCATTGTTAGTAGCAAACAAGAAAATACACAAGTAGTATATATTTCCTATGAACTACTAGGTTGTGGAGCTTCTCAAGTCACACTCGCTCAAGTATTTACCTTGCTCTTACAAGTTCTTACCACACAAGCAGGCGGTGCAATCGGTGGCTGGTTCGTGATAATTCAAGCACACGTGGTGGTAAAGCGATAGCAAGGTCTGTCCCTGTTTGGTTAGTAGTATGTGGAGTTTGGACAGGCTAAAATATGTAGCAAAGGAATAGCAATTGTTCAATACAAGTAATGCAAAATTGAAGATTAGCCCAAAGTATCAACGTGCTTGACCGGCCTAGACATAGACTTGTCACAAGCAAACAAGATGAAGATAGGCTATGATTCCCAATATGCGGCACCAGAGATGAATTACTTCTTTTTAATTCTCCTTTGCTCACTTCTTTTTTTTTTAAAAACAGCACGGCTCTTTTTTTTTTGGCGCTAGCCTCTTTTCTTTTTATTACGTTTCTTTTTTGTGCGGCTTTTTTTTATGCACTTGCCTCTTTTTTTTTAGCACGTCAAAACTATGCCGTAATAGCTGAAAATTTGTACAGCAATTATGCAGCACAAAAAGTCAAAATCTGTGGATTGTTCCAAAACCAAAGTTGTGTGGAATCTTCTAAGCTTTCCAAAACATCCAAGATTATCTAAACGGAGATCGGATGAAGGATTTATGGACAAAATACATAACCGAACCGTAATAGATCTAAACTGTGCATCCCGACAAAGATGGCAAGTTTTCTCACCGATGGAAGCCGAATTTGGGAATCTCTATTTTGACAAGCAAAAGTTGGAACTGATAGGAAATTTCGTGATCTTTCCAACGAGCACAAGAACGTCCTAATCCGAGTTTGGACGTAAAAGTTATGCCAGTTTTTACTGAAGGGGACACAAATTGGACGCGAACTCGAATTGGTCTCGGTTTTGCGCGGGCTATCTTTGGATTGGCGGATTGGGGAACAAGTGGAACTCGACCTGTCGGTTGTGGGGGACACGGTGGAAACCAATATACTATTTCTTTTGGGTTTTTTTTTGACAAGAACACAAACCCTAAGCGGCGGATTCAACGGCGGATGCAAACTCAAGACTAGAACTAGATACTAGACATGGACAGCGGCACCGACAACGATGGGTGAAAATTCAATGATGCAAAAACAGTAAAGAACAATGCAAAGGCTAAACGTGGCTTGGATAATAGATGCAAATATTTTTGTGAGGCAATTTTCTGGACTCTAGATATGAAAATCAATCTACTAAACAAAGATACAAGGATTCTCACCAGGCAACCGTCGCTCTGATACCAAATGATACGCACACGGGGGGGCCTGATCTTCAGATGAGACTCACGGGGGTAATTCCGATCTGTTCGGAGAGGAGACCTTGACGATCCGGCTACCAACCTCGCAAGGATAGGAGCCCGGCAATCGTTAAACCACCAAACCTGCTCGTTATCAACCACGCCAAGAACGCGATTGACCTGACCACGAAGGTCGTTTCCTGCAAGCGATCGAAGAACAAGCAAGAAACAAGATAAACGCAATCTAAAATTGCAAATATGGATGAAGCACTTGGATAAATTTGAGGTTCGATAACTCGACTCGGGTGGTCTAGTCGACACACGCAAATTCGAGGGGGGGACGCACACGGGGTCTACCAACACACAATTAACCAAACCTCCAAATATGACGTCGGCGGCTAGTTTTTATGGTGGAGGGAGGGGGAGGACGGCCAAATGGGTGGAGGCCAAGGTGGAGGACGTTCTAGGGTTTCTCCCCACGTCGTCAACCTGGGCCTAGGCCCCTCCGACAAATTACAAGGCCCACGGCCTAAAGAAAGTGTCGCAGCACTTGGCAGATTTGATCCATTGGAGTATTTCGCAATTTCCCGATGATCCAGAATGAATTTTTCCCTGAGGCTGGATGCATTGGAAAGATAATCTCCTAACCTTTCGAGAATGTCCTCATTTGCCTCATTTGGACCTCGTATGTGGCCTGGGCTTCCGTTTAAAGTCAGGGTGGTCGCTGATGGCCGAACCGGGCCTCCGGGAGAGTTGGGCTTGCACTTGGGCTTGCTTGAACGTGGGAGATGCTCTTGGGCCTTGATGATAGAGTGTTTAACCTCCCCCATTGATGTCTTGAATAGCTTGGCCACAGGATTGAGGCCCACTTGACGTTCCTTGTCAGCATGTCGTCCTGGTTTTTCAGCGCATCGTCCTGGCATGGATATCGGCGACTTCAGCGACGTTGTAGTGGAAGGAGTGTTGATCATGTCCGCATGGGTGATGCCCTCATCACTCGTATTCAAAAGTTATGGCTGTTTTTCTGCAGGGTGGTCGAATTCCTTCGTGGAATGGAAAAATCCGCCGGAAAACTCAATGACAAGACCTAAACCAGCAACTTCTACACGACGACATGGTCAGGGACCAAATTTCAGAAAAGTAAACTGAAAATGAAAAATTGCAAAAGACTCAAAGGGTTTGGACAACGGAGAACGGATATATATATATATATATTTTGGGCGATTTTCTGGACTCTAGGGCGAAGAACAGATTTAAACTAAAGGAAAAAAAATGTTGATACCTAACGGGCAACGCAGCTCTGATACCACTTGATGAGGTAGCGGCCCGATCTTCCGATAGGTTCGATTAATCGACTTGTGGACATTGGTGTTTTGAGGCTTCCGATCAGCGGATCATCACCTCGCAATCACTACACCCGCACGTCTCGCCGTTATCAACCACGCTCGTACACGGCTAACCTTACCACGAAGGTAATTGTTCCTACAACAATCGAGAAATTCACAAGAACAAGGAAGAAGCAATCTGGAATTGCAAATAAAGATGAAGCACATGAATTGGGTTTCCACATACCAACGCAGCGGCCTAGTCAGTCAGGTGCAGAGGCAAAAAGAATCTACAAAATGTCGTGTAGATGCAATCTAAGCAAAACCCGTTTGTTTGTAACGGCTAAGGGGAGTATTTGAGGGGTACACAACCCTAGGGACGCACCCCTAATGGGCTCTACTTGATACAAGGTCCATCGGCCCAAGTTAAGGTGGCGCAGCACCATTTCCAGGAAGGAACGCAGACTCTTTTGACGATATTGGCCGGCTCAGGTAGAATTTGGAGATGAGGCTAGATCTGTTAAAAATTAGGCTTGATAAGATTTCTGTGAAGTCCAAGAACGTCCTAAACCGAGTCCGTATGAGGAAGTTACGGCCATTCGAATTCAGTGCTGTCACAGCAGTCCGAATCCAAATCCAGCGCGAACACAACTCAAACTCCAGCTTCCCTTGGGCCCAAAGTGACGCGAGGATATTGTGGAAACGTTGATGAAAGTATGGGGCAGGTGGTTGCAGGTCTAAGCCCATGTCCAGCTTCACTTATGGTGCCATGCATCCCTCCTTGATAAACCGAAAGGTGATGTCTTGAGATAGCACTTGTCGAGTTCCTCTCTTCCCCTACTCTCGAGTTCCTGATCACAAGTAGATCACAAGAGTTAGGTAGTAATCCATTCTGAAAATCCAAAGTATTAAACCCGAGGAAAGAGTCACCCTGATAGTTTAGTTGTCGTGCCCGAGCTCTAGCTATAGGTCCAAGTAATTGTTCTGGTTCAGCTTCATCTAGAAAAGTAGTCGTGCGTGTATCCAAGTTTGTTATGTCCTCATCATCCTCCCCCTCTTGAAATGGAGTTGTCCTCGACTCTAAGTCATCTTCTTCGCCTATGTACGGCTTCAAATCTGAAATGTTAAATGTGGGACTAACCCCGAAATCTACTGGCAAATCAAGCTTGTAGGCATTATCATTAATCTTTGCTAAAACTTTAAATGGGCCATCAGCTCGAGGCATTAGTTTTGACTTTCTCAACTCTGGAAACCTATCTTTTCACAACTGTAACCAAACAAGATCACCAGGTTCAAAGGATAAATGTTTTCTACCCTGGCTACCAGTAATCTTATATTTCTCAATCATCTTCTCAATGTTTTCCTTAGTATTTTCATGAATTTTTAGAATCAGTTCAGCCCGCTTTTTAGCATCCAAATTCAACCTTTGAGATGTAGGTAACAGTATAAATCAATCGGAGCATGGGGATTAAACCCATATACTACCTAAAACGGACTTACCGTGGTGGTGGAGTGTACCAACCTGTTATAAGCAAATTCAACATGCGGTAGGCACTCTTCCCACATCTTCAAGTTCTTCTTTAGCGCGGCCCGCAACATTGTAGACAATGTACGGTTGACAACTTCAGTTTGTCCATCTGTTTGAGGATGACATGTAGTAGAGAATAGCAGCTTCATCCCCAACTTGTTCCAAAGTGACCTCCAGAAGTGACTCAAAATTTCGCATCGCGATCTGAGACAATAGTATTGGGCACTCCATGTAAGCGTATGATTTCCCTGAAAAATAAATCAGCTGTGTTTGTGGCATCATCGCTCTTGTGACAAGGTATAAAATGTGCCATTTTAGAAAAATGATCCACAACCACAAAAATACTATCCCTCCCCCTCTTTGTCCTAGGAAGTCCTAAAACGAAGTCCATAGATATATCCTCCCAAGGTGCACTAGGAATAGGAAGATGGATATAGAATCCATGTGGATATTGAGACGAGACTTAGCTTTGTTTCATGTAGTTCAGCGTGCCACATAGCACTCGACGTCGCGTCTCATCTTAGGCCAAAAGAAATGAATGGTCAACACATCTTCAGTTTTCTTCACTCCAAAGTGCCCCATTAATCCTCCTCCATGCGCCTCCTGCAAAAACAAAAGACGAACAGAGCTAGCTGGAACGCATAACTAGTTAGCACGATATACCAAACCATCATTCAGCACATACCTATTCCATGTTCTTCCTTCTCTACAGTTATCAAAAGCTTCTTTGAAGTCCAAATCAGTAGCATACAATTCTTTTATTGTTTCTAATCCAAAAATCTTATGATCAAGTTTAGATAACAGGGTATAGCGTCTAGACAGGGCATCAGCAATCACATTGTCTTTGCCTTTCTTATGCTTAATGATATATGGAAACGACTCAATAAATTCCACCCATTTAGCATGTCATTTATTCAGTTTAGTTTGACTTCTAATATGTTTCAAAGATTCATGATCAGAATGTATAATAAATTCTTTCGGCCATAAATAGTGTTGCCAAATTTCTAATGTTCGAACCAAAGCATACAATTCTTTGTCATAAGTGGAATAGTTCAAACTAGGACCTGACAACTTCTCATTAAAATATGCAATCGGCTTACCTTCTTGAATCAGCACGCCTCCAATCCCAATTCCACTAGCATCGCATTCTAGTTCAAAAATCTTACCAAAGTCTGGGAGTTGGAGCAGTGGTGCATGAGTCAACTTCTCTTTAAGCAAATTAAAGGCATCTTCTTGTGCTTGTCCCCATTGGAAAGGAACGCCTTTCTTCGTTAGCTCATTCATGGGTACGGCAATGGTGCTAAAATCCCTTATAAAGCGATGATAGAATCCAGCCAGCCCAAGGAAGCGTCACACTTGTGTAACCGATTGAGGAGTCGGCCAACTCTTGATTGCTTCGATCTTGGTCTCATCAACCTCTATTCCCTGTGGAGTCACAACATAACCAAGAAACGAAACTTGATCCATGCAAAAGGTGCACTTCTCGATGTTACCAAACAAACGTGCTTCTCTCAAAGCAAGAAAAATAGCACGTAAATGTTCTTTATGCTCATCTATAGACTTGCTATAAATCAGGATATCATCAAAATAAACTACCACAAATTTTCCAATCAAAGTGCGTAAAACTTCATTCATGAGACGCATAAAAGTACTAGGTGCATTAGTTAAGCTGAAAGGCATCACTAACCACTCATACAAGCCAAATTTAGTTTTAAACGTTGTCTTCCATTCATCACCCAATTTCATCCTAATCTGGTGGTAGCCACTACGCAAGTCTACTTTAGAGAATACTAGAGAGCCACTTAATTCATCAAGCATATCTTCTAACCTAGGGATAGGATGACGATATTGAATAGTAATATTATTAATGGCTCTACAATCAATACACATATGCCATAATCCATCTTTCTTAGGTACCAAAATAACCGGAACAGCACAAGGACTAAGGCTCTCACGTACGTACCCTTTGGCAAGCAATTCTTGCACCTGATTCTGAATTTCCTTAGTCTCTTTGGGGTTGGTCCTATAAGGAGCACGGTTTGGCAAAGAAGCTCCCGGGATCAAATCAATTTGATGCTCAATTCCTCTCATAGGTGGCAGACCCGGGGGAATGTCACTTGGAAACACATCAGCAAACTCCTGCAAAAGGTTAGCAACAGCAGGAGGCAAAGAGGAAGGCAAGTCCGCAAGTGTAAACAAGGCCTCTTTGCAAATCAAAGCATAACAGATAGAATCATGTGCACTTAGCTCAGAAATGTCAGATTTAGTAGCTAACAGGGCAGCACCTTTCAACTTAATTGTGTCTTTCCTAGCATGTGGTTCTTTCTTCTCCCTTTTAGGTGGAAAAATATCTTGAGCTACTTGCTGATTTTCAGATTTAGATTCATTTACTTTTCTCTCATTTTCAGCACGTTCTACATCATCCTTCAAAATTTCAGCAGGGGTCATTGGTAGCAACTCTATCTTTTTACCCTTATGTGTGAAAGTGTATGTGTTAGCTCTACCACGGTGCAAGACATATCTATCATATTCCCAAGGTCTACTAGCAATAAAGAACTTGCTTGCATAGGCACCACATCAAAGTCTGAACTATCATGGTAGTTGCCTACTGAAAAATGCACTCTTATAACTTTTCTTACCTTCAACTTACCACAAGAGTTGAATAATTGGATGTAGTAAGGACGTGGGTGTGGCTGCATGGTCAAGCGAAGTTTCTCGACCAGATCTGAACTAGCAAGGTTGTTGCAGTTTCCTCCATCAATGATGACACGGCATGCTCTCTCCTTCACGACGAACCTCGATTGGAACAAATTGTGGCGCTGATTGTGCTCCACTCGTGCCATTTGAGCACTTAGCACATGTTGTGCCACAATGCTCATGTATTTTGCCGTATCTACAGCACCTATTTGCTCCACTCCATCATCCTCATCACCGTCTGTCTCATAGTCTTCACCTGCATGGTTAGCTGCAAGTACTAGTTCATCGTCAACATCACTAGCACTAGTGTACTCACCGTTGTCATTAGCAATAAATGCTCCCTAACTTGGGCAATCCTTCATTACATGGCCCATTCCTTTGCAACGGTGACAAATTATCTCACGTGATCAACCCGTGGACGTAACCGATGCAGAGTTCTTCGCTGGTGCCTGCACACTAGCGGATTTGCTCACCTCGGGTGCACGTGGCGGTGTCGACGGTGCTGCTCAATGCGGCCTACTAAAGGAGGGGGCAGCAGACCGAAAAGCAGTAGGAGGTGTGGATTTGGCTTGCCTCGGCGTCGCTCTCAGTGTAGAAGTACTCCCAAAAGTGTTCCTTGTCCGTTGTTACTTTTCCTGCAATTCTGTTTCTGCCAACATAGCAAGATGGAACAATCAATTGATAGTATTATATTCATTATAATTGATAATGTCCTGAATTTCACGTCGTAAACCCCCATAAAAATGTGCCATTTTACCCTCCTCATCCTCCTCTAGCCCACAATGCAGCATGCCTATTTGGAGCTCCTGATAGTACTCCTCTACATATTTGTTACCTTGGTTGAAGCGCTGAAATTTCTGACGCAAATCACGTTTGAAAGACGGTGGAATAAATCCACCACGCATAGCTCGCTTTAATCTATCCCACGTGTCAGGTTCTAGGCCAGATTTAACTAGTTCATTCCACCAAAGGATAGCGAAACCTGTGAACTCACTAGTTGCTTGCCTAACTCTGTGTATTTCAGGGACTAAATGGGAGTTAAAGTTCTGCTCAACCATCATCTCGCAATCTAAATAAATTTCAGGATCATATGTACCAGCAAAGGAAGGTATGGTAAATTTAACTTTAGCAAAAGGATCATCATTACCACGACCATTGAGATTAGCATTATTACCTCCCATACTATGACGGTTGTTGTTCAATCATTGCTGTAGGTGTGCATCTCGTGCAGTAGTGTGGTCAATATGGGCATCGCGATCTTCTCCATCAATATCATCTCCTGCGATGGATCCTTCATTCTCTGGTGCTACACCATGGTGAAGCTGCTGGTTTCTTGCCGTTCCATCAATGCATGTAGTGAGCATTGCAATGCTATCGGTGAGTGCCTCAATATTCCGTTGCAAGGTGTTTATTGTAGCCGCATTAGCTTCGAGCTTCTTTTTTAGCTGGTCATGTCGCTCGTTCATGGCATGTTGTTGTTCATCCATATGCCTTGTGAGCTCATTCCTCGAAACACACTCCATTTGCAGACCTGTTATTGTTAGTAGGAAACAGAAGAGAACATGAGAGTATTATCCCTATCAACTACTAAGTGGTGGAAAGGTGGAAACACACACTCTCGAGCATCTTACCAAGCTCTTATGAAATTCTTACGAACTGCCGCAGGTGGTACAACCGAAGAGGTGGGACGTATGACGGGGATGGTGAGCGATTGCAAGGATCCAACCTGAACTGACCAGAAGAATGTGGAGCTCGGAAGGCAATTTATGAGTAGCAAGGATTAGCAAAAATTCAATTCAGAAATTGCAAGACTGAAAAGTAGTCCCAAGCTAGTCTATGTCGCCGCTGGCCTAAACTTGTTTGTGACCCAGTTCAAACAACATGAAGCACACAACTCAGCAAAGGACTCAAAAGAGGCAATCACTTCACTTCTTTTTTTTCTTTTTTTTTTTGCAATTCGACCAAGGAATCACAAGCTTAAGGTCATGAAACAAAGATTACACAACTTTGAAGCAAGAAAAACTCAAACTAGATGCAAATGATCGACAAAAACGGTTGCCAAAATTTTGGAGTCTGTTTTGAGGCCCTAAACAACGTATTTTGGGGTTCGTTCGGCTGCGCCTATATGGCTGTGAGTTTTCTGTCTAAAGAGCACTAATTTTGGACTTATAGATTTTCAAAAATAACTTTTTGTAAGCTTTCCAACGGTCCAAAGAACGCTCTGATCGGAGCTCGTATGCAAAAGTTATGGCTATTTTACTGCAGGGTGGTCGAATTCCGTCGTGGAATGGAAAAATCCGCCGGAAAACTCGACGACAAGACCTAAACCAGCAACTTCGACACGACGACACGGCTAGGGACCAAATTTCATAAAAGCAAACTGAAAACAAAAAATTGCAAAAGACTCAAAGGGTTTGGACAGCGGAGAACAGATATATATATATATTTTGGGCGATTTTCTGGACTTTAGGGTGAAGAACAGATTTAAACTAAAGGGAAAAAAAATGTTGGTACCTAACGGGCAACGCGGCTCTGATACCACTTGATGAGGCAACGGCCCAATCTTCCGATAGGTTCGATTAATCAACTTGTGGACGTTGGCATTTTGAGGCTTCCAATCAGTGAATCATCACCTCGCAATCGCTACAACCGCGCGTCTCATCGTTATCGACCACGCTCATACACGGCTGACCTTACCATGAAGGTAATTGTTCCTGCACCAATCAAGAAATTTACAAGAACAAGGAAGAAGCAATCTGGAATTGCAAATAAAGATGAAGCACATGAATTGGGGTTCCACAAACCAACACAGCAGCCTAGTCAGTCCGGTGCAGAGGCGAAAAGAATCTACAAAATGTCATGTAGATGAAATCTAAGCAATACCCGTTTGTTTGTGATGGCTAAGGGGAGTATTTGAGGGGTACACAACCATAGGGACGCGCCCCTAATGGGCTCTACTTGATACAAGGCCCATCGGCCCATGTTAAGGTGGCGCAGCACCATTTTCAGGAAGGAACACGGACTCTTTCGACGATTGCGGACGTCTCAAGTATAATTTGGAGATGAGGCTAGATCTATTAAAAAGTAGACTTGATTAGCTTTCCGTGAAGTCCAAGAACGTCCTAAACGGAGTCCGTATGAGGAAGTTACGGCCATTCGAATTCAGTGCTGTCGCAGCAGTCCGAATCCGAATCCAGCACGAAAACAACTCAAACTCTAGCTTCCCTTGGGCCCAAAGTGACGCGGGGATCTTGTGGAAACATTGATGAAAGTACGGGGCAGGTGATTGCAAATCTAAGCCCATGTCCGGCTTCACTTGTGGCACCATGCATCCCTCCTTGATCAACCGAAAGGTGATGTCTTTAAAAAAAGTCAAGTTCCTCTCTTCCCCTACTCCCACGTTCCTGATCACAAGTAGATCACAAGAGTTAGGTAGTAATCCATTCTGAAAATCCAAATTATTAAACCCGAGGAAAGAGTCACCCTGATAATTTAGTTGTCGTGCCCGAGCGCTAGTTATAGGTCCGAGTAATTGTTCCGGTTCAGCTTCATCTAGAAAAGTAGTCGTGCATGTATCCAAGGTTGTTATGTCCTCATCAGGAGGGGTCATCATAGCTTTTGATGGTGCTTCCTTAGTGAAGACATCATTTGCAAGCCCAACTTCTTGTCTTGAAGCGATGGAAGGGGTGTAAACTTGCATAGCTCTCTGGGTGAGAATGACCGATCGCAACTGCCTTCACCTGGGGACTCCTGCAAAGGATAGTAGAGATGATAGAGATGATATCTTCTCCCTTTGTTTGCGTGGAACATCTTCAGGTGGCTGATCATGATGCCGCCTTGGAGCTAGACGATCAAGAATGTAATTATACCTTTGACTATGTTCTAGCGTTGGTGAGATGCGGAACATAATGTTCTTATCATCAGGACGAATGCTTCCATCGGGCCGGACACAAACTTGTGCCTTTTTTAGTACAAGATCCTCCAACTCTTGGCGCAGTATACGACGATTCCTCCAACGCCGATCGCACTTGCATTTGTTAATTGTAGGGACATGAGGGGCCTTGAGCAAGCCTGGTGGTGCTGGAAGAAGTGGAGGAACCTGAGAAGGAGGCATCCACTGGGAGTTTGAAGGCACTTCACTTTGCTGAGTGTGCTTTGCTTGAGATGGCAAGTCGACTTGCTTTCTACGCGAAGTAGGTGCCTACAAATGGCCCCTACCTTGCCGAGATGAAGTCGATGCAGGTAGAGTAGTCCGCACACACCATTGTTGATGGACACATGGCGACTGCTCTGGCCGACGAGACCACTGGTTCCAATGAGGTGGTAGTGGTGCTTTTCTAGTCTGGTATGTTGATGTAGGTGAACACCTTTGACGAGCAACCCATTTCTTATGCAGATGTTGAGGACAGTGTCTTGAGGTGTCATGTCCTAAACTCCTTCTAAACTGAGAGGAAGAGTCAGGCATGTTGCAACCTCGCAACCATGCTCGAAGTTGGTGGAGTTGTTATTGTAGTTCATCAGCACCGAGAGCGGGTACTTTGTTTGGCAACACTGTGAACCTGTTATTAGAAGTGGATGGTCCATCTTTAGTAGAAACATGGCAGCATGACACCCGACCAGTCGCCTTGATTTTGGGGGTGAAAGAAGTCATTGGGCCAAGCCCTCTTGTTCGCTTGGATGATCGGCGCCTCTAGAGCTCTCTCATAATGTCAAGTCTTAATGAACTTTTGACCTTGCCAGGCTGCCACACCCATTCATCAGGGAACAAGTCATATGGTGGCGCCATCATGTAGGGTTGTCGACTTATTCTCTCTTTAAACTGATTGGCACCAAGCGAACAATCCTCCTCAGGAATAGTAACATAGGTGATGCAAGCACCAAGTTGCTCTAGCAGATCATGCACCTTGTGGTTCTTTCTTCTGAGGTTACGTAGTTGATTGGGATTCTTGGCATGGCGAGCATAGGTCACGTGCCTCCATAGAATATAGGAGACACTTTCCAGTGCATCAAACAACTCGATCTCGGTGTGCTGTATGCCTGGGTTAGGCAATGTAGGATCGATAAGTGGAGCAGCTGCATGAAGAGAGGAGGCATAATGCCGCCTGTTAGTGGCTTGCTGACGAAGCCGTTGAGCAGCCTAAATGTCACCTTCAATGTCAGCGACGACAGAACTCTTCAAGAGGTTTTGTGCCTCTACAATCAAGGTGCGGCGCTCCTTTTTGGCTTTAGCAGAAGCACGCTTATCAGCTTTCTTTCACTCGGTTCCGAGGAACTGCGCAGGCTCTTGAGTCTGGTGGAAGTAGGTTGTATGCGTGTATTCGAAGATTGCCACTGGGGGTGTTTCACCGAGAAGATCTCTCTTCCAGAAAATTGGCCCCTTTTCGTTTTGCGGGCGTGCCAATATATATATAAGTATACAAATAAAAGTCTTAGGAAACAATAATATTTATTAATTCTGAAAAGAATTACAAGTTACAACTCTTTTGGTATTTACAATCTCTCATTGCGCCAAAGGAAAGTACATCTTGACTTCAAAGGATTGCATGTTTCATGGTTCCTCAGGTCTATTGAAAAGCTCCTAGTTAATTATATCTGCAGAATAAGTCCATAGAAAACCTCTAATTAAGCTGTGCAGATGGTCATCGTCTTCAAGCCTCAAAACTTCAAAATTTCCCTTAATAAATGAATGCAATGCGTATGCCCATGCATGCAAGTATGCAAATCCATAGCCTCGTCAGACTATGGTGCTATCACAAAATGTAGCCTTCACCTTGTCGATATCCAGCCAGGGGGTTGTTCGGCCTCGTTGGTCGCAAACAAATGGATGGCTTCGCCTCATTAGTACCCAACATGAATGGAGTCCGGCTTCGTTAGTCACGGACAAAAGCATGTCGTTTTCGCCTCATCAGTACCCAACGACATGGAAAAGTGCATAGAATGACTTGTGATAACATCTTCCACTTCCTTATCATCAGGAAAAGCATATTGCATGGTTGACAGTCCAATGGAAAATCCATCGAGGATTTACTGGTATTTCGACTTGATTTGACATCTTTTGAAATGATTGAATTCCACTGGCTCCTCTTCGACTAACTGGATGGGAGCCTTTCTGGCCTCTGCTTGACTTAAAACTTGGAGGAATAGTTTTTGGATAGGTCCTTGATTGTTCATCAAAATTTGAGATCAATCAGACCGTCGGATTAGAAACTATCTTCACTGCATTGCTCGTACGTCAAACTAGAATTCAGCGAGGCAAAGCTATTTGCAATGGTCTTGATGATCTTCTTGCACTCTGATCAAGATAAAACTTGGTGGAATTACTTCATCATGAACCTGTTGTTCTTCATAAAAATTTGGGGTCGATCGGACATCTGGATCAGAAATTATCATCGATCTTCTCTCGTGGGACAAGCTGATTCTTCTGAACAGAGCATCTCCTATGGTCGAATTGGACCTTAGAGATCTTTGATTGACTTGAAACTTGGTGGAAAAAAGGTACATAGATTTTTCTATTCATCATAAATATTTGGGGTCAATCATACTTCTGGATTAGAAGTTATCATCAATCTTCTCCCGTGGGGCAAGCTGAATTTTCTTCTAGATAGAGAATTGTTTTGGGTTGAATTGGAATTTACAGATCTTTGATTGACTTAAAAATTTGTGTACATTCTTCACTTCAAGTCTTCTATTCACCATAAAAATTTGGAGTCGATTGGACTTCTAGACGAGAAGTTATTAGCGATCTATCTCCAGTGGGACAAGCTTAATTTTCTTTTGGATAGAGCCTCTTCTCTAGTCGAATTGTATCATAGATATCTTTGATTGACTTGAAAATTAGTGCACATGCTCCACCTCAAGTCTTGTATTCACCATAATAATTTGGAGTTGATCGAACTTCTGGATGAGAAGTTATCATTGATTATCTCCCATGGGGCAAAGTGAATAAGCTTCTGGACAGAGCATCTCCTTTGGTCGAATTGAACTTTAGAGATCTCTGATTGACTTGAAATTTGGTGGACATGCTTCACTTTCAGTCTTCTGTTCACCATAGAAATTTGGTGTTGATCGGACTTTTAGAGAAGTTATCATTGGTCTTCTCCTGTGGGACAAGCTGAATTTTCTTCTGTACAGAGCATCTCCTCTAGTCGAATTGGACCTTAGAGATCTCTGACCGACTTGAAACTCGGTGGACAAGTGATACATAGAGTCTTCTGTTCACCAGAAAAATTTGGAGTCGACCGGACTTCTGGATGAGAAGTTATTATTGATCTATCTCTCATGGGACAAACTGAATTTTCTTCTGAACAGAGCGTCTCCTCTGGTCGAATTGGACCTTAGAGATCTTTGATTGACTTGAAAATTGATTGAGAAGTTATCACTTCAAGTTTTCTGTTCACTATAAAAATATGGAGTCGATCGGACTTTTAGATGAGAAGTTATCATCGGTCTATTGCCTGTGGGGCAAAGTGAACAAGCTTCTGGAGAGAGCATCTTCTTTGCTCGAATTGGACCTTAGAGATCTCTGATTGACTTGACATTTTATGGACATGCTTTACTTTTAGTCTTCTATTCACCATAAAAATTTGCGGTCGATCAGACCTCTGTATGAGAAGTTATCATCGATCTAACTCGCATAAGACAAAGTGAACAATCTTCTGGACAGAACATCTCTTTGGTCGAAATCGACTAGTTGATCGAACCGCTAATTGGATCACACCCGAAAGTAGCACTTAGGCTTGACCGAATTGCAAGTCCCGATCTGCTCGTGGTCAAAATTGACCATTTGATCGAACTGCTAATTGGAACACACCGGAAAGTAAAACTTAGGCTTGACCAAATTGTAAGCCCCGATCTGCTCATGGTCGAAATAGACCAGTTGATAGAACCACTAATTGGATCGCACCCGAAAGTAAAACTTAGGCTTGACCGAATTGCAAGTCCCGATCTGCTCGTGGTCGAAAATGACCAGTTGATCAACTGCTAATTGGATCGCACCTGAAAGTAAACCTTAGGCTTGACCGAATTGCAAGTCCTGATCTGATATGGTTTTGTCCTGTAAATAAAAAAATCCATTGGAGCTCTCTTTGGATCGGGGCTCCCTTCGCTCCATCTTTAGGCGTGGGCTTACATGGGCACCGACGAACAGGCTTTCTCTTAATGCAATGCATAATGTTGATGCACACTTTAGGACTGATCAACACTCACCCATAGAAAGCTTCACGGACTTGAGTGGATCTGCAAAAAAGGAAGAAGAAGTCTGCCTGGTTAAACAGAGAGGCCTTGGTATTTTTCTTCTTCTTCTTTGCCTGACACTGGTCTTCTGTTGGCCTTCGTGTCTCTCTTGTGTACCTTGCCTTCACCTTGCGCCTGCTTTTGTGCTCTGGAAAAAAGGTTAGCACCCCCTCTCAATTTATAGAGGCTCTAGGTTGGTTGCAACCATCCAACAACCAGAGATATTTAGGGGATTTGAATTCGAATAGGAGATAGACTTTGGTTATATAAAGACAAAGATTATCCCCGTTGGGGATTTAAATTTGAATAGGAGATAGACTTTGGCTATTTAATAACAGGAAAAAGGTTAGAGGTAAGTCTTGTTCGAATGAAAACTGAATATCGATGCGACTAGGCTGAAACTAGGCCGAATTTGACCAGACCAGATTTGACCAGTCCGAGTCTGATTCACATTCGACCAGACCCGATTCTACCAGTCCGACTTTGATTCGAATTCGACCAGTCCGAGTTGAACCAGTTTCAACCAGTTCGAGTCCAAACCTATTTCGACCAGGGCTATTTTGGAGTTGATTTTGACCAAGACTATTTTGAAGCTGATTTTGACCAAAGGGATTTTCGACCAGGTTTTTGACCAGTGCAGTTTTTTACCTGGTTTTTGATTAGTGGGGGTTTTGACCTAATTTTTGATCAGTAGGGTTTTTTACCAGTTTTTGATCATTTTTTTAACAGCCTAAATATATGTGTATTTTTATTTTAGTCCTTTTGGTCATATAGGATTTTTCTAATGAATTTTTATTACAAAAATTCATCTAACAAATGCCCCTCACCAAGTTGAGTTTGCGCGTGAAGCAGCTCGAACTTAACTTGGTGAAACTGACTGTTGCATCTTGGTTACGACGCTTGAAACTAGCGTCAAGCAACAAAATCTATAAGTAATTAACTTACAGATGCTTTGGTCGAAGATGAGGCGATCGAAGAAACCGTGGTTGATGATGCTGCTCGATGTGACCAAAAATTAGTGGCCAAGAGGTTATGGTCGACACTTATGTGTATCTTTAATCATCTGCGAAGCCATGCAACTCTGTTGCGTCCGTCTAGCTACCACCGAGCCAACCAGCGAGAGGAATTGACAGCTTCATCAAAGTGACCCACTGTCATTAGTCTTCCAAGGTCATGGCGAAGGATCATGCCACAACTTAATGCGTTTTATCAACTTTACTGCGTCCGTCTTGCAACCACAGAGCCAACCAGTAAAGTTGAAGTGTTTCACAAATCCACGTGAACCGCCCTGGCACACTTCACTGCTCCCATTCTTCCTAAGTCATGGCGAAGGATCATGCCACAACCTAAGGCGATTTATCAACTTTACTGCGTCTGTTTTGCAAATGCAGAGCCAACCAGTAGAGTTGAAGGGTTTCACAGATCCACCTGAACCACACTGATATGCTTCACTGCTCTCATCAATGGTCACATTGCAAACTTTGTTTGGTCAGGACATCACATAGCCATCTTCGGACCTAACTTTGGCGATGTTAACCTGCATATCAAAAAAAGGAAAACAACCTCTTTCTTTGAAGTGTTGGGGTAAAATCTTCAACAAAAACATTAAAGAAAGGAATAAAACATCTTTCTTTAAAATACGTCGCGGTAAAACCTTCTCATTTGAAAGAACATCAAAGAAAGAAAGGAAACATCTTTCTTTGGAACATCGGGGCAAAACCATCAAAGAAAGGAAAACATATCTTTCTTTGGAATATTGGGGTAACATCTTCCCATCATAAAGAGCATTAAAGAAAGAAATAACACGTCTTTCTTTAGAGAATTGGGGTAAAACATTCCCATAAAGAATCATCAAAGAAAGAAAAGAGACCACTTTCTTGGAAATATTGGGGTACCCATTCATAATGAAGAGCATAAAAGAAAGGGAAGGAATATCTTTCTTTTAAAATGTTGGGGACAAAACCGTCCCAATAAAAACATTACAGAAAGAAATAAAACATCTTTCTTTAAAATATGTCGGGGTAAAACCTTCCCATAGAGAATCATCAAAGAAAGGAAATCAACACTTTTATTTCGAATATTGGGGTAAAACCTTCTCATAAAGAATCATCAAAGAAAGGAAAGAACATCTTTCTTTGGAGTAATGAGGTAAATTTTCCCATAAAGAACCATCAAAGAAAGGAAAGAAACATCTTTCTTTGGAATATTGGGGTAAGATCTTCCCATAATAATGAACATTAAAGAAAGGAAAGACACATCTTTCATTGGAATATTGGAGTAAATTCTTCCCATAATAATGAACATCAAAGAAAGGAAAGACACATCTTTCTTTAGAGTATTTGGGGTAAAACCTTCCCAGTATAAATAACATCAAAGAAAGGAAATGAACGTCTTTCTTTGGAACTTTGGGTTAAAACCTTCCCATCATATTTAGAATATTGCGGTAACACCTTCCCATCATAATGAACATCAAAGAAAGGAAAGACACATCTTTTTTTGGAGTGTTAGGATAAAACCCTCCCACAATAAACGATTTTGATTTTGAAATAAAATATTAAAGAAAAGAAACATCTTTCTTTAGAAAATGTTGGGAAAAACCATCCCAACAAATGTATTTTGTTTTGAAATGATTAAAGAAAGGAAAAGAGGCATCTTTCTTTGAAAATGTTGGGAAAAACCATCCCAAAAAATGAATTTTGTTTTGAAATGATTAAAGAAAGGAAAAGAAGCATCTTTCTTTAAAATATTAGGGTAAAACCCTCCCAAAATAAGAGAACATCAAAGAAAGGAAAGACACATCTTTTTTTGAAGCATTGGGGGTAAAACCTTCCCGTTATAAACGATTTTTATTTTTAAAGGAAGGAAAAGAAACATCTTTCTTTAAAATTTTGGGGTAAAATTTTCCCAATTAAAACAAAAGGAGTAAAATAACTTTTATTTTGAAATATCTGCTTTTCCTTGATCATCAAGCTAAGGATATCATCTCAAGATAGAGCCTCTGAAGGATTCATTGTTTTGAAGATATCGAATGTCCATGATGAACTTCATTTACAACTTCATTCGCTCGTGATGATGTGTAGGTAGCATAATGCTTTAGTAAAATCACCAAAGGCAGTAAGAACCTCTTCAAGTCTTTCTCTTCTGCTAGAGAACACCAAGACTTCACACACCTTGCACTGAATTCATCGAATCGGGAGTCATAGGTATGGCTGGTTTGACTTGAATAGCTGGAATGTTTGTAGGGTGCAAAGATCATTGGAATTTTTCCTGCTTTTGCCGAGGATGGTGGATGGCTTTCTTCATTGGTTTGTTGGAGGATTTCTTGAATGTACATCTTGAGATTTCTTGGAAGCTTCTTGGGGATTGCCCCTTGAGGGTTGCTTCTTTATTTTGAGACTTTGATTGATGCTTCTTTGCTTTGAGACTTCAAAGGTCACCAATCCACATCTTGTAGTGACTAAATAATCCCCATAGGCTTCTTTTTTTAAAAAAGGACCCTTGTTGACGCATCACAGGAGTGGCAAGTGGCTGCACATTGAACTATGACTTACGTCGAGTCAACTAACCCTTTCCTACTCTTCATCTTATAGTTTCTCCAGGGGCTTGATATTTCCATGGATTTGAAGAGAGGCACTAGATAGCAAAGTACATGGTGAACTGGTTGTTTCAGCTAGGGCATGAATTGGTTTCCTACTGCCCTTAGTTACACATACTTTACACCTGCTATGTGCTTTGTGTGGGGGTTATTCCATTGCAAACAAAGTCAAGCTGATTCATTCTTTGCTTAGCACATGAATCCTTCAGCCGCAAACTAGAGGCAATTGGCTTGGCGAAACTAGAGAAAACCTTTTATTGTTGGGTATTGACACCCGTAAGAGAAAGCATTGTGAAAAGTTTTTTTTTGAAAAGTTTTTTTAACACAAAAAGAACTTAATCAAAAGCAAAGGGGTGAAAGAAAGGAAAGAAGGGGTGAGGAGATCATGCCATGGGCACGCTCATGTAAAGTACTTCTTCAGGAACCTGCCATTGATGGGAGGCATTGGACAGTACCCTTGTTGATCAATGAGTTGGTATGCACCACCATCATATGCTTGCTCAATGGCATACAACCCTTCCCATTTAGGCTCAAACTTTCCTTTAACCTTGCTTGTGACCACAATGGGGTGTCGAAGAACAAGCACGATTTCACCTTTTTGTTGACGATTGGGACTCGGGGGGTCCTTCATCGAACTTTTTCAGATTTGATTGGGTTTTAAAAGGGAGACAACTCGGACAAGTACCAAGGAATTCAAAGTATCTATGAATCTAATAACACAAAAGTTTATCCAGGTTCAGGCCCTCGTGATTGAGTAATAACCCTACTTTTGTGGATTTATCACTATGAATATGCAAGAGGATTACAAAGAGAATATATTGTCTATTCACCTATCTCTCACTCTCTCTCTCTCCTCTCCCCTAATCCTTCCCCTAAAGGTCTTCTTATACTTGTCGAAGAGATCGTCGGTTGTTCTCTTGAAGACATGCTTCACGATCGTCTGTAACTACTACATGGCGGTTGCTGCGAGCTGTTGTTATGTGGCGGTTGCCAGGAATTATGGTTAGTTGCTATTCAGCAGCTTCTTTGACCTGGTATTATAGAAACTGCTCCACCATCTTTACCTTCTTTGACGGTTACCTTGTCAGGGACTTATGGTTATTTCAGGACTAATCATAAGGATCAAGGAACGATTATTGTGATTGGTGACTTATAATTCATAATCTTCTTATAACATAAGTCTTTAACACTGTGGTCGCGCATCGCCTGCGACCACGTATGGGCATCAGGTCATGTCTCTGCGATAGGGTATGATAGAAAGCAAATGTCTCTGCGACCATAATACTTGTAGGTGTAACATGTGACCATGGAATTGGTGATGATCAGTATTGAGACCTATAGAGTTCCGAAGCTAAAATTATGGGAATCAAACATCTTTGAGGGGCTATGTCCACAACATCCTTGGACTATCCCATTATCTCTTTCCTTGACCTTTTGCGACCATAGAAAGGCATGTGCGACCATGGGGCATTGTACGCGACCACAGAATGATATGGATTTTTTTCACTTGAGTCACAACCCTCGTCAGCTGGCTCCCGAATTTGAAATGACAAAGGTCTAATACAGTAGTTGTGTCGTTTCAAATTCTACAACCGTACTCCTTCGCTTCAAATTCCAACACAGTGCTATGTCACTTTGAATTCCAACGCAAGTTGAGGAGCAGCCTTTGGGATGTGGTTACCAGCTAGGCATTTGGGAAGATCTTGAGGGCCTTTCACTGCGTCCCTTGGACGGGAACTCGAAACATCGCCTTCGGAATTCTATAAATAGCCATCCTCCCGTTGTAGAATCCTCAACCTTTCACAAATTCTCTAAGTTTCAGTCTCTTTGTCTTCCCTCTTCTTCTCCTCTTCAATGGCATCCCCAATCCCAGAGTGACTTCATGAAGAGGAGAGTTTGGCGATAGAAGGCAACGTTGAGGTATTGGAACCATAGGGGATCAGTGTGGATGATGTCACACAGTCGTCTTAAAAGGTAATTCTCTTTTAGTTGATTTGTGCAGTTTTTTTCTTCTTGAGCATCGATTTTCCAAATGCTTTGTTTTTGCAGTTGCCTGAATGTCCAGCAGCTTCAAGGAAGCGGTATGGTGATGATGTTGGAGCATCCAGTGGATTCTCATCAAAGAAACCGATTGAGGCCCCTTCCCTGGCCGCACAAAGTGATTTTGATAGAAGGGAAGAGGCTGCGACCCCACAGGCATTAGCTGTGACTGTGGGTTAGGACTCATCCGCTACCACACAAACTGTTCCTTATTTCTTGAGGTAAACATTTGTTTTTTGCTCAAACTAAGTTGAGTTATTTAGTTAGGAATGATTTCTTCAATTGTCAATTGGTTGTACAGGACAAATTGGACTACTTCCTTCAGAGTCGCTTCCGCTATGGCCGAGGAGGAGGTGGGTGTAACAGAAGGAGTAGTGGATGCCCCAAATCCTTTTGTGGCCCGGTCAGCATCTATCTCCAGGGTAAGGATTCTCACTCTTTGAATTTTTCGTATATGACTTGGAATGATCACATGGTCATATAGGGAGACGAAGCGGCGAATGTGATCGGCGGAGAGTTGGCTGAGGTCTTGGCATCCCTAAGGGAGAAGGCTGCATTGTGCAGCTCCCTCCAAAAGGAGAATGAGTGCCTCAAGGAGAAGTTCATCAGGCGAGGACTTGACCTCGACTCTCTCCTCCAAGTCGTTGATCGCTATAAGGCGGCAGCGAGAGGGCTCGAGAGACTACAAGGCTTGCTCGAGAAGCCGAGAATCTTGTCCTCAAAGAGAAGGACACCTTGGATACTACAATCAAAGGCTGCAGTCTCACAGAGAGGGATTCCTTTGAAAAACTGAAGGTGGTTGCGGACTCTCTCCATGCTGATGTTGTTAAACTTGAAAGGTTAACTTATGTCTTGAAGAGTCTTGCAATTTGGTTGCGGCTCAAGCCGACTCGCTGATTGCCCATATCCCAGACTTTGCAATGAGGTACAAGGAGAGACTGAAAACCAATGTTGGTGTCATAGTCTCTGTTGTCCTCTGCAAGCTTAGGCATCACCACGATAAGAATTTAGATCTAAATCCTGTAGTGGGAGATGCAATTTTTGATAACGAGGAGCAGCTGAACGCAACCAGGGCCGAGGTTAAGCCCTTAGTAGACATATTGTTACATGACCTCGGCCTTGCCTGATGTATCTCATCTCATTGTAAATTTTTGTGAATTTGACGATGGAAATGAAAAGACTTTGCTTATCAGAGTTCTGTACCTTGCAAATACATACAGTTAGCAGGAATTTCAATAATAAAAAAAATATTAAGTACTTAGTTTTCTGACTTAATGCTATAGTTATATTTCCCTTCCCTAGCCCCCTCCTATGACCATACATACTGAAGGCTTTGTATTATGGTCAGGATTGAAAATAAACTATGGCTGAGATGATCGAATACATATGAGTCAGTCTCTTATGCGTCATGAGAAGGCTTAAAAAGAGAAACTTTGGCTATATGCGACCACATAGTCGCAAGGATAAACATTTTTAATGTAGACGTGTAAGTTTGTTGCAAACTGACAGCCACTGGAGTGATCTGAAACATACTAGTAAGTCCCTTATGCATTAAGAAACGGCCTATAAAGAGATGTCTAGATGCGACCATGAGATCGGCTAGCGAATCCACTTAAACATTATGATAAAAAAATGCTTATTGCAACTAGCCCCCGGGCGTGGCCTGGGAAAAAGGGTGAGGACAAAAAATGGGAAAATAACGATAACATATACTGAAGAAGTGCTTTATTGAATGTAAAAATGTATAATGAAAATGGAAAAACTTACACATAAAATTTTCGCAGTTGGTCTATGTTCTAAGCGTTAGATAAAATCCTTCCATCTTCCATAGCTAAGCGAGCCGATCCAGGTCATGGCATTGAGACCACAGTGTATGGATCTTCCCATTGAGGGGAGAACTTGTTGCAACCAGATTGGTGTTGGATTTTTCTTAAAACTAAATCTCCCACATGAAGGCTACGTGGTTGCACCCTTTTACTATCATATTTAACGCAAAGCCTGTAAATATGCTGTGGACCAAATCAACGTTTGATTACGCTTTTCTTCAAGAAGAATGATTTTATCTGCGCGTGTTTCACTTTGATTAATGATATTTAAGTTATCGACGCGAGGAGAGCCAAGTTGGATTTCAATTGGCAGTATGGCTTTTGCACCGTAAACTAGTTGGAAAGGCGTTTCGCCTGTAGCTCGATTGGATGTAGTGCAAAGTGCCTATAGAACGGAGTAGAGTTCTTCTACCCAAGCCCCCGAGCATGACTTAAGGCAGTTGAAAACACGTTTCTTAACCCCTTGTATAATCTACCCGTTGGCCCGTTCCACTGCTCCGTTGCTTTGTGGATGAGCAATGGATGCGAAACAGATTTGGTCCCAATATCGTCACAATAGTCTAGAAAAAGACCACTAACGAACTGAGATCCGTTATCTGTAATAAGATGACTTGGCAATGTTCTTATGAAAGAACTTCTTCACTACTGCGGTGGTAATGGTTCGGACTGGTTCAACGTCAATCCATTTAGTGAACCTATCAATGGTTACAAATAAAAACTTATATCCATTGACAGCTTGGGGCATTGGCCCCAGAATATCTATTCCCCATACGGCAAATGGCCAAGTCAAGGGAATAGTTTGTAATGCATATGCTGGCTGGTGAACCTACCGAACATGAAATTGACACTGTGGGCGCGTTTTGACCAATTGCAAGGCATCATTTAATGCTGAATGTAACACCCTGGGTTTGGGGTGAAAATTCTTTTTATAAAAGGTCATGCATGCATATGTCTCTCCAAGATCAGCAAAATCAGCCCAGACTCATTCTATCCTAAGCCCTAAAATTTTAAAATCTTCCCTGTGAACCCAAATCAAGATCTGACTTTCCAGATTTGACCTACTATTTATCCTAAGATTAAAAGCTTTCAGAAGCCAGATCCAATTCTATCTCTAACTCCCAGATTTATCAATCCCTTTCTGTTTTCGAAAAAGAAATTAATTAAGTATCCTAATTACTCTAAATACTTGAACTCTGATTTAATCAAATCTTGACCTAATCCAGACCAGATTATTCTTGGATTATGATCAAGGGTATGCCAATACCTTAATCAAAAAAGTTGGCAGCCAAATTCTATTATCTAGACCATTTCACAAATCAGTCCAAGAAGTATCGCGGATTAGTCCTTTTCCTGATTTTCTAGAAGCCTGAAAAGGCTAAATGTTGCATATCAAATCCAAATTCAAATCTGATCCAGGGAACACATCGAAAATGCTATTCAATACAAAATCTTCTTCTATGATGATCTCAAAATCTCATCCTAAATCCCAGAATTTCAGTTTTAATAAAGTCCAAATTTTAAATACCCTAAATTACCCTGTTTTCATTTTGTTTGAAAACTATTCAAATGTTTCAAATCTTATCTTATCTCTTTGCCAAATCATCTGTTGAATAAAGTTTGCCAGATTAGTGAAATCAGTTTCAGCTTTAACCATCTAATTCTCAGGAATTGCAAATCAGTCCAAACCCAATTTGTGTAATTGCAATCTGGTCCAAATCTTTGTTTCGACCACACCCGCTAGCACAGCTTCGACCAGCGCCAGGCCTCGCCATGTTTTCTTGCCGTCAGCCAAGCTTCGCCTTTGCTTGTGCCCGTGCTCATTTGTGCTTGCATGTGCGCACGTGTCAGCGCCAAAATCGTCGCCGTGGCAGCACCAGCAACCAGCAACCGCTCGCGCGCGACCAGCAGCGACCATGCTCTAGCAGCAGCAGCAACTTTGTCAGTAGCTTCGCGCCACATCGCCACGCCGTGGCAGCCTTGTCGCCTTTGCTTTGCACCGACCAGCACCAAGTCCCAATGAGCCGACCAAACACAGTTGTAGAGCTGCTGTCGCCGTCCCGTCGCTGCCACTGTTTGCTTCAAGCAGTTCCTTCGCTGGCGCAAACTTCGTTGCTGCCCCAACCTCGCCATCTCCGTCCTGCGCTTATAAATAGCAGCCCCAGATCAGCTTTATCTTCATCACTTCACTCCATAGTTTCCTTAGCCATTTAAATCAGAGTTTCTTTGTTTTCATCTTCTCCGGTGAGCCGCCGAGGAGGAGCATGACACCAGAGTAATTCACATCACCAACCTTCAAATTAACTGCACTGGTATGTCCCTAGTGCTCATCTCATCATCCTCTAACAACCAATTTGTCTCTGGTGGACCTCAACACCGGTGATCCCCGAAATTGGCAATTGCCCTGTTCCAGCAATTGAATCCACTCCAGTCCAAATTAGCCTTCCCTCCTATGGAACAAAATGATCACCAGAGCCTTTGGAGCAAGCCTACTCATCCAAAATTTGAAATTAGCCCGTGGTTGAGAGTTTCTGTTCTTCGCGCGCCATTGAGATCAGCTCACGTCGTTGGCCCGTTCCACCTCACCTCTGACCAAATTGACTGCCCCAACTCAATCTTTGTATCTCATAGATGGTGTAGCCGAGCCCAATTGCTCTGCATTGTCCTAAATCAGTATCGCCCCTTTTGCCATCTTCTTCAAGTCTGGTGTCCACGCCGACGAGCTCCAATACTTGATTTCAACCAAATTACTCGCTCCAGCACCATCAGCATCACCTCAGGAGCAAAAGCCCTCGATCAATTTCAGGTTTCATCTTCTGTAGCTTGCTGTCACCGTAGCCCGCTCTTGTTCTTGAAAGCCGACGACTTTGATCTTCTCATTCGCCGTTGTGTCACCGCCGTTGTTCAATTAACTTTGCCAGTAGCTTCGCCTTAACCTCGCCTACCCATTTGACATAGTTGGCGAAGCAGCGCACGAGTAAATCGATCAATTGCTTAAGCCCTAGAAACTGACAGTGTGCTAGCATTCAAATTCATTGTGTCCAGGGATCTTTTTGCAAATTCTTTGAACTTTTTTGCAAAAACCTCTTTGTCAAACAGATGCCTTGCTTCATTGTGCACCCAATGCTTTGATCCAAACTTGTTTTGGCAACTGAAAATCTTCTAAACCACTCCTATGCCATTCTTGGCTATGTCAGGCCGCGAACCAAATGTCATTCGGCTGACATTCGCTGTTTTTGAGCAAACCAACCGCGAACCCTATGTCAATATTGATGCCTTGAAACCCTAATCACCTCTAGTACTCAATCTTAGCCAGATTCTTTGAAACTCAAGAGTCTCGACTCAGTTCAGCTTGCAGTCTCAATCATCTTCAGTATCGTTCAGTTATTCTTTTTAAAGCATATTTGCATATAGATCATAAAATATTTTAATATAGTTAGTAATCATTGTATGTTTGATTTGTTGCTGAGTAGATCCAGAAGCTGAGTTCAAGGACTTCACTGTCAACTCAACACCAACTGCTGATTTTTACGACGCGGAAGGCAAGTCATATTCTTGAACATCTTGAACCTATATTTTATGAGTTGCTATAATATAACCTTGAATATAAGTAGTATTGCATGTGAAAGAATGGTTGAGATGTGAATTGGCAGTACTAGGCTGGATGCCTGTGAAATGTGAAATAATCAAGTAATGAGCCATGAACTATTATATATGTACTTATGTATATTTATGAAATAAAACCCCTAGCCGTGACCAGAGATTGGTATGGAATGGTGGTGGCACTGGATGTGCGTGGCTGTGGATGGTCTGGTCACTGGCATAGAAGGACTAGAACCTTGTGTTGTGCGTCTAGTGGCATGAAAAACATGCTAACCACAAGCCTGGTATGGTACAGGCCTGAACAAGTAAGTATGTAGATAGCACATGAAACCCCTGCATGAGATGGAAAGTTGTGCACTATTGGCACGGAGTGCGGCTCCTACACATATCACTGGATGTGATGATGCACACTGACCCAGTAATGGGGAGATGCAGTCGGGGTGGGGGTATAGCCCGCCACAACTGTGGTTTGTCCGACCACAAGGTCAGGGGTGAATTGTGAGTGAAACATAACAAAAGTTCTTGTTATCTCCACCTTGCCACTCACATTATGCAGTGAGGAAGGGTATAATCATATTGATAGGATGGGCATGAAAGTGGAATATCTTGCAGGTAAATTGGTACCTCTCTGCAGAGTTTAAAAACATATTCGAATACTCCGAGCTCCCGGGTTTATAGGAGTCTGCTACGATGGATTAAATTCACGGGGTGTGGCACAAGTATGTTTTCTAAATAAAATTTGATAAGTCAAGATTACCCAAATGGCATGTGTTGTCATGATAAGGGGTACTGTCGTGGGCTGTCGTGTGTCGATGTGTCACGATAGTACTATAAATAGTGGAACATGAATAGTGATGCTATGCTATGAAAGATACTGCCATAAGATGAGATATAAAGGAAAAAACTATTTTATAACCATCCACACTTCTTTATAAGCATAGGTTCATATCATCACTGCTATATATATATACTCTTACCTATGACTTACTAAGTAAGTACAAACCCTTGCAACCTATCATCCAATAGATGGAGTGTTCAATGATCAAGATGAAGGCGTGGAGAACTTCTCGGATCCAGAAGGAAGAGAGCCAGTTCCGCCAGAGCTCTAATGTGTGTTGTTCTGCCGTCAACTTCTTGTTGTGGGGGTTCACCTACCTTTCACTGTGTAGTTGTTATTTTGCTAGACCATGTATGCCAGGAAGGCATTGTAATCTCTTTATGTTGTACTAAGGCCAGCAGGCCACACTGCTTAAATATTTTGTAAGTTACTCTGCTGTAATGTAAATATACTCCTGTGCTTGACTTATCCTGGGAAGTCAATGGTATGCATGTATAGGATCAACTGCAGCGAGCTGGGTTCCCACAGGAGTAGTCGTTGTCCCCAAGGCGGGGGGCGCGACACAGAAGGCCAATAATACCCTTGACAAAAAGCCTTTCTGACTAGTGTTCTATAGGTTGCATGTGCGCCACACATGCCTTCATGAATTTCTCTTAGAAGGTTTTGTCCTTCTTCTTGAGGTATGCAACCCATAAGCTCCTTGAGCACCTTTTCTGTACAAGGTCCCTTCGATCAGTCTGTACATGCGTGCTTTTCTAACTAACCGATTAGCTTCAATCTTGTCCTCAGGCAAGGTCCCATGCATGAGATAGATCCTCAATGGTTGGATCTATTGGATCAAGGATGCCGACTAGAGGGGGGTGAATAGGAGGCTTTTAAAAACTTAAAACTTGAAGCAAATAAATGCAAATCGAGAACAAATAATATAAGCAAAGGGAGAAGAGAACTAACACAGTAATTTTTACCGAGGTATCGGAGACTTGCCCAGTCTCCACTAGTCCTCGTTGAAGCACTCAAGTTACTTGAGTTTTGCCACAATACTCACGAAGAGTATTATCTACTAACGGTTGCTCCTTGTCCACTCCGGAAAGGCGAGCACCAATGCCTTGTACAAACTTGCCGAGCCTCTCCGACAATCTCCATTCTGGAGAGGTCAATGGCCACGCCTCCGAACCGTCTAGGTGAGGGCGCTCACCAAGAGTAACAGGCAGCTAGGTCTTCTTTTGACCTCCAAACACACACCGAGAAACTAAGTGAATGCAAATGCAAATGAACTGAAGTGCTCGGTGGATCGGAAAACACTCGACTTGATCAAAAGATCAAGATTTTAAGTAGAAAACTAAAGCTCAAGAGTGTATAAGAAAATGCTACTGCTTGTTGTGTGAAATACATGCCTAAAGCCCCTATTTATAGCCTCAAGAATCAAGTGAACCGTTGGAGCTAGGGCTGAAAATCAGCAACTCAAACTGACAGTCAGTTTGCCTAACTGACAGTCAGTTTAGTGCACAACGGCCGACAAAATTTACGGATAAAAATTTGCTAGCCGTTCATGGTCGTTTAAGGAAACTTGAAACCCACAACTGACAGTCAGTTAACAATCAGTTCGACCACATACTCGACCAAATCAAATAGAAACTCAGTTAAAATCAACTGTGGTCGAAACCCCAACTAACAGTCGTATGGAAAAACTGACAGTCAGTTTAGTACAAAAATTTTGAGCACAAAATACACCCTCTGTGGACAATTGTCAGTTTTGTTAAACTGACATTCAAACTGAGAGTCAATATGAACAAAAATAGTGATAACTTTAAGTCCAGAAATCCAAAAGAGGTGTTTAAGTTCGTTTGAAAGATAATTTTAAGGGCTACATTTTTGTCAACAGAAGCAAAAACCAGATCTGCATAGATCTTTCTAGAAAGTCGAAAAACACTTCTGCTGTCAAAAAGTCATCTGAAAATCCAAATCTTTCAAAACAAATTTAAATCAAATCCAACCAAAATGGATGCAATGCAATGACCTAAGTTTCTCGGTTTATGTTGGAGATAAAGAGAGGACTTTCGCCACCCCTCTTTATAGTACGGTTAAAACTAAAAACAATTTTCCTAACCGATCAACTCCAAACGCCGAGATCGGAAAAATAAAAAAAACGGATTACCTTAGGTCCTTTGCTTTTCCGGCTTGCGTCTTGTCTTCATTTTTGCTACTTGTGCTTTTATGTCTTTTGCGTTGGGTTCGTTTTGTTTATCTCGAAAATCTTCCCAACGGATCCCTGCATTAATCAATCTCAAAAAGCACAGTTAGTCCTAAACACTCTGTTTTCATTAATCATCAAAATTAGGGTTAGACATGAAGGCCTAGATGCAACAATCTCCCCCTTTTTGATGATTGATGACAACAAGTGTTCAAAAATGAAATAAAAGAAATAACTCCCCCTGAGTATATGCATCTCATCATATCGGAGCATAAACCAACACATATACATCAGAGCATCTCATACATACAAGCATTCACAGATATGCATATATCACAATATGTATCAGAGCATACAAAACTCAAAAACAAGACATTATATATATCAGAGCATTTAACATCTCAAAGTCAGTCAGATCATCATATCCAAAGACACATAGATATATCATAAACCAAAATATCTCCATGATATAAAGAAAATAAACATCTATCCAAAACATCAAAATACTATAATATCCAAAATACTTCTCCCCCTTTGGCATCAAGCACAAAAAGGGAGGTAATACAGAAAAAGAAATAGAGCCTAATGCTCATCAGAAGAAACTCCTAAAACATCTGTATCTCCGGAGCCTGCTGGAGATCCAGACACGTCGCCCGCAGGAGACAGGGGCGGAGTAGCTGCTGGAGTAGGAGCAACTAGAACTGAAGTTGGTGCCGCAGGAGCTGGATCAGCTAGTCTGGAAGCTGTGCTCGGTGAAGCTAATCGGGCCCTCTTGCGAGGAGCCGGAGAATCTGATGTAGGCAGCCGAGCCAGAATATGCTCCTGCTGGTCGAGAAGGCGAAGCAGGATCCTATGATGCTCCGCCTGGGTGCGCAGGATCTCCTGCTGAGTCTACAACACCTGGTGGAGCTGAGAAAGAGAAGCTAAAGACGATCCGGTGCCAGGGTCTGCAGGAGGTGCCGGGTCAGACTCCTGAACTGGAGCCTCATCCGCTGACTCCCCCGCAGCATCATTATCTGATGCAGGAGAATCAGGGCTAGCAGCTGCAGCAGGGCTAGCAACTGCAGCAGGGCGAGCACCGAGTCGACGATCAGCCCGACCAGGAGGGTAGAAAAGCAAAGGATGATGAGGCCTCGGGAGCTCAAAGTCGACGGCCCGAATATGCAGGAGCACCGCCATGATATACGGACTGTAAATCAGCTGATGGCGCGGAGAAAGAAGGACATGCTGAATCTCACTGATGATGAGATCTGCAACGTCAAAGGGCTCCTCCTGGAAGATAGAAATCAGGACGTGGAGCCCAAGATAGGTGACTCTGGCCTTATGTCCGGTCATGGGGACTAAAGTGAGCCGGAGGATCCGTAGGGCCAGATCAACATCGCGGCGCAAGCCAGCGATGTGTCGGAGCTGGAAGGGGCCGGAATAGAGTATGGCCACCTCCCGACGCTCAAGGTCCGGAAGGGTATGGAGCTGGCGGCCAGAAGGAGGGTGCACCAGTCCAAGCGCCGACTCCAGCTGATCCTTCGTGACGGTATAGACCTGGAGGCCCGTCATGAAGGTCATGAAGTCGCGCTGGGGAGAGACAAAAACAGTGGAGTAGAACTGGCGAATAGGCCCATCAGCCCAGTGCAAAGAGGAATCAGCGACAAGGTCGTGGATCCCGACAGAGCCGAAAAAGTCTATGAGGGTGGCGATGCCTATGCAAGAGGCGATCGTCCCCCACGACAGAGAGCGGTGAGCGAAAATGGGTGCGCGGTTATAGACGTTGGTGAACAGGTCTAGGTGGAGGTTTGTGTAGCAGGTGAGAACGTCGCACGCGTTGCGACCAGTGGGACGCGGTGAGAGGTAGGGGTTTGTGGAGTGGAGCGTGCGAAGATGGCTAGCGTGCCACCGGGAATAATCCACGGGCACGCGCTCAGGCGGAGGCGAAGGCCAGGTCTTAGACGTTTGACCCGATGAACACTGGCTGTTTGCCGCGTTCTTCCGTCGGGCCACACGTCGGGAAGGACCCGGCTGATCAGACATGGTGGAAAAGAAGCAAGGAAGAAAAAAAACAGAGGAAGAAACAGAGGACCTGATCAAGGAGATGAACAGAGAGGCCGTCAAACAATTTGGTCGACGTTCAAGCAGAACGGCCGAGGAAGAGACTACAGCAGGTAAAAAGGGTCTTGAACATGATGAGGAGAGGAAACACGGCGACGCACGGCGTGGTGCTGCACGGTGGTGGAGGCACGACACGAAGATCTCGTGGCAAGGTGCGGCTAAACAGCGACGAGAAGGGCGAAGCTGCGGTGAGAAGGTGGCGCCGGCGGTGAGGAAACACAGGCGACGAGGTGTGGGGCACAGAGGAGCAGCGGCGCAACACGGCGAGGAGGTGCCGGAGACGAGAAAAAGCAAATGGCGGCGAAAGGAGGCGAGAAGACAAGAAAACAGAACGGGGGATTTTAGGGTTCGAGATCCCACAACTGACAGTCAGTTTGATATACTGACAGTCAGTTCCAAACTCAGAAACATGGAACTGACAATCAGTGTACCACACTGACAGTCAGTTCACAGAACTGAGTTTTGAAACTGACAGTCAGTGTATGAGACTGATAATCAGTTTGAGACTCGAACTCGACCAGGAGCTACGACCAAAATCAATTGCACGTAACTGACTGTCAGTTTGTGAAACTGACTGTCAGTTAGGACAATGACTTTGACCAGAGACTAAGACTAGGCTCCTAAGCACTAAACTGATTGTCAGTTAGGTCAATTTCGACCAAAATCAGTCTAAGACCAGAGAGGGAATAAAATAATATTATTTTATACAAACAACACATTTAGCACATCAACTAGCATTTGATATATCAATAATGTTCAGTTCACCCCTTAAAAAGCAAAATCTTGATTCATCTAGGGGTTTAGTGAAGATATCAGCTAGTTGCATATCAGTTCTAACATAATTCACATCAATATCTCCTTTTGCCACATGATCTCTAATAAAGTGGTGCCTTATTTCAATATGCTTAGTTCTAGAATGTTGAACAGGATTATTAGCAATTTTAATGGCACTTTCATTATCACACAAGAGTGGCACTTTATCAAATATAATTCCATAATCCAAAAATGTCTGCTTCATCCATAATAATTGAGCACAACAACTGCCTGCAAACACATATTCAGCTTCAGCTGTGGAGAGAGCTACAGAATTCTGTTTCCTAGATGACCATGATACTAATGATCTCCCCAACAGCTGACAGCTACCAGATGTGCTCTTACGATCAATCTTGCACCCAGCATAATCAGAATTAGAATACCCAATTAATTCAAAATTTGCATCTTTTGGATACCAAAGACCTAAACTGGGATAACATTTTAAATACCTAAGGATTCTTTTAAGAGCTATTAAATGACATTCCTTAGGATCAGACTGGAATCTAGCACACAAGCACACACTAAACATGATAACGGGCCTAGATGCAGTAAGATATAAAAGACTACCAATCATAGACCTATAAAGTTTAGAATCGACCAATTTGCCGCTTTTGTCCATGTCCAGATGTCCATTTGTCGCCGTGGGAGTTTTGATTTCCTTAGCGTCTTCCATCCCAAAGCGCTTGAGTAGGTCCTTCACGTACTTTGTTTGACTCACGAACGTACCGTTCTTGAGTTGCTTGATTTGAAGTCCGAGGAAGAAGCTCAGCTCACCGATCATGGACATCTCGAACTCCCTAGACATCATCTCTCCAAACTCATGGCAGAAATGTTCATTAGTAGATCCAAAAATAATATCATCAACATATATCTGACAAATGAACAAGTCTTTTTCAATTTTCTTTGTGAAGAGAGTTGTATCAACCTTCCCAATTTTAAAGCCTTTTGATAGAAGAAAATCTCTAAGTCGCTCATACCAAGCTCGAGGAGCTTGTTTGAGACCATAGAGAACTTTTGACAACTTAAATACATGGTTTGGAAATTTAGAATCTTCAAAACCAGGAGGTTGTTCAACAAAAACAAGTTCAGAAATTTCACCATTTAAGAACGCACTTTTAACATCCATTTGAAAAAGTTTGATATTAAAACATGATGCATAAGCAAGAAGAATACGAATTGCTTCAACTCTTGCTACAGGTGCAAAGGTTTCACCAAAGTCTAAGCCTTCGACTTGAGTGAAATCTTGAGCAACAAGACGAGCTTTGTTCCTAATTACAACACCATTTTCATCTTGCTTATTTCTGAAAACCCATTTTGTTCCAATAACATTATGATCCTTGGGTCTTTCTACTAAGGTCCAAACTTTATTTCTAGAGAAGTTATTTAGTTCCTCATGCATGGCATTTACCCAATCAGGATCATTTAAAGCTTCATTAACATGTTTAGGTTCTAAAGAAGATACAAAAGAATGATGTTCACAAAATGCAGCAATACGAGATCGAGTTTGAACACCCTTACTGACGTCACCCAATATTTGGTCTAGAGGGTGATCCTTGGTGATCGTTTGATGTTGCCTAGGTGCTTCATCTTGTACTGCTTCATCTTGATTTTGTTCTGGAGGATCAACATGTGATGATGATACGCTTTGATCAACATTCTCAATGTTGACATCTTCTTCTTGATCTTCTTCTCTTGGCTTGATGTCTCCAATGGTTATGTTCTTCATGGCTAAACTTCACCAGAAACTTGCTCCTTTTGTGAGCCATTAGTTTCATCAAATTCGACATCACAAGATTCTTCAATGCAACTTGTATTTTTATTGAAAACACGATAAGCTTTGCTAGTGGTGGAGTATCCGACTAGAAAGCCTTCATCAACTCTTCTTTGAAATTTACCACCAAAATTTCTTTTCTTAAGAATATAACATTTGCATCCAAACACTCGAAAATAAGAAATATTTGGCTTGCGCCCAATAAGAAGCTCATAAGGAGTCAAATTTAGAAGAGGATGCAAATGAAGCCAATTTATAGAATAGCAAGCGGTATGCACGGCTTTAGCCCAGAAGCGAGTAGGAGTATCGTGATGGGGACGGCGATCCCGATCTTTTGGTGAGATGATGATACGTCGATTTGGGGGTGTTGATGGCACCGAATTTAGGGCTTCCAACCAGCAGGTCGGGAACTTCACAATCGCAATGCCAATTCCACACAGATACAAGATTCAATGATCGGTAGTTCCTGCAAGAAATCGAGAACCCGCAAGAACAAAGTATGAAGCAATCTGAATAGATAGTATTGAAATCAAAAGGAACAAGTTGAGGTTCTGTTTCTCGGCTCGGGCGGTCTAGTCGACACGCGCAAACACGAGGAGGGACGCACACGGGGTCTACCAAACACAACAAAACCTAAACGTAAAAGAACGGTGGCCGCCATATATATAGCGACGGCCAGGAGGTGTAGGGCAGCCAAAACAGCGTTGGCCACCAAAACCCTAAGATACATGGGCCTTGGGCCCAAAAGAAAGGTGGCGCAGCACCCGGGATTTCTGGCCCGTGAGATTGTTCTGTGTTTTCCCGTCTCTCCAGGAGAAATTTGGCCTTGGGACCAGATCCATTGGAAAGCTTATCTCCTAAGCTTTCAAACGGGTGGTCGCACGCTGAAAACGGAGTCCGGGAGCCCAAGTTATGTCCGTTTGAAGTACTGCTGCTCCTGGATGGCCGAACCGGACTTGTCGACGAATTGGGCTTGATCTTGGGCCTTCCTTGGCGCGTGGGCTGTCCTCGGTGGATGATCTTGACGTGCTGGTCCAGCAAAGGTGGGTGGAAAGGCCTTGCTTCCGGATTAAGCCCTCCAGGCGTCGTAGATGAAGTAGTGACCGAAACAGCGACGGTCGGGGACGAAGTAGCGGTCATAGGGGAAGAAGGGGCAGCGGTTGTATCCTTGGGTGTGATGTCCTCATCATATCGTACTCACTTAGCATAGTCCTTGCCATTTCTATAAGTGTTCGATTTTTCCTTTCAACAACTCCATTTTGCTGTGGAGTGTAGGATGTGGAAAATTCGTGTTTGATTCCAAGAGAGTCACAAAAATCAAATAGAGTTGAATTGACAAACTCTCCACCATGATCACTACAGATTTTCTTGATGGATAATTCGAATTCAGTAGAAACACTTTTGCAAAACTTTTGAAAACATCGGGGGTTTGAAATTTTTGCGAAATAAAGAAAACCCAAGTATAGCGTGTAAAATCGTCAACAATCACAAAACCATAATTACTACCCCCGATACTTTGGAACTCTGAAGGTCCAAATAAATCCATATGAAGAAGTTCCAAAGGTTTGCAAGTAGAAAGAATGCGCTTAGTTGGATGTGAAGTAGCTATTTGCTTGCCAGCTTGACAAGCGCTACAAGGTTTGTCCTTTTCAAAATTCACATCCTTTAAGCCAACAACTAAATCACGTTTTAAAAGTTTTCTCAATTGATGCATTCCAACATGTGCAAGTCGTCTATGCCATAGCCAACCTTTTGAGGTTTGAGAGACAAGACATGTTGAAAGAGATGCATCTTTTGAGTGAAAATCAACCAAATAAAGATTTCCAAAACGAAAGCCTTTAAAGATCAAGGTTTTATCTTTTAAACTTTCAATCAAAACTTCTTTTGGGAAAAATGTGCAACTAAAACCAAAATCGCAAATTTGTGCAATGGAAAGCAAATTGAAATTCAGAGATTCGACCAACAAAACATTCGAAATAGAAAGATCATTCGAGATAGCGATTTTACCCAAGCCTACCACATTTCCTTGACGATTGTCGCCAAAGGTAATCTTTTGGTTCTCGCTTGAGTTGTCTTTGAGTGAGGTGAACAATTTCTTGTTACCGGTCATGTGTTCGGAGCATCCGCTATCTAGCACCCAATGCCTCCCACCGGTCTTGTAGTTCACCTGCATAAAAAGAATTAAGTCCTTTTAGGTACCCAAACCTTTTTGGGTCCTTCAATGTTAGCAATCAAAGCTTTGGGCACCCAAATAGATTTCTTCTTTTTATTCAACATGGGTGCACCAACATACTTTGCTATAGCATAATCTTTCCTCGACTTTTGAAGCATGTAGCAAGTATCAAATAATTTGGAGTCATTAAGGGACATGCTTCATGTGAATGACCAGTTTCATGGCATTTATGACAAAATGTGTTGCATGCTTTAACAAATATAGTTTTAGAGTTTGGTTTCTTCCCTTTCTTTTGAAAATATCCTAATCCTTCTTTTCTAAAAGAACATTTTTGTTTACTAAGGATTAGATCAAGAGATATTCTTCCTCTATAACAGTTCTCTAACCCTTTTCCAAGCTTTTCTACTTGAGCTTTAAGTTCATTATTTTCATTTAAGATGTTATCATTAGAAACACATGGAGTATGATGACTATTGGAAGGAGAATCATCCAAATTACATGAAGTGGAAACATCTTCCTTAGATGAAGCATTTGTAACATCTTTTATGAGCATGCTTTCATAAGAATCTTTTAGCCCAGAGTATTGAGCGCGTAGGGAAGAATGTTCTTCCTTAAACGCTTTATACTTCTTTTTAGTCTTTCCAAAAACTTCATTTAATTCGGTTATCATTTCAACTAAATCATCATATGAAGGATCATTGGTGTGTACCTTTTCATCGCCTTTGGCCAGAAGGCAAATGGATGAGCTAGTTGAAGTGTTGATGTTGCCGAGAGCTAATCCGGCCATCTTCTTGGAGCAACTTCTTTCGTCATCGGAGTCGGAGTCGGAGCTCTCGCCTCCGGACATCCATTCTCCAAAGCATGCTTCTTTGGTTTCTTCATTCTTATTCTTGAATAATTTCTTCTTTTTGTTCCATCCCTTGTTCTTGTTTGGACATCTTGAAGCTATGTGTCCCTTCTCATGGCATCCATAGCAAATGATGTCCTTGAAGTTGTTCGGCTTTGGTCCCTTTGGTCGTGTGTCAAGGTTGACACCCTTCTTATGCAACCTGCGAAGGAGTTTTTGAGTATTTTTTACCATGAGTGCTAGATCTTCGTCGGAGGAGCCATCGCTTGACTCGTTCTTGGAGCCGGCTTTGAAAGCCAAAGCTTTCTTCTTTGTCTCCAAGGGTTCGGCCACTTCTTTCTTCTCCTTCTTATGCATCTCATGGGTGATGAGGTTCCCATAAAGATCAGTTGGTGTTGTGGTCGATAAATCGGAGTTTGTGAGAACCGTCACAAGAGTGTCGAAGCTTTCAAGTAAGGCCCTAAGCATCTTTCTCACAATTTCAAAGTCAGTAAAAACAACACCATGCCCCTTGAGTTCATTCACAATGTTATTCAACCGAGTGAACATGGAGTCCACGGATTCAGTTGATGACATGGTGAATGTCTCATATCTTTGCCTCACCATAAGCAGCTTTGCCTCTTTTACTTTAGTTGTGCCCTCGTAAATTTCTTCGAGGGTGATCCAAACCTTGTGAGTAGTCGTGAGATTGCTTACACGGTTGAACTCGTTTAGAGACAAACCCACAAATAGTGCATTTTTCACACGGGCATTTAAATGCAGTTTTCTCCTGTCGTCCTCAGACTGACTTGCCGGATCATCCGGAGGAGTAAAACCGAGTTTAACTATATCCCATACGTCTAGCCCCATGGCCTCTAAGAATACCGACATGCGCACTTTCCAATAGGGATAATTTGTCCCATCAAAGATTGGCGCACGGCTAGTATGACCAAGAGAAAAACCATCGGTAGACGACATCCTCTCTCTAGGCGGTAAAGCCTAATGAATCGAGAGACTTGGCTCTAATACCACGTGTTGGATCAAGGATACCGACTAGAGGGGGGGTGAATGGGAGGCTTTTAAAAACTTAAAACTTAAAGAAAATAAATGCAAATCGAGAACAAATAATATAACCAAAGGGAGAAGAGAACTAACACAGTAATTTTTACCGAGGTATCGGAGACTCGCCCAGTCTCCACTAATCCTCGTTGAAGCACTCAAGTCACTTGAGTTTTGCCACAATACTCACGAAGAGTATTATCTACTAACGGTTGCTCCTTGTCCACTCCGGAAAGGCGAGCACCAATGCCTTGTACAAACTTGCCGAGCCTCTCTGACAATCTCCGTTCTGGAGAGGTCAACGGCCACGCCTCCGAACCGTCTAGGTGAGGGCACTCACCAAGAGCAACAGGTAGCTAGGTCTTCTCTTGACCTCCAAACACGCACCGAGAAACTAAGTGAATGCAAATGCAAATGAACTGAAGTGCTCGGTGGATCAGAAAACACTCGACTTGATCAAAAGATCAAGATTTTAAGTAGAAAACTAAAGCTCAAGAGTGTATAAGAAAATGCTATTGCATGTTGTGTGAAATACATGCCCAAAGCCCCTATTTATAGCCTCAAGAATCAAGTGAACCGTTGGAGCTAGGGCTGAAAATCAGCAACTCAAACTGACAGTCAGTTTAGTGCACAACGGCCGACAAAATTTACGGATAAAAATTTGCTAGCCGTTTGTGGTCGTTTAAGGAAACTTGAAACCCACAACTGACAGTCAGTTATGCAAACTGACAGTCAGTTCGACCACAGACTCGACCAAATCAAATAGAAACTCAGTTAAAATCAACTGTGGTCGAAACCTCAACTGACAGTCAGTATGGACAAACTGACAGTCAATTTAGTACAAAAATTTTGAGCACAAAATACACCCTCTCTGGACAATTGTCAGTTTTGTTAAACGACATTCAAACTGACAGTATGTTATGCAAACTGACAGTCAACATGAACAAAAACAGTGATAACTTTAAATCCGGAAATCCAAAAGAGGTGTTTAATAGCTCGTTTGAAAGATAATTTCAAGGGCTACATTTTTTTCAACAAAAATAAAAACCAGATCTACCTAGATCTTTCGAGAAAGTGGAAAAACACTTCTACTGTCAAAAAGTCATCTGAAAATCCAAATCTTTCAAAACAAATTTAAATCAAATCCAACCAAAATGGATGCAATGCAATGACCTAAGTTTCTCGGTTTATGTTGGAGATAAAGAGAGGACTTTCGCCACCCCTCTTTATATTACGGTTAAAACTAAAAACAATTTTCCTAACTGATCAACTCCAAACACCGAGATCGGAAAAATAGAAAAAAATGGATTACCTTAGGTCCTTTGCTTTTCCGGCTTGCGTCTTGTCTTCATTTTTGCGACTTGTGCTTTTACGTCTTTTGCGTTGGGTTCGTTTTGTTTATCTCGACAATCTTCCCAACGGAGCCCTGCATTAATCAATCTCAAAAAGCACAGTTAGTCCTAAACACTCTGTTTTCATTAATCATCAAAATTAGGGTTAGGCATGAAGGCCTAGATGCAACAGGATCCAATCTGCATCGTGCTCCAGGGTGGTGATGTTAGTCATCGCCTCTGTCTTCTCCATGATTGAGGGATGTTTTAAGTGTTCAACGAACACTCTTGCAGGAGCGGATGCACGTGAGGAACCAATTTTCAATAATTGGTTTGCTAGTATATTGTCTCTTCACAAAATGAATTGGACTTTGAAATTTCTAAAGTGTTTTTCCAATTTCCTCACTTCATCTAGGTAATGAGCCATTGTCTCATCAGAGGTGCTATACTCCTTATTTACCTGGTTTACGACTAGCTACGAATCTCCCTTCACCACTAATCGATGGACTCCAAGGGATTTGGCTACTCGAAGCTCGGTGAGAAGACCTTCATACTCTGTTGCATTGTTGGTAGCAACAAAGTGGAGTTGTTTGACATACCGGAGTTGGTCGCCCTAAGGTGTGATTAAGACCACTCCAACCCCCAAGCTTGAAAAACCGCGAGAACCATCGAAATACATCATCCAATGGTCAGTGGTGGACAAATCTGTTGGTTCTTGCTTGAGTGGTTCAGGATTAGTCCATTCGATCACAAAATCTACAAGAATTTGAGATTTGATTGTTACTCAAGCAGTGAAATGGAGATCAAATGTTCTGAGTTCTACTGCCCACTTCGTAACACGACCAATAGCTTCCGGATTGTGGAGAATATCCCCTAAGGGAAAGGATGAGGGCACAAAAATCCTGGGCGCTTAAAAGTAATGTCACAGCTTTCGGGAAGCCATTAGGAGAGCATAGAGCAATAGTTTTTGGACTTCGGGGTAACGCTCCTTTGGTCCATTTAGTACTTCACTTACGTAATATACTAGCCACTACACACCTTCCCTTTCTGTGACCAGAACTACACTGACCACGTGAGGGGTAGCAGCTAAGTAAATGAGCAAAGGTTCTCCCATATTTGGGGAAACCAACACTAGAGCACTTGATAAATATGCTTTGACTTCCTGAAAAGCTTTTTCAGCTTCATCCGACCACAGGAAACCATTGTGTTTACATAGAACCTTAAAAATGGTAATCCACGTTCGCCTAAATGCGAATGAAACGACTCAAAGCCGCCATTCGACCTGTTAGGCTTTGAACCTCCTTCGTTGTCGAAGGAGATCGCATTTGTTCAATGGCCCAGATTTTATCGGGATTAACCTCGATGCCTCTCGAACAAACAAGGCAACCTAAAAGCTTACCAAAAGAAACTCCATAAGAGCACTTTTCGGGATTCAACTTGATTCCATGTTTATTCAAATTAGAAAAAGTCTCAGTGAGATCATTTACATGATTAGAGCTTTTGAAGCTATTTACAACCAGATCATCAACCTAAGCCTCTAAATTGTGCCCTAATTGAGATAGAAAGGTCTTCTACGTCAAGCGCTGATACATGGAACCAGCATTCTTGACCCCAAATAGCATTTTGACGTAGCAGTAGGTGCCAAATGGAGTGATGAATGCAGTTTTCTCTTCATCTACCTCTGCCGTGCTAATTTGATGGTATCCTGAGTAAGCATCCAGGAAGCTCAACAGTTCATAACCCGCTGTTGAATCAACCAACTGGTCAATGTGAGGAAGGGGAAAATCGTCCTTCGGACAGGCATTACTAAGACTAGTGTAATCAACGCACATGCGCCACTTACCCTTAGATTTCAGGACCATGACCAGGTTCGTGAGCCATTCAGGATGGTTAACCTCACGAATGAAGCCAGTCTCCTGGAGTTTATCTAACTCCAAACGAATGACTTCTTGTCGATCAGAAGCAAAGCGCCTGAACTTTTGCTTTATTGGTTGCTGTCCAGGCCGAATTTGCTAGCCTATGCTTGATCACTTCCCTTGGGACTCTGGACATGTCGGATGGTTTCCATGCAAACACATCTGCGTTAGCTCGGAGGAAAGTAATAAGTGCGAGTTCCTATTTATTGTCTAGTGCTGACCCAATCCGAATGGTTCTACATGGGTCATCTGGGAATAAGGGAACCTGCTTGAGCTTTTCATCTAGTCGCGGAGTGACCTTGACCGCATCGGGTTCCTTGGTCAGCTTGACGTCCTGCAAGGGAAGTTGGTTGACCAAGTCCAAGGATATGCGATCACAAGTAAGAGCCGTATTTTGACTACCTCTAACTGTGATTACACCTTTTGGCCCTGGTACTTTGATGCATTGATAAGAATGGTGCGTTGCTGCCATGAACTTGGCTAGTGAAGGCCTACCAAAGATAGCATTGTAAGCTGAACAAGATCAATTACATCAAAAGTAATTAACTCTATTTGAAAGTTCTCTAGTCCTTCGAGTGTCACTGGTAACACAATTTGTCCAATGGGCATCATTGAAGGTCCAGGGATTATTCTGAAAAATGGGTGAGCCACTGGTTTAATATTCGAATGAGGTATTTGTATCTCGTCAAAAGCTTTTGCAAATAGTAAGTCGAGGGAACTTCCTCCATCGACTAATACTCACCCCACTTTAGCATTGCTAATAATGGGGAAATTACCAAAGGAAGTCGCCATGGCTACCACAATCCGTTAGGACAATCTTCCCGGCTAAAGGTCAAGGAAGTTTCTGACCAACAGGGAAATTGAGGCTCTCCAGGAGGAGCTTCAACACTATTTACCTCCCAGTAAACATATTTAAATTGACGCTTAGAAAAATAAGACGAAGAGCCACCAAAAATAATATTAACATGATTACTAGGTACGTGGTATGGCATATCCTCGTCTCCTTCAGTGTCCTTAAGCCCACAGGATTGTCCTTGTTCTGGTATAATTGGCATAGGTGCTATTCCTTGATAAAAGTCCTCAATGCGCTTCAACTAGGTGCGAAAATTCTTGAGGTCGTGTCCAGAAACGTTGTGTAACGGACACCATCTCTTGTTTCCTTGTGAGTTAGTCTATTTTTCTGTATGGTCGCCATTGCGACCACCAGAAGGAGATCTATTAATTTTGAATGGAACTTTTTACCTTTCTCTTGTGGTTACTTGTCCACGACCGCAACCTTTCGGAATTGGCCTACTCCATTCTTCTTGGGTTTATTTAACTTTCCACTTGCAAATGAATCAGATTTCTTGTTTGAGTCATCTTTCTTTTCGGTTTTGAGACCAGGTTGAGGAGGCAAGTTTCCCTTATCCACCAGTTTGTTCCATTCTATAGCCTCAATTGCATCAGAATACCGATCAGCCATGTCGAAAAGCTCTAACACTGATCACTGGGGATGGATACTAAGATCCTCTATGAATCTTCGATATCGAATGCCATGTTTAAAGGCCCTAATAACTAAAGTATCAGAGATATTAGGAATGGTATGCCTTACTCCTACAAATCTCTTAACAAACTGCCAAAGGGTCTCAGTCGAAGTTTGGCATAGACGATGAAGATCATCTTCTTTGCCAAGCTTCTCATAGCAGTTTTGGAAGTTCTTGAGGATGGCATCACACAACATCTCTCAATTGTAGATCTATCCTTCTGGTTGATTAAACAGCCAAGTCCGTGCTGGACCCTCAAAGACCATTGGCAAATAATTTACCATAATCCGTTCATTTCCTCCTACCGCTTGAATGGCAGTGACTTAAGTCTGGAGAAATTCGGTTGGATTTTGAGTCCCATCGAATCTCTCGATTGTACCGGGCTTAAACTTATGAGGCCAGACCACGTTTCATAACCCTGGCAAAAAAGCCTTACAACCCACATACGAACTGCGCAGTTGTTTATCGTCGCGACTATCATCATGGTTGCAGAAAGAGTTAGCCTGTGGAAGCTCGCGACGTTGTCCCAACCGTGAATGCACCGATACACAGTTATGGTCGCGAGAAGTTGCAGTTCGCCTGGCCTTGTCATGTCGGGTATGGGCGAAGTTACGTTTTGTCTGGCTTTGATAAGAACCATCTCGTTCTCGAGAACGAGTTTTCGAACGCGATGAGGCCGTTGGAGTTATATCTGAAGCGACTCCATCAAGGTTATCCACAAGCACCCTTGCGAATGTTGTCCCATCATTGTTTGAGAGACCAGAAGGAGGGTTGTGAAGTGCCTCTACAATCACCCAGATATGGTCTTGTGTACTCCTTCTGGGTGCTAGAGGAGTTTTCAACATCGTTGCTTCAGCCATCAGGGAATACTTCAGAGCTAAGAGTGGCATGTGTTCACGTCTGCGACCATCAGGATGTCATTGACGAGAAGTTCCCGGAGCAAAGTCGAGAGTAGCAGAATCGTGGTGAGCTGGCACAAGATGTAAAATCTTCTGTGACCTTGTGGATCTCGGCCTCTCGCAGTTTGCGTGCTTCGTCCTCTTTCCGTTTGAGTTCTTCTTATTCCCTTGCAACACGTTGCTCAGGGGTCTCCTCGAAGGGTGCGGCGACTTCTGTCGGAATGGAGTTCACAGACGGTGAAAGTATCTCATCTTTGTCTGAGTCAGACTCGAAATCAAAGAGAGATTTTAAATTGTCCGGAGCAAAATTCTCCAGACGGAATTCAAGATCATCATCTCCCGTATCATCTGGGGCAATGGGCTATGGCACATACTTGCCCTCGAATGTGGTAAAACTCACAGAGGGTAGGCAAATTGCCTTTTTTGATTCCTGATCAACAGATGCGACTAGAACCAATGCTGATGCTTCCTCGGGAGAAGTCTCGAGGGTAGTATCATCATCATTGATGGGACGTTGTCCTCATCCATGGCATCAACATGATCCTCGAGATCAAATTCGTTCTCGGAGTCATGTAAACAAGGGAAAGGATCCGTGGATGTAATGAACCTTGGTGAATTAGAAAATGTCTTGAATATCCTCACGGACAGCGCCAGTTGTCGACGATTGGGACTCGGGGGTTCTTCGTCGAACTTATGCAGATTTGATTGGGTTTTAAAAGGGAGACAATTCAGAAAAGTACCAAGGAATTCAAAGTATCTATGAATCTAATGACACGGAAGTTTATCTAGGTTCAGGCCCTCGTGATTGAGTAATAACCCTACTCTTGTGGATTTATCACTGTGAATATGTAAGAGGATTAGAAAGAGAATGTATTGTCTATTCACCTATCTCTCGCTCTGTCTCCTCTCCCCTAATCCTTCTCCTAAAGGTCTTCTTATAATTGTTGAAGAGATCGTCGATTGTTCTCTGGAAGAAATGCCTCACGATCTTCTATAACTGCTTCATGGCGGTTGCTACGAGTCGTGGTTACGTGGTGGTTGCTATGAATTGTGGTTGGTTGCTGTTCAACAGCTTCTTTGATCTGGTATTATAGAAACTGCTCCACCATCTTTACCTTCTTCGACGGTTACCTTGTCAGGGACTTATGATTATTTTGGGACTAATCATAAGGATCAAGGAACGATTATTGTGAGTTGTGACTTATAATACATAATCTTCATATGACATAAGTCTTTAACACTGTGGTCGCGCATCGCCTGCTACCACGTATGGGCATCAAGTCTTGTCTCTGCGATAGGGTATGATTGTAGGCAAATGTCTCTATGACCATAATACTTGCAGGTATAACATGAGCCATGGAATCGGTGATGATCAGTACTGAGACCTATAGAGTTTCGTAGCTAAAATTATGGGAATCAAACATCTTTGATGGGCTATGCCTAGAACATCCTTGGACTATCCCATTATCTCTTTCCTTGACCTTTTGCAACCATAGAAAGGCATGTGCGACCATGGGGCATTGTACGCGACCACGGAATGATATGGATTTTTTCACTCGAGTCACAACCCTCGTCACTTTTCTGAGGACACACGGCTTGACAAGCTTGTCATATGTCCGTACCATGTTTTGACGGTACAACTCGATGTTCCAAAGTGCATGAAGACGATTTTCCTCCAAGGAATCCAATTCTTGAAAACGAAGCCAAATCTGTTCATCATGTGTGAGTTTTTCTTGAAGAGCAATTCTTAATGAGGGAATTTCAACCTCTAATGGCAACAGAGCTTCATCCCAAACACTAAGGAATAGGGTGTTGTCTGTGTTGGAGTGCGCACCATGAAGCGATAAGCCCATATTGCCTCGAAAATATGTTCATGCCAGTCTCTTCGGTATCTTCCGACTGCCTTCTTCAAGATCTTGCCCAATGTCTTATTGAAGGCTTCAATCAATCCAATGGCTTGAGGATAATACCCAGTAGAATAATTCCATTGGATCTTGTACTTCGCGGTAAAATTATGGATCTTCTATGACTTGAAGGCTTTTCCATTGTTGGAGATGATGCGACGAGCTATTCCAAAGAGGTAAAGGATGTTGTGCTCCAGAAAGTTGATGACGTTGTCAGACTTCACTTCTCGTAATGGGATTGCTTCCGCCCACTTGGAGAAATAATTAGTGGCCGCCAAAATGAAATGATGCCCCTTGGATGAAGGAGGCTCAATGGGGCCAATGACATAAATGCCCCGGGCGTCGAACGGCCATGAAGGGACAGTGGGTGAAGAGGGACCGGTGGTCAATCGTGGCAAGACTTGGTCACCTTGAGACACTCAGCCATGATACTGGGTCAATAGTAACCAGAAAGTTTAATGCTGTGATACATTTTCCACTTTGATGGCCACCACAAAATCTGTGGTGAACTTCCTGCAGAACTTTGTCAGTTTCTCTTCGGGAAAGACATCAAAGGAGCATTTGATTAAAGGATCACTGGTATAGAACCCCCACTTTGTATGTGTATGTTGGCGTTGCAGCTAGCGTCTCTTCATAGGGTCATTTGGTAGAGTGCCATGATTGAAATAATCGAGGAAGTATTTACTCCAGTCTTCCTCTTCAATATCATAAGTGACAACAATGTCCACTTCAACTTCTTCTGAGATGAGCTCAAAAACTATAGGAAGCAACCACCTTTCTTCAATGATGACTTGTGTGGACTCCCCATCTAGAAGAGCAAGTGCCACAGCAAGCTTTGCCAAAGCATTAGCTGATGCATTTTGACTTCGAGGCACATGAGAAATCTCAATATGCTCGAATTTCTTCATAAGCCTTTGTGCCGCTTCATGGTATGGCACCAGTTCAGGCTTTCGGACTTCATAAATGCCATTGACTTGGCACACAATAAGCTGAGAATCATCAAATGCATGGATACTACAAATATCCATAGAAAGTGCCAATAATAGGCCGAAGATAAGCGCTTCATATTCAGCTTCATTATTTGAACATTCTTCTTTTAGGAGAGAAAAAGAGTGATGTATCGTCCCGCCTTCTGGTGTCTTGAACACAAGACCTGCCCCGGCTCGCCTTCTTGGTATACCATCAGGGTATAATTCAGTTCGGGAGGCACCATCAAAGTACAACTCCCATTCCTTCATGTTAGAGGTGAAGACTTCCTCATCAGGCAAGTCAATGACCAACGGAGAATCGTCCGGTACCAGATATGCTACGAGAAAATCAGCTGAGGCTTGACCCTTAACTGCCTTCTGCGGGACATAGGTTATATCATACTCCATCATGAGTAAAGCCCATTTACCGAGTGGCCTCATGAGAATCGACTGACTCAATATGTATTTCACTGGATTCACTTTTACAATGAGCTGGATCTGATGTGATAACATTTAATGTCATAGCTTCTTCAAAGCAAAGATAAGGGCTGAATAATTGTGTTTAGCACCCGCCATGGTGCAGCTCAAATAATAGCATGCCACCTCCTTTCCTTCGTCATCATGCTGGGCAAGAAGTGCGCCTAATGAGTTAGGCTGCGCTGCTACATAGAGGATGAGAGGCTGCCCTTTGATTGGTGCTGATAGAACAGGCAGATTGAGCAAGTATTTTTAATGCTATTGAAAGCATCTTGACATAGCTCGTCCGACTCGAATTCCACTCCTTTCTTCATCAATCTGGTGAAAGGTTGGATACAACCTGAAAGGTTAGAAATAAAATGCCGTATATATACGAGCTGGCCTTGAAGTGACTTCAACTCCTTCAAGTTCTATGGAGGGGGCATCTGTAGAATTGCCTTGATCTTCTTTGGGTTAATCTCGATGCCGCGGTGGCACACAATAAACCTTAGAAAGACGCCAGACTGGATAGCATATGCGCACTTGAGGGAATTCATCTTCAATTGATGCTTGCGCAACCTTTCAAAGACAATGCAGAGGTCATCTTGATGATGTTCACGTTTCCAAGTCTTCACCACTAAGTTATCAACATAACATTCTACTGAATGATGAATTAATTTATCAAAGCTGAATATCATGGCTTGCTGAGAAGTAGCACCAGCATTCTTCAATCCAAAGGGCATCACTGTGTAATAGAAATTCCCTTTTGGCATATGAAAGGCGGTGTCGATGGCATCATGTTCATCCATCTTGATTTGATTTTAGCCTAATGATCCATCCATGAAGGAGAGGGCATCGTAGCCCGTAGTGGCATCAATGATCATCTCCGTGATGGGCAAGGGGAAGTCATATTTTGGACAAGCTCGGTTCAGATGCCTGAAATCAACACAAACACATAACTAAGCATTCTTCTTCCGCACTGTGACAATGTTAGACAGCCAGCATGGGTATTGCACTTCCTTGATGAAGCCAGCTATGATTAGCTTACCACCTCAGCGACAATTTATTCTTGTAACTCCGGGCAGAAACGTCGTGGTTGTTGCTTCATAGGGAGAAATTGCGGATCAATCGCCAACTTATGTGTGGCAGCACGAGGGTCAAGCCTCAGCATCTCTTTATAAGACCAAGCGAAGCAATCCTTGTACTCTATCAGGAAGCTCAGTAACTTTCGCACTCTTCGGGTGTGAAGGTCGCGCTGATAAAGGTGGGATGCGGATCTTCTTCACTTCCCAAGTTGATCTTCACGATCTCATCAACAGTGAGTTGTCCTACATCTTCAAGTTGTTGAGGTGTAGGTGCAACATCTAGCACTTCTCCATGTTCAGAAGGAATTGCTTCATGCATCCTGGCCAAGAGATGTTGCTCTGATCCGGGTGGATCTTCAGGTTGAATAAGGAAGTCGAGTTTGGAAAGGGTTCGCGACCTCGGAAGGATCCGTGACATTGGAGGATTTACAACCTCGATTCGATCTCTAGACGGAATTGTATTCTGAGTCATATATACAAATAGATAACTAAGTCCTATCTATTTAGGTTTAGTTAGTTGTCCGAGTCTAATACATTTAGGTTATTAAGTCTAATATGTATTCATACGATTGGACTATAAATACTTTGTAATAACTCTAGTTTAGATCATCGAGTCTAGGTTGAACTTATTTAAGTCTTATACACATAGTTCCTCGACATAGGCAAGTGCGTCCTAACGTTCAACGTGTAAGGCCCTCTTTGAAATAAAGAGTTGTGCAATTACTTTGAGCTGTGTTTTCGATCATCTTTTGGGTTTCGGTAATTTTGAGTAATATCCCATAATTCTGCATATTAGCATCTGATCAAGTATAGTCGAAGCCCATCTATACTTCAATCAGAGCGATCAGTATCAGAGCGGATCTAGTCCAAACTTGGTCTAGGTCTCAATCTGATCAAGTTGGTATCAGAGCAACTATCCTATCCTATGGATGGTGAAGACTCGCCAGGGTTACAAAACCTATGGCGAAACTCCAGGTGATCAACTGACAGTTCCTACAGTCGCATCACCGAAGATGTCTGACGATATCTCCGTTCAAGCTAACATAGCCGAACAAGTGGCTAAGCTCTCCACCGACATGGATACCGTGCTTGCTTGGATTAAGCAGTAGGCCATGGCTGTACCTTCTGAAGTGGATGCTTCAAAAGGCTAGGTTAAGGGTGTGAAGATTGGTGAAGGCCTGCGCAGGACAGACGAAGATGAAGACGAAGGCGACCATAAGGTCGACAACCTAGCCAACACCTCCTTAGCTGTCGGATCTTTTAAGGTCGACGCTAGGATTGTTATACCCATATATGATGGGGTGATTGATTCCGACAAGCTAGATTCTTGGATCGACTAGCTTGAGACCTACTTTGACCTAAAAGGGTTCAGTAGCACTCAAAAGGTAAAGTTGGCACCTTTGAAGATGAAGGACCACACCAAGACATGGTGGAAGGCCCTTGTCACCAGTGGTGAAGCTGATGACCTTGCGTGGGGTCAATTCAAACGACTCCTACGACAAGAATTCTACTCAATGGGTTACCTTGAGGAGAGATGGGATTGTTGGCACCGATTGTACCAACGGCACGACCAATCTGTCCCAGACTATACTATGGAGTTCCGGAGACAAGCAATGGTCATTGGCATCTTGCTGTCTGATCCTCAGGTATTCCAGAAATACAAATCTGGACTTTAGAAATCAATTAGTGCTGAGCTAAGCCTGTTTGGCGTCCAAGACATTGTGACCACGAGCACAACTGCTATGGTGATCGAGAAGAAAAATAAATCCCGCAACGACAAAGGCACGAAGGAGAGTGCGACCTTGACAAAAAGAAAGCCGAGTCTGAAGAAGAACGCTTTGAAACCAGGCACGAATGCCTTTTGCAAGCATCTTCAAGTCACGGGACATACCAAGGATACATGCTACAAGCTTCATCTTGAGCTTCGACCAAAGAAAAATGGACCAGGGAAAAGAACAGGTACAACTAATACGACTCCACCCGAAGAAGGAGTTGTCCAAGTGACTTCGGTCGATGAGGCGGATACGACCTTGTCTCTGATGGCAATGCCAAAGGAGAAGGGTTCGGATTCATCTAATGACCATCACTCAATGGAGGACTTGTTCACTATCCACATCCAAGTGAAACACGAGGTGGTCGCAACGATATTCGATCCCGGAAGTCAGAAGAATTTGGTTTCCACTGGACTGGTTCAGCGACTTGGTTTGAAGACGACCACACACCCACGACCGTATCCGCTGGGTTGGTTTACATCCAACATGAACCAACAGATTACGAGTCAGTGTGTGCTGAAATTTGCGATATCTGCTCGATATATCGATGAGGTGCAATGCGACGTTGTTCCTATTGATATTTGTCAGGTGATCTTTGGGAGTCCATATCTGTATGGTCATGACACTCACTTCCCTCGTCGAGCGCAAGAGTATGAGCTCACTAAAGATGAAGTTAAGTTCGTGATCAGTAGAGACGTCCACGTCAACACTTCGAACTTGATTACCGCAAATCAGGCCAAACGAATCATCAACGCATGTTATAAATACGTGCTTGTTATGATTTGACCAGTTGGTCAAAGTGATAGTATTCGAGCAGCGTTGTCGTTGGCATGCCGAGAAGATTCTGGTTATTTGTCGGAACTGCTAGAGAAATACAGTGATCTGTTTGAGAGTACCAAGGGTCGTCTGTCGAAACGTCCAGTCAAGCATAAAATTCAACTCGTGTCTGATGTGACACTTCCCAATCTAAGTATGTATCACAATTCAGTATTGGAGAATGAAGAGATCAAAAGACAGTTTGGTGAATTATTAAGAGATGGTGTAATCCAACTAAGTAGTTCACTTTGTGGACCTCCTGTGGTGTTAGTGCCAAAGAAAGATGGTGATGAGGATTATCACCCGAGCTAGTCATTTGTTTTATATATATCATATTCAAAATATTTTGGATATGATACATAAAACTGTGTATTAGCAGCCACTATGGTTGCAAAAGCAACTTCCATATACCAGAAGGTCGTGGGTGCAGAGCCAGTCTATGGTCGCAAATCGTGCGCAATCATAAGGTCGCAGGCTATGCACGACCAAGGTGACCTAAGGGTTACCTTTGACCTGAGTGTGTTTGAGATTTACCAGACACGTTCTCAGGATTGAGATAACTTTTTCTCCCACATGTGAAGACAACCGTCAAGGAGTTAAGATGTATGGTTATCTAGAACTGCATATGTTAACCGATGAAGAGATTAGTGCAGTTATGCAACAGCATATTAGCAACCGTCCAAACTACTTCACATTGGCATCCTTTCATTTAGTATAAAAGGAGGGAAAGAAGCAGTGGATGAGGGATCGATGACTTGAACAACTCAAGCAATAGACAATAGGTTAGAGTATAGCGAGAGATTGACTATACTCTGTAGCAATCTCTCTTCCTCTGTAAACACTCTTATACATAATAGAAACACCACAGGACGTAGGGTTATTACTCAATCCTTTGAGGGCCCGAACCTGTATAATTCCGTGTGTCATAGACTGGTACTTACCTTAACTTACCTGATAAACACCCTGAAAGGTCTCACTCCCTACTCACAAATTTATGCAAGATTGACTAAGGACCCCGAATGCCAATCGTTGACAGCTGACGCTCACCGTGGGGCCTTTCTCAAGGCATTTATTTCATCGGGAGCTCCGGTAAGTCATGTCCGGGGCATACGATTCCGAGAATGACTTCGATCTCGATGATTATGCCCAGATTCAAATGCCTTCGCCCAACGACCCCGTTCCTATGGAAGAGGTCGACGGCGACGATGTCCATGAATCACATCTAGATGTTACATCTTCACCAACTCAGGTCATGTCTGTCGACCAAGAGCCAGAGAAGATAGAACAAACGCCTCATGTGAGTCCTACAACATTAGAGGCTGGATATGTACCACAACACATCGCTCCAAATGATGTGGATGATGGTAATTTGGAGCTTAATCCTCGTAAGTTTGACCCAGACAATCTCCAATCCCTTTTTGATTTTGAATCTGATTTGGAACAAACAAGAATGTTTTCCCCATCTGCGACCTCGGTTCCTCGAGAATTTTCCGCGCTATTGGAGGAAACTCCTGAGCAGCGAATTGCTAGGGAGGAACAAGAGCGTAGACAGAAGGAGGATCATGATTGCGAGCAATGAGAAAATGAGGTTCGCAGGGCCACTAAGGAAGCCTTACACCTTGTGCAATCTCGTCATGATGCTGCTGTTAGAGATCTCGCTCCTAGCACTTCCCATAATCCACATGGTCGTAGGCGCAACCAAACACCTTCTTTGGCCCCGGAGTATCCCCCAGCGGTTGAAGAGACGGTGACACCCATGGCGCCCTAAAGGAGCACACAAGACCGAATTCGTGTGATCGCAGATACACTACGTAATCCTCCTCCTGACTTGGGAGATGCGGATAGAACAACCTTTGCCAGAGTCCTGACGGACACGCTCGTTTATATTGTCATTATGTGTGAACAGTGCTATGTGATGGGTTTGTTTGGTTTTAGTGTATATTGCAGGTATACCGGAGTTATAGTACACTTGCGGCAAGGATGGGCCATCGGAGTAGTGCTCAGGGAGGAACCAGAGATTCGACTGGTCCAAGAGATGCTGGAGATACTAGAGACTTGTGGGAATGCTCTACATGACTAATCTAACACCCGGATATGGCGTTGCACCGAGATTGTTGAAGTAGTTCGAGCCGGTCGAAGTGTGGAGGTTGCCGGTCGGGGTCCGGAATGGGAGAGACTTCCCGGCATGTGGCGAGCTATTCAACATCGAGGTGGAAATGTGATGACATTATGGCGGGCACAAGTGATGCTCATGATGCTCGAGGAATCATCAAGATGGATTATGGACTCCGAGTGGAAGCTTATGCAAAAGGTTCTGTTGAAGAGCTAATTCTGCACTGATCTAGACTTGTTCTCAGAAATGTGTTAACATCAAATTTGTAGAGGTAGCAGTTAGCTTTCCAACAGATCGAAGAACATTAAAATCGGAGTTCAGATGATGAAGTTATGGCTATTTTAGTGTCTTCTGTTCAGAAAATACTGTAATTCTGAAATTGTAAATCCGAAAATTGTAAAAATGATTATTGAGAGTTGGGCCGAATTGGGCTTCGGGCCCAACCTCCATCAGCTATTAGTTTAGTCCCACATTGGTTGTGGAGACTACTCTAAGTGAAGGTTAGCTCTATATAAGAAGGGGGAGTGCTAGGGAGAAGACTTACCCCTTTAAGAGAGAGTTTTTGGCTATTGTGTTTAGCCTTTGAAACTTTTGTATTCTTGATCCTTTTCTTGGTTCTTGAATATTTTTAAGTTGTTAAATCTTCTCTCTCTTTCTTGCTTCTTTAAATACTCGCAATTGTTTTTTTAAATACTCGCAATTTAAATAGTTGCAATTGTTTGTTTAAATACTCGCAATTTAAATATTCGCAATTGGTTATTTAAATACTCGCAATTTAAATATTCGCAATTGGTTGTTTCTTGTTTTCTTCTTATTTCTCCTTTTTTTTTTGTTATTGAGATTTTTGAATATCAAGAGAGGTAGTGCTATGATTGGGGATATTTGAGATATCCGAGCACCCCTAGCATCTTTATACCCTCTCTTGTTTCTTGTGCTTGCCTCTTAAGATTTATTTTTGAAAACCGATTCACCCCCCCCCCCGGTTCGCCATCCTGGTCTTTCAATTGGTACTAGAGCCCGGTGTTGCTCTAGTTTGTAGACTTCACCGTCTCTTGAGTAATGGAAACCGAAAAGTACACAAGCAAGCCACCCTCTTCAATGGAGATGACTTTCCATATTGGAAGAAGCGCATGGAGACATACATCAAGTCTCAAGGCTTCGACCTATGGAAGATCACTGAAGATGCATATGTGGAGCCTATTGAAATTAATGAGTCTAACAAAGCACAGGCATTACTCAACCAGAGGGTGATGAACTATCTCTATGGAGCCCTAGGACGGATTGAGTACAACCGCATATCGCAGCTTTCCACCGCTCATGATATTTGGGTGGCTCTCGGAGCTTTCCATGAGGGTACCACCCAAGTTAAGAGCGTGAAACATGAGCTTTTGACATCTGAGTATGAGCAGTTCACGATGCAGTCGGGTGAGTCTATTGATGGATTTTTCACTCATTTTGATACTCTTGTCAACAAGCTGAGTTCTGTAGGCAAAGATCTTTCTGAATCTGAGAGATATCGCAAGATCTTGCGTTCCTTGACTCCAGCGGTTTGGCATGTCAAAACCACTGCCATTATGGAGGCTAAGGACCTAGATGTCTTGATGACCAAGTATTTATATTCTTCTATCAAGACCTATGAGATGACTAGCGCGGCGATGTCTCCTCCTGAATCTAAGCCATTGGCATTACACGCCGCACATCCTATCTCATCTGGGTCTTCAGAGTCCTCATTTGGTTTTTCACTTTCTGCTCTTACTTCTCTTGAGGATGAGGCTCTAGATGTGCTTTCTGATGATGAGCTTGCTTTGATTACTAAGAAATTTGTGAGGGTTTGGAAAGAAAGAAGAGAGAAGGCAAGAAAGAGGGGAGAGATCACATGCTTTGAGTGTGGCAAGCCTGGCCACATCCGTGCTCTTTGCCCTACCCTCAAGGGCGCCACTAAAGAGCCGAAGAAAAAGAAGACCTACAGTTCTGATATGAAGAAGAAGAATTTTGGAACAATGAAGAAGGCCATCTACAAAGCCTTCATGTCCTCTCTTGATGAGCTGAGTGATGATGGTCTTGATAAAGACAACAAGGCTGCTCCCTCTTCTCATGATAGTGATGACGACTTCACTGGCTTATGCTTCATGGCCCTTGGAGATGATGACGCCAATGAGGATGATCTTGACTCCTACATGAGTAAGGTGAGTAAAGACCAGCTCTTAGAAGCTCTTCTCCCACAAGATTCTCAGATTGATGCTTTGAGGAGTAAGGTTCGGTCTTTGAAAAAGGAGCATGATGATCTTTTGAGCAAGAGCTCGAGCGGCTCTGATTCTGATTCTTGTGAGCTTTGTCTTTCTTTGCATTCTGAGATTAATTCTTTGAGGCTTTCACTTGGATCTTTGCATTCTGAGCTTGATTCTGCACGTTTGGAGCTTGAGTCTTCCAAGTCGAGTTGTTGTGCTTCTTGTATTTCTTTGCGGCATGACTTTGATATCTTACGGGCCACTCCATGCACCAAGTGTGCTGAACTTGAAAAGGAGTTGGAATCACTGACAGAGTCATTTGCCGATCGTCTTGAGAAGGAACTCCAGAACATGAGGACCAAAACATGTCTGACATGTGAGAACCTCAAACTCAAAGAAAAAGTTTTAGAAGATTCGCTTGTTTCTTGCCCCGACTGTCTTCTTTTGATAAATGAAATTGAATATCTTAAATCTGTTTTGAAGAAGTTTTCTAATGGGGAAAAGAACCTTGATCTCATTTTGGACACATCGAAGTGTTCCTTTAACAAGGAAGGGATCGGGTACATGCCTAGTATGGTCAAAAAACCCCAAGTGCTTAAAGTTGATACTTCTTCTCAGGTTTCCTTCAAAGGCAAGTCGGGTCTCAAAAATTATTCTAAACTTGGCTCTTCTGAGGGCAAGTCTGCTCCTAAGTCACATGTTGCATCTTCCTCCTGTACCGATGTCTCTGCCAGACTGGTATATCATTGTTCATATTGTGGGAGAGATGGACATCTTGTGGGCTTTTGTTTTAGGAAGACAAGAGACTTGCGTCGAGAGTTTGCCCATGATTCTTCCCACATACGTCGTCAACCCTGTGACACGTATGTGCGAGAAATACCCATGAGGCCGACATTTGTTGATAATTTCTTTGATTCTTTCTCGAGTGGTGTTGTTCATGATCATGGACATAGAGGCCTTGGTTTTGCATATGGTCCACGACATGGTGATTTTGGCTCTCGCCTTTCTCATGTTGGCCTTCCTCATTTTGATCGAGGTACTCGCTCACGAAAATTCATAAGGCCTAGCAATGGTTCTAGACACCTTCATGATTCTTCTTCGAGTATTAAGTCTTCATATTTTGCTTCTTCACGAGTGTCCAAGCTTTGGATCCCTAAGTATGTTCTTGCCAGCTTACTGGGCTCCAAGACTTGGATGCCCAACTTATCTTCTCATGTGTAGGTGTGAGGGAGAGGGATGCAGAACAAATGGATCATGGACTCTGGCTGTTCGCGCCATATGACCAGAGATGCAAAATGGTTCTCCTCCCTCAACAGGCTCTTCGATGGTGGTTTCATAACCTTCGGAGATGACTCTAAGGGCAAAGTACTTGCAAAAGGTACAATTCGAGTCAATGACAACTTTCTTCTCGAAGATGTTGCTTTGGTTTCTTCTTTGAAATACAATCTTCTGTCAGTTTCCTCCCTTTTGGATTATGATTTTGAGGTTCGGTTTAAGAAAGAGGGTTCTAAGGTTCTTGATTCTTCTGAGGAGTTGGTTTTTGGGATTGATCGGACGGGCAAAATTTTCACTACTGAATTTTTTAATTCTTATTCTTTGCCCCCGATGTTTTGTTGCTTTCACTGGCACTTTGGATAGTTGGCTTTGGCATCGCCGCCTTGGACATATTGGTTTTGATCATTTGACTCGAGTTAGCGGCCTTGACATTGTGAGAGGTCTGCCTAAACTCAAATGAGTCACAGATAGCGTGTGTGCCCCATGTCGGCATGTCAAACAAGTTGCCACTCCACATCGTCCCATCCTTGAGGTGAGGATTGAGGGACCGGGCGAACTGATTCATATGGACACTATTGGTCTAGCCCGTGTCATGTCTGCTAGTGGAAATTGGTATTGTTTGGTAATTGTTGATGATTTCTCTCGGTACTCTTGGGTGTTCTTTATGGCTTCCAAAGATGAGGTGTTTGGGCTTTTTTGGGATTTTGCAAAAAAGCTTCTTAATGGACTATCAGGTGCCATTCGACCTATATGCACTGACAATGGCACTGAGTTCAAAAATTCACATTTCTCGGATTTTTGTGTTGAGTTTGGTATTGAGCACCAGTTCTCCTCTCCATACGTCCCTCAACAGAATGGTGTTGTGGAGAGGAAGAACAGCACCTTGGTTGAGATGGCCAGGACAATGCTTGATGAGTATAGCACACCTCGTAAGTATTGGGCTGAGGCAATGAACACAGCATGCTATATCTCAAATAGGGTGTTTTTGAGACCTGTTTTGAAGCGCTCTACATATGAACTCCTTTTTTATCGCAAGCCGAGTGTTTCATATTTTCATGTTTTTGGCTGCAAATGTTTCATCTTGAAAAGGGGTCTTTTGGACAAATTTGAGTCTCGCACTTCTGATGGCATTTTTCTTGGTTATACTGCTTCTTCCAAGGGAGTTTGAGTGCTCAATGTTGCTACTAGTACAATTGTAGAATCCTGTGATGTTACTTTTGATGAGACTAGCCCTAGTGCTAGATTAGACATTTCAGGTCCCACAGGTACATCTAATGGCATATTTGTGGAGGATGACAATGACGACGAGAGAATCTATCACTAGTACAGAAAAGCTTTCTTCTATCAGTAAAAAACACCCTTCTACTATCGTTTTTGTACCGTTAGAGATAGACACGATAGAACAAGACAGGTCAGTTTCTATCGGTAAATAACTGATAGAAGAACTTCACTATTCTAACGGCATTTTAAGCGACAACCGGTAGAAAACCCGTTGTAGTCTGATGTTTGTGAAAGAGTTTACCGATAGAACAAGTATAGTACTCTCTCGGTTGTGAATGAGTTTACCGGCAGGAAAAGGCACACTCTTCTAACGGTTAATTACTAGTATACTGATAGAAAAAACCTTAGTACTCTCTCGGTTGGAAATGAGTTTACCGAAAGAAAAAACGATTGTACTCTCTCGGTTGTGTATGAGTTTACCGGCAGGAAAAGTTAAACTCTTCAAACGGTGAATTACGTGTGTACCAATAGAATAAAGTATAGTACTCTCTCGGTTGTGAAAGAGATTACCGATAGAGAAAATGATAGTACTCTCTCGGTTGTGTATGAGTTCACCGGCAGGAAAAGTTAAACTCTTCTAACGGTGTATTACGTGTGTACGGATAGAAGAAAGGGTAGTACTCTCTCGGTTATGGATGAGTTTACCGATAGACAAAATGATAGTACTCTCTCGGTTGTGAATGAATTTACCGATAGAAATACAGTACAGATGCAATACAGTACATTCATATATACAGTACATTCTTTACATTCACAATACAGTACATTCACATATACAGTACAGATGCAATACAGTATAGATTGGATACACAATACAGTACAGATGCAAAGAAGGGTAAATTCACATATACATTGAACAGATTAATTGACACATTAGACAGTTATTCACATTTATTCACATATATATGGACAAATACAAATTGCAATCCAATATGGACATTTATTCACATATATATAAACAGTCTATGCACAGAGTACACGAAAAAGAGAAAATTGTCATGGTGGTTGGTTGGGCGCAACTTCCTCCATGACATATTGAGCCCAGATTTGTCGAAGATCTCTAATCTTTGCATTTTCGTATTGGTCTTTCGACATGGCGATCTACAAGCATGTGTGAATACTAAGTAACTAACTTCCTAATTTTGAACGTGACACCCAATTTTCAAATTTGAGTTAGCTATCGATGCTTACCTGGGGGAATGGGGCAAAGTTTGTCCGCACTAGGTCGTACATGTAGTGCAGCACATAAAACCCGCATTCCCACGATTGCGGCTGCTAATGGCACTGAGATAATTGCATATGCGAAGACATGTTAGATATTGTTTCCATAAACTAATTAAGCATAAACAAAAAGTCTCGTGAGTACCTCATATTCTTTCCAAGCTAGGGAGCCCTGGGGTGCGGCATGCCTCCCTCCAGCGGACACATATTTCTCAAAAGCCCTGCATTTCAGTTAGCATTGCCGGTTAATGTATTATCATTCGCTAGTGAGATCAAAATTTAAATCAAACATATATGTTACTTACGCCTCCATATTCCCCTTGACCACATATTCGTTCGGTAATCTGTCACGCATCGAATCGAGGTAGTACACCTCGTTGCTCCATGGACAGATCACAATGAGGATCCAGTGGCCCCTACATTGTACGTAAAAGAGGACTGCTAGCTCAAAGTATATCTCAGGTGTAACATACAAGATTGAGTTAAATTAGTACGAAATACACTAACCTTTGGTGGTACGGCACCAGAATGAACTCCCTGTCCTGCTGCGCCATCAGCGCCTTGGAAATGTATTGCTCAGCGTGCGCGGCGTCGTGCTCTAGCATCGTGAGGCTTATTTTCTCTGGGTCGAGGAAACCCACCTTGTCACACGCAGCCTTCGATGCTAGCCTGTACATGCACCTGCATGCAAAGGATGACATTAGTATTGCATAGAAAGTTACTACATTTCAAATGAACTACAACAATGCAGAGTTAGCAAATAGAGTTAGAAAACAGCAATACATAGCATCAGCAAACTCATAGGACTCCAGTCCGTATGATGGACATATCGAGCTCCCGCCAGTTGTAGAGGTCGAACAGATCCTCATGTGCCACGGATATACTCCCGGGCTCACGGTGGAACTGCCCAGGCCTGTAGGGAACTAAGAAGTTCAGATTGCACCGAGCTCGGTGTAGGTACCACTCGTGGAGGTCTCTGGTTGATTGATCCAATTTGCACAAAGCTGCCTCCGACACGAGTGGGAACCCGTTCTTGAACCTCTCCGGCTGTCCCTTTCGCCCTTTGCCCTTGCCTTTGCCCTTGCCTTTTGCCAGGGACTGAGCGCGTACCTTCGAAGGCAAGGGCGAGGTGATGGTGGCTTTCTTCCGAGGTGAAGGCGTGGATGCACTGGCTGGGGTCGAGGCCGTCTTTGCTGTGTTCAAGTTCGCACGAGATCCGGCCTCATGCCCCGAGCTGGGGGCGCAGTCCCCTGGTAGCCCGCCGGCAGGTCACTTCAATTAATGAGCACGTATGTTAGATTTTGCAAGTTGAGTGTACTGAGTAGGATGTAATCTAAAATGTGTAGGATTTACCTGTTGTATTAGAACACACTTCTTGGGCCACTGTACGTAGGAGCCCACTGCCTCAGCAAGTGTTTGCATTTCCTCTATTGGGAGTGGCAATGGAGAATCGTTGTAGCCCGGCATGGTCGTGTCCACCTGTACCTTTGCGAACCCCAACCGCGGAGGTACGCAGTGGATCCGGACATCCACCCCAGACGGATATACGAAGCCGTGTGCAACCACTTCCTGCCCGTCGCCTAGGTGAGTCAGTAGGATGCAGCTCTCCGGCTTCTACAAATTTGTAACAATTAAAACAGGTTAGCGAAACAACTCTAACAGAATGGGAGTGGCATCAACTTAAGTGCACAGATGAAGGCTTGCAATACCTCAAGTAGATCCACTGGATCCGCGAGGACTTTCGAAGAGCAACTGCTTATCCGACCCGGCGGGGTACCGTCGCCCTAGGGATCCGCATCTGCACTCTTGGCCAGCAATGCTTCTCTCAACTGTGCAAACTCTTCCCTCATTTGTGCGACCTCAGACTGCACCTCAGACTACACCTCAGCCCGTATCTCCGCCCGTACCTCAGCCCATATCTTATCGGAGAGCTCTGCTTCCTTGTCCTTCCAGGAGCGGGCCTTCTTCCTTGGTGGAGCCGGATCTGCGAAACTGGCCTTCCACGACACAATGGCTCCCACGGCCCGTGTCCGCCTGGGATGCTCCTTATTTCCTAGAGCCCGGGTGAGGATGTCGTTCTCCTTCTGTGGGGTAAACAATCCCTCCATTGCCTCCTTCTCAAAAGAGATTTGTTATATTTGAAGGTACCTTGTGAGACAAACACATATATACACTTGTGCGCACACAGTTTACAAGGTTAGCCAACTTTCCATTCGCCTCACAACATCGGCATCCCCAGGGTTTGTGAACTGCGCAGACCCCGTAAACGACACGGACCCTCTCCCCCTCCACCATCTCTTGCACCTCTCATCCCGGATCTCGGAGAGCGGCAACTCAGGGGAGTCGATGATAGAATTTTGCTCGTCTTCCTTCTTCCACTACTCCTCCTTCCCCGCATAGCCCCGGGATCCGAGCCGATGCGGGTGGTCGTTCCTCTTCTGGATCGCCTTATTCTTCTCGCTAAGGGCCTTGAACTCCTTGGTCCCCTTCTACTTGGTGAATTCCTCCCATATCTCCTCCGATATGAAGGGGTACTTCTCACAAGGAGATTTCCCCGCAGCGAGGAAGTTACTGACGAGCCAGCTCTTAAAGGTTTTCCATGTTCCGTTCATGTCCTTCAAGCAGGCCGTCCTAGGTGTATCGTCGGGGATGTTCCACTTAGCCTGTTTTCAAACAATGTATACAATTAATCACGAGTTAGTTAAACTTTAGTATAAGCCAAGAGAACATGATTACGAAAGAGTTCAGCGATTTCAGTTAATTTAACCTTCACTTCCACCCACAATCAATCCCTCTCGTCCGCCGTCACGTCCTTCCAGCTCTGGACGGTGATCTTCACCCTTTCTTTCGCCAACAGCCCAACGTAGGCTGCATACTTCCCAGCATTCTTTCCGATCGGCCTCCCAAATTGGTTGAACTCACAAGAAAGATCCGTGCGTTTGGCCAAACGGCCCAACGTCATCGCGCCTTGCCCCACCCTCTTGCACTGGGATGAACCAGTTGCATCTTCAGTTACATTGGGGTTGGCCCTAGTCGAACCACTAGTACCATCCGATGAAGACGACGACATGTCTTTCCCAACAAAACCATCAACAAACCATCAAAAATTTAATGGAAACACAAAACAAATCATTTTACAAAGCAAAAGGACCTATTTTAAATATTTTTTCTATCGGTAAACATAGAAACTACCAATAGAAGATAAGATTCTATTTCTGAGCATTTTCATCTACACATTTTCATATAGGAAGTAGGCAACATATGGCAATTAATTCTTCTTGGAGTTCCATAACTCAGTTCAGGACTGGAGACTAATTAGGGCTGCAAAAGGGATGTCCGAAGAAAATAATACTAAAAGACATGCAAAAATTAATTGCTAAACTGTTCAGAAATCTTTTCTATCGGTAAACACATGAGCTGCCGATAGACCATAACAATGTTTTCTATCAGCAAAGATACGAGATACCGATAGAACATAACAATGTTCCCTGTGTTATGGAATATTGTTGATAAGCCGCCATTCACTGGCATTACATAATCTTGGTTTAAGTCAACATTCTCAATGATTTGCTATACTAATATTCATGGGCCAGCATTATTATTTCACACATAACAATGTTTTCTATCGGTAAACACATGAGATGCCGATAGAACATAACAATTTTTCTATCGGCAAACACGTGAGATACTGATAGAACATAACAATGTTTTCTATATATGGAATTTTGTTGATAAGCCGCCATTCACTATCATCACATAACATTCTCCATAATTTGCTATACTAATATTCATGGGCCAGCATTATTATTTCATATGTAAATATGCACACAAGCATCTAAGTGTCACTGTGCATAATCCGAAAAACCTAATGCTAATGGAATATAAAGATATTGAAGTAGCACAGAAAGTAGGTCACAACCAAAAAAGGAATAATATGGTTTATAGCACCCTCTCTTGGTTATCTTTAGCATTACCTGTATGCAAGTCATCAGGACTTTACATCTATTAGGTTGGGAAAAGTCATGTATAAGCATTTGAAACATATACATCGAAGACCCATCCACATTGCCATATATTCATACCAAGTAAGTAAACATTCCCAACCAAACTAGTACATTGCATGGCTCATGTCCTTCCAGATCCAAAGTTTTAATACTTGTTCAAAAATATTTCCTATCGGTAAACACATGAGCTGCCGATAGAACAGAACAATATTTCCTATCGGCAAATACAGGAGATACCGATAGAAGATGTGTAAGAACACCTCCAACATATAATGTGCATTACATGGCAGTTGGATACAATTGATCACACATACAGCAGTATATATAAGTTAAAATCTCAAAATAGGTTCATTACAGCACTGGAACATATTATGTCAACCCTAATTTAAATCAACATTGCCTGCGGAATGTACATAATCCAACACAATACGGAACCCTAGTGTAATTGCAAAACTCGAAGAATTGGTACGTACAAAACACTAAGATCAAATAAGGAAGATGCTGGAAAAAGAACGACAAATTAGGTTATTTACGGCGATCAGTTGTGGTGATGGAGAGGCGGTGTAGAACGTAGCGGCGGCCGGCGAAGGACGAAAATAAGAACCGGTGGCAGTGGCGAACCAGTATCCAGCCGGCGATCATCGTGTAGGAGAGAGGGAGTGAGTGGTCACTGCGAATGGTTGTAGTTTTCTTTGCTCTCGAAGAGACGCAGTGCCATAAGTTGGAACTGTTCGACTGGAGGGAAACTCAAGGGCCATGTACGTGTAATAAAGTAGTGGATGCCCTTTTCTATCGGAAAAAACAACAAAATACCGTGAGACCAATTTTTCCCAGAGTGATTTTTGAAGTGCCTGAGATTAAAGTAGTCGATGCCCTTTTGCTATCTGTAACGACAACAAAATACCGTCAGACTAATGAATTTATTCTAACGGTATAACATAATAATACCGATAGAATAAGTAAATTTTTCGCAGAGAAATTTTTGAAGTGCCTAAGACACATTAAAGTAGTGGATGCCCTTTGCTATCGGTACAGACAACAAAATACCGTCAGACTAATGAATTTATTTCAACGGTAGAACATAATAATACCGATAGAAAAAGTAAATTTTTCCCAGAGTAATTTTTGAAGTGCTTGAGACACATTAAAGTAGTGGATGCCCTTTGCTATCGGTACGAACAACAAAATACCGTCAGACTAATGAATTTATTCTAACGGTAGAACATAATAATACCGATAGAATAAGTAAATTTTTCCCAAAGTAATTTTTGAAGTGGGCAGGGCATTGGAAAATGATGTTTCAGGGAATGGGATTTTTGGGGAGCTTAATTTTTGAAGAAGCAAGAGGCTGTGCAATGAGATTTTGGCAAGAAAATTTTAAGGGAATAATTAAGTACTTACAGGATAAAGGTACTGTACATGTGGATCAACTAGCTTATCATTACTTCTAAAGAAAAATGTACTACCTGATGTATTAATGATAAGTTCCTCACCTTGATGCAGAACTTGTGGGCTATTTGCTTGGCATTTTTCCCTGAAATAGAAAATAATCATCAATGGTTCTCAACCCATAATCCTTCTTCATGATCATCTCGCAGATACGTTGTTTCGTCGATATCTTCAGTAGGGATAGATTGAATGTCCTCTAAAAATGGAGGTATTTCATCGAATTTGTTATACTCCTCTTCGTCGACAACGTCTTCGACCCCAACAATACGTCTCTTGCTGTGGAGGACAACATGCAAGTTTGGATTGGCCGGGTCAACGATGTAGAATACCTGTGTGACTTGCTTTGCAAGTATGAATGGATCGTCCTGGTGTCCGACTCTATCAAGATCGACGAGAGTAAACCCGTAACTGTCAACTTGAACACCTCGAGGGATTTCAACCCATTGGCATTGAAACAGGGGAATCTTAAGTAATCCATAATCGAGCTCTCATATTTCATCAATAGCACCATAATATGAGTTCAGCGCTCTTACTAACCTATCATCCTCGGAAATAGCAAATAGTGTCACTCCGCTACATTGCGTGCTACTCTTGGCATCTTGAGCTCTTGTGTAAAATGAATACCCATTGATGTCGTACCCCTGCCAAGTCCCTACAGTGAATCTTGGTCCTCTAGCCAACCATGTCACAGTTTCACTTATGGAGCCCTCGGCAGTCGCGTGACTCTTTCTTGGATCCACCCAGCAAATTTCCTGTTATGTTCTCTGGTGACCTAAATCTCTAACTTCGAAGGATTCTGTGACCGTAACATTACCTTGTGCTCGTGTATGTATGGCTCGACCTCCGTCATGTGTTGTAAGACCCAAAAATGTTATTTTGCGTACACATCACGAGCGGGGACGATAGCTTTGATTCCAATCGTTCCGATGCCCTGAAGCCTACCCTCGTGTCGGGACCTAGGAACGCCAATTGGGTCAACCCCGGCCATATAATCTGTGCAAAATTCAATCACCTCCTCGGCGGCATAACCTTCCATGATACTCCCCTCGGGTCGACGACGAGTAAGACGTATCCCTTCAATACACCCATAAATCTCTCAAATGGATACATGTAGCGCAGGCACACGGGTCCACAAAACTTAATTTCTCTGATAAGGTAAACAATCAGATGGACCATAACATCAAAAAAGGATGGAGGGAAATACATCTCGAGCTGACAAAGAGTTGTAACCACGTCGCGTTGCAAAGCGTCCAGTCCATCCGGATCAATTACCTACGAGGACACAGTTGCACCAAATATTCATATCAGAAAAATCTTCTAATTAAGCTCCACAAATGGAGGTAATGAACTTTTTGTACGAGTGCACGTACTTACCTTGCAACATATTGCGTTGAAGAAATAACATAGGTTTGTGATTGTCTCTCTGACTTTAACTGAGAGAATGCCTCTGATAGCAATGGGAAGCATTTGTGACATCAACACATGACAGTCGTGGGACTTCGTGCCAACCAGTCTTAGGTCCTTCATGGACACAAGTTTTTTCAAGTTCGCGGAATACCCACATGGAACTTTAACACCGTACAGGCACCGACAGAGTTCTATTTTTTCGATCTTGGACAACGTATAGCAGGCCGGGGGGAGGTATGTATGCTTTCCCTTCTCCAAAGGTGCAAGCTCAGTCCTTATCCCCATTTCCACCATGTCACGACGAGCTTTCACACCATCCTTTGCCTTTCCCGGAATGTTCAACAACAAACCAATAAACTGTCACAGACATTTTTCTCTACATGCATGACATCAATGCAATGTTGAACTTGTAAGTGCTCCCAGTATGGTAGATCCCAAAGAATCGATCTCTTCTTCCAAACATTTTTTTCTCGAGGTTTAGAATACTTACCGAACTCAGCTTTGATGTCCTTCACGAGCGAGTAAATCTCCTTACCGGTCAGAAATATTGGAACTGATCCCTTCTCAGGCTTCCCGTTAAATGACTTCCTCTTCTTACGGTACGTGTGATGCACCGGAAGAAACCTGCTGTCGACAATTCGGACTCGGAGTCCTCAGCCGAACTTATGCAGAATTTGTAATAGTGAGACCTTTCAAGATGACCCTTCGGGAAGGTATGCTGAACAATGGTGAATAGGAGCACAGAGAATTTAGACAGGTTCGGGCCCTCGACGGTGGGAGTAAAAGCCCTACGTCCTGTTGAGATTTCACTAAGTATGGTAAAAGGTTTACAAGTGGAGGAAAAAGTCCTCACAGGCGAGGATTTTTCCTGTAAAAGTGTACAAAGATAAGCTAAAGAAGACTAATAAACATGCTATATGAGGTGTGCCGTAGACTTGGCTAACTTGGATCTCTCCTCCTTTTGATTGATGCTTCATGCCATCCTTTTATACTGCTTGAAAGGGTGCCATGTGAAGAAAAAACTGCATCAATCAGTTGTACGGACGGTTGGATGCGGTTTTTGAAACTGCTTTTAACCTCCACGTAGGTTAAACACGTGTTATTTATGGATAACTGTACGTGTTAACCTCCTGCCGGTTGATTCTCCACGTGTAGGAATCTTCAGGATACTTAGAATATCCTGTCGTATGGGCAACCGAATAGATAGATCCCAGGTATCCTGATCGGCAGATGTTCTGACCGCGGGATTCGGCTGACCGCGTAATATCCCGAATGTGTAGTTCGCGTATAGCCTACAAACTTCTGACCGCGCAAGGCCTACGGTCTGACCGTGTAAAGCTGTGACTTGATCGCGTAAAGCTTGCGACCTCGTGGTGATGCCTCTCAGAATAGCTTGAGTTCGCATCTCCAGACACATGTCTGGTTCGAACCTGTCTTGAACCAGAAGTTTATAAGAAGTGACCCAGGTGTCAATCCTCGTCACCTGCGGTGACCCATGTACACTGTTTTCCGGCAGTTTCGCAGCCACATGCTCTCAGTTTCATCTAGGCAAATAGGGCAAGCCTTGGCTCCTTTCGTACTATACCCCGACAAATTGCCGTAGGCCAGAAAATCATTTATGGTGCAAAATATCAGGGCCCGCAAGTTGAAATTCTCTTTCTTGTGTGCATCCCACACCTGCACCCCCTCGCTCCACAATTTCTATAAGTTCTCGATTAAAGGCACTAGAAACACGTCAATATCATTTCCGGGTTGTCTGGGTCTTGAGATTAGTAACGCCATCATGATGTACTTGCGCTTCATGCATAACCAAGGAGGAAGATTGTAGATGCGTAAAAGAACCGGCCAAGTGCTATGCCGACTGCTCATATTACCATGTGGGTTCATACCATCTGTACTCAGCCTGAACCTTATATTCCTAAGTTCGCCGCCGAACTCAGCAAATGTTCTGTTGATGTTTCTCCATTGAATAGAATCAGCTGGGTGTCTCAGTTTTTCGTCTTGTTTCCGGGCTTCAGCATGCCAACGCAAGTGCTTCGCGACTTTTGGATTTGCAAACAGCCGCTTCAATCTAGGTATCACAGGCAAGTACCACACATTTTTCGCCGGAGGTCCTTTCTTTACCTCGTGACGTTCACTGTCAATCCGGTCCCTACGCGTATACCTCGATGCGCCGCATCTTGGACAAACATGCAAACTGGAGTACTCGTTACGGTAAACACACAATCATTTGGGCATGCGTGTATTCTTTCGATTTCCATTCCCAACGGACACAACAGTTTTTTGGCTTGGTAAGTATATCTTGGCAACTCATTTTTCTCTGGAAGCACGTCCGCTAGAAGATCTAATAGTGCCGTGAAACTCTTATCGCTCCAACCATTGCCTGCCTTCAAGTTATATAATCTCAGCATAGAAGACAGTTTTCACTACCACAGAAACAGACATCCTGGACGGCACATCACAGACGGGTATGAACTGTTCAATGGAAAACCGTCTGTGAAGGCCTGGCGGGAGAATATGTTCAGATATCACAGACGGTTCTGACGTCAAAAACCACTGTGAGAGTAAACCAGACGGTTCTGAACACAAAACCGTCTGTGATAGTATACTTATCACAGACGGCTCTAACCTAAAAACCGACTGTGATATATACAATCGGTTCCCAGCTAAGAACCGTCTGTGATAGTCTAATTATCACAGACGGTTCTAACCTAAAAACCGACTGTGATATATACAGACGGTTCTGAGTTCCGAACCGTCTGTGATAATTAGACTATCACAGACGGTTCGGAACGCAGAACCGACTGTGATTTATACAGTCGGTTGTAAACCACGAAGCGTCTGTGATAGTGCAGTTATCACAGACGGTTCTGATGTATGAACCGACTGGAAAAGTACCGGCGCTTCGAATTCTCAACTGTGATCATTTCTATCTCCGATCTTCGCGCGCGGCGCCTAGGAGAACACGAAGCATCGCTTTGGAAGTTCTATAAATTGACAGTGGAAAAATTGTCATTTACTTTACAAGTTTTTATAGTTCTCAGACTGTTTGACTCCTTAGCTTCTCTGCGCCAATGGCATCCTCGATGGCATCGTCAGCCTCGCCCTCCCCGGTTTGAACTCTCAATCTTTTGGACTTACCCCTGTATTGTTAATCCATGTTCAATACATTCTTGACCTGTTGATTTGCACAGGGAAGGGGAGCCGTGGAAGACACTGCCAAAGTCAAGGCCGAGCTGAGGGCCCTCCAGGAGGAGCACAAGCTCCTCACAGAGAAGCACACTCGGCTACGGCTTGACCTTGACGATCTCTTCCAGCGCATTCAGCGCATGAAGACGGATGGTGACAATGCTAGGGCGAGGACGAGGCGTCTTCGCGAGGAGAAGAAAGCCGCGGATATGACCATCGCTGGCTGCGGTTTGACAATGAAGGATACCATCGCGAAGCTGAGGGAGGTCGCAGGCCTTCTCGACGCTGAAGTAGTTGATCCTGAGAAGGACAACTTGTCGCTGGAGGAGTCCTGCGTCCTGGCTGCAAGTCAAACTGACTTTATTCTAGATGCAGCCAGGGCTAAGACCACTCCTTGACCTAGCATTCTGTATTTTTACTTTTTTTTTGTAAGTGATGAAACAAATTATTGAAAACTTTGTTCTTATGTCAACTTTCTAATTTTCCAACACATTCTTGGACTGCATGCAATCTTCCCTCTTTCTTTATCTTTCGTTGGCTTTTGTCGAACATTCGACCATACAAAGGTATGTACACTGTGTGCGATCAAGGAACGACTATCGCGATCTTTGGCTTGTGATCGGAGCCCTTGAAATAATATAGAAACAATATAGAGGTCGCAGGTCCCATGCAAATAATATAAAAAGAATATAGAAGTTATATATCAACGTGCTTTGAAATATCACAAACGGCTCTGAGGTAAAAAACATCTGTGATAGTCACATTAGAGACGGTTTTTACGTAAGGCTCGACTGTGATGGTCCCAACAGTGTCCTCGAGTCGACTCGAATTCTTAACCTCTATCAATATCACAGACGGTTCTTAACTCCAAACCGTCTGTGATAGTAAACGGACATATTAAAGACGGTTCGGACATCAGAACCGTCTGTAATATTAAAGCAGACGGTTTTGATCTCCCAACCGTCTGTGATAGTCCCAACAGTGCAATTCTCTACATGCAATTGTTGATAACCGCACATAATAACTGAGCAGATGAAGAGACTTAATTATTTACTTCAAATTTAATTTGCATCGAATTATGTAATCTGACTCTTCAACTTTCTCGCCTCGAATTCTCGACCTCTATCAATATCACAGACGGTTTTTAACTCCAAACCGTCTGTGATAGTAAACGGACATATTAAAGACGGTTCGGACATCAGAACCGTCTGTAATATTAAAGCAAAAGGTTTTGATCTCCCAACCGTCTGTGATAGTCCCAACAGTGCAATTCTCTACATGCAATTGTTGATAACCGCACATAATAACTGAGCAGATGAAGAGACTTAATTATTTACTTCAAATTTAATTTGCATCGAATTATGTAATCTGACTCTTCAACTTCCTCGCCTCGAATTCTCGACCTCTATCAATATCACAGACGGTTTTTAACTCCAAACCGTCTGTGATAGTAAACAGACATATTAAAGACGGTTCGGACATCAGAACCGTCTGTAGTAGTAAAGCAGACGGTTTTGATCTCCCAACCGTCTGTGATAGTCCCAACAGTGCAATTCTCTGCATGCAATTGTTGATAACCGCACATAATAACTGAGCAGATGAAGAGACTTAATTATTTACTTCAAATTTATTTTGCATCGAATTATGTAATCTGACTCTACAACTTCCTTTGCCGTGTTGCAGTTTATCTCCCGAGAAGTTGTATATCATGAATTTATTGGCCTTGAAAACCAGTACTAGTGCGCTTTTTAGAACTCGAGGCACCCGTGCATATGAACCGTCACCTTCTGTTTCTATAAATAGCGAGGCTCCTAAATCCCTGTCTTTATTCCCTCCTCAACTCCCACCTTGATGGCGAGCCGAGATTCCAGTGAGGTTATTGAAATTGAGAGTGATGAGGAAGAGATAAGGAATGAACTCGATCAGGATCTTCAGAAAGTAAGTCCTCTCTGAAACTCTAATGCAGATCTTTCTTTTATGACTTGATTACCTCGAAACAAATGCATTTCGAAATCCACAGGTGCTTGAGGAAATGCTCCCTCCAAAGAAGAGACTTAGAAATGATGAAAGATCATACAGTGGAGCTACAGCGAAGACTCTAGAGGGTGCTGAGGCCTGTGTTGCCACATTGCCCCTTGCAACCCCTCCAGTTGCATCGACTCCACCTTTGGAGATCCACAATAATCCTTCCAATATCCCCTCTCCAACACCTTTGTATCATCAGCTTTTCTGGGGTAAGGCTCACACTTCCACGTCCAAATCCACTCCGAAGCTTGGCAATCATCTTCACCCTCCCAGCATACGCCCCTAGGAGAAGCTGGAGAAGCATATGTGCAGGAGGAGAAAGCTGCCTTGTGCAGAACTCTCCAAAAAAAAAAAGAGGCGCTGGAGAAGCATTCTGAGGGGATGTCTTTTGCCATTCTGCACTTGGCAGAGTGCATGCTTTGAGTTGCAGCTTCATCTCCACCTTGGTTGTATCAACTTTAATTTCTTGGATGATCCTACTGATGCCAAATCCACTCCTTTGGTGAGAGATGATGTTGATAGTCTTAGAGCCATTGGTAGTTCTCCTGGGGCGGCCAGTGTAGATCCTACTGATGCCAATACGTCCCTAGGAGAACTTTGTAAATTACTTTCGGAACAGGTCGACACTAATCAATTGGTCGCTTAATTAATAGTATCTCTTATGTATGGAAAGATTGTAAGAAATAAGAAATTTCTTTTCCTTAGATATCTGGCTTTCGATTGATTATGTAACTGATAATCACCAAATGATGTTCTGTGTAAAAATGTTAACAAGAAAATACTGCTGCGATCAAGACGGTTTTTAACTCAAAACCGTCTCTGCTTGAAAGATTACAGACGGTTTTAATTTCAGACATATATATAAAACAAATATGAAAAACAAGATAAAACCAAACAGTCTGAACGTTCATTTTTTGTAAATACTAACATTGAAATAAGATAGAACCAAATATGAAAAACATGTGGAACAACTGATGACCAGTAGTCGAATGCAAACAAAAAAACCGGGATATTAAAGACGGTTCGGACTTTAAAACCGTCTGTGTTATCACAGACGGTTCTGAGGTAAAAACCGACTGTGATAACAACATACACAGACGGTTCTGAGTTAAAAACCGACTGTGATAATAACGTAGACGGTCGGATGTGATAACACAGACGGTTCAGATGTGAGAACCGACTGTCATAATCAAATACACAGACGGTTCTGATGTAAAGCGGACGGTTTGGAGTTCATAACCGTCTGTGATATTTCTTTTCTTCAATAATGCACCGATATTACCGACGGTATTATATAGAACCGTCTGTACTGAACCTGGTATAAAAGGTCTTTTGGCGGATGTTTTGAGCTAGTCGTACTCTCTTGCTCGACCTACACTGTCCAGTTCGAAGAGATTTGGGGCAAGGAAGAGCGAAATCTCGAAAGGCAGGGGGAGCATTTGGGGGCAAAAATTTGAGGATCGAACCAAGGTTGGTTACTTGCTCCCAAGGCGTACACATTACTTGATTTCATCATCAATATCGATCTCCATTGATTTACTAATTAGCATGTGTATGAATTTGATTTATTGCAGATGGTCCGAGACTAGATGTATAATGACAACCGAGTGGGTGAGGAATACATGAAAGGTGTTTTTGATTTCGAAAAGGTTGCTGTGCAAGACATGGCGAAGAAGGGTTTACCATATATGTACTGTCCTTGTGTAGACTGCCAGAATATTAAGATGTTCACCAACTCATCTCAAATTGTCGCCCACTTGATCCGACGTGGTTTCAAAAAGGGGTACACGTGTTGGGTCCACCATGGAGAAGAGCCAACTGCAGAAACAACTGCCACTCAGGTTGAGGAACAGGACATGCCGGATCCAAACAACGACTTCGACGAGGATATGCCAGAGGATGACCATTTAGATGACATGTTGCCTGATGTGGAAGGAAATTACAGTGAAAGGGGGTTTGGCAAATTCAAGCGCTTGATTGAGGACTCAGAGAGGCCGTTGTTCCCTGGTTGCAAGTCGAAATACACAAAGTTGGCCTCTGTGCTTGAACTGTTAAAATTGAAGGCAAGCAACAGCTGGACCGACAAGAGTTTCACAGCACTGTTAGATCTTTTGGCGGACATGCTCCCGGAAGGAAACGAGTTGCCAAAAAACACCTACCAAGCGAAAAAGCTGTTGTGTCCTTTGGGAATGGAAGTAGAAAGGATACACGCATGCCCTAATGATTGCATCCTTTACCGTAACGACTACAAAAATATGCATGTTTGTCCGGTGTGCGGCGCATCCCGCTATAAGCGTACTAAGGACCGAACAGACGACGGCGACTGCACGGAGATAAAGGAAGGACCTCCTGCTAAGGTGTTGTGGTATTTGCCAGTCATTCCCCGCTTGCAGCGTTTGTTTGCAAACCGTAAAGAGGCAAAATTACTGCGTTGGTACTCGGAAGACCGGAAGAAGGATGGAAAGTTGAGACACCCCGCTGATTCTTCGCAGTGGAGAAACATCGACAGGGAATTTGTTAACTTCGGAGCAGAATTGAGGAATATAAGGTTCGGGTTGAGTACCGATGGAATTAATCCTTTTGATAACATGAGCAGTCGGCATAGCACTTGGCCGGTTCTTTTGTGTATCTACAACCTTCCTCCTTGGTTGTGTATGAAGCGCAAGTACATCATGATGTCTCTACTTATCTCAGGACCAAAACAACCCGGAAACGATATTGATGTGTACCTAGCACCATTGATAGAGGATCTCCTAACAATGTGGAACGAAGGGGTGCAGGTATGGGACGCATACAAACGAGAGAACTTCATCCTACGTGCTATGATATTCTGCACCATCAACGATTTCCCAGCCCTTGGAAATTTGTCGGGCCGTACTACGAAAGGAGCCAAAGCCTGCCCCCACTGCGAAGATGACACTGAGAGCGTGTGGCTGAAGAATTGCAGGAAAACAGTGTACATGCGTCACCGTAGGTTTCTTCCGAAGAATGACACGTACCGTAAGAGGAAGAGGGAATTTGACGGCCACAACGAAGATGGTTCAGCCCCGAAGCCTACGCGCGGGAAAGATGTTTACTCACGGGTGAAGGACATAGACGTTGTGTTTGGAAAGGGTGGTAAATTGAAACCCCGCACGAAGAACACTTGGAAGAAGAGATCGATATTTTGGGACTTACCGTATTGGGAGCATTTAGAGGTTCGTCATTGCATTGATGTCATGCATGTAGAGAAGAATGTTTGTGACAGTTTAATCGGCCTATTGCTGAACATTCCAGGGAAGACAAAGGATGGCATCAATGTGCGGCGTGACATGATCGAAATGAGAATCAGGCCCGAGCTAGCACCGAGAGAGGACGATAAAGGCCGTATATACCTCCCCCCCGCATGCTACACTTTGTGCAAGGCTGAGAGGACAGAACTCTGTAAGTGTCTCCATGGTGTTAAAGTTCCATCGGGTTACTCCGCAAATATGAAAAAGCTTGTGTCCATGGGCGATTTGAAATTGCTGGGTATGAAGTCTCATGATTGTCACGTGTTGATGACACAAATGCTTCCTGTTGCCATCCGGAGTATTCTGCCGCATAAGGTCAGAGAGACGATCACGAGGCTATGTTTTTCTTCAATGCAATTTCTTCCAAGGTCATTGATCCCGATGGACTGGATTCTTTGCAGAGCGAGGTGGTTCGAACTCTCTGTCAACTTGAGATGTATTTTCCTCCATCGTTTTTTGATATCATGGTCCATCTCACCGTCCACCTTGTCAGAGAAATCAAGATATGTGGACCCGTGTTCCTACGTTATATGTATCCATTCGAGAGGTACATGGGTGTACTTAAGGCCTACGTGAGGAATCGGTCCCGGCCCGAGGGTAGCATTGCCGAAGGTTATGCAGTGGAAGAGGTTGTTGAGTTCTGCGTCGATTTCATGGCCGAGGTAGAAGCAATAGGAGTTCCTGTGTCTCGTCACGAGGGGAGGCTTGATGGTGTTGGCACTATCGGACGGAGAGCCATCACTCCTGATTTCGATATGTACTCGAAAGCTCATTTTTGGGTCTTGCAACACATGACGGAGGTGTCTCCGTACATCAACGAGCACAAGGAGATGCTACGACAAGACAATCCTCGCCGATCCGAGGTTTGGATCACGGGACAACATAACAGTCGATTCAACGCGTGGATGAAGGTGCGAATCACCGGAGAGTCCGCAAGTGAGAACCTTAAATGGTTGGCAAAAGGGCCCACGTTTACTGTACAGACTTGGCAGGGATACGACATCAATGGGTACACATTTTACACGAAAGCTCAAGATCGAAAGAGCACTGTGCAAAATAGTGGAGTGAGCGTAGAAGCTTTCCATGAGGGGTTCACCAAGACAGGCCCAACAAGGGTAGTACGTGGATTGAACTCGTACTACGGGTTCATTGAAGAAATTTGGGAGCTCGATTACGTACTGTTCAAGATTCCCCTGTTTCGATGCCGATGGGTCCAAATCCCACAGGGTGTGAAGGTTGACAGTTACGGTTTCACTTCTGTGGACCTGGATCGCGTTGCTTATAAAGATGAGCCATTCATACTTGCAAATCAAGCCATTCAGGTCATTTATGTCACTGACCCGGCCAATAAGAAGTGGCACATCGTCCTTCATGGCAAGAGAAGGATTGTTGGAGTTGAAAATGTCGTAGACGAGGAGGAATACAATCAATTTGATGAGATTCCTCCATTTGGAGATGGCGTATAGGTCGATACTGAAGACACCGACGAAACCAGTTACGTGCGTATGGATCACCAGGAAGGGTTATACTTTAAAGGTAATCAACTGTACGTCTTATCTCTCTGTTTCCATCGGTATAGCTTATATCTCCTGTAATTCTCGTATTTGCAGGGCCGCGGCAAGTGGAAAGTTGAGGATAACATGGCTGTGTACGTGCAAATTGTCGGTGAAAGTTCCCATTTGTAAATTTAACATACAATATTACGTGGAGCATGCTCAAGTTACAGAGCATTTGGACTACATTGTAACCAATTATCGGATATACGTACATAGTAACCAATTTACAGAGTATTTGGACTACATTTGAAATATCTGAGTGTTCATTTAAAACATGTTTTCGAGCATTCAGAGTTGAAAGCTACAGATCAGTTTCAATTTGTAAAACTAACGTTCAATAGAGAGATTATCAAGGACGGTTTTGACCTAGCACAGACGGTGCGCAGTCGGTTCTAACCTCACAACCGTCTGTGATAATCTCTCACTATGTAGATTACCACAGACGGTCTTTATTTGAGAACCGACTGTGATAATATTATCACAGACGGTTATATATATAAAACCGTCTGTGATATTTTCAACAGTGTCCGACTCTTCGAGTTCTTAACGTGCACCGTCGGTTCTCAATTCCAAACCGTCTGTGATAATCTCAGGCACAGTCGGCTCTCAACTCAAAACCGTCTGTGATAATCTCTCTGGTGACTACGATTATTATAGACGGTTTCGATGTGAGAACCGACTGTGATATATACTATTATAGACGGTTCATATGTGAGAACCGACTGTGATAATACCGAGGCGGTACATAGTTCAAGGCGGGCTTTATCCCGCTCATTCTACTTCGCCCTAGCTCTATTTGCCCTAGCTCTCTCCGCCCTCGCACCGTCCGTCGCGATCACCTCCATCGCCTCCCACCTTCTCCTCTCCGTCCGTCGCGATCACCTGCATCGCCTTTCCACCGTCAGGCGCGATCACCTCCATCGCCCTCCCGCCTCCGACGCGATCACCTCCATCGCCTCCCCACCGTTTCTGTCATTCTTGTATGGGTTTAGTTATAGAATTATTAGTTGCATATTTACTTAAACTGTTCTCTCTTTCACTTATGTTAGGAACTATGTCTGGTGACGAAATGCACCACTCGGGGACTCAGGGTGACCTCGCTGGCGATGAGACGCCTGGGCCGGAGGTCGCCTCGTCCGCCGTGACCCCGCAGAAGAAGGGAAAGGGGCGAGGCCGGACGACATGCGCGCGTCTGAACAAGGGGGAAAAGCAGCACGTCCAGTTCGACGACAATGGTGTGCTGGAAGCTCCGCCCAAACTTGTCGGTCAGTACCGCTCACTATGCGGCAAAGTGGCAAGGGAGCGGGTGCCCATCACCACCTCCGACTGGGGTCAAGTGCCCCCAGAGTGCAAGGATGCGCTGTGGGAAGAAGTGCAGGCGGCGTTTCACATTCCGGAGGATCGCCACTTCACCGTCCGCCGGAGGACACTTATGTCAATAAACAAGGCGTGGAGGAACTTCAAGAGCGAACTTGTCAGGCACTATGTGAAGGAGTCGACGACCCCCTTCAATGACTACCCTTTCGTGACTCCCGAGGCATGGCAGCAGTTCGTAGAGATGAAGGGCAAGCCTGAGTTCCAGGAGCTTAGTGCGAAGGCCCAGGCTAACCAGGCCAAGAACACCCACCCACACAGACTAGGCACCGGTGGGTATGTGGGGAAGAAGGCGCTGTGGAGGAAGCAGGACGAGGAAGCTTCACAGTCTTCGGCCGGCAGTCCTTATGCGGGCATAACGGACGTGCGCGCCCGCAATTGGTGCCGAGCTAGATCGACGATGGACTCCTCCGGAAGCGTCTCCGTGAATAACCCTGCGGACAGGGAAGTGATCGACCGACTGGTAAGATTGTCCGATCACGTACTATCCTCATAACACGCATGCAATGGGCTGTATTGCTAAGTTGTCCTGTTGCAGGTGACGCTGAGTGCGCAGGCGGCATCCGGAGAGTTCAACCCGATGAGGGACAGGGATATCCTCACAGCGGCGCTAGGAAACAAGGAGCATCCAGGCCGCGTGCGCGGCCTCGGCACCACTGTGCCTTGGAGGCATGGTTTCCCCGATGATGAGGAGGCGGCTAAGAGGAGAAAGAGATCCCACCAAGCCCGCGATGAACGGCTGAAGGAGGAGATGCGATCGGAGTTCGCTGTTCGGGACAAAGCACTCCTGCAGCAGTTGTCGGAGATGCGGTCCATGTAAGAAGAGCTAAGAAAGGCGACCCAGGGCACCCCTGTTCTAGCAGCTGGCGCAGACCCAGCGGAAGTACCGACCCCGATTGGCCGGGGTCTTCGCAGACGGAGCCCTCTCCTCCAAAGTATCCGGTGGACTCTCTGCAGGTAATGACCGTTAATGCGCACTGTTTGTCTATGTTAATTCATTCGAAAGTGAGAAGCGGTGAAATTCAACATGTTAATGCGCACTGTTTGTAGGAACCCGCCTCCTGCAAGCTTATGGTGCTGGCCGGTGTCTTCCCGATCGAGGCTGCCCGTGGGATGGTGCAACCATGCACGGCGGGGGCCACAATCCATGGTGCCCCTCTATGTGAGGGTTTTGCACGTGTCCAAGTGGACAGTGTCTTTGACCATTGCAAGGGTTTTCCATTGGAGAAGCCGCCGAACGACGAGATTACCACTCTCGGGGATGCGGTGCACACGTTCGTGCAATGGCCCAAGAAAGACATCGTCCTGTATGAGGTAATTCCCCCACCAGTTTCATAATTTGTACTGTAATAATAGCCCTCAGAGTTAGTGTCCTAATACGTAGGTTCGTACATCGCAGACATCACAGACCGAGACGCGGCCTACTAGCCAGCATACCCCTTCGACGACGAAGCTGACTCCGAGTAAGAGGCAACCATTCAAGAAGCTGGCTATGAGGGGAAAAGCAAAGAAGAGCCCGTCGAAGGAGAGCGAGAAGAGTGCGCCAGCTCTCATGCCGTTCTCTCTGGGGATGCCCATGGCCTCCGATACCGCAATTTCGAGCATGGGGTTAGCATGCCAGAGCCTGCATGCATGGTACATGAGGAGGACAAACCAGACCAGGACGCAGCGTCCGACGCACATCATGGTCAAGTACACCGTGGCAGAGTTCCATCACGACGTTGGGACCTACTCGGTGACCTTCGAAGACCTGCACAATTTGCTAAACAAAGATGCGCTCGACTTGTCAATCCTACGGTCTTGGGTGCTGTAAGTATCCTACTATCCGTGCATATACGGATATATGTCATTTATTAATTGGTTACTTCCGTGCAGCTGCATGGCCAACTATGCCAAATCCAAGGGCATACCTGTTGGTTTTTTTGACCCCCAGATGGTAGCCGAGGTGATGTTTAGGACCGACACAGACTTCGTTGTCAACTACATCAAAAGAGGGTTGCTTGCTCAGGTCGACAAGGAGTATATACTTGTACCCTACAACCAGAGGTGAGTGCTTTCATCAGTACTTCACCCGTAGATTAGTGTCTCCATGTGCACACCCCCAAATTTAGATTAAATTTTTAATTCTCTACGTGTAATATGTAGCTACCACTGGATCCTGCTGCTACTTATTCCGAAAAGCAACAAGGTGTTCTACCTTGACTCATTGCAGAGGAAAGGGTACTCGTATTGCGGCGCACGAGATGTATTCGGAAGGTGATGTGGACCTGTCTTGCATGCATCTAGATTTACTGTCCTCAAATTGTCAATTTCGGCTATCCTAAAACTGTCAATTTTGACTATCTACAGGGCTTTCACGAAGTACTTTGCCGAGGTAGGGAGACAACACGAGCGGCGAGCCGATAAGTTTCAATGGTTACAATTTTCGGTACAAATTTCAACTGAATCTGTTTTATTTTATAACTTGTCCCCACCTAACTCTCGGTCTGTAAATTGGCAGTGCCATCAGCAGCCGGACGACAATACATGTGGGTTCTACGTGATGCGCCACATGTATGACCTGATCATCACCCCTCACCGGCCCGATTTCCCCGAGGTATTACAACTGCTCCCCTTAATTTGTCTCGATTTGACAGAATTTACAACTTAATTCAGCTAATTTTTTATGTACCAACTCTTGCTGCAGGGGCTCGACTTCCTTTCAGAAAGCCTTGACCCTCGGCAGATTGGTAATGTCCGAGGGATGCTCGCTGAGTTTTTCCTTTCGGAGGTCATATCACCCAAGGGGAAGTTTAGGGACCCGCAAGGTTCGTATTAGTGCGGCCTTACATTTATTTGTACATCTAACACACTTTAATTGTCGATTACATTTATTTGTTCAATTGTACATATTTCTGAGTTCTGTGCTGTATATATGAAATGCTATACAGAGAGGGGTGCAAATATATTTGAGTACTGCATGTGCATATGAAACTGTATATATTTGAGTACTGTACAAATATAATTCTGAGTTCAATTGTACAAATATATATGCATGAGACTGTATATATTTGAGTACTATGCATGTATGAAATTCATGAACTGTATATATGAAAATGTAATTTGTACAGAGGACATCTGTGAATGTTATAATCTCAGACGGTTTGTAAGATCAAAACCGTCTGTGCATGCACAGACGGTTTTGATCTTACAAACCGTCTGAGATTATAACAGTCACAGATAAATAACACATCGCAGATGGTTTTGACCTCAGATCCGCCTGTGATATCAGACTATCACAGACGGTTCTGAGATAATAACACTATCACAAACGGTTTCAATATTAACACCGTCGCTGATATCGCAGATTGGTTTAACCTCCAAGCCGTCGGTAATAATATGAGTATCACAGACGGCTGTGAGATCAAAGCCGTCTGTGAATTATGACTATCACAGTCTGTTATAACATCAAAGCCGTCTGTGATACTCATACTAACACAGACGGTTCTGATGTCAAAACCGTCTGTATATACTAAAGTATCACAGACGGTTCTGTTCTCACACCCGTCTGTGATAGTACAAGTATCACAGATGGTTCTGATGTCAAAACCGTCTGTGTATACTCAAATATCACAGACGATTCTGAGAACAGAACCGTCTGTGATAGTGTGACTATCACAGACGGTTCTGACATCAAAGCCGTCTGTGATACTCATACTAACACAGACGGTTCTGATGTTAAAACCGTCTGTGATAGTACAAGTATCACAGACGGTTCTGATGTCAAAGCCGTCTGTGATACTCATACTATCACAGACGGTTCTGATGTTAAAACCGTCTGTATATACTAAAGTATCACAGATGGTTCTGATGTCAAAACCGTCTGTGTATACTCAAATATCACAGACGGCTCTGAGAACAGAACCGTCTGTGATAGTGTGACTATCACAGACGGTTCTTACCTTATAACTGTCTGTGAAATATGAGTATCACAGACGGTTCTGACCTTATCACAGACGGTTCTGACCTTATATCAGTCTGTGAATGGATATATCACAGACGGTTGAAAACATCAAAAACCGTCTGTGATAGTGCATTATTATCACTGACTCGAATATCACTGACGGGTAAGAACCGTCTGTGATGTCTGTTTTGACCCGACTGTGATGATGAATTCTGTAGTAGTGTTTGTAAATATTACACATCCAAGGAACAGAGGCTTCTCGGAGTCAGAAATCAGTTTCTCAAATTCACAGAAGTCATTTTCGTTGTAATCTTCCTCTGCATCACGTAACATCTCATATAGATTGTCATCATCATCATCTACGTGCACATCGGAATGAACATTATCAAAATTCGGATGATCATCGATATTATTGCAATCCACATCCGAGTCCTGCTGATTGGTAGTAGTGGTGCTTGTTTCCTCAAGATCTTCGCCATGCCATATCCAACGGGTGTATCGCGCGTTAAAACCTTGACGAATCAAATGACTCTTAATTTGATTAGAGTTGCTAAACCTCCTCAAGTTCATACAATCTGTACAAGGACAAAGCATATTTTTCTCTCCCTTCCTCTCCTTTTGTTGCTCAGCAAATTTAATAAACTCATTCACACCATCCAAATATTCAAGAATAGTATGTTTTATTCCATACATCCAATATTTCCTGTCCATCTACAATTAACAAAATTTAACGAGTCAGCCATGCATGAAACCTGCCCGATTAAGTTATGTATATGTACATGTACAGCCTCTTACAACTGATGTGTTAAACCCTAGCCTGACAAAATTAACACTAATTAACCTAGCTAACTACACAATACAAGCTAGTGAGCTCCTAAAACATGAAGCATTTCCAGCTAGCTAGCTCCCAAGCTTGGATCTACAAGCTTGGAACTACACAATACAGCTAGCTTGCAAGTAGAGAGGGAGGGAGATCTAGAGGGAGAGAGAGATAAGTGATGGCAATTAAGCTTACCTTAAAGAGAGGGGTGCAATCAACTTCCTTCCAGCTTGCCCTGATCACCCTAGCAGTGTAGCTGCGAGCGTGGAACTTTCATCACAAACAGAGGGACACAGAGTGCAACAGAACAAAACAGCAGCTCAGCAATGGTCGAGTGGGGTTTTACTTATACTGGACCTGTTTCTAACGGTAAATACATGAAATGCCCCGTTAGACTAAGTGCGGGTAATTTTGTACTCACATATTCTATCGGTAAAAACACACATATACCGTTAGAGAATGTACTGGTGCATTGCTGAGCAGGTACAGGTGTTTTTCTATCGGTAAATAAGTGTATTTACCATTAGAAGAGGTACTGGTACATGGCTGAAACAAAACCAAATTGGGTAATGCATGACACAGTAATCTGGGTAATGCATGACACAGCAAATATTGTGTTTTTCTATCGGTAAATATGTGTATTTACCATTAGATGATGCATGACACATCAAATACATGTGTTTTTCTATCGGTAAATATGTGTATTTACTGTTAGATGATGCATGACACAGCAAATACATGTGTTGTTCTATCGGTAAATATATATATTTACCGTTAGAAAAGGTACGGGTACATGGCTGAAACAAAATCAAACTGGGTAATGCATCACATAGCAAATACATGAGTTTTTCTATCAGTAAATATGTGTATTTACCGTTAGATGATGCATGACAGAGCAAATACATGTGTTGTTCTATCGGTAAATATGTGTATTTACCGTTCGAGAAGGTACTGGTACCAAACTGGGTAATGCATGACACACATGACACCAGTTCTCACATCCAAAGAATCATATCTAAGCACAATGTAACATCAAATAGATCATACATCAAATAGATCTTACATCAAACAGATCTTAACTAGAAGATAAAGAAATATTTCATGAAATGCTAATTTGTAGATTAACTTGGAGACACAAAAATACTTTTCTTAGGTACTTTGTACTTCATCTTGCCAAAGAAATTAAAAATCTCTACTTACATGAGATCTTGGTTTGCCTCCATTCCTTTAAGAAAATGCAAGAGGAAACATAAAAAATGAGTACTATTTAAACTCATTCTAGTTAATGGCTGAAAACAAAAGCAAGCTGAGTCATGTATGACACAGCAATTCAGATACAAACATACACATGCCAGTTCACAAATTCAAGTGCATGTCTGAAACAGCAGTACAAATACACACCTACCTACCAATACAATTAAATACACAAATACTCCCTACACATTCAAGATCATGTCCCAAATAGCAATACATGATACACAAATATACAATAATATACAAATACAACAATTCACACATTCGATGTATATTAGAAAAGCCACATCTGAAATTAACAACAGATCACGACGAGGACCCACTGGCCCATACATTTTACATAAAAGAGAACCTTTGCAAGTTGCAACAATGCAACTACCGACTACAAGTTAGACATCACAAATCCATTCATCCAAAACAGCAAATGTCTGAACCACATTGAACTTAACCATAGGAGTTCAGTTCGAAGACGCCCGAGGAGCTGGAACTGCCATCGAGTTACATTTGTATTGGTGATTTCCTCGGACTCAAACTCGATGAACTCAACTCAACTCAACTCAACTCCATTAACAAAAAGAACCTACCTTCCAAGATGTTGTTCTGTGTAATGATGGTGTAGAATGGCTGTGCAAATGACAACAATTCTTCTTCTCCAAGCAGGTAAGCATCTGGCCACAAGCTAGTGCATGCAAAAAAATGGCTGAAACACCGATACAAATGTAAGATGCTTTCTATAGGTCCTGATTTGAGAAACACGCCGAGCTTAAGGATCTTCTCGACCGAGCCAACCAAGATCTCGCCCTTCACATCCTTCCAGCTCTCGACGATGATCTTCGCCGTTTATTTCCAGCTCTTAATGGTGATCTTCACCGTTTCTTTCGCCAACATGCCAACGTAGGTAGTGTACTGCAATGAAGAACCGTGAAATACGTTGCCCCTCATGAGCATCATCCAAGGACCTGCACAGATCATAAATAGGCATTCTAGAGCAAATTAAGATTGTTTACTGTTTCCTACATGAGTCCCTATCTGAGAAAGACTACCAACTGAAGGTTAGGCTGTGCTTCGTCATAGTAACATCAACTTGCAACTGGAGATCAAGATATTACATTTCTACTCTATTTCATCAGAAGAAATTACCTTGCCAATATACATATATTAATTATTTAATGAACTTTTTACATGCACTTGATCATTGAGCAAGCTAGTTGGCATTTGACTATGTTATTGGCATTGAACAACCTACAGAGAAGATCAAGATATTTGTGTATCTCATGATATTTGTAAATATCTTGACATTAATGATCTTTCAATTTCAACTTCAATTTCAATTTCAATTACAAATATCTTTCAATTTCAATTTCAACTTTACGATCTTTCAATTCATTTTCAATTTCACGATCTTTCAATTTCAATTATTACTAAGTCCAAGTTGGCATTGAGCAACCTACTGAGAGATGAAGATATTACATTTATACTCTTATTGGCATTTCACTATGTTAGATAGAATTTGTATTGCAAATATATCCTGATAATTTTCTTCATTTGATAGGATCAGCAAGCAATTGAACATTATCAGTCCCACAGTGATATTATGTAGTTGTTTTAATAAAAAACAGGAACAAGACACCGTACATAATCAAATTGAAAAGAAGACACATCAAAATGAAGGATACAAAAATTGCAGAATAAGTGCCATAATCGGATTAGAATAATCTAATAATATTGCCGAAATTTTACATACCTTGCTTGCGATGCCGAAATCTAGTGGGCGTAGAAGGAGGTGCGGAGGTGCAGCGGTCGCCGGCAGAGGTGTGCTGGCCTGGCCGTCCATGGAGCTTACAGGTTAGGGCTACGAGCGCCCGATGAATTGTGAGAATGCAAGAGACACACCGGGTATTTATAGTACTAGATCAGTTCTATCGGTACACAACAGCCTACCGTTAGTAATTTTCGATCTATTCTAACGGTATCATCATACATTACCGATAGAATAAAACTATTTGTAGAAGGAGAATAGTTCTATCAGAACACTACATCCTACCAATAGGCATTTTTTGACATATTCTGTCGGTATGTCACACATTACCGATAGAATAAGACTAGTTGTAGAACGCGAACCGTTCTTAGATATTTGCGCTATCTTTTAACGGTATAAACATACATTACCGATAGAATAAAACTATTTGAAGACGAACAGTTCTAAGTAATTTTCGATATCTTCTAACGGTACAAACATCCATTACCGATAGAATAAAAATATTTTTAGAAGGCGAACGGTTCTATCGGCACACTACATATTGCCGATAGGAATTTTTGAGATATTCTGTCGGTATAAACATACTTCACCGATAGAATAAAACTATTTGTACATGGAGAACAGTTCTATCAGCACATTACATTTTACCGATAGGAATTTTTGTACATATTCTGTCGGTATATACATACATTACCGATAGAATAAGACTAGTTGTAGAAGTCGACCAGTCCTATCAGCGCACAACATTCTCCCGTCAATACTTATGCATCTCTTCTAACGGTAAATATGTTCATCACCGCTAGAGTAAATCATACTTCTTCTTCTAACGGTAAGTTTCTTACAAACCGATAGGAAAAGTACATCCCATATGCCTTTTATGACCGCAAGGCACATTTTCTAACAGTTTTCTACTAAATCGCTAATAACCGATAGAAGATAGGGGTTAGTAGACTGCATTTCTGTACTAGTGTATCCAGAGCTTCCTCCTCCACTTCTTCAGCCAGACGAGCCAGCATCACCTCCTTTACCCATTGGATTTGCTCCTTCCACTCCTGAGCCTGAGGTGACTTCACCTATTGTCATTGATCCAGGCCCTTCAATTCCACAACTCATCAGTCAGAGGCATCCCCCGGAACAAATGATTGGGGACATACATGAGAGGACTACACGATCACGGTTTGCTGCTTCTAGCTCTCATGTCGCATTTTCTGCATTTGTTGCCTCTTTTGAACCCCATGATGTCACCCATGCACTCACAAACACAAGTTGGATTAATGCCATGCATGAGGAGTTGCATAATTTTGAGCGCAAAAAAGTTTGGATGCTTGTTGAACCCCCGGTTGGTCATAATGTCATTGGGACCAAGTGGGTGTTCAAACACAAGCAGGATGAGCACGGTCATGTGGTCTGTAACAAGGGTTTTCTCAAGTTGAGGGTCTTGATTTTGATGAAACTTTTGCTCCGGTTACTAGACTTGAGTCGATTCGCATTTTATTGGAATTTGCTGCTTGTAAACATCTTAAACTTTTTCAAATGGATGTCAAAAGTGCGTTTCTAAATGGTTTTATCAATGAAGAAGTCTATGTAAAGCAACCACCTGGCTTTGAAAATTCAAACTTTCCAAATCATGTTTTCAAACTTTCAAAGGATTTATATGGTCTCAAGCAAGCTCCCCGTGCTTGGTATGATAGTTTGAAGTCATTTTTGTTGGAAAAAGGATTTCAAATGGGCAAAATTGATAAAAACCCTTTTCATCCTAGGCATGGTAATGATTTTCTTCTCGTACAAGTTTATGTGGATTGTCGCGCCCCGAAACTGGAGACTACGACTACTCCCGTGGAAACCTAACTCGCTGCAGCTAGTCCCATATATACATACCTTTGACTTCCCAGGATAAGTCAAGCACAGGAGTATATTACATTGCAACAGAGTAACTTAAAAAATATTTAAGCAGTGTGGCCTGCTGGACTTAATATTACATAAAGAGATCACAATGCCTTCACGGCATTCAAGGTTTAGCAAAATAATAACTACACAGCAGAAGATAGGTGACCCTCCCACAAAAGAAGTTGACGGCAGAACAACACACATCAGGGTTCTAGCGGAACTGGCAAGGGTATGACTTTCAATCTAAACCGATCTAGGTGTCGAGCTAGAAGACAAAAGTACTCAGGAGATTGAGGCACATCTAAAGGACAAAGTGGTTGAAGCTGGATCGGCTGTAATCATTTTTCCGGTGAACGGTGCCGAAGAAGATGACACGGGAATTGGGCATTTTTGATACAGGTCGATTGAACTCAATTCCTTGCTCGAGGAGTATGTAAGAGGTATAAGGAAGCTGTTGGTGAAGTCAATTTGACAGAAGGATTACCGGAGAAGCCTGGCAACGTGAGCCGGTTTCTGGTAAAATTCTAATTTGAGAATAGCTTCGATTCTAGTTAAATTTTAAAATCTTGATGCACTGGCTTGCTAAGAATAGTTCACTGATCAATTTAATCTACAGATTCGAAGGCTAATTTGGGATAAATCAAGCTGCATTGCGAGAATAGGGCAATTGAGAATTCCGGTGATCGCCGGCGTTAAAGGTCACCGGTGAGCAATTAAATGCTATCACACAGGGAGAAGGATAAGAAAAACTCACTGGTGGCTTTAATTTGCCAAGTGGTGCAGTGGAGCGTGCTGGCACCATAAGCCTCCTCGACGGTTTGCCGGAGAATGTAGCACCCTAGTTTTGGGGGTGAAAATTTCCTTTCCATGAAAACCATGCACGCATGTATCTCTATAGTAGTAGCCAGATCAGTATCTATCTCAAACCCTAAAATCTCCAAATCTATCCAGTGAACTCAAATCCAGATCAAGCTGAAGAATTTCTTGTAGACTGGGTTGTTCATTCTGGGGAGGATTGGAACTCTGAGATCAGTCAACTAGGGCCAACTAAGACAGCAATGCAAAAATTAATGCAAACTACTTTAATGCATGAAATACTTGGGCTACTAGCCATAATACACAAATTAACCATTGCAAAAGTAACAGCGAATCACAAGGCTATCAAGAGCATCACTAGCTCTATTTATACCATCCCCTAAGATACTCTGAGACAACAGAACGCACTCTTACAATCTTACCGAATTTTAGAAAATCCAACAATAAAAGTTTTAGGAGCTACAAAGCTCATTATTTTTATCAAAATAAAGTTTTCAGCAATTAGTTTTTAGAAAAATTACGTCTTCCTGGTGCAGCCAATTCCTAAAGGTGTCGTCCTACAGTCAAGTTCTCAAGTTGCTCTGATACCAATTTTTTTTTGTCGCGCCTCGAAACTGGAGACTACGACTACTCCCGTGGAGACCTAGCTCGCTGCAGCTAGTCCCATATATAGATACCTTTGACTTCCCAGGATAAGTCAAGCACAGGAGTATATTACATTGCAACAGAGTAACTTACAAAATATTTAAGCAGTGTGGCCTGCTGGCCTTAATATTACATAAAGAGATCACAATGCCTTCACGGCATTCAAGGTTTAGCAAAATAATAACTACACAGCAGAAGATAGGTGACCCTCCCACAAAAGAAGTTGACGGCAGAACAACACACATCAGGGTTCTAGCGGAACTGGCTCTCCTTCATCTGGATCCACAAATTTCTCCACGCCTTCATATGGATTATTGAACACTCCTTCTAATGGATTGAAGATTGCAAGAGTGAGTACTTACGTACTCAGCAAGTCACAGGTAAGAGTAGATACATATAGTAGTGATAATATGAACCTAGACTAGTCAAGAAATATGGATGTTTGTAAAATAACCTTTTTCTTTCATATCTCATCTCATCTCATCTTATGGCAGCACTTTTCATAACATAGCATTGCTATTCATGTTCACTAAATTATAGCACTACCGTGACACGTCGACACACGACAGCCCACGGTAGCACTCCTTATCATGACAACACATGTCATTTCGGTAATCTTTACTTAACAAATTTTATTTAAAAAACATACTTTTGTCACAACCGGTGGATTTAATCCACCGCAGCAGACTCCTATAAACCCGGGAGCTCGGAGTTTTCGAATACGTTTTTAACTCTGCAGAGAGGTACCAATTTACCCGCAAGATATTCCACTTTCATGCCTTTCCTATCAAAATGATTGGACCCCTGACTCACTTCATACTGTGAGTGGAAAGGTGGAGATAACAAGAACTTTTGTTATGTTTCACTTACAATTCACCCCTCACCCTGTTGATCTCTCGCGAACCATAGTTGTGGCGGGTTGTACCCAAACCCCCACCCCTATGCATATTCCCATTACTGGGTCGGCGTGCATGATCACCTTCAGAGATATGTGTAGGAGCCGCACTCCGTGCAAAATCGTGCATCACTTCACATCTCATGCAGGGGTTTCATGTGCGATCCACATAAGTACTTGTTCAGGCCTGTCCCATACCAGGCTTGCGGTTAGTACGTTGTTCATGCCACTAGACGCACAACACAAGGTTCTAGTCCTTATATGCCAGTGACCAGACCATCCACAACCATGCACCTTCAGTGCCTGCACATCCTTTGCAGTTAAGCACCTCCAATGCTACCTCCATTCCTTACCAAAATTCTGGTCACGGCTAAGGGTTTTATGTCATGAATATAAGTATATACATAAATATATATTAGTTCATGGCTCAAAACTTGTTCATTTCACATTTCACAGATAACCAGTCTAGTACTGCCAATTCATAATTCAACCATTCTCAATCTTTCACATGCAATATTATCTATATTCAAGGTTATATTACAGAAACTCTTAAAATATAGGTTCAAGATGTCCAAGAATATGACTTGCCTTCCGCGTCGTAAGAGACAGCAGTTGATGACGGGTCAACAGCACAATCCTCAAAGTCAGCTTCTGGATCTGCTCGGCGACAAACAAACACACAATGATTACTTATTATATTAAAATATTTTATGACTTATATGCAGATATGCTTAACAAGAATAACTGAATAATGCTGAGATTAGTTGAGACTACAGACTGGACTGAGTCAAGATTCTAGGGTTTCAAGGAATTTGGGCTAAGGATAGGTGTTAGATATTCTTAGGGTTTCAAGGTTGCAATAAGGACATCAATTTTGTGGCTGTTTTGATCAAAATTAACGAATGTCAACAGATCAACATTCGGTTCAAGCCTCTGACATAGCTTTAAGAAAAGCTAGAGTACTTATCTCAAGTTGTGGTAGTAGAAGAAAATGTAGATTATAGCTCTACAATTTCAGTGGACAAAGTTATTTTTAAAATGCACAGCCAGAAGAAAGTGAACAAGGCCAATGCCACTGGCTGACAAGCTCTGGCATAGGGCTGACAATGTCAAAATCTAGGGCTAAGCATAAAATGCTGTTCAAGGGCTCAACTGGTGTGCTAACGTTGTCTAGGAGGTAGGCTTGAGTAACAGGAACAAAAGACATAACAGGCTCCACTGCTGAAGATGGCTGGAAGGCAAGAAATCCGGTGATGAACTGCGGTGATCTCACTGCACTAAAATAGTTCTGGACACAGATCTTGGCAAGGGTATGACTTTCAATCTAAACCGATCTAGGTGTCGAGCTAGAAGACAAAAGTACTCAGGAGATTGAGGCACATCTAAAGGACAAAGTGGCTGAAGCTGGATCGGCTGTAATCATTTTTCCGGTGAACGGCGCCGAAGAAGATGACACGGGAATTGGGCATTTTTGATACAGGTCGATTGAACTCAATTCCTTGCTCGAGGAGTATGTAAGAGGTATAAGGAAGCTGTTGGTGAAGTCAATTTGACTGGAGGATTACCGGAGAAGCCTGGCAACGTGAGCCAGTTTCTGGTAAAATTCTAATTTGAGAACAACTTCGATTCTAGTTAAATTTTAAAATCTTGATGCACTGGCTTGCTAAGAATAGTTCACTGATCAATTTAATCTACAGATTCGAAGGCTAATTTGGGATAAATCAAGCTGCATTGCTAGAACAGGGCAATTGAGAATTCCGGTGATCGTCGGCGTTAAAGGTCACCGGTGAGCAATTAAATGCTATCACACAGGGAGAAGGATAAGAAAAACTCACTGGTGGCTTTAATTTGCCAAGTGGTGCAGTGGAGCGTGCTGGCACCATGAGCCTCCTCGACGGTTTGCCGGAGAATGTAGCACCCTAGTTTTGGGGGTGAAAATTTCCTTTCCATGAAAACCATGCACGCATGTATCTCTGTAGTAGTAGCCAGATTAGTATCTATCTCAAACCCTAAAATCTTCAAATCTATCCAGTGAACTCAAATCCAGATCAGATTACTCATATATGATCTATCAGTTACTTTGAGCATAAAAGCCTTCAGAAGTCAGATTCAATTCCATCTCTAACTCTCAGATCTTGCGATCCTTTTCTATTTTTGAAAACAGGAATTTAATTATTATCCTAATTACCCTAAATAGTTTGAACTCAGATTTAGCCAAATCTTGACCTAATCCAGACCAGATTATTCTTGGATTATGATCATGGGTATGCCAATAACTTAATCCAGAAAGTTGGCAGTCAGATTTCTTCATTTAAGCCTTTTTCACATATTAGTCCAAATTATATCACAAATCAGTTCTTTTTCTGATATCTGGAAACCCAAAAAGGCTGAAATCTTCAGATTAACACCAAATTCAAATTTGTTTCAGGGAACACCTCTCAAATGCTAATTAATATGAAATCTTCTTTTATCAGAATACCCAAATCTCATCCTAGATGCCAAAATTCAAAATCGACCAAAACTAAGATTTAATTTACCCTAAATACCCTATTTTCGGTTTATATCGAAAATCATCAAATCATGCCAGATTTTACCAAATTTCTTTCCGGATGAGTATAAGGTATAAGTTTATACTCATCTATGAAATCAGATTACAAATTAACTATCTCTAAGTCAAAAATCACAATTCAGTCCAAAGCCAATTTTCAGATTTTGCAATCCAGTCCAATTGGCTATTTTCGACCAACAACTACCAGCCGCCATCGACCAGGGCTCGCTTCTTCAACCGGAGCAGCTGTTCACGACCAGAGCAACCATTTGCGACCAGATCACCAGCCCCTTTGACATCGACCATTGCCTGCAGTGCATAGTTTCGATCAGCGCTGCTGCGACCGCGACCAGAGCGCTGTGTCGTTGTGATCGTCACCGCCGACCTTCGCAGTGCTCATGTTCACCTGAGTTTGCATGGGTGCACGTGTCTACACCTCAGTTATTGCTGCGGCAATTCTTGTCCAGCTCACCAGCAGCTTGCGTGCCAGAGAGAAGCTTCGCTTGCTCGCCGTTGCTTCAATCCGAAGACTTCACCGGCGCAAGCTTCTTAGCCTCCAAGCAGTGAGCTTAGCTTCGTTTTGTCTTGCCTTTAAATAGCAGTCTAGAGCATCTTCATCTCCAGCACTGCCTTCCAGAAGTTCTTCAGCAATTAACCAAATTTCCTTCGACTTTGTCTTCTTCTCCGGCGAGCCGCCAAGGAGGTCGACGACGCCAACTCGCCTCGCTTCATCAAACTCCAAATTAACAACACCAGTAAGGTCCTCCCATCTCTCCTATCGTGCTGTAGCTTTGAATTGAGTTCATATGCACCTCATCACCGGCGATCGCCGTAATTAGCAAATGCCATGTTCCAGCAATTGCATCTACTCCAGTTCAAATTAGCTTTCGCTGTAGTGGAAGAAATTGATCAGTGAAGTATTCCCAATAAGCCTGTGCATCAAGATTTCAAAATTAATCTTGAATTGGAGTTTCTCCCTTTCTCACGCGCCACCAGTGACCGGCTCACGTCGCCAGGCCGTGCCGCCGTTCTTCGGATCAAATTGACCATGTCAGAAGCTTTACCTCACTTCCCGATAGCTCTCATAGTAAGCAATTGACCTCTGAAGCAGTATGTCGATTTTGCCCAATTTGATGTTTTCTTCTCTGGCCACGGTGTTGTTTTCCTCGCCGACGCCGCCTTAGGCCATTTCCTTTCATCCCCACTAACTGAAGCTACCAAGGAACTCAATTATGCCTTCAAATTGGAGTTTGATTCACTATATCGCCCTGTAGCCGTTGAAGCCGTCTTCTTCTCCGGCGCAGCTCGTCGCCATTCGCCGCCGTGCCATCTCCAGTCGAGCCCACTGCATCAAACAGTACCACTTAGCTCTAGCTAGCTTCAGCAACCTCAAGTCTTAGCAACACAGCATCAAATCCTAATTTGAATGTTTTACCCTTCGCTGTCGTACCGCCAGCGTGTCGCCCGATCGCCGCCGGCCACCACCGTCGATGCCACCTTGTCTAACATCTTCGCCTTGATCTCCTGAACACTTTCCTCTACTAGCTCGATCCCTAAATCTGCACAGAATTACCAGTTGTTGCTATGCCAAGATCTTGTCCAGTGGCTTCACTGTGCCGTGTCGCCACCACACTTCTTCGCCGATTTTCATCGCCATCTAGCCATCTTCAACCTTGGAACCTATTGAATCATTTGTTACTGTTATCAAGGCCTATCTCCCAGACAAAGTAGTACATCAATTGGAGCCCTAGATCAAAAGATATGGCAAACCCTAGCTTCTGGCCATGTCAGCCTAATGCCAGTCTATGTCAGCCAGTGGCATTGAACCTTTTTACCTACTTCCAGCCATGCATTTTGAGCATGACTATGTCCCTTAGACTCCTGATGTTGTGATCTACATTTTATTCTTCTGTCACAACTTGAGATAAGCTCTCTAGCTTTCCTTGAAGCTATGTCAGCGCCTTGAACCGAATATCAATCGGCTGACATTCACTGTTTTTGGACAAACCAGCCGCGGACTTGATGTCCATATTGCAGCCTTGAAGCCCTAAGAATTTCTAACACCATCCTTAGCTCAGATTCTATAAATTCCAGGGTTTTGACCCAGATCAGCTTGCAATCTTAGCCTGTTTCATCATCGCCAAGATCTTTTCTCTTAAAAGCATGTTGCATATAGATTTTAAAGTATTTAAAATAGTTTGTAAACTTTGTGTGCTTGTTTGATTGGAGAGTAGATCAAGAGCCCAAGTTCGAAGACTTCGTCGCAAACTCGACATCGACTGCTGTCTCTTACGACGCGGAAGGCAAGTCATAGTCTTGATCATCTTGAACCTATATTTTATGAATTGCTATGATATGACCTTGAATATAAATAGTATTGCATGTGAAAATAGATGAATTGTGAATTGGCAGTACTAGACTGGATGCCTGTGAAATGTGAAAAGATCAAATAGTGAGCCATGAACTATTATATATGTACTTATATATATTCATGAAATAAAACCCCTAGCTGTGACTAGAATTTTGGTATGGATGGCTGTAGCACTGGAGGTGCTTAACTGCAAAGGATAGCAGGCACGGAAGATGCATGGTTGTGGATGGTCTGGTCACTGGCATATAAGGACTGGAACCTTGTGTTGTGCGTCTAGTGGCATGAAACACGTGCTAACCGCAAGCCTGGTATGGGACAGGCCTGAACAAGTACTTATGCGGATCGCATATGAAACCCCTGCATGAGATGGAAAACAATACACTAATTTCACGTAATGCGGCTCCTCCACGTAATATAATCATGCACGTTGACCCAGTAATGGGAAGAGGGTTGGGGGTGGGGGTATATCCCGCCACAACTGTGGTTCACGAGAGATCCACAGGGTTAGGGGTGAATTGTGAGTAAAACATAACAAAAGTTGTTGTTATTTCCACCTTGCCACTCACACATGGTTGTGAGGAAGGGTCTAATCATATTGATAGGATGGGCATGAAAGTGGAATATCTTGCGGGTAAATTGGTACCTCTCTGCAGAGTTAAAAACGTATTCGAATACTCTGAGCTCCCAGGTTTATAGGAGTCTGCTGCGGTGGATTAAATCCACGGGGTGTGGCACAAATATGTTTTCTAAAATAAAATTTGATAAGTCAAGATTACCCAAATGACATGTGTTTTCATGATAAGGGGTGCTGCCGTGGGCTGTCGTGTGTCGACGTGTCGCGGTAGTGCTATAATTTAGTGAACATGAATAGCGATGCTATATTATGAAAAGTGCTGCCATGAGATAAGATATGAAAGAAAAGAGTATTTTACAAACATCCATAATTCTTGACTAGTCTAGATTCATAACAACACTACTATATGTATCTACTCTTACCTATGACTTGCTGAGTATGTAAGTACTCACCCTTACAACTTACAACCCAGTAGATGGAGCATACTACGATCAAGAAGAAGGCGTGGAGAACTTCTTGGACCAAGATGAAGGAGAGCCAGATCCGCCAAATCCCTGATGTGTTGTTCTGCCGTCAACTTGTTACTGTGGAGGGGACACCCATCATCCGTTGTGTAGAAGTTTTTATTTTGCTTTAACTAAACCTTGAATGCCGCGAAGGTATTGTAATCTCTGTATGTAATATTAAGGCCAACAAGCCACACTACTTAAATATTTTGTAAGTTTTTCTGCTGTAATGTGAATATACTCCTGTGCTTGACTTATCCTGGGAAGTCAAAGGTATGCATATATGGGACTAGCTACAGCAAGCTAGGTCTCCACGGGAGTAGTCGTAGTCCCAGTTTCGGAGCGCGACAAAAGCTTAGTATCAGAGTAGCATGAGAACTTGACTGTAGGACGACACCTTTAGGAGTTGGCTCGCCACGGAGGCGTAATTTATTTAAAAACTATTACTTTGAAAACTTTATTTCGGTAAAAATAAGCTAGAAGCTTCTAAAAATTTTGATTTCAAAGTCTTGATTTTTCTAAAATTCGGTAAGGTAGCAAGAGAGCTCGTTTTGTTTTCTCAGAGTGTCTTTGGGGTTTAGCTGGGGATTAGTGTAGAAAGAGCTGGCTAATGCTCTTGATAGCCTTGTGATTCGCTGTTGATTTTGCAATGGTTAACTTGTGTATTATGGCTAGTAGCCTAAGTATTTCATGCACTAAAGTAGTTTGCATTAATTTCTGCACTGCTGTCTTAGTTGGCCCTAGTTAGTTAGATCGGTCCGAACCCTTTTCAGAGCCACCATGGTTGATACAAGGAGAAGATCCCGAAGCGGCAGAGAGGGCAGAGAACAGACTCCGCAGGGAGAAGATCCTATGGCGAGAGACCCTTTGTTTCAACAAAGATCCCAGAATTCTAATCCTCCCCAGAATGAACAACCCAATTTGCAGGAAAACTTTTAGTCTATGGAGAAGGAAAATATAGAGGGAGAGGGTCGGAAGCAAAGGATGCCCCAACAAGTGTGACCACAACTAAACTCAACCAGAAGGAGAGTCCCTACCGCCTCCAATTTTCAACCATCATACCAGACTCCCAGACCAATAACAATGTTGTGCCCCAACTGCAAAGGAAACCACCTTCAGAAGAACTATCCTCGCGCGAGTGTCCAATGTTTTCATTGCGAACAGCGTGAGCATCGCAAAGAATTCTGTCCCTGGATTCAACTCCCTATTTCCATAGCCAGATCTCAGGTAGGGACGCAGTCAGTAGCACCCAGAACATCACCACTACAGAACCCCAAGGGAAACTTACAAAGAGGAGGAGCCATGACTACTAGAGGCAGAGGAAACCATCTCCAAAAGGACTGCCCTCACATGAACATTCATTGTTTCCACTATGGGAAGCGTGGAAATTGTAGAGAATTTTGTCCTTGGATTCAACTTCCATCATCCATCGCCAGGTCACATGCAAGAACACAATCAGCAGCACCCAAAGTATCGGTGTCACCATCACCAAAGTTTAGAGGAACTCCACCAGGAAGAGGAGGAAGCATGGCCAATCGAGGAAGAGGAAGAGGAAGAACACCAACTGCAACACCAGGAGGAAAGCTAAACTACACCTCCATCCAAGAAGCGGGAAACGCTACCGACATTCTTCTAGGTAGATTTCTGATCCAGTTTTCATCTGCCTTAATATTGTTTGATCCTGGTACTACAAACTCTTTTATGTTGAAAGCATTTGCATCTGAGATTGAAATGCATATAGCACCATTAGAGTATCCCATGATTATACAAACTCCAGGGGCTAGACTATCAGTCTACTCAATCTGCCCGAATATAACCTTCAGTATAGAAGGGGTAGAATTCGCGGCAAATCTGCTAGTTCTAGAACTGCGAGGTCTAGACATTATATTGGGCATGGATTGGTTGTCCCAACATAAAGGTCTAGTAGACTGTGAAGAGAAAACCCTAAGCCTTGTCAGTAGCCAAAGGGAAAAAGTTTTATTCTATGCGGAAAGATCATCAACCAAGGAACCGCTAGGATCTGTTCAAACACTGCAGAAGATATGCCTGGAACAAGTACCTATAGTACAGCTATATTCCGATGTATTTCCAGAAGAACTTTCCGGGATGCCAGCCGATAGGGACATAGAGTTCTCTATTGAGCTTAAACCAGGACCAACGCCCATAGCAAAACGACCCTACCGGATGTCAGTTTTTGAATTAGAAGAGCTCAAGAGTCAATTGGAAGACTTGGAAAATAAAGGATTCATCAAACCCAGTGCTTCGCCATGGGGAGCCCCCATATTATATGTAAGGAAGAAGGACGGAACCTTACGAATGTGTGTAGATTATCGATCTCTAAATGAAGTTATCATAAAGAACAAGTACCCATTACCAAGAATTTATGACTTGTTCAATTGAATTCGAGGAGCTAAAGTATTCTCCAAAATAGACTTAAAGTTTGGATACCATCAAATGAAGATCAAGAGAGAAGATATATCGAAGACTGCTTTCACTACCAGATATGGGCTGTATGAGTTTACAATAGTACCATTTGGTTTAACCAATGCCCCAGTAGCCTTCATGAATGTCATGAATAGCACATTTATGGATTTCCTTGACAAGTTTGTCATAGTATTCATAGATGACATTCTGATATATTCCAGGAACACAGAAGAGCATAAGCAACATCTACATCTAGTCTTGGAAAGGCTACGAGAAAGGCAATTCTATGCCAAGTTTGATAAATGTGAGTTTTGGATGTCAAGGATTGCATTTCTTGGACATGTGTCGACAACAGAAGGAATTTCAGTGGATCCAACTAAAATTTCTGCTATCAAAGAATGGAAATGACCCACCTCAGTTCCAGAAATCAGAAGTTTCCTAGGATTGGCAGGTTACTATAGAAGATTCATCGAAGGATTTTCCCAGATTGCCAAACCTCTTACTAACCTACTAAAGAAGGATATTGCATTTGAATGGACCACTAAGTGCGAAGAAAGTTTTCAGAAGCTGAAGCAGAAATTGACAACAACACCAGTCCTTACCTTGCCAGATAGCAAAGAAGATTTTGTAGTTTATTGTGATGCTTCGAAGCAAGGAATAGGCTGTCTGTTAATGCAACAAGATCGGGTAGTAGCTTATGCTTCACGCCAATTGAGGTCACATGAAGAAAACTATCCTACCCATGACTTGGAGTTAGCAGCAGTAGTGCATGCCCTGAAGATATGGCGACACTACCTCATTGGAAATAAATGTGAAATTTTTACAGATCATAAGAGCCTCAAGTATATCTTTACTCAGACGGAACTCAACATGCGTCAACGACAATGGCTAGAATTGATTAAAGATTATGCCCTAGCATCCAGTACCATCCAGGAAAGGCTAACGTAGTAGCAGATGCCTTAAGCAGGAAGGTTTACAACCTGCAAGAAACAGTCATACTAAGGAATTCTTACCTACAATGAGAGTTGTAGAATCATCAAGTGGAAGTAGTACCACAAGGGACAGTAGAGGCTGAATATATAGCAGCTGGTAGTTGTTGTGCACATTCACTTTGGATGATCTCTACTCTGCATGATTATGGTCTAAAAATTGAGAATGTACCTCTATTTTGTGATAACACTAGTGCCATAAATATTGCTAAAAGTCCTATCCAACACAGTCGCACTAAGCACATAGATGTGAGGTATCATTTCCTTAGAGATCATGTAGAGAAGGGTGACATTGCATTACACTTTGTCGATTCTGAACACCAGTTAGCTGATACATTTACTAAACCTCTTGATGCTTCTAGATTCGCTCACCTTAGATCTGAACTTGGCATCATTCATCCATTTGGGTTGAGTTGTGGGGGAGGTTGTTGCATGTATATATTTCTGCATTTGTAAAATTCCTGCATTTGCATGTTTCCCAATTCTGCAATTTTCTGAATTTTTGAGTAGTTTTGCTCTATATGCCTATTAGACTATGATTTGAGTGTTCGATATGCCACTTTTATGCATAGTTATCATTTCTATGATTGCTTGATAGTTTAGGAATGTTTTGAGCTTCACATACTTGTTATTTATCTCTTCTAGCTAAATTATAGCAATAAGGGGCATTTGTGCGATAATTTCTGGAAATATGCATTTTCTTCTTTCAATTAAGCTGAAATTTCTCTTTGCACATGCCTTGCACCATGTAATTGAAATATGCAACTTTTGTTTTGATTCCTATGCTCTCAAGTAGTCTTGTGCTCTCTAGGCCAATTTTGAGCCCTCAAGTTAGTTGATTAAACCGGGCACCTGGACCGCAAATCTATAGTGCTCGCGTCGATGAAAGCTACTCATGTTTGGAAAGCTCAAAAATAGTCTTTTCTTGCAAATAAGTGGTCTCAACCACATACAAACTCAATAAGCGGCATCGAATCCGCAGTGAGCTGAAATAATCGCTCAAATGTGCATTTTAATAAAATTGAGTCAAAGATTTTAGATTCCACTTTGGACTTGGAGCATAGGACACATGTTTGCATTGATTCTTAGCGTAAGTAATGCATTTCTCTCTCAACATAATCTTTGTATGTGTATTTGTAGAAAATTAGCAATTTTGAACCTCAAAGTGTGCATTTCCCATGTGATTGCTTGGATTGCCCCAATTTGCTTATTCTAGCTATTTTGTGATTTTTGCAAGAATGTTTTAGTTCATTTCACTCCTCTACTATCTTGCTATCTCTAGTTATGATCACTTTGCATGGATTTAAGTTTATTGTCGCTTCATTTCATGGTTTACGGGCATATTTTGCAAAACTGCTATTTTTCGTTTTCACCACAGCAACTTTCAAAAAACCAAAAACAATGCTTGGTACCCTTTTCAAAATTCATGCATAATCTAACGGGGAGGGCGCGCTTCCTTGATGATTAATTTGACAAAGGGGGAGAAAAAGAATGCATTTTGGATTGAGGGGGAGTTTTGCTTGTATCTATTTATATCCTCACTCTTGTGCTTCATCTTCATGGTCATATGTATTTATCATTCTTCTATATTTTGGACCATGTTTTTGAGCTTCATTTTCTATATTCAAAATTCAAATTAATTAAACCTGGGGGCTTTTCTCCAAACACACCAAAAACATAAAAATCACTCAGCCGCCACTACTTTCTTCTGCCTAGCACTGTATAATTCTTTGCTCTCTCACTTCATCTCCCTCGGCCCCGACGTGTTTGTTGCCATCAATCACGTCCATGCCGGCGGTGAGTGACCGGTCTTCTCCCCCTTTTTCTTCCTCTTTCCCCTCTTTGATGAGCCACCGGCCTTCACCCCCTTGATGAGGACATCCCTAACAATGCATCATCTACCTCTACATCAGATGATAAGCTCAAAGCATATAAAGATCCATTGACTCGAGGTCGAGCTAAACAAATACCACAACAATCAAGAAGAGGAACCAGGAGAGGACCAAGCATAGCTTGTGCACGTAAGGGAGTAGCAGAGTTAATCTCTAAAGTTCACTGACACTTGGAATGTGGTCAAAATCGTCAATTAATTGTCAATGTAGTCGAAGTTGAGTCCAGCACGACCAACCAGGTGGAATGGTCGTGGTCGAGTAAAGCACAACTAGGTGGAATGGTCGTGGTCGAGTGAAATACGACCAGGTGGTCGAGTCCTATATGACCATGAGGGAATGACCAGTCTATTTGGGTCATTGAATCTGACCGAGATTAATACAAAGTTTTGTCCAATTCAGTGTCCAGTTGGGTTTTTTGTATCTTTTGTTTTAGAAATCGAACTACTTTATTTTTTTAGTATGTTTTATTTTTTTACAGGAGACCAAATCCAAGTGGCATTCGATCTCAAGTATTAGTTGACTACTTCCTAGCCCTATATAATGTAAGGTGCTGCGCACCAGAAAAACAACCACGAATTAAATCCACAAATATTTGTAGAGAAGTTTTTACTTTTGTTCTAGTGTTTGTGCTCATAAGTCGCCGCTGGAATTGAGAGTTATTCTCTTTACCATAGTTCTTGTAATTTCTTCATTGATTGTAGGAACTGTGCGTCTAGTTTTGTATGGTCAAGTAGACAACGATCAAAGCGTGTGATTGGGTGAATTCTATTGTCACATGTTGCTGTATCGATAGTGGTTGGTGCCATTGGTTTGTCAGGTTACACAAATCAACAAGTTATCAACAATCCTACGTCCTGAAGATCAGGTACCCCGTATCACCCCTTCATCCCCTCTCACCACATTTCGTCCTCTTCTTTGCCGTTCGTCCCCACCGCTGGCGAGCTCCCCCTTCTTTCTCTCTTCTTCCTCCCTCTTCTTCTCCACTCTATTCTTTTTCCTCTCCTCCTTCCCTTTTTCTTTCTCTCCTTGCCACTGGATCTCATCGCTACCACCGACAACACCCCAGGGTGCAGATCTGCTCCATCTTGGCACCGTCGCTCTAGATCTCACCTCCTACGCCACCGATCCTGCTCGAGCCACATCGTCGCAGATTTGGGCCATGCACCATGCCATCGAACCATGCCACATCACCGCGCCACTCATCACCAAATTCATTGCATCTGGTCCACCTGAGCCACCTCCTTCATCCTCTCCGTAGCCTCCTTCAATCGTCGGCATTGGCAAGCCCGTGACACCCTGCTGTAGATCTCGCCAGATTTGTGCCACTCGCGTGCCACCTCTCCTCCATTCGAGTGCTGACGTGCCTGTGCGAATCCACCACCGTAGATCTCGCGTGCTTGTACCGCGCTACTGCAAATATGGGCCACGTGCCGTGCCACATCGCTGCGCTGCTCATCGCAGATCCACCGGAACCACACATCTAAATCACCTCACATATCGTCGTAGATTCCAACGCTGCCCCGCAAACCCTAGATTTTCCTCCACTCTCCCTCATAGTTGGTGCCGCTCAATTTTGGCAGTTACTTCTTCGACCTCAACCACCTCTTCATCGGGCGACAACCACGACCACTCCAGCCTACTCCTTCTTCGACCTCGACCACCTCATCATCGAGCGATGACCACGACCACTCCATCGCCTTCAACCATTCGACCACTCTAGGCCTCGATGACTTCAACCACTTCCTCGACTCCCCAATCCACTTCTTCGACCACAGCTCCTCGACCACTACTTTCACAACCACGCCTGCGACTGTAGCAGCTCCAACAAGCATAATCAGTGACTAATCATCTTCTTCCTACTCTTGATACTCTATCACATGATATGAATTGCATGTGTGTATGAGATATATGGATCTTGTAAGTAAATTAAGTGTAATGAATTAAGACATCCTCTGTTCACTTACTTCTCTATGTGAAACGCTTGCGCTGAGACACTGGAGCATCTCTCTTTTGTCTGATGTGTTGTTGAGATGATTCATTGTTAATTGCAGGTGAATGTGCTCTATTCTATGATCATATTGCATTTGAGTTTGTTTCTTTTGTCGACTAGTATGCTCCAGGTGTTGTGAGGTACTGGAGGTTGAGTTTCATAGAATTGTGTCAATTCTTCTCTGAGCTTGTGTTTGCATTATGAATAAGTGATGTTGGAGATATGAATTTTAGTGATCTCTAATTCACTTCATCTCTTATGTAGTCTCTGTGATCTAGAGCATTGAAGTGTAGTTTTCTGATTGATGTTTGAACTCTAATTTTACTCTGTGAAAATTTTTGGTTTGTCGAAATGACAAATCAATTGCTGGAATTGTTTATGGTAGACATGGTCCGTTCTCTATATTGATTCATTGATTCTAGTACTGCACTATTGACTTTGGGCTGAGTTATATAAAGAAGTTATCTTATGCTTCAATTCTTTGATTTCCAGACATTAAACTTTTGTTCAATTTAGACTGGGTTGCTTTCTTTGGATGGTTTGGTCAAATTCGTTAATTTATACATATTTTCCATATATTTTCCCCCTCGTTCATGCACATTTTAGTCATATAAGGCAACATTTACATTAATCATATATATATATTTATCATCAAATCGACCGTATTATTCGTTTTGTGATTTTATTGCAGGTCGACACGATTAGGGCGGATTTTGGCTAATGGAACGCGCTCAACTAAACCGAACCCTTGGTCGATTCTGGATAGAAGTACGCTTTTCTATGGTTGCATAGAACCAACCGTGCTGAAATCAGAGTCTCCGGGAGCCCGAAATCTCAAATCCTAACAACCAAGGGCCTTCCTATAAATTTCTGAGAACCTTGAGCACCCTAACGCAAGATTTCATAGACTCTTAAAACTGTAGGCCTAAGGTGGGAGGACCTTCTTGCAATTACTGCGCACTCACCACTATTTAAAATATTGCATGGGTGACTGCAAATATATATTGCTTACATTTTCTATAAAATTATAGTATACTCAAAAATCAAAATATGATTATATGTTTTGAAATAAAATGATACATCTAGAATTATTCAGTGAACTGCAAGCTTGCTTTGTTTAATAATTTGGTTTATATGTCATACCATTATAGTATTATATATATATACCAATCTTTTGAAAGCTATTAGCTTATCGCTATTTAAATCATTGCATAAGGGTTACACAGATATAAGCACGAGGTCGTCTGTTATTTTATATCAAAGCACTGTTACATGGGCAAACTTGTAACAGTTGATGGGAACCTTTTTATGCAATTGGTGACAAGCAGAAGCTGATAAGTGCCTTAACTATAGTGTTATCGACAAAGATCTACTACTATTATATACCCAAGTCGATCGACTAACAGCAAAGTCATTAATGCTACCACAGAGAGGAGGTTCTCACACGTAATTACGTTTCTAAGAAAAAGGTTACGCACGCCTCGCATTTATGCTTGACCGGTGTAGGCGAATACTTAGAACTGTTAAAGTTTGACACGGCACCATAAACATGATATGTGTCATAAACATGACATAATTATAGAATTGTAAATGGGTTTGTTACAATGGAATAGACACGACCTATAGAAGTTTAGTTATGTCCTCACACATAAGAATATTCCTGAGAAAAAACCTACGCATATCTTGCTTCAATGTTGTGGATGAATAATTAAGTTTAGACACGACATGACACGATTAGAATTGTAAATGAGTTTATTATAATAGATTTGGACACAACCTATATAGGTTTAATTATATCATAAATAAAATTTTGATCATAAATGGGTTGATATAATTAAACTTTGACCACTTCATCGCGTCCAACCACGACAACTCCATTCCAGTGAGTCCCAGCTTCCTTCTCTGCGGTCTCAACTTCAACTCATATGAGCCCCAGCCCCTCTTTTTCATTAGCCAACCTTAGCGTTAGCAATAACAGCACACCAAGCCACCTCAATGCCAGTATCATCTCTTCTCCCTTGCTCTTCTCCTCAATTTCATCTGGAATGGCTGTGATGTATGAAATGGCTTGTGCATGTAAAGAATTGAAATATTTCTCATAATAAAAATGCAAATTGGGAGCTGAGTTGACTTGAATGAAATCAAATTGGATCACTTCAATTGCATAGTTGGTCTTGTTTTCTCTAATCAGTTGATGAACAAAAAGTTATATCCAAATGCTGTTTGAACTAAATTGATGCATGTTGGTTCTATTTTTGTGTGTTGATTGGTCAACTGCCTAGTTTGAGGTCAGTTTCAATTTTAATTTACCTGTGGTGAGAATTATGATTCAAGTGATTAAGATCTTGAAGGATAATTTATGTGAAGTGATTTCTTTGTTCTCATCGTTTGATCTTCTGGTTTTGCTGTTTTGATCAAACCTAGGTTGTTTCTAGTGCATCATTTGGATTCTTGTTCTTCTGTTTGTGTCACTGAGTTGGATGATGCATTCTGGGAAGCAATTAACTCCCTCTGTAATAGCATTTTGCCTTGAATGATCAATGAATAGCTATGAACCATATTTCTCTCTGAATTTGTGTTATTTGTCTACAAAGTTTTGTGTTTGATGTCGTGTTGTTCTATTCTATGATCGTTGAGATGGAGATGTTTGATTCCATATTCTATAATTATGGTTGTGAAAGCTGTGAGTAGCACCGATAAGATCTTAGATTAATTAAAATATTGTTCACTTGATGTCCTAAATGATTTCTTGAGTGAAGTGCACTTCTAAGTAATTCTTGGATTTCTAATGCTCTATTTGGATATTAACTTTGAGTTGCTATTGTTGTGAGTTTGGATTGTAGGTTGGTTGAGCTTGAAAACGAGTGGAGGTCTTAGTGTCTACTTTGCACTCTCGCTATATCGTTTATACATGCAGTGATTAGGGTTCGACAGTCGTCTACGCATTCTCCCTTTGCTAGACCTCTATTTGATTAAACTAAATACTGCACATATTTACGATCATAGCGCAGATTAAACACTAACGACAAGTTGTGATCCCACACCTCTCTTTCTTTGCATTTCTTCCGACATCTCTCTCTTTCTCTCGTCTATTTTAGTTTTATTATTCATTGATTTAGTTTCGTTCTACGCATTTCGCTTCTCTAGTCCCTGTGGAAAGAACGATATAGAATACTTGCCTTTATTGCACCGATCTCATCCTCTTGTGAGATAGTTTAGACCGATATCATTTGGGCATGTTGTGGTGGCTGTTGAGTGCGAGTCGAGATCTTAGTGTTTATTTTGCACTCTTATTGTGTCATCGATATATGCAGTAATTAGTGTATGATAGTCGTCTATGCGATCTCTCTCTCTCTCCCTCTCTCTGCTAGACCTCTATTCGATTATATTATATACTACACATATTTACGATCGTCGCACAGATTAAATACTAACGACAAGTTGTGATCCCACCTCTCTCTTTATTTGCATTTCTTCCGACATCTCTCTCTTTCTCTCATATGATTTATTTTCACTTGCCATCAATTTTGTTTAGTTTTTACGCGTTTCTCTTCATCTAGTCACTGTGGAAAGAACGACAAAATACTCACCATATTATAGCGATCTCGTCCTCTTGCGAGATGGTTTAGGCTGGTATCACCTGGGCTAGCGACAGTGTAGCATTCATAGAAAATCGCCATGCATGTCTTGCACTCTATGTTTCTTGGTGAGTCTTTTGATGTTGTTGATTTCCTTATTAGAGAGATGCTGCAGGTCATCACTCATCTTAGGTGTCAGCTCCCTTTTGCACCTTATATCATGGCATTGCTCATACATATCAGTGCATAATCTCTAGATGATGAGTTACCACAGAGCATGATCATCTTCACCCCAGCTGCTCACGATGATCGTTGTTAAGGGATTCGTGGCTTGTCCTTCTCTCACACCTCCGCTGATGACAGTGACTCTGACGACAAGGGTGCTGATGAGGATGATGATGATGATGATGAGCCTATCACTGCCGCACCAACTGGTGTCCCTACTACAGAGACTCAAGCTAATCCTTAGCTCTCAAGGTCAAGAGCTCAGATCCCTAGCATTACCATGTTCTTCCTCTCCAGACTACAATACTCCTTTGACCAAGGAGATCCTTGTGAGATAGCAGCAACTCCTAGAGTAGTAGTAGCGGTGGCTTGACATGCTTATGGCTCAGCAGGAGCAGCTCCTCGCCCTTTTGCCATCGTCGTCGACCTTCTCTCCTTGGAAGAGGGCTCGTGTTGCTACATCCTTGAGCTCGTCTTCCTCTGCCGAGACAGTGCCTCTCCTATCGGTTACTAATCCAGCTCTGGCATAGGCCGCCTCCAATGATACTTTACCACTCTCGTTGACTTCTGGCACTTTTTACACTTATTTTCCACTTATGTATTTTCTATCTATACTTCTACTGTGTATCTTTTTGTACTGTTCTTCCTTCCTTTTTGTGGTTGATGACAAAGGGGGAGAAAGACTAGTTGTTTTTTGGATTGTGGATATTGTCTTAGTCCTTAGTGATATCAGGTATTATATGTGCAGTCTGCTGTCTTTGCTGATCTTTATTGGCATTCTTATATCTTGTCTGTTGATTGCCCTCGGCTTCACTATATAGAGGAAACTCTGTCAGTATCGATTGCCCTCTGCTCCACCGTGTAGTGGAAACTCTGTCTTTTTTTACTATGCATCTATTAAAGGGGAGCAGAAGGATTTTTATTGGATATTTGTAGCTTGTTGTCATCAATCATCAAAAAGAGAGAGATTGTTGCATCTAGACCCCTAGTTTTAATTTTGATGATTAATGACAATGAGGCTTTTGAACTAACATGTTTGCTTAGTGTGTTTAAAGTTCCAAGTCAAAGAAAAAAATCTCTCTTACTTGCTAATATCCACTCTATTTTTTGTAATGGACCTCTTAGAAGAAACCAAGACTCTTCAAGGTAAAAGTCATGAAGATAAGGTCACATTTTATAGGTTTTACCGGCCTTGGTGTGCAAAGTACAGCCAGATTTATTGGACATTCTTATTTATAGTTTAGCCGTACTATTAAGAGGGGTTCAGGAAAGTTACTTGAGTTTGAACTCATATCAAGAAGCTCATATTGCATTTCTGCATTTAGTTGTTATTCTCACCCAATCATGCACTCACATCAAATCTAGGTTGAGAGTATTAAGTTTTTATTGAAACTAGACTTGCTTGTTCTCTTCAGAAAACTTACAACCCTCTAAGTCAGTCCAGAAGTTTGACCTGAACATTTATTTGGCTTGGTGTTTTTTGAGCCAAAAAATGTCAAGTATACCAGGCTGTTCAGCCAAATGAACTGGACAATCTAATAGTAGGGTACATTTTTTACATTTCTCATCTTTGTTCATACTAGACTATTTGTTAGATTGTACCGAACGTTTTAATAGTAGGGTGCAAAATTCTTGGTTTTCAGTTTCTATGCACTGGACTGTCCAAAATTTGTCATGCACATTTCTCCAGTAGAGGGTATTTTTCTGGTCACAAAATTTTTGTATGCACTGAACTGTCTACTTGAGTTACGTATTGTTTGGGAGCACTCTCACCTGCCCTCAATAGTTAATTATGAAGTTTGTCAGTAGCCGTTATAACTGATCTGGACAATTCGCTTGTTTTTTGAACTATCTGATGAGGTTGATTTCTGCATATTTCTTTTGCAACGGCGATCCGGGAGGATCTTCAGGTCGAGTTGCATATGACTTCACGACCTTAACCGAGTTCGGAAAGGTTACGCGACCATGGTTGGTTCGCGACCTTGAAGGATTTGAACTTTGGTCGGAATTGGAGTCCGATTCGAATATATATAACTAAGTCTTATCTGTTAGGTTTAGTTAATGTCTGAGTCTAATATGTTTTAGGTTCTTGAGTCTGATACGTACTCATACGATTGGACTATAAATACCTTGTAATAGGTCTAATTTAGATCATCAAATATTCTTAAGTCTTGGATCATATATCCAACCTATAGTTCCTTTGACGTAGACAAGTGTGTCTAACGTTCGACGTGTAAAGCCCTCTTTGAAATAAAGAATTGTGCAATTACTTTGAACTATGTTTCGATCAACCTTTGGGTTTCGGTGTTTTTGAGTGAGATCCCATTATTCCGTAAATTAGTATATCGGCGAGCCTAGTGTGAAAACCAAGGCTAGGTCTCAAACATATCAAGTTGGTATCAGAGCAACTTTTCTGTCCTGGAGATGGTGAAGACTCGTCAGGGTTACAAATCCTCCGGCAAACTCCAGGCGATAATTCGACGGTACCTACAGTCGTATCTCCGACAATGTCTGAAGGAACCTCCGTACAAGCTAACCTAGCCAAACAAGTGGCTAAGCTCTCCACCGACATGGAAACCGTGCTTGCTTGGATTAAGCAGCAGGCCATGATCGTACCTCCTGAAGCAGGAAAGGTTACAAGTGTGAACACTGGGGAAGACTTGCGCAGGACAGATGACAAGGAAGAAGAAGACGACCATAAGGCCGACGACCTCGCCAACACCTCATTAGCCGTTGAATCTTTTAAAGTCGATGCTAAGAAGTTAATCTCATGGATCGATCAGCTTGAGACCTACTTTGACCTAAAAGGGTTCAATAGCGTCCAAAAGGTAAAATTTGCACCTTTGAAGATGAAGGACCACGCCAAGACTTGGTGAAAGGCCCTTGTCGCCAGTGGTGAAGCTGACGACCTTACATGGGGTCAATTCAAATGACGCATGTGACAAGAATTCTATCCGATGGGTTATCTTGAGGAGAGATGGGAACATTGGCATTGATTGTATCAATGGGGCGACCAGACCGTCCAGGACTATACTACAGAGTTCTAGAGACAAGCAATGGTCATTGGCATTTCAATATCCGATCCTCAGGTATTTTGAAAATACACATCTAAACTTCAGAAAACGATCAGTGCTGAGTTAAGTCTGTTCAGTGTCCAAGACATCGCGACCGCGAGCACAACTGCATGGAGATCGAGAAAAAGAACCGTTCCCGCAATGACAAAAGTACGAAGGATAGTGTGACCTCGACAAAAAGAAAACCCAATCCAAAGAAGAACACTTCGAAGCCGGGCATGGGTATTTTTTGTGACCATTGTCAAGTCGCGGGACACACCAAAGATAAATGCTACAAGCTTCATCCTGAGCTTCAACCAAAGAAAAATGGACCAGAGAAAAGAATAGCCATGGCTACTACGACTTCACCCGACGAAGAAGTTGTCCGAGTGAATTTGGTTGATGAGGCGGATACGACCTTGTCTCTGATGGCAATGCCGAAGGAGAAGGGTTCGGATCCACCGAACGATCATCACCCAACAGAGGACTTGTTCACTATCAACATCCAGGTGAAGCACGAAGTGATCAAAGCGATATTCGATCCCAGAAGTCAGAAGAATCTGGAGTCCGCTAGACTGGTTCGGCGACTTGGGTTGAAGACAACCACACACTCGCGACCGTATCCGTTGAGAGGGCACTGGAGGCCACGTCCCGAGGGCCAAATGGCGGCGCCCGGGGAGGGGCCGGAGGCCAGGTCCCCGGGCCGATGGCAGCGCCCGGGATGGCACCGGAGGCCAGGTCCAGGGGCCCAAAAGGCGGCGCCCGGGGAGGGGCCGGAGGCCAGGTCCATGGGCCGATGGCGGCGCCCGGGACGGCGCCGAAGGCCAGGTCCCGGGGGCCAAAAGGCGGCGCCCGGGGAGGGGCCGGAGGCCACGTCCCCGGGCAAATGGCGGTGCCCGGGACGGCGCCGGAGGCCAGGTCCCGGGAGCCAAAAGGCGGCGCCCGAGGAGGGGCTGGAGCCCGGGACGGCGCCGGAGGCCAGGTCCCGGGGGCCAAAAGGCGGCGCCCGGGACGGCGCCGGAGGCCACGTCCCGGGAGCCAAAAGGCGGCGCCTGGGGAGGGGAGGGGCCGGAGGCCACGTCCTCGGGCAAATGGCGGCGCCCGGGACGGCGCCGGAGGCCAGGTCCCGGGGGCCAAAAGGCGGCGCCCGGGGAGGGGCCGGAGGCCACGTCCCCGGGCAAATGGCAGCGCCCGGGACGGCGCTGGAGGCCAGGTCCCGGGAGCCAAAAGGCGGCGCCCGGGGAGGGGCCGAAGGCCACGTCCTCTGGCAAATGGCGGCGCCCGGGACGGCGCCGGTGGCCAGGTCCCGGGGGCCAAAAGGCGGCGCCCGGGGAGGGCCCGGAGACCACGTCCCCGGGCAATCGTGACGCAACTTACCTGGACTTAGTCCCGCGGAGATTTCCCCTGACAGCAGCCCCCCATGCATGCCGGGGACGATGCTCGAGTCCCCGGTGGGTATGGTACACGTCACCGGGAAAATCTCCGGGCCAAGTCACCGGAGCTGTGGCGCTTCGGTTTCCGTGCCCCGCGCTTAAGGCCGCGCCGTTTTGCCATAAATGCGCGCGCGGTTCGAACCGGCACCTAAATTCACGCGCCCGTCCCTAAGTTTCCCGCGCGCAGTTTGAACTTCAACGCTCCAGACTGCTCCGCGGGGTGCCACGTGCCGCCCATCTAGATCATGTCTTGGCCCTATAAATAGGGCCTTGGGGGACCCGGAAATTCATTCCAAAACCTCAACCGTAGCGAACTCTGCTCTCCCGGTAGCTCTTTCCGGTAGTTAGCTCCCGGTAGCAGGCGTCCGGAAGTTTTAGTAGTAGCCTCCTGAAAGGTTAGACACCGAAGAAAAAGAAGAGACTAACCTAATGGCACCCATAGCAAAGACCACGGAAGTGCCCCCGGAGGAAATCCCTCCGGATTTCCTCTGGGCGTCGGAGTTCACGGCCGAGGACGCCGAGTCCTTGGTCGAACGCTGCGTCGTCGCGGACGGGGACATCCGAGTCCCCGTGAAGAAAGACGGAGCCCCCCGCCCCAGGCCCGGAGAGGTCGTGGCCTTCGAGACCTTCCTGGAGGCGGGGCTCCGGCTCCCGGTGCATCCCATGCTCCGGGAGTTTCTGAAGGAGTATGGGGTGGCGCTCAACCACCTCACCCCGAACGCGCTCGTCTAAATGGGACTCTTCATCTGGCTCTACGAGACGGCGACCGGGCGGGAGCCCACCCTTCGCGCCTTCCGGTACTTCTACGAACCGGCGGCACGGACCTCCCACCTGGTGAAGGGGGGCCCCAAGTCCCCCTTCGGTTCGGTGATGGTACAAATGCTGCCGTCCCGGGTGGCCGATTACCCGGCGGCGGCCTCCCGGGACCACTGGGGCGACTGGGTCCGGAGGTGGTTTTACCTCCGGGTCCGGGACGAGGCGGTGGTGTACGCCCCAGAGCCCCCCACCTACAGCCGATCGTCCGCGCCAAAGCCTCCGGTGTGGACGGACGAGGAGTTCGAGCTCCTCGGCAGGGTGGTCCTCTCCAAGAAGACCCGCTCAATGCGGGACGCTGCCGAGGAGATGGCTCTCCTCCGGATCTCCCCCTTCTCGCGCGGGAAGAGGGGAGTCGGCATGGGCCCGGAACAGCGGCCCCCGGTGAAGCCGGTGACGCGATGTAAGCTCCGGGAACCTGCTGCATTATACTTACGAATTTTTGAAATTTTGACTAACTCTTTACCTCTTGCAGTCCGGCCATACCCGGCGGCGTGGGAGAAGGCGGAGAACCTCCTGGGGAGGTACTTCGCCGACGAGCACGAGCTCGTCGTGCGCCTCGTGGGGGAGGGCCCTCCCCGGAACTTGGTAGCGGCGGCCTACGGGCTAAAGCTGCCAGACAAGAAGCCTCTCCCCACCCCCGGGTCGCACAAACGGGGGAAGGAAGCGGCCGGGGGCTCGGAGCCCAGGAAGGCCAGGGTCCAAAAGACCCCCGGCCCGTCGACGACGCCGGCGGCGACACCGGCGAAGCCCCGGGACGAGACCCCCGGGACCGAGCGCGCCCGGGCACCGGCCCGGAAGGGAGCAACACCTCCTCCCCCGAAGAGCCCCGTCGAGGCCCAGGGGAAGGAGGCGGCCGCGGGCGGGGCGGCGTCCGACTCGGCGAACAATGCCCCGTCGCCACCCTCGGTGGAGCCCCTCCTGCCCCTTCCGGCTTCTTTGGAGCTGGAGAGGCTGGAGGTGAGATTTGCGGAGGCCTCGCCTCCGCGGGTTTGGCCGGTGGACGAGGGGGGGAGCCCCTCGGTCTACGAGGTTCCTCCGGAGGAGGAGGCCCCGAGGACCTTTCAGCCCGGGGCGGGGAAAGGTCTGATGATCCCCCCCCCCCCCCGGGTAGGGACCCCCACCCAAAGCTCCTCGGCCACGTCATCGAAGGAGACCTCGGCCATGAAGACGCCGGTGACGCCGGCCGCATTACCGGACTCACAGGTCCGGGGACCCCCCACCGGCCGCGACGCCGGCGCCGGGCAAGAGGCCCCTCTGCTTCCCGCGGGGGAAGTCGCCCACTACGCGGAGGGCCTGCACACCCGGAAGGTGCAGGCCTTCGTCGCGGAAGGGACGCTCCATGAGCGTTTTGAGGGGCTTCAGTCCCTCGGGGCCCAGGTAACCCGAGTCGATGACGTCTTCATTTATTTCCTGCACTTGAGATTTTTCTAACTCTATATATTTTGTAGGTGGCAGCTGTTACCTGGGGTCTTGAGCAGCGGGTCGCCCGGCTGCTTAAGGAAGCGGAGGGCCGGGCCACGGCCTCCGTAGGGCAGCGTGAGGAGGCCCTCCGGGAACGCGATGAAGCCCTCGCGGAACTGTCCCGAGTCCGGGCCCAGGTTCACATTTCCGAGGCCGTCAACGGCCGCCTCCGGGAGGAGGCCAAAGCGAGGGAGGAGGCGCTCCGGGAGCTCGAGGGCACGAGCGTCCGGGCGGTGGCGGACGCAGGCTGCTCAGTCCGTTCGGCCCTCGAGAGCCTTGGCGTAAGCTTAGGCTCCGGGAGCAGCTCGGGGGTGCCGCCGGCGACCATCGTGGAGGCTGTGCATTTTCTCAACACACAGGTCTCCGCCATCCCGGAGGCAGCCAACGCTCGGGCGCGGGGCAGGGCGATCCCCGTCATCGCGGCCGCTGCGGGGCTCATCGAGTTCCGGGGGGTCGGCGCCCGGGCGATCGGGGGCCGCATCCCCCGAAGCTTCCCGGACTCCTTCGAGCCCTCGCGCCGGGAGGTCGAGCAGCTTGCCGAAGGATTCTACGACCGGATCATCCTGGCGAGGTTCCCGGCTCCGGCACCTCCGGCGGGGACGTCCCAGCACCGGCCTTGGAAGAAGCGCCCCGGGGGGAGGACGCCAACGAACATGTATGAGCCTCCCCCCAGGTCTTAGATAGGAGTCTTTTGTTTTGTTAGGACTTTTGATTCCGGTAGCTTCTTAGAAGAAGCCCCGGACACTTGTACAAAAACATTTTGAATGCAATGAAGTTAGAATTTTTTCTAAGTCTTTGAATTGAATGCTTTGTTACCAGGGTTCCCGAGAGGTTGCTCCCGGGCGAAGTTCCGGGAGGGGCTCCCCGGGGGACGCCCAAGCGGCTTTAATCTTGCTAAGCCTTGTCTCCGGGAATCGCGGTGGGGACAGTGTCCAGGAGCCGATCCGGTTGAGGTGACGTCCGGAGTGGCACTTGGACAACTTTGACAATCATCGCGCCGAATTGTCCCCTCCGCGACCGGGGTTCCAGATGATACCTCCCCTCCGGATACTTCCACCGGCGGGATACGAGTTCTGGCCCGAAAATGTGCTCCGGGACGCTCGGCGCCGCGTACGGGCATTGTACCGGGACTTGACCCGGGAGCTAGCGGAGAGCCTCCGAGAGTATTAGGCATAGGAGCCTTAGGGCGTAGAGGATCCCCCGGGTTAGAACCCGGGTTGTATCGTTTCCGAAGCCCACCGGAGAGGGAAGATGTCCGCCGGGTTTGACAATCAATAAAGCGGTGTTGTTGCTTCTTTCATTGTCTTTTTGTTTCTTCTTCTTGGTGGTCCGGACGACTCCTTTTCACGAGAATGAGCTAAGTTTGCTCGTGGGCGGTACGGTCGACACCCGGGGGTTCCTTATCCCCCCCCCCCCCCCCCCCCCGCCCACAACGGGCCGGCGGATAGCTCCACGCGCTGTGGGGGTAACAAGGCCCCCGGGATGGAAGTCACCTGTAGCATAGGAATTTTTCTAAGTTACAAAATTTTAAAACGAGCTTTCTTGGGAAAAGACCTTCCGGGAGACAAGCGTCCGGTCGCCGTGAGAACAGGGAGCCGGGAATAAGGCCCCTTGTGGGAGAAACATCCAAGAAAAACCCGATGAGATTTCCGGAGTCGAGCTTCCTAGGAGACAATCGTCCGGTCGCCGTGAGAACGGGGAGCCGGGAATAGGGGCTCCGGGAAGAAAATGTCCGAGAGATCCGTGACTTCTCCGGGAGACAATCATCCAGTCGCCGTGAAGACGGGGAGCCGGGAATAGGGTCTCCGGGAGGCATTCATCCGGTCGCCGTGAAAACGGGGAGCCGGGAATAACGTCGACTCCCGGAGGAGGAAGATAGATCCAATCAGGCCGCAAGGGGCCGATCATCGGGTCGCCGTGAAAACGGGGAGCCGGGAATAACGTCGACTCCCGGAGGAGGAAGATAGATCCAATCAGGCCACAGGGGGCCGATCATCCGGTCGCCGTGAAAACAGGGAGCCGGGAATAACGTCGACTCCCTGAGGAGGAAGTGCCCGGAGACGGGTCTTGAGTGTTTGGGCAGGGGACTAATCTCCCAAAGTGACTCGTTACCGCGGCCACTGTGACCGGGTTGCCGCTTACACCCTCAGTCCACGAGGGCTAATCGTAAGCCGCCCTACAGGAGGGACTTGCTGGGCCTGGCCCACTTCCTCGCGGAGAGGGCATCCTCACGGGGAGGGCTTCCTCGCAGGGAGGGCATCCTCGCTGGGAGGGCATCGCCGCTAGGGGCGGTAATGAGAATGACCTGCAATGAGACAGTTTGAAAAGCAAGACCTATGTATTGCTAATAAAATGAAGTACAGGGCCTCCCCCTGCGAAGCCGCGAAAGGGGAGGAAAATACAGTGTCCCTCCTCCCCCTCCGGCGTGAACGCTCCGGGGGAGGGGACAGGCCCGTAAGGCTAAACATAGAACTTGCGAAGTAAACGCAAGTTCCACGTGTGCTTCAGCTCCTGCTCTTGAAGGTTGGAGAGCTTATAAGCCCCCGAGCCCAGGACCGCGGAGATCCTGTAGGGGCCCTCCCACTTGGGGGAGAGCTTCCCCTGGGCTTGGGGGTCTGTGACGCGTTTGAGGACAAGGTCCCCAAGGCGGAAAGCTCTCTCGCGCACGCGCTGGTTGTACGCGCGCGCCATCTCTTGCTCGTAGATGGCATGGCGGAGGAGCGCTCGGTTGCGTTCCTCCTCCACGAGGTTGATTTCCAGGCGCTGGTTGGCCTCGTTGGCCTGGTATGCTGCGGGCGTGGCTCCCTCCAGGAGCTCGACCCGCAGCTACCGGAGGCTGATCTCCGAGGGGAGGACTACCTCCGCCCCGTAGACCAGGGAGAAGGGAGTACGCCCCATCGCCCGGGACGGGGTCGTTCGCATGAAGCAGAGGATGCTGGGGAGCTCCTTTGCCCATGCACCCCGCTTAGAGGCGGTTTGCTCGAGTCTCCGGCGCAACCCCTGCAGGATCACGCCGTTGACCCTCTCGACAGCCCCATTGCTCCGGGGATGGGCCACCGAGGCGAAGTGGATGACGAGCCCCAGGCCTTCGCAGAATTCCCGGAAATAAGCCGAGTCGAATTGGGTCCCGTTGTCCACGGTGATTTCCCGGGGGACACCAAAATGACATACGACATTTTTCCAGAAAAACCGCTGAACGGCCCGGGACGTGATGCTGGCCAAAGGCTCCGCCTCAACCCACTTTGTAAAATAGTCGACCGCGACTACCGCATACTTGTATCCTCCAGGCGCTGGGGGGAAGGGCCCTAAGAGGTCCATCCCCCAGCGCACGAAGGGCCAAGTGATGGGGATTGTCTGCAGCGCTATAGGGGGAGGTTCGAGCCCTTGGCCATCTTCTGGCATGCCTCGCACGCGGAGACAAGGTCTCGCGCGTCGCGCATGACCGTGGGCCAGTAGAAACCTTGCCGGAGGGCCTTGGCCGCGATGGCACGCGGGGCTAGGTGAGAACCGCAGCTCCCCGCGTGAATGTCTTCGAGAAGTTGAAGTCCTTCCGGCCGGGGGAGGCAGCGCAGGAGGGCGGAAGCCCCCCGCTTTAGAGCCTCCCCTCCAGCAGGAGATATGCCCGAGCCTTGGCCCGGAGGCGTTTAGCCTCTGTCTCACTAGGAGGGTCCCCCTCCCCCTTGATGAAGGAGATGAGGGGGTCCATCCAGGACGGAGTCCGGGTGATCTCGGCGACCTCCGGGACATGAGGCTCGTCGCCCGTGTCCCTGGGGGCCACCGAGGGTTTCGTGATGATTTCCAAGAAGGCGCCCTTGGGGAGCGATTCCCGAGTGCTTGCCGCCCGGGCCAAGGCGTCGGCCCGGTCATTGTCCCTCCGCGGGATATGCCGGGCCTCGAGGCCGTCGAAATGCCTCTCCATCTTTCGCACTCCCTGCAAATAAAGACTTAAATTTGTGTCATGGCACAGGTAAGACTTGTCCATTTGACAAACTACGAGCTGAGAATCTCCCTTGACTAGGAGGCGCCGGATCCCCAGGGAGTGCGCAAGGCGCATCCCGAGGAGCAAAGCCTCGTATTTAGCGACGTTGTTGGTTGCGGGGAACTCGAGTCGCGCGGCGTACTCGAGTTCCTTCCCCTCGGGGCTCCGGAGGACTACTCCCGCACCAGCCCCGGCGAGACACAGCGACCCATCGAACATGAGAGTCCAATGATCACTGCGTCGGGGCGGCACAGGGAGGTCTTCGTCCCCAGACCCAGAGGCGGGAGTCCACTCTGCGACGAAGTCGGCGAGGACCTGCGACTTGATGGCGGAGCGGCCAGTAAGGGACAGGGAGAAGGGGGCGAGCTCGGCCCCCACTTCCCGATCCGGCCGGTGGCTTCTTTGTTCCGCAGTACCTCCCCCAGGGTTGGGACGACGGGACGGTGATGGGGTGCCCCAGGAAGTAATGCCGAAGCTTCCGAGACGCCATGAGGAGGGCATAGCAGATTTTCTCCATCTCCGTGTACCGAGTTTTGGCCCCTTGGAGGGCCTCACTCACGTAGTACACGGGACGCTGCTGCCCCCCTTGCTCCTTCACCAAGACAGCGCTGACGGCGACGGGGGTCGCGGCGAGGTAGAGGAGCAACGGCTCTTCTGGAGACGGACTCACGAGCATTGGAGGGCTCGTGAGGTACTTCTTGAGGTCGTTGAAGGCTTCCTGGGCCTCGGGGGTCCAGCGGAACCCCTCGAGCCCTCGGAGCATCTTGAAGAACTGGAGGCCCCGCTCCCCCGACCGGGAGACGAAGCGGCTTAGCGAGGCTAGGCGGCCGGAGAGCCGCTGGACATTCTTAACGGAGCGCGGCGGGGGCATAGCTAGGAAAGCCCGGATCTTCTCGGGGTTTGCCTCAATTCCCCACTGGGACACGAGGAAACCTAGGAGCTTCCCCCCGCGCACCCCGAAAGCGCACTTCTCCGAGTTGAGTTTGAGCCCGAACGTGCGGAGGTTGCGGAAGGTTTCGACCAGATCATCGATGTGGGAGGCTGCGCGGGGACTCTTGACGACCGCATCGTCTACGTAGACTTCAACGTCGCGGCCGACTTGCTCTTTGAAAACCAACGTCATGAGGCGTTGGAAGGTTGCCCCCGCATTCTTGAGCCCGAAGGGCATATGGACGTAGCAGAAGGTTCTGAGGGGAGTAATAAAACTCGTCTTTTCCTCGTCCCCTTCCGCCATCCGGACTTGATGGTAGCCCGAGTAGGCGTCTAGGAAGCACATGAGCTCGCACCCCGCAGTGGAGTCGACGAGCTGATCAATCCGCGGGAGCGGGAAGTTGTCTTTGTGGCAGGCGCGGTTAAGGTCGGTGAAGTCCACGCACATCCGCCACCTGCCGGTTGATTTCTTGACGAGGACGGGGTTCGCGAGCCACTCGGGGTGCAGGACCTCCCGAATGAACCCCGCCTCTCGGAGCCGGGTGATCTCCACCTTGATTGCGTCTTGGCGCTCGAGGGAGAGTTTCCGCAGCTTCTGTTTGACCGGGGGGTGACCGGGCGCCACTGCGAGCTTGTGCTCAATGACCTCCCGGGCGACGCCCCGCATGTCCGAAGGCTTCCACGCAAAAACATCGGAGTTTTCGCGCAGAAAAGCCGCAAGTTGCGCTGCGTGCTCCTCGGGGAGCTCCGCCCCGACCCAGACGGTTTTGTCTTCGTTGCCCGGGGACAGCAGGACCTTCCGGAGGCCCCCTTCCGGACGCGGCTTGAGGAGGAGCCTCCCGGGCGATGGCGCAGCGGCGTCTAGTTCCGGGGGAGAAGCCTCCCCCCCGGGCGTCTTTATGAGGTTGACGCTTCCGATTGTAGCCGCAGCGCGCTCGTATAGAGCACGGGCCATGTCTTGGTCTCCCCAGACGTTGATCACACCATGCGACCCGGGGATCTTCATGCAAAGATAGTTTTGATGGGTGGCAGCCCCCAGCCGGTTGATTGTAGTCCTCCCCATAATCGCATTGTAGGAGGAGGGGAGGTCTACTACGTCGAAGCGGACCAGCTCGGTCCGGTAGTTCTCCGGTGTGCCGAAGGTCATTGGGAGATCTACCTTGCCCACGGGGTGGATCGCCTTCCCCGGGACAAACCCTTGCAAGGGCCCTGCCACGGGCTGCAGGAGCTTTTCATCCACCTGCATCTCTTTGAAGGCCTTCAGGAATAGGACGTCGGCGGAGCTCCCGCCGTCCACGAGGATGCAGACCAGGTGGCAGTTGTAGATGGTCGCGGAGACAATAAGCGCGTCGTCGTGGGGGAAGCGAACCCCTCGCGCGTCTTCCGCCGTGAAGGTGAGGGGGACGTCCGACCACTTAGGTGGCGGGGACGTGTGTAGCACCCCCACAACCTTGACCTCGCGCGCGTACTCCTTGCGCTGCCGCTTAGAGTCCCACCCAGAGGCGGACCCTCCCACGATGACGTTGATGTGCCGCTGCGAAGTTTGAAAGGGGAGAGCTTCTGAAGGCTCCCCCTCCTGAGTCTGCTGACCCCCCACGGGAGCGGGAAGGGCCGGAACAGTTGGCCGAGGGGGCAAGGAGGCCGGAGTCCCCCCCCCCTGCCTGCGCTGGTCGAGGAAGTCCGCGAAGTGCTGCAGCAGCTGGCTACAGTCTCGGGTAGCGTGGGTACTGGACCTGTGGAAGCTGCACCACGGTCCTTCCCGCCTTCTCCCCGCGGGGCCTTCCCAGCCGCGCGAAGACTGTCCTCCCCCATGGCCCTTCGGTTTGGGGAAGGGGCGGCTGGCCCTCGGGGGGTCGCGCGAGCCGCCTCCGCCCTCGAGGACAAAGGTGTCCCGAGGCCGTGGCTCGCTACGCCCCCCCTGTCTGGGGCGTTTGGGGGGATCCCTGGCCCCCCGGTCGACGGGGGCGGGAGCCCCCTGTGTCTTCTTCCAGATGTCGTCTTCCTCCGCCCAAGCGTACTTTTCGAGTACGTTGAAGAGCTCGTCGGCGGAAGAGGGGCAGCTCCGAGAGAGCCTTCGGTGGAGCTCCCCCGGGAGGATGCCGCTTTTGCAGGCTTCGATGACCGTAGAGTCGGGAACGTGGGCCACCTTGCTCTTCACCTGAGCAAAGCGCTTGAAGAAGCTTCTGATGGTTTCCCCAGTCCTCTGTCGGACAGTGTACAGCTGCGAGGAGTCCAGGGGACGCACGTAGTTCCCCTGGAAGTTGGCACAGAACTCCCGCTTAAGCTGCGAGAAGGACTTGATGGAGCCCGCCTTCAGGTTGTAGAACCAGGAGCGGGCAATGCCGGAGAGGTAGAGGGGGAAGACGTTGCACTGTACCGTCTCGTCCCCCCCGGCCGCGGAGATGGCAGTGGAGTAGACCTGCACAAACTCGTAAGGATCTGCCTCACCGTTATAGTGCTCGATGTGCGGAGGGCGGTAGGGCCGCGGCCACCGGATGCTGCGAAGTCTTTGGCACAGGGGCTGATTAGCCCCCTGCACCTCCCGGAGAGAGTCCCGATCGCTGTCTTCCTTCACGGGACCTTCGTTGTCTGAGTCTGGGAGCGGTCCGAGAGGTCCGCCAAAATGGCGGTGGCGACGCTTTTCCTCCGGACCGGGACTGAGTTCCCGGACGTCCGGGCTCTCCGCCGGAGAGGTCGGCTCTTCAGCGGGTCTCTTCCCCCGACCGGTGCGAGAGCGAGGCTCCCCGCGCCAGCGGCCGGGGGGAAGTTCTTCCCCGTGCTCTGGTGAATGCATTCGCTCGACCTCCCCCCGGGCGAAACGGACCTGTCCCGCCGAGGGAGGGAGCTCATGCACTGTAGCTACCGGCCCGGAGGCTTCCGGAGCCGATTGGGGGGAGCCCCCTGAGACGACCCCCGGGACCGGAAAGGGGGAAGCCCCTGTATTATCCGGAACCGGAGAGGGGGGTGCCCACGGAGACGCTTGGAACCAAAGTGGAGCGGGCTCCAGTGGCCACGACCGGGACCGGAAAGGGGGGAGCCCCCGCGGCGACGTCCGGAACCGGGGAGCCCATGTGGGGGGAAGTCCGCTGCGGCATGGGAGCTGCTCTGTCGACCGCCCCCGGTGCGGTAAACGCGACGCGGGGAGCGGGACTGGCTCCCAGCGTAGGGAAAACCCCCGGCATGAAGTGGGCTCCCGGCCCCGGGAATAGGCCAGGGACGGGGTACCCCCCTGGCGCCACAAAGGGCCCCGGCATGAAGTAACCTCCCGGCACCGGGACGGGCCCGGGTGCGGGGAAGGGCCCGGACGTATATCCCGCAGGGGGAGGGAACCCCCTGGCAGGATCATACGGGGCGGACAAACCCCCGGAGGCCGGAGGGGCCGCCGGGTAACCCATAAACGGGGGCATGTTCCCCGGAAACGGGTGTGACGCAAATGTGGGGGCCGGAGGCCGCGCCAACACGCTGAGCAGCTCATCCATAGAGCGCTGGGCGCGGAGCTGGCCCTCCACGAGAGCCTCAAGCAGGGCGTCCCGGGGAGCCGGGGGAGCCGTCGGGGGGAGACTAGTCCCGGCCGAGGTCCCCGTGGTCACCGGGACCGACCTGGAGGTGGAAGCACCTAAGTTAAGAGGGAAGGAGGGAGGCGATACCTGGGCCAGGCCGCCTCCGGGCGGAAGCGCCGGGGCAGCAGTGTCCCGGACGGGCGGCGCCGGGTCTCCGAGACCCGGGTCACCTGGAAGGGTGCGAGCCCTTGTTCTTGGGGGAGCCATGGCGTCTTGTCACGAGTCCCCACGGTCGGCGCCAACTATCGTGGTATTGCGAATACCCCGGCAGGTTTTGAGAATGATCCTAGCGAAGATTACGTGGCGCGGGTTGACCGGATGACTGGTCCTCCCCGCCGGACAAGCACAAGAAATGGCAGACGGATTTATACAGGTTCGGGTCCTGGTGGGGGCCTTACTCCTATCGACGCGCTCCCGACTGGAGTCGGCTGGGGAGGCTCTCTCCAGGGGAGAGGCTTCCGGAGCATGCCTGTGAGTTTAGCTATTCCAATAAAAGTGATCCGATCCTTTACAACATAGGGGTACAAGGGCTATTTATAGCCCCAAAAAGAGGCAAAAAACCTAAACTACCCCGGAAGCCACCGTCGGATTGAAGGGTAGGACCGTCCTTCTTCCGGTCAAACGCCTTGGATGCTTGACAGGTGGTCGCTAGTTCCCGAGGCGCTCCTCGCGTGACCTGCACGTGACAAACAATTCGAGACTTTACCTTTAGGAGGGCGATGAGGCCCGGGACGGCGCCGGAGGCCATGTCCCGGGGGCCAAATGGCAGCACCCGGGGAGAACCCGGAGGCTACGTCCCCGGGCCAATGGCGGCGCCCGAGATGACGCCGGAGGCCATGCCCCTGGGGCCAAAAGGCGGCGCCCGGGGGGCGGCCGGAGACCACGTCCCCGGGCCAATGGCGGCGCCCGGGAGGGCACCGGAGGCCACGTCCCGAGGGCCAAACGGCGGCGCCCGGGGAGGGGCCGAAGGCCAGGTCCCTGGGCCAATGGCGGCACCCGGGACGGCACCGGAGGCTAGGTCCCGGGGGCCAAAAGGCGGCTCCCGGGGAGGGGCCGGAGGCCACGTCCCCGAGCAAATGGCGGCGCCCGGGACGGCGACGGAGGCCAGGTCCCGGGAGCCAAAAGGCGGCGCCCGGGGAAGGGCCGGAGGCCACGTCCTCGGGCAAATGTCGGCGCCCAGGACGGCGCCGGAGGCCAGGTCCCGGGGGCCAAAAGGCGACGCCCGGGGGGGGGGGGGGCCGGAGACCACGTCCCCCGGCAATCGTGACGCAACTTACCTGGACTTAGTCCCGCGGAGATTTCCCCCGACACTTTATTACCACCAATCAAGCCAAACGAATCGTCAATCCTAGACCGTCTCGCAAGAGAACGAGATCAGAGCAGTAAGGCGTGTATTCAGTCGTTCTTTCCACAGGGACTAGAAAAGCAAAACGTGAAGAACTAAACTAAATCGAGATGAAGAGAAAACCAAATAGACAAGAGAATGAGGCGGGAAATGTCAGGAGAAAAATAAAGAAGGAAAGAAGTGGTCGCTGGACATCGTTTGGTGTTGATTCTATACGCGTATTCGTGAATACGAGCGATAGAGCCATAATCGTTTAGTAGTCTCACGAGAGAAGGGCAAAAGCGACTAAAACGATTGCGTCCATCGAAGGTATCAACGAGCATGCATGTAGAGATAACACAAAGATAACACAGGTCGTCCATAGCGACTCCACTCCTTCAGCCATATCCATAACATATTCAATCAATACTCCGACAACAGCTCAACACAACCGCAACTCAACAGCAAGCACAACTGCAAATGATCAACTTCTTCAAAGAGCCAAGAAGTTCAAAGACAACCAAAATTGATTCTCTAGTATCTCAACTTGACAGAACATCACAACACAAAAGAAGATCACTGAAATTTACTTGCTTATTACTTGTTCATTACCTCAATTTCTAACCAAGCATGCAAGACAACTGGAGTCAAAGATTAAACCAAAGAGGAAATGAAAATAAGTTCAACAAAGAACATCATTTGACAGGATTCAAATACTAAGGATTGAACAACAAGGAGATTACATCAGTTGATAGGGATTGGTCTTCAAAACTTCAATTCGACCAGAATCTCAAAATTGCAAAACACAATTCCACTATCAAGTCAGAGAACAATAAGAGAAATAGGGCTCAAGAATTGCACAACTACTGAAATTTAAACTCCAGAATCTCAATCACAAATCACAGGATGCATAAGATGCATAAGAAAGTTCAATCAACAACAAAAATCAACTATTAATTGATTTCTGTTAATTTTAGTTCAACAAAGATCAATCAATCAAATCGACTTCACAACTTAAAAGACTGTCATTTCAGTACAACTCAGTATAGTTCATCTCAGAACAAACTATCCAGGCAATCACAGAACAGATTCACTTTGATTCAACTTAGAAATTGGAAATTGAGAATTCAATTCAACGATTCACATACACACATCCATCTCATACATAACAGGAATTATAGATTGAATTGAAGAACAGAGGGAGAAGAAATGAACTCTATGCATGCTAGCGTGTGCTTGTTGCAAAGCTGCTGGAGCTGGTGGCTGTGGTTGAAGTGGTCGACGTGGTGGAGCTTGGGCTTGGTCGATGGGGATGCGGCCGTGGTCGACGAGGTTGTGGAAGTCACCGGCGAGGCTGAAATCAAAGAGGTGGCCGAGGAAGAAGTCCGCTGGAGCTCAATCACGGCCGCAAAAGCACTAAACCATCGCTGTCTTGAGGCCGAGGTCGCTGGACTTGAAGGTGGCAATGGAGGAAAGAAGAGACGAAGTAATAGAGAGAAGAAGAAGAAAGTAGAGAAGAAAGAGAGCGGCGGTGGCTGCGGTGTAACCCGTCACTGCAGAGGCTGATCGAGCGGCGGCGCGAAGCAGAGGCGCAGCGCGGGAGGAGTGGATCTAGCGGTGGCATAGAATAGGGCGATGGTGGCGCGCGCAGGACGGAGGCAGCGGCTTAGTGTGGATCGGAGGCAGTGCGATGAAGGCTGGTGGCGTGGTGGCTGGTGAACGCGTGACGGCAATGAGGTGAGAGGTGAGGGAGAGTGGCGCGGCGTGGGAAGCAGTGGATCCGGTGGTTGCGCAGAGGTGGATCCGGCGGAGGGACCAGCGCGTGAGGCACGGATCGGGATCGATGGCGGCGCGGAGGCACGGCGTGGGATCGGAGGTGGTGTGGCTCTGGTGGAGATTGGGAGAATGGGGGATCTAGCGGTGTGGAGGCAAAGAATGAAGAGAGGGAGGAAAGGCGGCGCGTGGATTAGGTGCGGGAGGCGCGGTGCAGATCTGGTGAAGCAGCGTGGCTTAAGGAAAAGGGGAACGGCAGAGGAAGAGACCAAGAAAGAACCAGCTAGGGCCGGGAGTGGTAGGAGGTGTGGATCTATGTTTGGGGGGAGGTAGAAGAAGAAGCTGGTGGTGAGGAGAAGAGGAGGAGACGGCAGTCGTCACCGCCGCTGTCACTACGGCGGCGAATGGCGCAGGAGAAGAAGAAGAGCAGAAGCGGCGGCTGCTGGAAAGGATATGAAAAACAAAGAAGAAAGGAAAGGGAAAGAAAAAGGAGGAAGGAGAAGAAGTTGCACCGTGGCGTACGACCTAGCCACCGGCGGTGAGGTGGGACGGAGGTGTGGAAATGGTGAGGGGGAAGAATAGAAGGACAAGAAAAAAAGAAAAAATCAGGCTCAAGGTGGAACTATGGCCGGCGGTGGGCTTTGAAGAAGAAAGGCATTTTGCAAAAAGGCCCTCGAGATTTTAGAAAATTACAGTTAAGTCCTCCCCGAGTTAGGGTTTAGATTTATGAGTCTTGGCTATTTCGCAAATGGGTGTTTGAGGTTTCAGGAAATTACAGGAAGGTCCTTGGCTACTAGGATTTGAGATTCCGGGCCCCCGGAGACTCCGATTTGAGACTTCTATCAGCAATCGACCGAGGGTCAGGAAAATTCAAAGAGATGCGCCTTATGTGACTAAATGTGCATGATCGGGGGGTTAAATATATAGAAAATAAGCACAGATATGACAATTATCAGTGGGTTTACATCCGATGTGAACCAACAGATTACGAGTCAGTGTGTGCTGAAGTTCGTGATCTCTGCTTGATATATCGATAAGGTACAATGCGACGTTGTTCCTATCGATATCTGTCAGGTGATCTTTGGGTTAGCTTTGCTGAATCTGCGAAAACCATTCGAGCTAGAAACTGATACCTCAGGTTATGCAATAGACGCAGTGCTCATGCAAGAAGGTCAACCAGTGGCATATCACTCCGAATTATTTCAGGGAGCTCAGAAGAATTACCCGACCTACGACAAGGAGTTGTGTGCACTGCATCAGGCCGTAAAGCATTGGCGGTGTTACCTCTTGGGTAAAGGAATGGGGCACGTGATGCGAGATTGCCCTAATCAACGTGCTCTAATAATCAGAGAAAATGGTGAGTACACTAGTGCTAGTGACATTGATGAAGATGAATATGCTCTTGTTGCCACTAACACTGCAGAGCCAGCAGAAGAGATTATCACTTCTGCAGCATCCGAGAAATATCCGGCTCTTGTTGTCACACGTGTACTTAGCGCACAGCCTGCACGCGATGAACAAAATCAACGCCATACTATCTTTCAGACAAGGTGTGTGGTGAATGAGCGCGCTGTGCATGTCATTGTTGATGGAGGTAGCTGCAACAATCTTGCTAGTGTAGACATGGTCGAGAAGTTTGGCTTGACCACAAATCCACTGCCTCAAAAGTATGAAATTGAATGGCTCAATTCCAATGGTAAGGTTCAGGTAACTAAAACCGTTCAAGTACCTATCTCGATTGGTTCTTATCATGATAATGTTGTTTGCGATGTTGTACCCATGGATGCTTGCTCTCTTTTATTGGGTAGACCGTGGATCTATGATATGGATGCTATACATCATGGTAGGACCAATGAGTATACTTTCTTGTATAAGGAAAAGAAAATTGTTTTGAAACCCATGAGCCCTACAGAACTAAGAAACATTGATGTTAAAAGAGCTCAAAGAGAACAAGAAGAGAGTGGAATTAAAAGTGTAGCTAGTAAATCAACCCATTCAACTACACCAGTTGCTCAAAAACCTGATCTTAAGTTGAAGGGTAAAGTATTGTTGGCTACAAAAGTTCTCTCACAAGATAACATGGATAGTATAGAACCATTGCCATTATCTGTTTCTTTGTCTCCTGTTGTCACTAACTTTTTGCAGGAGCATGGGATGGAATCGAGGACGACTCCAATTCAAGAAGGGGAGGATGATGAGGACATCACACCCAAGGATACAACCGCTGCCCCTTCTTCCCCTACGACCGCTACTTCGTCCTCGACCGTCGCTGTTTCGGCCACTACTTCATTTACGACGCCTGGAGGGCTTAATCCGGAAGCAAGGCCTTTCCACCCACCTTTGCTGGACCAGCACGTCAAGATCATCCACCGAGGACAGCCCACGCGCCAAGGAAGACCCAAGATCAAGCCCAATTCGTCGACAAGTCCGGTTCGGCCATCCAGGAGCAGCAGTACTTCAAACGGACATAACTTGGGCTCCCGGACTCCGTTTTCAGCGTGCGACCACCCGTTTGAAAGCTTAGGAGATAAGCTTTCCAATGGATCTGGTCCCAAGGCCAAATTTCTCCTGGAGAGACGGGAAAACACAGAACAATCTCACGGGCCAGAAATCTCGGGTGCTGCGCCACCTTTCTTTTGGGCCCAAGGCCCATGTATCTTAGGGTTTTGGTGGCCAACGCTGTTTTGGCTGCCCTACACCTCCTGGCCGTCGCTATATATATGGCGGCCACCGTTCTTTTACGTTTAGGTTTTGTTGTGTTTGGTAGACCCCGTGTGCGTCCCTCCTCGTGTTTGCGCGTGTCGACTAGACCGCCCGAGCCGAGAAACAGAACCTCAACTTGTTCCTTTTGATTTCAATACTATCTATTCAGATTGCTTCATACTTTGTTCTTGCGGGTTCTCGATTTCTTGCAGGAACTACCGATCATTGGATCTTGTATCTGTGTGGAACTGGCATTGCGATTGTGAAGTTCCCGACCTGCTGGTTGGAAGCCCTAAATTCGGTGCCATCAACACCCCCAAATCGACGTATCATCATCTCACCGAAAGATCGGGATCGCCGTCCCCATCACTTACCCATGCTCGTCAATGTCATTTCCTGTGTTGTGTAGTGCCTGCACCTACTCATGCATCGTGTTGCATGCGCTCGCTATAGCTGCGCCCGCCCTTGCCTACACTTGTTGTGGCCGTTATCGCTCCATGCTCTTACATGCCCACCCACGCTTGCTCTCGCTCGTACACCTATTCTCGCCCTCACCTTGTGCCCACCCACACCCACCCTTGTCTACACCCTCACCCTCGTGCTCACATTTGCCCTCACCCTTGCCTACACTTGCCTTAGCCGCAACCGCGTCGTGCTCATACCTGCCCTCGCCTACTCGCACCCATATCACATCCATGCCATGCCTACATGGCCGCCCGCGCTTGTATGGCCATCGAACCGTGATGCACCCGCAAGAGTTTTGATCAAAATGCCTGAGATACGTATGGCATTTGCTTAAAAAAAAAAGTTGGATCTCTAGAAAGAGTATAAGTATCATTTTAACTCAGGTCAACTCTTTTGATCTTATCTGGCATTTTTAGAAGGTTTTTTGATTTTGGTGGCATGAGACTAATAATACAATAAGTAATTTATTTCTCAAAATTTCATTTTCTCCAACGGCATTGACCGAAATGCCCCTAATTTGAGACATCTAATAGCCAATACTCCATATTATTCTTGTCTCAACCACACTAAAACTCATTTATTAAACCATCTATACAATTAATTATCCTCAATTAGACTCATGTGTAATAATTATTAGATGTTTCAAATCAATAGATAAGAAATGTTAATTTTTATAGCAAATTCTGTTACATCTTTATTTAATGAAAAATTATTGGTTGGTGTTGACCCGACCACATAATCCTAGTTAGTCTAATTCTCTATTCCCTATAATGCCCACTATTGCTAGTTTGTGAGCCACTTTGATAAGGATAGCCCATGCATCAGTGAATGTAAAATTACTCCTATATTAGTAACAGGCAGTGTTATCCCACTGGTTGTGAGTTAACAATATTTTTTGGATCTGGAGTCTATCTTTTAAGTCAAAAGATAATTTTTTGAGCATATAAAAAATTCGATTGAGATGATAGAGACAGCAAAAGAATCTAAATGTCTTATAATAAATTTCAAATACACCAAAATCTTACATTTAGAGCAACTGATTTGCTATACAAGAGCTCCATTGAGCATCCGCTTTTGACTTAGAGGATAGAGGAGTCAAATGACTCAAATCCATATTCCACTAACCAGCTAGGCACATCCACATGAGCTGCCACAGAAAATAATTCTATTTTGCACATCTAAATTTGGTCTTTATTCCATTTTAAAACCTAAGCTTTCAGAAAATCTTATTTTAGAATCTCAATTTTAAATTTTGATTCAAAATAAATCTTCTGATTGAATAATCAGTATATCCAGATCTCATAAACTAGTAACACAAATACTTAATAAACTCGATATATTTTAAACAGAAAGATCAAAATAGAACTTTTACGTAAAATAAAAATCAATAAAGAGAAGCGAAACTTCCTTACATTGTAGACTCGGAGATTGAGGCAACCTCGTAAAGGGGGGCCCCGCAGGGGCGACCTGAGAACACATGATGTCGCCCATTTTGACTTAAAAACTAAATGAAATACTAGACCGCATTTGAACGCGCGGCTAGTACATCTATATTTCCTTTTCATAATAAATGGATCTCCATGATTTGTATAAGAATTCTGATCCTTATATTATAGAGAAATTTCAAAAGTGACATAACAAAATCTGAGAAATTTTGTTTTGAAATTTTGAAATTCAAAATTCAAAATTTGAAATTTGAAATGTCAAACTCAAATTTCAGATTCAAAAATTCAAATTCATGATTTGAATTTCAAGATTCAAAATTTAAACTTCAGACTTGACTATAAGATTTGTTTCAAATTTATATTTAGAAATCAAATCCAATTTCTAATTTGAACCAAAATTTTAAAATATCATTAAAAAATGAAACAAATAAATTCGATCGAATTCTTATAATAAGGATAAGAGTTCGTCTAATCTATTTGTAGTTATAATTTAATTTCATATAATTAAATGTGAAATTATTGGTTCAATTCTTAGTATACAATTAAACACTAGAATTATGAAATTAAATTTATATTCCTGAATTCCATACCCAATTCCAGAGGTCTGGGTGTTGGTTTTTTCTTAATTGTCTACTAATTGATCTTTGGACCGGCCCTCTTGCCATAAAATCTTTAGACTGGCCCACTCTAAATTTTCATTGAAGCTGTACTAGTGGTAACAGGATTAATTCTGATATTTTTACTTTTCCAAAGATAACACTGATATAAATGAGTTTTGCAAGAGTACGTATGAAATTTTACTGAGAAAGAATAAACAGACAAATAAAGAGGTAACAGGTAACTTGCGGTCGATAAGAAGCAAACTCCAAACCCTGAAAAGCTCGTGTCTTCATGTGTTCCCAGCTCGCCCCTGTAGGAACTCCTCCACATTTCTCACTCCAATTTATCTCTCATCACCTCCCTCTCTCTACATTGATGGAATTGGATGTATATAACTCTTGCTTCAGGCTTCAGATTTATGGCTAAAATTGTACTACTACTAATAATTAGCATTGTACTAGTTAGTGACCAGACAGGTACTACATATGATATTGACCTCAAAGAAAGACAAGTACTCTCACAGAATGAGAGTGAGTACAACTTGTACTGCAGTTGCCTTCCTTTCCCTCTCAGCAGTAGTACAGTACTGATGAAGGTTAAGTGTCCAGATTTGATAATTATGTTCTGACTTCAGTCCAGGATTATGTGGCTACGATTATCGATATTCGTGTCCTTTGTCTTAAAAGAATATAGGGAATTTTTTTTTGAAATAACCCTATAAAAAAAAACAATTGCAAAACTAACTCTTAACTTCTTAAATTTTTAAAAATGGCTTTCAGTCGCGAACTGCCATTCGCGACAGTCTTCAGTCGCTATACGGTATAGCGACTGAAGACGTGGCACGGCACAAATGCCCCGCTGGCACCTGTGCCGTGCCAGCCAGGTTTCAGTCGCTATACCGTATAGCGACTGAAACCCGCAGCTTTCAGTCGCTATACGGTATAGCGACTGAAAACTGCCAAACTTTCTCTGCCCCCCTCTTTTGCCCCGTGGTCGCAATCGAAACACTTCTTAATAATTTCATTTGAGAAGTAGGACTTGTTTGTAAATTCTGAAATTGGGATGGCTGATTTGAGATCTAATCTCACACACAAGTGTAACTTTATTTCTGGAGCATATTCAGCAGAAGTTTGAATGAAATTTGGTAAGATTTGATGATTTTGTGATAATTCGAAAACAGGGTACTTTAGGGTAATTAGAATTTCAAAAAATGACGAGACTGGAAACTAAGGCGTCGGATGAGATTTTGAAAATCTGACAGAAGGGAAACTTGGTCAGAATAGTGAATGGGAGATACTCCTTGAATTAGATCGAAGTTTGGAGATGAGATGTGGGTTTTAGCCTTTTTAGGTTCCGAGGAAAATCTTTAAAAGGTATAAGCCGCGATAATTGTAGGCTGATTTGCGAAAAGGAGTAAGACGACAAAGATTTGCCATCTGGACCGTACAAGTACATACCAATTTCGCATTTATACCGTGCTTTTGATACCTAGTTTTGTCTCGTTGGTTCGACGCATTTGTACGAAACCAGACGTCTCGGCGCAAAAGATGGTAGGTGCAAAAGTCGCAAAGATTAATCATACGAAAACGAGCATCAGATGAATAGGTAAAAGCTGAAAAGTAGAAACGCAAAGTCATACAAAAGTAGAACAGTAGAAAACATAAAACCCCAAAAAGTTGGAAACCTAACAAAAATATACGATCATACATCGGACTAGTGGCCCCTCCTGCCCCTCTGTGGGGAGGGCTGATACTCTGATGGTGTGTACCGAGAGGGGGGCTGACGATCCCTGACGCGCCGCCTCCTTACTGGTGGTGTCTGCGCAGCTGGCGTAGACTGGGAAGGCTGTGTCGGCTGCGTAGGCGGCGGAGCATCGGGAAGGAAGCTAGGAAGCACATGTGTCGACTGTGTAGGATGCTGCTGTGCCTGGTCAGGAGGCTGGTGCCATGGAGGAGTATCGAGCTCGTCATCCGAAGAGCTGTCGGCAGGCACGAAACCCGTGTGCAGTGGTGGAGGGCGCGACGACGACGGACGGTCCGCTGGTGGAGGGCGCGACGACGACGGACGGTCCGCTGGTGGCACATGCGAGGAAGGACCTGGCGCCGACGGTGATGGTGGGGGAATCACGGTCAAGTGAGGTGGCAGCAGCACTCTGAAACCGACTAAAATCTGATCGACCCGCCGCTCGACCTCTGAACAATATGCGTACACATCGTCACTGGGCATGGTGGGTCCGCGGCGGGACAAGACCATCATGTCTCGTGCACCAGTAGAGATGCCGCCGAGGATGTCTAGCTGTGCACACGAATTAATGCAATTATAGAACGACAATCCATGTGAAAGTAAGGTTTGAAAGAGCTAAGGAACTCACAGAAGAGTGGATTCGCCCAGTTAGGCGTCGGTCGTAGCCGTCATCGAGGGTGGCGGGAGGGATGGGCTCATCAGGCGCGGCGGGTGGACCGCCCGTCAATCGGTAGATCGTGCGAGGTCGGTACCAGGACAGATAGGAAAAATGGATGTCGTGGCTGTATGGCCTGTGCTCCTCGACCGTGCGTGTGTGCGCCCAATCCATCCACTGCTGCACATAAGGCTGCTGTCGACGAACGAAATCGTCCCTCACTCGACCCTTCCTGGATTGCCTGCGGACAAAGAAATTAGGTTGTGATGGAAATTATGTATAAAATAACATATGAATGTAATGCATATTTGACGTACTCGTGGATATGGTGCGGGATCTGTCGAGGAGGCGGCACGGGGACAGCCTGGCGTAGGCCAAACTGGCGCATAACTCGCTCAGGCGAGTAACCCTCAACCATGTGCGAGAAGACGAGTAGAACCTGTGTGCGCCAGTACGGCTCATCCTGCGTACAAAAAGAAGAAAGGCCGGCTGGAGCGACGGATTGGAGGTTTGCGGTGGTCCACGGATCCCAGATGACGCTGTCGTCGAGAAGCAGATCAAAGTCTGTGGCGTACGAAGGATAGCAGAGGTGCGCCTGATCTGTGGCCCACCTCAAACTCAGCCTAGCCCACCTCCATCCCATCACGGGGCCGTCTCTCCCATCCCCGACTAATGCGAACTGATCCCGCGGAACCAGCGGTCGACCGATGGGGAAATGCTCGTACGACCACATCTGCAAGAGAATGGCGCACCCAGCGAAAAGAGAGCTGACCTGGTCTCTGCTCGTGGCGTCGCACAACCCCCTGTAGGTGTGGCAGAGCACAGCGGATCCAAAACTGAACCTCGGCACGTGGCCCAGGGCCGAGTCGGCAATACTCCTGGCGAGCTGAACGTACTGCCGCTCGCAGATGTCTCCGTGGGTGCCAGGGAAGAGCAACCACCCAAACAGGTACAGCAAATATGCCTCAAGGTGGCGCCTGAGGACCTCCTCTGGAGCGGCCACGGGGAGCGCAGCATCGCGCACTGCGCGGAGGTAACTATGGGGAACTCCCGCGTCCTGCGCAAACCCCCCCGCTGGCCCTACTCCCTCGAAGCGCTGTAGGAAATCTAGGCGCCATGCAGCTCTCTCGGTGGCCGCTGGGACATATATCTCCCCGCGGATAGGCAGGCCAAGTAGCATGCTGACGTCCTGCAGCGTGATAGTGAGCTCGCCAAAACTGAAGTGGAACGTGTGCGTCTCGGGCCTCCACCGATCCACAAGCGCAGTAATGAGGGCTCGGTCGAAAGGGAATCGCCTCGCCCGATCCACCATGCGAGCGAAAGGCAACAGTCCGGCCTCGAGCAAATAAGGCGCGAACCGCTCATCTAGAGGCCACATCTCACGCGGTGCCCTCAGACGCAAGGCTGGGAGAACGATGCCCTGTAGAAGGCGTCGAGCACGGTGACGCTCCTGATGGTGCTGTGAAATCAGCTCGGGAAGCTGATGGTCGTCCGCCATACCTGCAGTTGTCACATATTGGTTGAGAAGTTGAAACATTGAGTACATAAACAAACATTTAGTAAATAAAAAAACATTCAGTAAATTCACGAGAAGACATTAGGGAAGTTAAGTACAACTGATATATGAAAATTCGGTACAACTCACAACAAAACATTAAGTACTTGAAATAATACAACATTTAGTTTTGCGACGAAGATGGTGCGCCTGTCACCCGCGGGCATCGATTTCTTCTGTGACCAGGCTGCCGGCAAGCGCTGCATCTACGTACGTCATCTTCACGCTCCGCTGCATCCATATTGTTATTTATCCTCCTGGATCGACGTCGGCCGACATGGCCTACGAGGAGCCTCTTGTCTGGGATCCACGTGATGGCATCTTCCGGAGATAGTTGTCGATAGCTTTCCCCCGCCGCAAACCCATTGAAGACACCATCCCAGGTCTTCCACAGGTACTGCAGAGTATAATAGGTTGATATGTACCGCGCCGGATCGATCCCAGGAACAGAGCAGGCAGCGATGACATGCGAGCAAGGAATGTGCAGCAGTTGAGGCTTGTTGCATGTGCATTGGGCATCTGCATTTGAAATCCGACATTCGTGGACCCGACCAGCCCGCAGTGTGCCATAGACATGTCTGTGCCTTAGCCGAACCTCATACTTCCCGTGCAAGCGACTCAGTACTGTGACATCATGTGTCAACGATTTCCTTGTCCGAAATTCGAAGTAATCATTGATCTTTTTGGGCCAGTGTGCTAAGGGGTCATGCAAAAGCCTTGATGCCGCCAAACCCCTGCTGTCGTAGTACGCTACTGTGCGATAGAATGTCATTTCAACTATTGCAGTGAGTGGTAAGCATCGCACACCTTTGAGGACGAAGTTGTACACCTCGGCCAGATTTGTCGTCATGATTCCGTATCGAGCCCCACCTGTGTCATGCAGCAACGCCCACTTCTCCATTGGTTTGGGCTGAATCCATTGACTGAATCTGAGACGACCCCGGCGGCTTCCCGTGCCAGTATCGCCGCGATCTTCTGCAACCCCTGCTTCTCGCAATTCCGCCGACGTACTTTCCTCCAGTGACTTCCAGATTTGTGAGAACTTTGACTGTTGGTTCTGTTTGGCAAGCCGTTTGAACACGACCATCAGGCGCTTGCTCTTGAAACGACTGTGAAAATTCGCGCCAAGATGCCGTGAGCACCAACGACTCTGCAAATCATCCCAACTCAGCGATGGATCCTCTCCTGATCGCATGTACTCCATCGCACTCAGCATTCCTCCATTTCGATCATGAATCAAGCACACGCGCTCCCGGTCTTTCACAACCTCATTCTTCAAAGTGCCCAAGAACCACAGCCAACTGCTATAGTTCTCCCCCTCGACCACAGCATATGCTATGGGGAGAAGCTGGTCGTTGGCATCAACAGCCACAGCAGTCAGCAGAGTTCCCTGGTATTTTCCAGTCAAAAATGTTCCGTCAATGCAAAGCACGGGTCTCATATACCTGAACGATGCAACGCACTGTGCGAATGCCCAAAAAAATCTCCGCAGTACCATGCACCCAGGAATCACAGCACCCTCGGAGCCGATTGCCGGCGTATCAACAATTGCGGTGACTGTGCCTGGATTTGCTTCGCATATCCGCCGCAACAGCCTCGGTACTAAGTTGTATGCCTCAACATATGTACCAAAAAGCTCCTCCAGCGTCTTCTGTTTAGCCATCCATGCCTTCGGGTAGTTGATATTATAACCGTACTTCTCCGCGACATGTGCAATTATCACCTTCGGTGTGATTGCCGTATTTGCCTTCACTACTGACAGAATCAGACTGGCAACAAAACTGGAAGTGATATTTCTATGATGCTGCACCATGCCCTCAGCCAGACATCCGTGGTCGTCAACTCTGGTCACCCGAAAGGACGGGTCATCTCGTGGCCGCCAGACACGTACGTACCATGGACAATTCTGGATTAAGCACCTCACAGTCCACAGGCTCGGATTTGATCTGACCACCCGGAATGGCCTATTTAGTGAGACAGCCCAGGCAGTTATGGCTTTCTTTGCATCCTTTTTACTCCGAAACAACTGTCCAAGCTGGACGGTTGATTCATTATAAGACCATCGCGAACCCAGCTCATCATGAACCACAGCGTTATTCAAGGATGACGGATTAGTCCACTCACTCATAGGATTATGCTGTTCCGTGGGTTCATCAGGAGATTCGTACATTTCCGACGGATCAGTATACTCCTCTTCATTAAAATTCTCCTCCAATTCTGGTAATTCTTCAGCTGCATCTACTTGATGGCCACCAAATTGAGTTGTATTTCCTACACCAGTTGTGTTAGGTACACTGCCAGTTGCACTGGCATTGGTACTGGCACCTGCACCAGTATCGACATCGCCACCGCCATCGCGACCTCCTCCGGTACAGATATTAGTGTTTTCTCTTTCAACCGAATGGCTGCCCTCCGAACTATATACTGACATTTCAACGTACAGTATGATGGTTCCGACAGCATAGCCTGGATTTGTCACAATTCGTCCAAACGAACCCCATGATTTGTCACCTTTCAGTCTCTTCAGCACCCATTTGTTTCCATCCGGAACCATGCCTTCCACTTTGAGATTATCCGTCGTAACATTGAGTTGTAACAGGTGAACTAACCACATCTTCAAATCGTTGAAAGACATTGACTGTGGTTGTCTCATTTGACTGCAAACATACATACAACCACCAAGATCATCACCGTTTGGTCCATTACGGATTACACCGGCTCCGTAATAAACGTACACTGTATTGGGTTGCTCCATAGCTGTACAAGAGTGTATAATTAGAGAACTCACATTACTCATTGTACTAAAAAAACATGATTTTCCAAACAACAGAAATTTTCCCCTCCCTCTAAACCCATGCAGGAAAGGCCAACACGTTGAGGGCGACAGCGGTGATGACTACGACAATGAGGCCGCGATTCCTAACCCTAACCCTAACTGATTGACAACCGTACCCCTAAATCTAACAAAAAAACCAACCCTTCTCTTCTCTTCTCCTCTCCTCCTCTTCCTTCTCTTATCTTTTTCTCTCTGCCAATTTCAGAATTTTCGGAAAAATGAAATGGCCGTACTGTGTGAAAGCGACGCACGGTGTTTAAATACCGTTTCAGTCGCTATTGTTTGGTTCACGATTTTTCCCTACAACCCTAAAAAAGATAACCCCTAAACCCGTGCGGGAAAGGCCAACACGTTGAGGGCGACAACGGTGATGACTACGACAATGAGGCCGCGATTCCTAACCCTAACCCTAACTGATTGACAACCGTACCCCTAAATCTAACAAAAAAAACCAACCATTCTCTTCTCTTCTCCTCTCCTCCTCTTCCTTCTCTTCTCTTTTTCTCTGTGCTAATTTCAGAATTTTCGGAAAAATGAAATGGTCGTACTGTGTGAAAACGACGCACGGTGTTTAAATACCGTTTCAGTCGCTATTGGGGAACACGATGTTTTCCTACAGCCCTAAAAAAATAACCCCTCTCGCTCTAAACCCGTGCGGGAAAGACCAAGACGGTGAGGGCGACAGCAGTGATGACTAACCCTAACCCTAACGCTAACCCTAACCCTAACCCTAACCCCAACTAAAAGAAGCGACAGCGGTGAACCCTAACCCTAACCCTAATAATAACAATCATTTTAATATACATAATCACAAATGTTTACATCTACATATTAACAAATATTTTAATCTACGTCCATACTAATAAAATTCAAATTTGAAAAACATCACATTTTTTAGTGGTTCTTCAAATTTTTTAATCTGCGAAATCCTAAATTTTTTAATCTGCGAACATACACTAACCCTAATCTGTGAACATACACTAACCCTAACCCTAACCCTAACCCTAACCCTAACTCTAAATTTTTTTTCATCACATTCACGCATTTACCATTACACTAACCCTAACAATCACACTAACCCTAACAATCATTCTAAATCATATCTAAATACTACGAGTTTACGATCTAATTAATTTAAATACACGAGTTAAAAAAATATACCTCAGCGATTTGAAGAATCTCCGAAAATTCATTTTCTGCTCTTTTTTCTTCTCTTCCTTCTCCTCCTTCTCTCTCAGTAATTTCTGTAAAATTTCGGAAAAATGAATTGAACTGTACTCTGAGAGGGACGGCTGGGAATATAAAAGCGTTTCAGTCGCTATACCGTATAGCGACTGAAAGCTGCGGGTTTCAGTCGCTATACGGTATAGCGACTGAAACCTGGCTGGCACGGCACAGGTGCCACCGGGGCATTTGTGCCGTGCCACGTCTTCAGTCGCTATACCGTATAGCGACTGAAGACTGTCGCGAAGGGCAGTTCGCGACTGAAAGCCATTTTTAAAAATTTGAAAAGTTAAGAGTTAGTTTTGCAATTGTTTTTTTTATAGGGTTATTTCAAAAAAAAATTCGAATATAGGCGTATATTTCTTTCTTTGTTTGCGTGTTAAGTCAATAATTAAATCAAAATTGATGAGAAATTTATAATTTTTTGTGAGATGAGTAATTATTTTAATTTTATACTATATTAATTTAAATAATTAGATTTATTTTATTAGATGGTTGAGGTAAGAATGAAAGACATGCCTCTCTATCTTTTGTTCTTAAAGACAAAAGGTCCATTTCCAAATTAACGAGTAGCAACAATTGGACAGAGATTCTCTAGTTGAAATTGAAGTAGATAAAATCTACTACTATATGTGCAGGTGTAATTAGGGCCTATCAACTTCGTTAATTTTATTAAGATAGGAATCAGTAACTAGTGGCCCCATGAAAGAGCCTGATTTGCTTGTGTCTCTCTTTGTGTGTTTATATATGTTTCTCTCTCTATATAATGTGGACTAGAGTACTTGACATAAATTATAGAAACCCACAAAGCAATCTAGATCAAAAATCTGTTAGGATTTGTTTTCGCTAAATTGCTATTTTTTGCTATTGTTTTGTAACAAACATAAGTAAAAAAAACTCTCAAATAGATATATTACTCAAAACAGTTTCTAAAATCAAAATTTTTTAGACACACTGCAATCCTAAAGGTAGTCAAAAACTCTTATTATGTGTTAATTGCTCCACAATGATGTTATTGAGCGAGTCTCACCTTTTTGCATCTAGCCTAGTTTAATGATGCACGTAGCCAACCAAATGTAATACATCTCTTTCAAAAATTCTACATGATTTGGTGTAGGAAACCCATCACCCCCTCCAGGCCTTTTTCTTTCTTCACGAGTCTTCTTCAAGCCTCAACCGCTTTTTTTTCTCAGTTCAGGCTCAATTTAGGCCCGGCCCAGATCCGCTCCTGTCTATTCGAAAAGCTAAAAAAACAAAAAAAAAAAGCAAGGCCATGCACCCCCTCCGGGCGGCCGTGCTGGCCCGGTTGGCTGCCGTGCGCGCCGCCGCTTCCACTGTCCCCCTCCCCGTTTTCAACTCCCTCCTGGCCGCCCTCGTCTCGTCCCACCCCCACCTCCCCCTCCACCTCTTCCGCCGCCTCCTCCTCCCCTGCCGCCACCCCGACGCCTTCACCCTCTCCTCCCTCGCCTCCTCCCTCCCGCCCCACGCGGCCTCCGCCCTGCACTCCCTCGCGCTCCGCCTCGGTCTCCTCCACTCCGATCCCGTCCTGGGTAACTCCATCCTCCTCCTCTACCTCCGCTCTCCGCTCTCCCACCTCGCACGTGACCTGTTCGACGAAATGCCGCTCCGGACAACATCATCTTACAACACCCTCATCTCCCACTCCGCATCGGGCGACGACGTCTGGCGCGTCGTGGAGTGCATGCTGGCAGATGGGCACGCGCCGGACCAGTTCACTGTCTCGGCGGTCCTGCCGGTGTGCTTGTGCATGCGCCGTGGGAGGGAGCTGCATGGCTTTGTTGTCAGGAATGGGATGTTGCAGGCCAAGGATTTCCATGTCGGGAGTGGGCTCGTGTCCATGTACTGTAGGGTTGGTCGGCCAGAGCTGGCACATCACATTTTTGACAGGATGGAGCGGAGGAATGTCGTTTCTTGGACTGCGATGGTTGGTGGCTATGCGGAGAATGGGATGGCTGAGGATGCGCTGGAGGCTTTCCGGGGAATGTGGGCGAGGGGTGGTGTTGTGCCGAATAGGATTACTTTGATTAGTGTGCTGGCTGCTGTTGGGGCCCTTGTGGGCTTACAAGAGGGGAAGCAGGTGCATTGTTTTGCGGTGAGACTGGGGCTGCGTGGTGAGGTCTCGCTGAACAATGCACTGATTGATATGTATGCAAAGTGTGGGGGTTTGGGTTATGCTAGGCAGGTTTTTGACGATAGCTCTTGGTACAAGGATGTCATCTCATGGGGCTCGATGATTTTGGGTTACGGCATTCACGGTATGGGAGTAGAAGCAGTTGCTTTGTTTGATCAGATGAATGTTTGCGGGATTAAGCCAGACAGTGTGGTTGGTCTGGGTGTTCTTTCAGCTTGTTGCCGGGCAGGCTTGGTGTTGAAGGGTCTTGAGATGTACAATTCTTTAGTAAACGATCATGGCGTTAATCCTACTGAGGAGATGTGTGCTTGCATGGTTGATTTGTTGGGTCGATCTGGGCTGATTGACCGAGCTTTGGACTTTATAAAGTCAATGAGTGTAGAGCCAGGACCTACTGTTTGGGGTGCACTTTTGGATTCCTCTCTTATTCACAGTAATAAAGAAATTCAAGATTTGGCCTGCAGATCTCTTCTCAGGTTGGAAGAAGGGAACCCATCGAATCTTATCGCAGTATCTAACCTACATGCTTCTTCTGGAAGGTGGACTATTGTAGAACAAGTGAGGGCAAGGATGAAACAGGGGTCTTCAAAGAAGTTGCCTGGCCGTAGTTGGGTAAATGCTGACATGGTGCAATGCTAAGTCTTAACGAGCCGTGAAACTAATTGTTCATGGTCTTTTGGCAGTTTTAGAACCCTAACAGCACACCTGAGCCAGTTATGCCCAGAAGCTTTGGCATTGGACATGAACATGTATTGCATAGTTGCATGAATTGGCTGTCTTGGAGGCTAAAATAACAGAGCAGAAATAATCCTTGTATATTGAAATATGAAAACTGGTTCATAACACAATAAAGGAGGAGCGCCTTCCATCTTGAAAAAGTCACTTGCAATATTCATCCTTCTCATTTCCTTTTTGTATCAGGTAAATGTCGCTTCTTATAGGCCAATCCTTCGATCTAGATCTTTCCTATTGCTTAAGATTTTAGTACTTCTTTCCTGCTCATCACATTAAACAACTGAGTTCCTAGGTAAATGTCAAGTTGAAGCTAGGTTGTTTGGTGAGTTTTTCACTTAACTAATTCAGAGAAACTTCTGTTGTGGGCAGGGGTAACTCTGAAGTTTGAGATCAATATTTTTTTATGGCTCTAATGGAGAGTTAAGTAAAATGATTAAGCTGTATGTTTGTTCTCTCCACCATAGAAGCATTTAGCCCCACAATTAGTTCTGCAGAAATAAGTGAGAAAATATATTTTTTAAGGACTCACAACCAATTGATGACTTGTTAACCAATATTATTTCACAAAATGATTATTGCAACTGCCATGTTTATTAATATCAGAAAAGCAACTTCATCCATATCAGGGTCTGAATTACCCCCTACTGTTGTTTTGTTCTCTGTGAAACTATAATTTAATCATCTATTCTAGAAAAATGAAGCTTAGTATTTAAGTTATGTAATGGTTTCAAGTAATCCATCTACATTTCTTTCCAGATCCTTTCCTTTGCAGCTCTAATCTTGTTTGTTCTATTATTGTATGGATTTCCAGAAAAGAGGGTATTATTTGTGTGAAGTAGACCTGCTTCCACAAAAAAAAAAAAGAATAAAAGAAAAAGAAACATCACGATTTAGTCTACTGGATTTGTTGTCATGGTCATGTTGGCCAATGATGTGTTTAATGGGGCTTAAGCTTTTGACAAATTTGAGTTGATGTAGGTCCTCCCTTAAGAATTTGAAGGAGTCCAAGCTGGCTCAGCAAATATTTAATCTTTTTATTAGTCAAGAGTATGGATTTCCTCTTTTTGGTGAGATTGTTTTTTTGCTTAAGTTATTGTATTTGCATCATCAAATCCCCTTCACCAACTTTGAGTTCTTTGGTTTCTTTTGTCCTATTTGTAGATTGCATTTGTGTCTTGTAGTTTGCTCTTTTGGCCTGTATTCTGAACATGAGCACGAACAAAGTGCTTAGTTGCTTGCTTGCAAAATGCAATATGCTCATTATAATTAACCTTAACAGGCGATGGTTATTACAGATAACCATGAGGTTGTTGATGGTGAATAGGTGATATGGTCGTAGAGGTAGAATGGGGGAAGGAAATTTGAGTCCACTGCAAAAAGTCTTGCAAGCAATTCAAGCTACTCGAATATACATAATTACATACATAGTCAACTGGATGCTTTCTCAAGCTATTAGACAATTGAGGAACCTTTAGATCATAATGCTTCTGGCACAATTGGCTTGTTGAATCTTGGTGCTGTTGGCTCATGATAGCTTGCCATCTATCATAGCCACCTCTCCCTAAAACCCATCTCTGTTTTATTTACCAATGTCATTATGGCACGCTGCCTTGTTCTTTTTTCACAAGTCAGAATATTGTGCACACTAGTTGCTTAGTCCAACTATGAAGGTTTGGCTGATGCACTAAGGGATGAACCATGAATTCATTCTAGTGTCAATCATAGGATAAATGATTGTGTGACCTTTTGGGTTCCAGTCTATGTCTAGGACATTGCCTTTTTGGTGAGTCTTTCTGGGACAGTGGGTTGCAGTGTGGTATAGAACTACAGACAAACAGTGAGTTGGGCTGATACATAAGCCTGGACTGGGCCAAATCTAGCATGGTCTACATTAGAGGGAGACTGCAGAGGTTGTGTGAAGACTATTGTGGAAGATGAGATGCCACCACCAAGACCAGCGCAGTCAAAGGTGCGCGCTTTGTGCGCCTTTGACTGTGCTGCTTCCTAGTCCTTTCAAACAAAGTACATACACTTTGCTGTTTGTGCATGTGATACTCTCAAGCATACAAAGGTTTGGATGGTGATTTCACATTTGCAAGTGAAAAATGGTGTCACTACTTTGAGAATTCTTTTATCAGATAACCACAAAATGAGGAATAAACCCCCTTCAAAACTGACCTCGTGACCAATACCTGGAAAATGGCCCTTTGCCCTTTGGTAATGCCTCTGGTTGTATACCTCTATAAGGGAACACCCTAGATGTAGGTACCTCTAATGTAGTGCCCTCATCTTGCCATGAAGAGTGTTATCATGTTATTTTGTAAAATCAGGTTTCAATAGGATTAATGGTGGTGTTAGCTCTGTGAAGATAGCTACCATCTAGGGTGTTGTGGAAGGTTGCTCTTTTTGCAATATTTTAGTGTGGGATTTTTGTTTAGTTTTTCAATAAACACCCTCTTATCTGGCCATTATAATATAATTTTCCATTAGAAAATGCTTGCTCTGCTTAAACTGATTGAAAAATTTTCCATCAAGGATATTTGGGGCTAGGCTAGAAAATAAGAATAAAAGGTGCTTTGTTGGATTTAACAGGGGATTGAGATTTGTAGATGGTAGGCCTGTCCCAGGGGATTCATAGAACCCTTTGAGGTTTTCTCAAAATCTGACACTTGTATTATGAGTTGTGCCAAATTCTCACACAGCAACAGCCCATCAAGCCACCACCTGTTGTGAACTGACTTTTAACAGATTTCATAAATTCATAAAACAGGATGCAATAATGTTATGAATAAAACCCCTGAATAATGTAAAATGCAGGTTGGTTCTAATGTGAGGTAGATTGAATTTAGTTGGCCAGACATGCCCTTGTGATTTCATGTTTTAATATATCTTGGGGTTTTGTGTTCACTTTGTCAGCTCTTTACCAGAGGCATTTCTTGCTATCTGCGACCTACCTACCGTTCTTGCATATTTAACTTATTTTGTTGCTAAAAGTTGAGAATAGTAATTCTATGGTTGTATGTGTGTTAAGTTGATTATTGTTTGTCAGCTTTGTTGTTAAAAAGAAAAAGGGGCAGTTGTAGCCAACTTTCCGTTTTCGGCCATTTTCCTGCTTGGTATGTATTGGTTCCCTGCCGGTTCTCGGCTGGAACCGGTCAGATTCTAGCCGGGAGGAGCCATTTGAACTAGCAATTTGATTTCGGAGTAGGCTGGGAACCGGTGAGAAATTGATTTTTCCTAACGAGAACCAGAAAAGGTGTTCCATATAAGTTTTGGAAGAAATCTATCATATTAATACGCGTGCTGATGTAGTTCAATGTGTAATCAAAAGCATAAAAAATGAAGAGATAGGCTCACATTATACACAAATTGACTCATTAGTACATATTTAACCTTAATTCACTAAAAAAGCAATGAAATTTACTGATATTCTCAATGCTTATTCCATAATTGTTAATTAAACAAAAAATTGAATTCAAAAAATGATTTTAAATATGAAATTTAACCGGGCAGAATAAAACCTCCCGGTCCTGGCCGGGATGTCCGGTTACCACCGGAAACTGGCCGGTTCCTGGTGGGAATCTGAACCCTGATTGTAGCTGTGCCCTTGCAAAAGTCTATGTTTCACATTTAGACCTCGCAAAACAAGAATTGATACAAATGCCCCTAAAATGGTGATTTAAAAGTATTCTGTGCCCCTAGGCTATTATCATGATCAAGTAAACTATTCTAAAAACTGAAAATTTTACTTGACAGTACAATTAAGTATTGTAGTTAAGTCATTCAACTTAGTTGAATGGTAAATACCTAAATACCTTCAAATAATATCCACCTTTAACCTCTTTCATAAGCGTAAGTGCCAAACTTGGTGGAGACACCTACTCAGGTGCCATTGGCTGCTAGCCTGCTACCACTTGCTGGCTCCCTTCATGTGCACACACTTGTGCCTTTGGCAAGCTGACTGCTTTCATTTGCAGCAGCTCCCCGTGTCCCATGTCTTTGGGTGTTTTAGGAATACACAAAAATCTAGCCAGAATTGCATCGTTACAAGAATTAGCTGTTTGTCTCAGTGCCTTCATTGTTGTCTCAGTGTTTAATGTGTGCCTTAGCCTCCATAATGTCACACACATGTGACAGCAAGGGTATGGGAGTAAAATAGCTTTTGCAAGGGTATTCCTCACATTTCTTGTTTTAGAGGGTCATTTTGCAATATACAACTTTTGGAGGGGAACAACCTCGATTTTCTGAAAGAAAAAAGAGAAAGATTTCCTGCCTCCCATGTGTAATTGGGAGTTCAATGGTCAACTCTATCCCTTGCCCCAGCTGAAATTCTTGGAGATGTAATTGAGGCATTTCATGGTCGTTTTGGTTGTATTGAGCCTGTCTGATATGAAGCAAATTCAGAATACTTACACACTACTATAGTGCTAGCTGCATGCTGACTCTTTGGTTCTTGATTTTTTTTTGTCTTATCAGGAAAAGAGACCTACATTCTTGTCTGTGCAGTTCTGATCTGTCTGAAGTCTGAACGAAGCAATACAATGCAAAAGCTTTTATACTATTCTCATTTTTTATTAGGGAGTGCTGAATTATGGTCTTTTAGATTTATTGTTAGTCAGCTAATATCTAGATCTTCCTCTATTTTAGAGAAACTCCTATTGGCTCTTAAGAAAATAGAAATTGAGATGCCGATTTATGTTGATATGAATATGAAGATTATTAATTGATGCTAGACAAATAGAATAGAGTTCCATTAGTGACATGCATTGGTTTACTAAGGAAATGAAAATAAATAAGAAGAATAATGAAAGAAACAAATGAGCTAGATTGTAATTTTAGTGTTGTACATAAAATAGGAAATGACATGATTTGCATGTGTATATTTTATTTTTTTGTTTCTTAGGATAACCAATCATATGCAAGGTACTAAATGTTATAATATGACCAATGAATATATATGGGGTTAGACCCGAGTATATATATGTACAAAGAGACTACTGGACCTCAGAGACTAAATGAGTCCAATTTGGCTATATACACTAGGATATATACATGTATATACATAACACCCCCCTTCAAACTCAAGATGGATCAGAAGAATCTGAAACATGGAGTTTGGAGAGATGAAATCGATGTTGTTTTCGAGTCTAAGCCTTTGCGAAGAAGTCGGAAACCTGAAACTCAGAAGGCAAATACTGAAGAGCAATAGTCATCTGCTGACAATGAGAACGTGTGAATGAAGCATCCATACCAATATACTTGGTGAGCTCATATTTCACGGGATCAGTGGCAATCTGGATAGCACTGGTGTTGTCACAAAGAAGAGGCGTGGGAACGGTACATGACACCCCAAAATCAGCTAATAACCAACGAAGCCAGACAATCTCTGAAGTACTAGTGGCCAAGGCACGAAGTTCAGCCTCAGCACTGGAGCGTGATACCGCAGTCTATTTCTTGGACTTTCATGTAAGAAGAGAAGTATCAAGAAATATGCAATAACCAGTATTGGATCGTCGGTCAAGAGGGTCACTCACCCAGGTCGAATCAGAGTAAGCATGAAGCTGGAGTTGACTCGAACGAGCAAAAAAAGACAACGAGAAGCAGTCCCACGCAGATAACGAAGCACACGAAGCATATGACCATAGTGAACGGAGGTGGGAGTACAGACAAACTGGCTAAGCACATGAACAACATGAGCAATGTCAGGCCTAGTGACAGTAAGGTAGACAAGACTCCCAACGAGGTGACGATAGTGAGAGGGATCCTCGAGTAGAACACCATCAGTGGGGCGAAGCTGAAGATGAAGTTCCATAGGAGTAGCAGCCGTCCGTGTATCAGTAAGCCCAGATCGAGCCAACAGATCCTGAACATAATGCTGCTGAGAAAGATAATAGCCATCATCCGTAGAAATAACCTGTATCCCAAGAAAGTAACTGAGAGGACCCAAGTCAGACATCAAGAACTGCTCACTGAGGCGGCCCTTGATGCAAGAAACATACTCCATATCGTCACCAGTAGTTAACATATCATCCACATATAGCAGGATCAAAGTGCGACCACATGTAGATGTATGAATAAATAAGGCGGGATCGTGAGCACTAAGAGAGAAATCAGCAGCAAGAACAACTGAACTGAAGCGCTCAAACTAGGCTCATGGATAGCACGCACAACAGTAAAGCCATAACGATCTGGAGTCACAATGGTGCTGCGATCACAGAGAGCAAACCGTGAAGTCGGGAGAGATGACGTCGGTGGTGGATCGTCAGTAAGGACACCCTCAGTACTAGCCATGCCATCAGGAGTAGAACCTGGAGACTGAGGATCAAGAGGAACCCGGGAGCGACGAGTGTAGTGGAAAGAAAACAGGGACACCTCTGAAGATGGGGGTGGTATGGCTGGAGAAGGTGTGGTGGAAGCAGGTGGCATGTGTGGTGTAGGAATAGGAGGAAGATATAGAAAAGAGACACTCTATGGGAGGGGCCCGAGAAACAGAAGAGTAAAAATAAGGTCTATCCTCCACAAAAAAAACATCACGAGAAATGCGCAAGCGCCGAGTAGAAGGGTCATAATAACGATAGCCCTTATACTCTAGGCTCTAACTAAGAAAAACACACTCGACGGACTAAGCAATTAACTTGGTGCGCTCAAGTGGGGCAAGAAGAACGTAGCAGGTACAACCAAAAACTCGATGATGATCATAACCTAGTGGAGATGAAAACAAGAGTTCTCCAAGACACTTGCCAAGCAGACGAGAAGATGGCTGTATGTTGATGAGATAGCCGTAGAAACAGACTCAGCCTAGAAGTGAGGTGGAACATGAGATGCAATCAAAAGAGTACGAGCAGTCTCAATAATGTGACGATGGTTGCGTTCAGTAACATTGTTCTGAGGATGAGCACCAGGACAAGAGAGTTGCGAAAGAGTCCCCTCAACAGAGAGGAAATGACGAAAAGCGGATGACAAGTACTCACCCTCATAATCAGAGCGAAATATCTAAATAGTAGCGGAAAACTGAGTATGAACCATATGTACAAAAGATTGATAAATAGATAACAACTGAGAGCGATGTTTCATAAAATAAATCCAAGTATAACGTGAATAATCATCTATAAAAATATCATAATACTTGTGTCCACCTTATGAAACAAAAGGAGCAGGACCCCAAACTTCAGAGTGAACTAAAGCAAAAGGGTGACTAGACCTAGAAGTATTGGAAGTATAAGGAAGTTGTAACTGTTTGCCAAGCTTACAACCGGTACAGTCAAAACGGGTGTCAACAGAGACACGACTTCAGACACCTTGACGAGCTAAAGTAGATAGACGAGAACCACAAAAATGGCCTAGGCGATGATGCCACTGAGGGAAGGCGACAGAGGATGCAGCGACAGAGGCAGACACTGAAGATTTTGTGGTGGAGACAACGGTGGAGGATGACGGAAGACTCAAACTACCAAGAATGTAGAGACTTGGAGAACATCTACGGCGATGGCCAGTACCAACGAGTGTTCTTGTCTAACGATCCTGCACAAAACACGAAGAGTCATCAAACCCAACAAAGCAGTGCATATCAGTGAGCTGATCAATAGACATCAGACTCAGAGAGCTGTGGTACAAGAGACACATCCGGAACAAGAAAGTTAGGGGTGGACAGAGTGCCCTGATGAGTGACTGTACAAGAGGTGCCATCGGCTGTCTGAACAGAGGCACCATCTGTAACAGGTTGACAAGATGCTAATTGAGAGCCATCTGACGTCATATGGAAGGAGGCCCCCGAGTTCAGAACCCAAGGATGTGCAGTACTTGACACAGAGGGAGCGGAAGCAGCAACACTAGCAGATCCACCAGAAGAGGGCGTAGATGACGAACGCTGGCTTGTAGATGACTCATCTGAGTTTGAAGCTGACTCAACTGAGTAGCAAGTGGATCCGAATAGGCAATAGATCCTGGAGAAGAGGCAGCAGCGGCTCCACGATGAGACGATCCATGCGGTGGCTTCACCTCAGGATGTAGCTTGAAGCACCGCTGAACACGATGTCCAGGTCGCTTGCAATGAGAGCAGACAACCTGAGTGGAAGAAGCTGGCGGGATAGCAATAACATCGGAGGATGCTGTCTGAGGGGAAACTGCCAGAACAGACTGTGGGGGAACCACAAAAGCAGAACCAGTAAGGGAGCGAAGACGAGTCTCCTCAGCAATCAGGATAGCAAGAGGCTCAGCCATGGTAGGAAGTAAAGGACGCCCAAGGAGTTGAGCTCGAATGGGCTCAAAGTCTGAGCGAAGACGCATGATGAAGTCAAACATAAGGTTCTGTTCATCATATCTCTCCTTGGCTGCACATCCAGGGCAACCAGAACAGGCAAAGGACACCATGGAGTCCAACTGACGTGAGAAATAGGTGAACTTACTATAGAACTTCTCAATAGACATATTGTGCTGATGCAAACCCTGAAGACTCTGTTGGAGAGAGAAACGAAGTGCTTCACTGCTCTGCTGATAGCGGCACTGAAGATACTCTCACATTAGTCTGGAGGATGGTAGATCAATGAAACTCATTCGAACTGAGATCTTAGCACTATGGCACAAAGTACCCATAACACGGTCATCATTGGTGCGCCAGGCTGCAGCAGCTGTCTTCTCCATCTCATCAGTAGGAGCATCCGCGGTAAGATGCAAAAGCAAACCAATGGACCGGAGTAGCATACGAACCGAGGAGGACCACTCACGGTGATTCTGACCATTGAATTTGATATCAGAAGCCAAGAGCGTACCACCGCCATGAAAACTACTAAAAACCATGAAGACTGCTATAGTGTGCAAGTGACAGCACAATATATCGCATTGTAATATAGCAGAGGCAGCAATATATATAGTGCACACTAGTAGCTGGCACAAACAACACCAGCAGAGGCACGAGCAGCCGGGTCTGGCGGTGAGAGCTCGAGTAGATGGCGGCGCGAGCAGGGCGCGTAGGCGGGCAGTTTCGGTTGTCGAGGCACGACGTGAGGAGCGGCCACGCGAGCGGCGGCGGCGCCCGCGGGGAGCGGCGACACGAGTGGCAGCGGCGCCTACGAGAAGCGGCTACGCGAGTGAGGGTGGCGGCGGCGGCGCCTGTGAGGACAGCGCCGAGACCGGCCGGATCTAGACGAGTGCACAGGAGGCGGCGGCTGCCAGCAGTATGGCCAGATCTGACCAGATCTGATCCCGGTCTCACGAGAGAGATGGCGGCGCTAGCTGGAGAAGATGATGGCGAACGACGACGGCGACCGGAGTTGGTCGGAGATGACCAGCTCCGGGATTGGTCGGTGGAAGAAGCTGGATCTAAGAGGTTTCTAGTTCTGATACCATGTTATAATATGACCAATGAATATACATGGGGTTAGACCCGAGTATATATATGTACAAAGAGGCTATTGGACCTCAGAGACTAAATAGGGCCAATTTGACCATATACACTAGGATATATACATGTATATACATAACACTAAAGACTAGCGGTACCAGCTAGTTACTGGTAATTATCAAAAATCTCAGTTGGAGACAGGATTTTGTATTCCTAATGGTTTAGAAATGGCAGAATTAGTTGGTTAGTCCCAGTTATGACCGAATGATGTTGATTTTGAATGAGATTTCTTTTGTTCTTTGATGTAGATAAAATTTTTCATAGTATTCTTACAAGACATAAAAATCGGCAATGAATTGAAACTTTTTCCCTGGTTTCACTGAAGTGTCTAGCTTTTGACCAATTTCTGATCAGTTCCTGGCTGATTTTATATGCTAGAGTTTCAGCTAAAATTTTTGTCTGTATCGATTACCAGTTCACCACCTGGAACCGGCCAGAAGCTGGTATCGGTTGCCTGGCAGGAACTGGTTTGGGGACAGGTTCGACCTTATCATAGGTTATATGATGCAATCTGCTCTTTCCTGAATAGCCAAATTTACAATTCTGTGGTCCAATCTGGACATGTGGGACTGCACATATGCTACATTTTTTTCAACAGGCATGGAACATTTGAATTGAAATGCCACTTACATTACATTCCTGACCTCTTCATGGAGAAACTTGAACTAGAGTATACTGATTGAAGGGCAGTTATTTCTATTGTCATTTGAAGATGCTACTCATATTCATGGTACCTTGTTTTAGTATAAAAAATGGTTTATTCCATTGTTAATTTATCTGATATAATACTGCTTTTCTGTGTGTGCTGATTGGTTGATTCTTAGAATTAATCTTGTTGATTTTATCTGTGGTCGTCGTTTCTATACAATCTTTTCAGGAGTTGCTTATTCATCTGAAGGAAAGTCTTCTCAGATGGGCTGTCGATCTCATATTTATTCAGGTAACATGATTTCCATCAAATAATTGACTTCCTTCTGAACTCTCTAGATGTTTACTGTCAAGTTGATTGTGAGAGTCTGTTGAAAGATTGAACTATAGAAAAGATTTTTTATGCAACTGACCAAAATCTTCCTTGTGTGTTGATCTCTCAGAATGTCTCAGAATGTCCATTCTACATCCACTCATTGCTGGGACAAATGAGAAATATGAACAACCCAAAACTAACATCAAACAAAACCAAAAGCTTCTTATTTTAAACAAAAGCAAAATTTTGCACCCTTCTTTGTTGGTATTACTGGGCCTTGGATAAAGTGTTTTTCCCGGTCAAGTAGTAAGTATTCCTTTGGGGAAAATTTTAATTTCCCCCTTTTCAGTATAGAAAAATCTACTATGCTTAAGTAACATTTAAAATGTCATTTTGGCTGTTTGCTTCTTACTAGTCTTCAAAAGTAGTCCAATTTATCTTTCCTGAAGTTCTACAGTGAGCTAATTATTATGCAGATTGCAGTAATGCTTGCATGTAAATCCACTAGGGAAATAAATAGGAAAAAGGGGGTATCATGCAGAAATAAGAATACAAGGAACAAAAAGGGACTTCACCTACCAGGGCCATAGGGCACCAAGCTAGTCTGCAACAGTTGTGTATCAAGCCTGCCTCATTGATGAAGACATTTCACACATTTCTAATAAAAATTGAATATTGAAGATAAAGATACTGGGTACTGCAAAATGGATTCAACATCATTAGACCTTAAGTTGCTGATGGTGCCAACAACCGTTGGCCATTGGGTGTCTTCCATATGTTGTTCAATGTTCAGAATTAATTGCATTCTAAATAAGGGATCCAAAGCACCCCTCATTTGCATGACTTGGGGGACCTAAGAGACTAAAAGTAGAAAAAAACTAAATGTGTAGTGGTTGGTATCAGGATTTGGTTTCCCAAGGAACCAGCCAGTTCCCGGCGGTAACCGGACATCCAGCTAGGACCGGGAGGTTTTAACCCATCCAGTTCAAATAAATATTTAAAATCGGTTTTTTAAATTCAATTTTTTGTTTAACAATTATGGAATAAGCATTGAGAATACCAGCAAAGTTGAATGATTTTGTAGTGAATTAATGTTAAATATATAGAAATGACTCAATTTGTGTGTAGTGTGAGTCTATCTCTTCATTTTTATGCTTTTTGATTACACATTGAACCGCAGCAGCACTATAGTTGTATTAAAATGATACATTTCTTCCAAAACTTATCTATCCTTTTTGGGTTCTCGTCCGGAAAAATCAATTACTCGCTGGTTCTTGGTCAGTCCCAAATTCATAATGCATTTTCAAACATGCCATTACGGCCGGAATCCAACCTGTTCCTGCAAGTTGTTAGAAAGACAATATCATATCTTGTATTGAGAAATTAACACAAATATATATAGTACAGTCTAAAACCAACTCCTATACATAATCACGGATATATCTCCATATATACGCAGATACCAAATACAATACGATATATATCATAATACCCCCCCTCAAACTCAAGACGGATTAGGAGGATCACACGTATGGAGTTTGAAAAGGACTGGTGTTGCGCTCTAGTCTAAACCTTCGTGAAGAAATCAGCAACTTGAAGATCAGATGAGGCAATGAAGCGAGATTGTCCCCTATTGACAATGAGAACGGGTAAAAGAAGCATCGACATCAATATGCTTTGTCAACTCATACTTTACTGGATCATTAGCAATTTGTATAGCACTCTTATTGTCACATAAAAGAGAAGTAGGAGTAGTACAGTGCACACCAAGATCAACTAGTAACCAGCGAAACCAGACAATCTCAATAGTAGTAGTAGTTAAAGCCCGAAGCTTAACCTCAGCACTAGGACGAGACACTGCAGTTTGTTTTGTGGACTTCCAAGTAAGAAGAGAAGTGCCAAGAAATATGCAGTAGCCAATGATGGAGCGTCGGTTAACAAGATCACTCGCTCAAGTACGGTCAAAGCTGAAGCTGACTTGAGCAAGCATAAAACAAACAACGCGAAGTAGTCCCGCGTAGATACCAAAGTACCTGTAGGAGATGAGCATAATGAACAAAGGTGGCAGCATTGATAAACTGACTAAGCACATGAATGACATGAGCAATGTCCGGACGAGTAATAAGAAGATAGATCAAACTCCCAATAAGATGACGATAACAAGGATCAGCATGGGGAGTACCATTGGTGGGACATAGCTGGAGATGAAGCGTCATAGGAGTGGTAGTAGTCCGTGTATTTGTAAGACAAGAACAATCAAGCAAATCATGAGTGTAGCGTTGCTGAGATAAATACCAACCATCACCGGTGGAAGTAACCTCAATACCCAAGAAGCACCGTAGAGGTACTAAGTCAGATATCATGAACTGCTCACCGAGATGGTGCTTGACAAAGGCAATATACTCTATGTCATCATCAGTAATCAAAATGTCATCCACATAAAGTAAGATCAATGTTCGACCATGAGCAGACACATGGAGAAAAAGAGCTGGATCATGATCACTAGCAATAAAGCCAGTAGTAAGGACCACCGAACTGAAGTGCTCAAACCAAGCATGGGGGGTCTATTTGAGACCATAGAGAGCACAACGAAGGCGACAAACATGACTAGTAGGTCCTAAAAAACCTAGAGGCGGGCTACATGTACACCATCTCCTGTAGAGCTCCATGAAGAAAAATATTTTTCACATCCATCTGTGAAATAGTCCACTGGTGAATAGCAGCCACAACAATCAAAGTACGCACTGTAGTCATATGAGCAACAGACGCAAATCTCATCATAGTCACGACCATACTCGTGCTGAAAACTACGAGCAACGAGACGAGCCTTGTAACGCTCCACAGAACCATCAGACTTTGTCTTAATCTTGAACACCCACTTACAAGTGATAGGAACAGCATGAGCAAGCAAAAGAACAAGATTCCATGTACCAGTATGATCTAAAACTGCAAGTTCTTCAGACATAGCCAGTTGCCAGTCGAGAGAACCAGCAGTCTCCTGATAAGTACAAGGCTTATGAAGAGCACCAAGAGCAAGAAAACCATAGGAAGTTGGACAATGAATAGTAGTGCGGTCATGGAGATCATACCAAGGGGTGGGGGATGACACCAAAGTTGGTGGATTATCAGCAAAGGCACTTGCATCAGTACTGGCCAAACCAACAGAAGGGATGTTAGGAACAAAAGGCTGAGGAAGAGAAGAAACATCCTCAAAAGACGGAGCAGACAGAAATATCTGGAGATGGAATAGGATGGAGAGAAAGAAAAGTCGAGTTAGGAGAGGAGGATGACCGAGGTGTAGAAGAATAAAAGTATGGTCTATCCTTGAGAAATGGGACATCACGAGAGGCTTGCATGCGCCAAGCTGATGTATCACAACAACGATAGCCATTATGTTCAAGACTATATCCAAGAAACATACTCAACAGACTGAGCAGTTAGTTTGGTGTGCTCACGAGGTGCAAAAAGAACATAACAAGTGAAGCCAAAAACGCGAAAATGAGTATGAGGGAGTGGAAAACAGAATCTTGCCAGGACACTTGTCCTGGAGACACGAACATGGTTGAATATTGATGAGGTAAACGGCCATAAAGATAGCCTCTGCCCAAAAAGGATGAGGAACATGAGAAGCAAGAAGGGTACGTGCAGTCTCAATAATATGACGGTGTTTACGTTCAGCAACACCATTCTAAGCATGCGCACCTGGACAAGAGAGCGGAGGAAGAGTCCCTTGATTAGAAAGAAACTGACGAAAAGTAGACGATAAGTACTCCCCCCTAAGTCAGAACGAAAGGTCTGAATAGAGGTAGAAAACTGAGTCTGAATCATACGGACAAACGACTAATAGATATGCAACAACTGAGTAAGATGCTTCATAAAGTAGACCCAAGTATAATGAGAATAATCATCAATAAAAATAACATAATACTTATATTATCTTTAGAAACAAAAGGAGCATGACCCCAACATCAGAATGAATTAAGGAAAAAGTACAACTAGACCTAGAAGAGCTAGAAGCATAAGGAAGCTGGGGCTGTTTGCCAAGCTTGCAACCCGGACAGACAAAAGTAGTGTGAACATGAACATGACCTAACACACCTTGACTCACCAAAGAGGACAAATGAGTGCCACAAAGATGACCAAGACGATGATGCCACTATGAAAAACTCATAGAAGACGTAGAAAGTGATGCAAGAGCAATAGGGGATGAAGCGGAAGTCTATGAAAGACGTAGACAATAAAAAATGGAGAGGCCCTTGGTCCCTTTACGTGATGGCCAGTACCAAGGAAATCCTTTGTTTGACGATCCTGCACATAGCAAAAGGATTTATCAAACCCAACAAAACAATTCACATCAGTAAGCTAACCAGTAGACATTGGATTCATAGAGAGCTGAGGGATAAGAGAAACAACGGGAATAGAAAACCCAAGAAGAGGAAGTAATACCTGACGGGGAAGGAGATGAAGTGGACGCTGTGGCACAACTAGCGTGACCATCAGAAGAGCCCATAGAAGCAGAATTATGCTGCAATAAAGTTTGAAGTTGAGATAGCTGACCAGCCATGAGCATCAGAGAATCACTCACTGGTACAAGCACACTAGCATAATCTGTAGCAGCAATAATACTACCACGAAGGCCTCCCACAAGGCGATTGGCGAGGAGGTCGTAACTCAGGATGAAGCTTGAAGCACCGCTGAACAGGATGACCAAGCTTTTTGCAATGAGGGCGGATAACAGGAGATAAAGACCTAGAAGCACTAGCATGGCGTTGAGGGGCTGCCAAAACATTGGGAGAGTGTTGATGGTACTAATGGTAGTAGCCATGACAAACACGAACCAGAAGATAGTTGGAGCACAGCTCAACAACAAAACTGGATAAATAGTAAATGACTCTGAACCAAAAGCACAAGAACCAAAATCGGAAGTGTTGTTGTGCGGTCCAAAACCACAAAACTGGATTGAGTGAAGGGCACAAAATCAAAACCGCAAGGATAGATCTGGATGCCTCCAGAACTAGCAACTTAGAGTATTGAAATCTCAAAAATGCCAAAGCTGATGGGAGGCATGCAGTGGCGGCGGAGGTGACGGCGGCCCTAGAAGAAGCAAAGGAGGCGGCAGATCTGTACTGTGCGGCAGGCAAGCAGCGGCGGTGGTGCATGCGACGTACGTGACGTGTGGGAGGTAGGCAGCAGCGGCAGTGGCGTTTGGCCTGCGAAAGAGACAACGGCGGCTGGCGGAAAAGGCGGTGGCGGTGTTGTGTGAAGAGGTGACGGTGGCGGCAGATCTAGACATCGAGGCACGGGAGCGTCATGCGGGCAGATCTAGACGGCGAGGAGTGGGAGTGTCGGTGACATTGCATGAAGCAACAGCGGCGGCAATAGCTCTGGTAGGGTTAGGATTGGATTAGATTTTTCCAGGTTTTGCTCTGATACCATGTTAGAAAGATAATCTCATATCTTGTATCGAGGGATTAAACCAAATATATATAGTACAGCCTGAAACCAACTCCTCAACCAATTAATGTACGTAATCATAACAAATACGGATATATATACATATATACATAGATACCGGATACAATATGATATATATCATAACACCGGTAACCGGTACTGGTCTCCTAGCGGGATTACAAGCTAAAACGGAAAACCTTAAATTTTCATTATACCAGCCAGCATATGCCCTACTATCAGTACCTTCAGCCAGGGGGTCAGTTTTGGAACTAAAAAAATCTGATTCAGTAGCACGGGTTCTTATCAATCATTTGTGGACATTATAAATATAGGACACTGGAACAGGACTCCATGGAGTCCATTCTCCGTGATTTTAGATCATCAATTTCATCAAAAGTTGGGTATATTTTTCAATTTGTTTCGTTGGAGAGTATTACCAATTAAAGATAGTTTATATAAAAGTGCATTGCATGAAAAAGTAACTACAACATTAAAGTTTATAGGAAAATTTGAATATTATACATGTCAAGGGTATGAACATCATAGGCATATACCCAACTTCAAAAATTTCATTAAAAATGGTAAATTTAAGTTAAATTTAATGTTGAATCACTAAATCTAATTATATTCAATTTTATCTCAAATCTAAGTTGTTTCAAAATTTTATTTTCTTTGATACCTAAAGATATCTAGTTGATTGTGATATCCATGCACCAGGTAGTATCTACTGCATGCTACATCTTTAGTACTTCCATACATCCCAAACTTAAAAAATCATGTAAATAGTCACTAAAATTAACATAAAAATTAAAGAAAGGTGTATATTGGGATGATCAAATAGCCTACCAAATTTCAACTCTAAATTCGATGTATATTAGAAGAAAACAAAATAACATTTTTCAGTGAATCTTTTATCCTTTTATTTCGGATTTATTTATCTGCAGAATTTGTCTTTTTTTTTTTGGTTCTCCTTGTGTGCATTGAATTTGGATTTGAAACTTTCTAAGATGTAATATTGATTTTATACCTATGCTCTCAAATTTTTGTAGAATTTTTTGACCATTTGTATAGTGTTTTGAAGTAGGGAATTCTGCCAAAAATAAATCCAAAAATAAAAAGATAAAGAGTTACTATTCATTGAAATTTGTTATTTTTGTTTCTCTTAATACATATTCAGTTTAGAGTTGAAATTTTGTAGACTACTTGATCATCTCAATATATCATAGTTACTTAAAATGTGGTATGTCTAGGTTTGGGTCGAGGTCCGGGGTCGCAGTACGCGGGTTGCGGGTGGCCGCAAATATAGATCGAGTGTGGGTAGGGTTCTTTGAGATGCTAGTTCGGAACATGGAACGTGAGCCCAACGCATCCACGTCGATACCCAATTAAGAAACTATTTATTATTGAAGTTAGATAATATCTATAATATAATCTAAGTATTTGTTCTCCTAGAAAAAATATCCCAACAATTTCATCTAATTTTAACCGCATAAGATCCAGCCAAAGAAAATATGTTCTTTGTCACATACGAATCTACCCACAAAAGCCACAAAAAATTATCTCCTCTTTATTCTCTCTCTTCTCCCACCTACCCCTCTCCTCCCCTTCCTTCTGCCCTCCAATCCCCATCCTCCATTCCTCCTCTCCTATCACCCCCTCCCCTTAGATCTGTGGATTTGGCGGCGTCTTGACGGTGATCCAGGATAGCTGGCGGCCCATTATTTGGAATGCCAACTCCGGGTCACAAATCGCAAGGGGTTGCATAGATCCTGGTAACTATGCAATATGCACCTTCTTTAATTTTTATAGAATTTTTCATGATCATTTATATGGTATTTTGAGGTGGGATATGTGGGAGTATTGAAGAATATTTACTACTCTTTAGAGTAGATACTCTTGATATATCTGCTTTCTACTCTGAGATACATGCAATTGTATGGTTGGTGTTGTTTAATTCCAGTTAACTATTCTTTTTATATAAAAATCCTGATGGCTGTTGTCCATCATTCAGTCTTTGTGTGTATGGTTTGTAAATGCACGTTGGAAGTTTGTGCACTACATTTACCCATCCATTCTATTTTCTCACCTGTTTGTGGTCATTTCCCTTTTCTCATCAGTCTTTCTCATTTATTGCCTTTTTTCAATTTTTTTAATAATGTAGATCTGCCATTCTTGGTTGCAGATCTGTTAACCCTTCCATGTAAATTATTTATCATATTTGTTTGTTGGTACATCTTCTTTACTCATCCTATACTATATTGAGCTTTAATCGCTGGTTCTTTGTGTTTTGTGCTTCCTACTTCTCCAATACCAGATTAATCCATATCCAAAACCGAACTTCGAATTTCGTCCAAGGTAGAGTTCAATTTAACCATTCCTTTTTTGCATTGTTGGTGTATACATGCATTCTTTTTTTCGGTTTCATCTGCACAAAATACTTTCTTTTCCTTTTTTAGATATTTCCCTGAACTATTTGTTGTTGTAGATATTAAATCTATTTAGACCCTTCTACTTTTGATGCTTGGTTAATCTTCCCTTTGTTTAGGTTTGCTTCGCATCAAGAGAGATCTGGGCCCAGTGCATGGTTTCCATTTCAAGATAGTGCTAGCCTTCTCTTCCGGAGAGATCACTGGAGAATGCTTTTTGTATTGAAAATTTCATATGTTTATTCTACTTTTGATGCTTGGTTAGATCTGCAAGATGATACCCCAAATGTACTCCCAAGATCTATGTGGATAGTAACAACACAGATCTAGCTTGAGATGAATAACTTGAAAAAAATTGAAAAAAGGCAATAAATTAGAAAGACAGATGAGAAAAGAGAAATGACTACAAACAGGTGAGAAGATAGAATGGATGGGTCAATGTAGTGTACAAACTTCCAATGTGCATTTACAGACTGTACATGCAAAGACTGAATGATGGATGACAGCTCATCAGGAGTTTTATATAAAATGAATAGTTAACTGGAATTAGATAACAACTACAGCACATACAATTGCAGGTATCTCAGAGCATAAAGGGGACGGTATAGATATCCAGAGTATCTACTCCAAAGAGTAGGAGATATTTTTCGTGCGCGTGTGTGCGCGCGCGCGCGTGTCTATATATATATATATATATATATATATATTTTTGCTTGATATCAGTAACTGGTCATCAACAATCCTAGTTGTAGTGTTGGATTAGGTTATGTTTGGGACATTTGATCACTGTTATGATTATTGTCCAAGAGCTCTTTAACAATCTGTCAATCATATCTTGCAAGCATCTTCTGCAAGCTGCAATTTCAAATTGATAGAATGTGAAGTGCAGTTCACAGTCCATGGTTGAAATGGGCCGAAGCTGCTGCAACATTTACCTTATCACTAAGCAGTGACAAATGGCTTTCAGGCTTTGATAGAGAAATTGATATATTCCTTATATAAACAGATGGATCCCAATGGGTTCATTTTACTTGATTTGGTAGCTGAAGCAGCAGGTATGACGTCTAGAATCTTTCCACATTACTTGATGGGGTAGCTGATGCAAAGCTTGTCGTTTATTGTTGCGAGTTAGGACCTCAGTATCAGATATGAAGAAAAACAAGTTTAACTCGTTTTTAAGTAGGGTATTTTGTTTGCAGCAGCATATCGAGCTGTACACATATTGCTTTTTGTTGTTAGTTGTCACAGTTCTAGTTAAGACATGTTATCTGTGTTGTTCACCATGTAAAGAGCCATTTTTCTTCTTTTCTTCCAAAGAATAATTTTGATCTCTGTTCTCTAGACATATATTCATTGTGATTTCATTAAGTTGAATTTAACATGGATCCCAGATTTGACTAGTTAGATATTGTCATATAGAGTAGTAGTAGGGAAGGCTAAAAACCTATTTTTATTTTGTCTTTGTGCTGTGATTAAGTATGCTTGATGTGTGGTTGTAATCCATTCTCCGATGCTTCTTTGCAGCAAAAGGCGCTTACAGAAATTTAAGCCAATGGAGGAATCCTGCATTGCATAGTGCACAGTGGCATTAGATCATGATGGGACATGAATTCCTGTGAGAAAGGCAGTTGTTTATGTAAAGTTTGATGGATATATACTTGCATGCATTTGTCCTAGTCTTTCTTCTGATCCATATTTGCATAGGACCATTGCATTCTTTTATATTTCAGTTGCCATCACAAACCTATCATTATGTAAGATGTGATGGGCAGATGATAACCCGCCATTCAATGTCGCACATTCTGCTTCCATAGCCCATCCTGAACCCAAATGCAGGTCACTAACAGCCTAACACTTAGTTCAGGCTAATGCTCTCACACACGACTTATTTAATATTTTAATCCTTTACTTCTTAAATTTAGTTATATGGACCTCTAGGAGGGGTATTTGCATGGTTCATTAATATTTCCATAGCAACAGGCCCTCTTGTTTGGCCTTGAATTACATGGTCGAAAATTGTTAATTTTGCAATTCTTTCATTTGTAGAATGTCAGATGATCATATAGCTGTGGTAGTTTGTTGCACATGTTCCCTTGGGAAGTAAAGCACCATTAGGACCAAATCTTAATGTGATGCAACCCATTTATGACTATTCCACTGAAACAGCTTACCTTCACTGTGAACCACAAAGCGAAATGTGTTTAATTTATTTAACTTTGGTGCTAGTAGCTTTGGCCTAATATTTGGTATGTTTAATGCATTTGACGTACATCAGTCAATCCATTACTGCTGAACATAACAGAATATACCTGCAACATTCTCATCATGTCATGAATTGGCATTTATCTTTTCAATTGTGTTGAATGTTGTAATTTTTCATCACTTGTTTCTGATTCTATCTATTTATTTATGCATATATTGATGTTATCACATCTATTATATTATTTTTATTATTATATAATAAAAATAGGTGGAATTGAAGGCACCACATTTGTTTTGAGGTCTAGTAATTCTCAAATTAATCCAAAGACAAAAAGAAAAAGATTTGCACTGTATATTTGGTGGGTCCTGAATTACACTTGTGTATATCAACCAGCTGATTTTAGGACTCCATAATAGACACAGTTCTGATTCTTTATAAAGAGAGATTCCTTCTAAAAAATTACAATATTAATGTTTATTACATATTTGTAAATTTAAATATTGTTTATAGAAGTATCTGCACAATTGCATGGAACTTTCCTATAATGATATCTCCTTACCGACATGTTGAGCTAACATTTCAACAAATCATCAATGTCCTGATGGGTTCTGGAAGTGGAAAGAAGTGCAGATGACCATGTGATTTTATGAGCTAAACTGGCAGATTTTACTGTAGGAGTCTTTATATATGATATTGATCCCATCTTATCTGCCTCTTTTTACTGCTTGTATCTGGGGTGTCTGTGTGTTTTCCTGCTTTGATAGGGCAGCATGAACAACTGGATCAATGTATCCTTCTTGTTTGTTGTTGTCAGACTCCATCACCAGCCAAGGTGACAGCAGGTTTGGTCTTGTGACCCTTTTCAGAATATCACGACTTAAGAATTGAGATTTTGCAATCAAAGGATGAACAGTTTTCTGTTGTTGGTTAGGGCTTCATGATCACAAGTGCGAGAAAGAGCTTCGTCTCAAAAATAAGCAATTACTTGACTGAAACAGCTTAAGGAGCTATAGCCTTTCATCCGAGTTATAGCTACTTTGTCATAATTATTCTGATCTAAACATGTTTTGTGTTTCCCGTTAGAACCTTTTTGTAGGAAACTCTGTTTGTCTTAAAGATAGCAGCATATTAATATGATTATAAAGTTCCAGCTACACCAAATATTATTCTCTGAGGCACATTGGATTATAATTATCCACTTGCTAGCTTTTTCAGCTTCAGGAAGGCTTGATATGCCATTTGGATTTCTTTCCTGGTTCTTCTCAAATAGGTCGAATAATTTGTTCAGAAAAAGCAGTATCAGAAATGGGTCAACCCGCAAGTGCACCAGGTATGTGCTGTTCTTCACTGTCAGTTCCTGTCATTTGTCTATCAAATCAGATCTTTACAGCCTTTGCTCATATCCATCTTGTCATATTTTACTTTTTTTCTCATATAGTTCTCCCAATATTCTGGTCTTGTGAGTTGGTCTCATGAAGTAATTGTGATGTGTGACTTGACAGGCCACTGATAACCAGCCAATCATGAAGTTGTACCTTGTGCTATTAAACTCCCCTTGCCCATGAAGAATTCACATGGATGGGTTCCACTGGCACTGTTAGATCCAAAAGTACACACTTCACAAAGAATAAGTGTCCTGATGTGCCCATTTCTTTCTACCGAAAGGTGGTCCGAGTGAAGCTTTTCACCTGCACTGCATGCGCACGGCGGCTCCCTCCCCCTCGGGCGGACGTGTGTTGCTGTTCACCCCATCAAGGGCGCCATGTTGGAGGTCATATGGCTGTCACATGGGCAGCTCGTCTGACGTGGCACCGTCGGCACCTACATTCTCTTTGGAGGCACAGCAGCACTGGGGCCGGATCTATTTATTGTTCCCCTGCCCCATGATAGATCAAGCCTTTGGAGGGTCACTCTCATAGCCAGTGTGATCGCCAGATGCAAAGACCAGAAGAAAAAAAAGGGAAGAAACCCTATCTTGGCACAAGAAATGACTCAGAATTCGCAATGATTGCGTGTTGCCATCAGTACGGATGGCAACTTGCTCTATCAAGCGCCGCCGAGAAGGTAACGCTTTCTGTGTGAGGTGCAGGCCCAATCAGAAAGAATCATTCCGGATAATTAAATAAAGAGGTAGCGAAAGGGCGAAAAAGAAGTAAACAATATTTTTAGTAGGTTGCATGTCAGGATTGGGCCTATAGCACCTCCAAGAAGAAAACTCCGCTTGGCCCTAGATTCATGCAGAGCGCGGTGTGAGTAGACTTGTTGCAATAGTTCACCGCAGCTGGGTGAATAGGCTCCTCTTGTATTCCAGATCAGATCATATAGCATGCATGCATGAACCCACCTTGAATCAGGGAGGTAAGGTTGATACTTGAGCACAAATGCTGTTGAAGCATCTGCCATGTTGCATCATTGTTCATTAGCTGCTGAAATGAAATGTGCAACTCATTCGGTGAGACTTTGCTGAGGTTATGTGTACATGGGTGCAGTGTTTTAAATCAAGCATGCTCGGATCGTTAATGTGGCTACGTAAACATTAGCGGTGGGTCTTAAGTATATTGCTCGGTTATTTATGCATTGTTTTTATGTATAATACTTACATTTTGTGTAAAGGCAGGATACTCAAAATATGACTATATTTCTGAAAATAAAACGATATAAAAGGGATTTATCAGTGGACTACAAGTTTTGCTTGGTTAAGTATTTTGCATATAAACTATATATTATGGTACACACAAATTTATCTATCTTTTAAAAACTGTGTTGTATACCAGCCCTGCAATCAAGCCCACTACATAAATGGTGAGTAGTAGGATAACTGCGCACTCACCGCTATTTAAAATATTGCATGGGTGACTGCAAATATATATTGCTTACATTTTCTATAAAATTATGGTATACTCAAAAATCAAAATATGATTATATGTTTTGAAATAAAATGATACATCTAGAATTATTCAGTGAACTGCAAGCTTTCTTTGTTTAATTATTTGGTTTATATGTCATACCATTATAGTATTACATATATAAATATACCAATCTTTTGAAAGCTATTAGCTTATCGCTATTTAAATCATTGCATAAGGGTTACACAGATATAAGCACGAGGCCTTCTGTTAGTATATATCAAAGCACTGTTACATGGGCAAAGTTGTAACAGTTGATGGGAACCTTTTTATGCAATTGGTGACAAGCAGAAGCTGATAAGTGCCTTAACTATAGTGTTATCGACAAAGATCTACTACTATTATATACCCAAGTCGATCGAGTTGTTAGAATTGAAGTTGTTTGGTGGAGACACCGAATTTGAAGACTAACAGCTAAGTCATTAATGCTACCACAGAGAGAAGGTTCTCACACGTAAGTACGTTTCTAAGAAAAAGGTTACGCACGTATCGCATTTATGCTTGACCGGTGTAGGCGAATACTTCGAACTGTTAAAGTTTGACACGGCGCCATAAACATGATATGTGTCATAAACATGACATAATTAGAATTATAAATAGGTTTGTTACAATGGAATTAGACACGACATATATAAGTTTAGTTATGTCCTCACATATAAGAGTATTCTTAAGAAAAAACTTAAGCATTATCTTGCTTGAATGTTGTAGAAGAATAATTAAGTTTAGAAACGACTAGAATTATAAATAAGATTATTATAATAGATTTGGACACAACCTATATAAATTTAATTATATCATAAATGAAATTTTGATCATAAATGAATTGGTATAATTAAACATTGAATAAATGTGTCAAATCTATTAAAGCACGAAATGAAGCTAATTTAACACAACTCTACGAATAACAATGCATGCAAGAGTCTGCTTGATCGTTGTCTTTGATGTGCATGGCCATGCCTTGCCAGATGTTCGTTAGGCACACCTTGCTTTTAAATACTCAAAATTGAGTGTCAAAAAATTTTTGGGCAAATTTGGTGACTCATATATCTATTATTAGGCACTAAAAAATTGGGTCACCAACCAAACAATTTTTTATTCAATTTTAAAGAAAAATTTGAAAAATGGACTCTAAACAAATTTGTTTATATGGAATAGACCTAAGAAATTTTAGGATGCTAACGCCACAGTACGGGATATTAGAGTCCTCAAGGTAACACTATAAACAATGGTGTTAGCACCTCGTTGTTTTCCACATAGAAATATTTTTTTCTATATTATCATATATGTCAGGCAACGACTAATGTCACGAGTCATGGTGTTAGTTGTGTTAAATTTAATACCATACATCTTGGCATTTGCATCTACACTTAGCAATTTGATATGAAACACATAGAAATATTTTTTCTATATTGTTACGTATGTTAGACAACGACTAATGTCATGAGTCATGGCACTAGTTGTGCTAGATTTAACACCATACATCATGGCATTTTCATCTACATTTAGCAATTTTATATGAAACACATGTATTCATGCAGGTGATGAGGCTAACACTATCAATCATGGCGTTGGATCACTGATACTAACGCCACTGGTAGGGGCACTAGCCTTTTTAACCCATTTTAAGACTTGTTTTGAAATTTGCTAAGTGATGGGGTCATCGTCATCTGTTATGGCGCTAGATGTAGGAGTACAAATGCTATAATTTTTGGCTTTAGCCTTTTGTGACACGCATGACAGCCAAGACAAAGAGCAATTCTATGTGGCATGAGGCGGAGGCTAATGGCCATCATTGGTGACGACCTTAAGGACCCTAGCACCTCTTTGTATGGCATTGGCTTTGTCACACCCCAAGAGTAGGGATGGTACAGTTGGTAGCGTGCTTCTCGAGAAAGTCATGCTTCCCTGACAAACGACCACCTTAGAATAGTACAATAGAGACGTGATAGTTTACAGCACACACATATGTACATAATATTACATAGTAATGTATATTATTTATCACACATATATTCGAGTAGGTAAATAATTATACAAAATAATATTGTAACAGGGTTTTTAGATTGTCTTGAACATTTTGCTGGGTTATTTTATTCTTCAATGTCGTTGTAGCTTTAGTCAGTGGCACCATAGTAGTAATAATCTTCATCTGTTGTCGCTAAGTAGACATCCGCAGCCTCATATAGGAGAAGTCCACCTCTAATTGCTCTGGATAATCTAGATGTTCAATTTCTAAAACGAGGGATCACTAGCAAGGGTGAGTACATCAGTACTTAGCAAGTCGAGGGGATAAAAATTTGAATGTCATGCCTAGCTGATTAGCAACAAAATTATGCAAAACATATTTTAATTTCTCTTGTAAACAACAAAACCTTTGTTTTATTTGAAATTAATACTGCTACTAACATGAGTAAACTATAATTGTTTCTTTCTTGGGAGCCGGAGTGAATATTCACATCTTTTTGACTCTGCAAAGGTGTATACTTGATCCATAGAAGCTCTCAGTTGTCATGCTAACTGGTTAACTGCTTTATTTTAAGTGCATGACTTGACTAGGAGGACAAAACTTTTTGCCTGACCATATGCTTAACCTGATAAGGACATCCCTACACCAACATCTACACGAACCTCTCCAATCAGTTGACCAATTACTAGGAGTAAAGCAAGAGACCTTCAAACCCAAGTACAAGTTTTTCTCTCAGATTTCAATTATGATTTAAATTCTTTAAAGATACTGTCCATTGAGAGTTCTTTGATTTGTATTAGATATGAGGGCATGGAGATGCATGAGGAGTACCTAGAGCACCTCAAGGAACACCAAGAAAGTCATAATAAAGAGCCATATTGGGTTTGTTTACTATTGCACATTTTCCATACATTTTCCATAGAACACCGATGCAATGTTTCGAGATTTGGCTCCAGAATCAACTTTTGCTTATCAATACAATTTTTATTGCTTTCCAGTAATTTTGCACGATTTTATCTTGTGTTTTCTCTCATTTTGCTATTTTTCTTCCTCGGGTAAGATTCAAGGATGGTGATGAGGACATCCCTAGCAGAAGTAGCACTAGAGCTCAATCCGAGGAATATAAAGGACCAATCACTCGAGTGAAGGCCAAACAACTACATTAATAGGTGACTTTGTTCCTTAAAGAATTAAAGCATGATGAGAATATACTGTTACCTAATAGCTCTTGTTTAACATTGATCAGGAATAGAGAGGGAGAGCATAACAGAAAGAATATAGCCACGTATGGGCCAACTAACTTCATCGAATCTGGTCGTACACCTACTGAGTGCAAAGAAAATTTCTTAAGCTTTCCAACAATCCCAAGATCACTCAATTCCATCAAGGATTGCAACCGCTACAACCAAAAGAATTTTGCTCGGCATACAGTTTGCCGACCAAGCGATAGTCCAACTTCAACCAAGCACAACTCTCAACACAGGTGTCCAATTTGCTTGTGTTAGTACTTTTTGGAAAGGTATTCAAAATTTCTTTCCAACGCATCAAGAATCATTAAATTCTAACATCGTATGCAACCAGGAGACCCAAAAGAGTAACGACTGTACGGAAGGAAAAAGTCTCGTCCGAATTCGAATCCAACTTGGAGAAGATTTATTCTGAACTTCTTTTATATTTTATAGTTTGTTAGGATTTTTATTCTGTTTTCAATTAGATTTAGATTAGAATTCTAGTTTAATTCTTCTATATTTTATATATACCACCCTCTATAAAAGAGAGACATAGTCATAGTTTTTAAGATACAAGATATAACACATTGATATTGAAATTTTAGGTTGAAACTTTAGTTTTAGTTGATAGTTGAATCTCTTCATCCTTTGTTCTTGTGATTTCCTCCGGAATTGCTCGAACGATCTTCGTGATCACCCTATCTGTGCGCCAACTCTGTGCGTGGCCGTGTGGATAGGTAATTCAGAGTGTGGTAGGGCGAATTCATTGATATGCAGGTCCTTGCTCTGCAAGTGGTTGGCTATCTCGTTTCGTCAGGTCATGCTAGTTATCTAGGTATCTTCAGATACTAGTTATCCAGATTCTACGTCGTGAAGATCGGGCCACCCTTTGTGAACGCGTCCTTCGTCGGCGTGTTCATATCAGTTGGTATAAGAGCTTCAGTTTCCGTGCTAGAATCTTTTCTTTATTTTTGTTGATTAGCAGTTTAAGTTTTTCAGTCCTAGAGTCTAGAAAATTGCCAATAAAAATATATCACCAAGCTTCATATTTTAATCTATTAATTTAGTTTGCTTTATCGAGTTTTTAATGCATGGTTTAGTTCTTGTTGCTGGTCGAGTCAATCTTGGTGCCTCAAGTTTGAGCTTTTCGTTTAGTGTTTGAAGAGTAAAAAAACAAAAAGAAAAACGACAACACAAAAAAACAGAAGATATATATATATCCTGATCATCATCGACCATCCTTGAGTCAAATATCATCTGATATCAAAAAAAAATTGCTCTAAGTAGTACAATTGTTGATTTACCCTTTGGCATACCATCTCTCTTGTGATCAGCAACTTAGGATTGCCATACCATCGGATTGTTATTCGATTTTGCATTGGTAAGTTACAGATTATATCATCTATTACCTAACCTAGCTCCACATATAAATTCACTTGTTAAACATAAAGACCTCATTGTGAATTCGCCACATCAATCTCTGATAAGCCCCACTGGTTATTGCTGGAACACACTGAGCATTCCCCAGGAAAGCATAAGAACTTTGGATTGGTAAGAGTAGGTGAGATTGAGTGATCCCACATATATTTCCTATTCCACATATTTTGTCTTTTTCTACATTAACAGATGGCAGGAAATGGATCATCTACTTCATCAATCAATCCAAAAGCTTATGTCACTTGAGCTGAATGTGTGGCATTCCGAACATTTGTCGAGGGACGGTTTGATTCTATCGTTGATGAACTACAACAACTCTGAGTTTGCGGTCGTAAACTCGGAAGCTCCACTTCAGGAGCAAAACGTACATCCTACACCACCAGAAGGACATCGGGCAGATGCGCGATTAGTAGAAGGCGAGAATCATCGCGGTTCTCCAACATTTCAACCACGTCAAACTGGTCATGATCATGCTTTTCGACCACCCCATTTCGGTTGGCATGGGGGAGGTGGTGATGACTATGATGACAATTTCCAGTATGACTATCACCCTAAAGGCAACAACTATTGTTATGGTAATTGGCAGCCACCGCACACAGATGCCAATTATCAACCAAGGTACCATGTGATGAGGACATCGCTGACACGGTTGCGACCGCCGTTCCTTCCCCTACTACTTCTTCGACGCATGGAGGCCTCAATCTACAAGCCGTGCCTTTCAAGCCTTCATCAGTAGTCCAAAGCCTCATGCTAGAAGCCTCAACGCCCCAAGGAAGGTCCAACTCCAAGCCCAAGTTGCCGTCGAAGCCCAAGTCGCAGAAAAGCCCGTTTCGGCAGTCCAGGAGCAGTCCAACTTCAAATGGCTGTAACTTTCGCGTCCGAAGTCCACTTTCGACGATCCACCACTCCACGGAAAGCTTATCTCCTAAGATTTCTAATGGTTCTAGTCCCACTTCCAGATTTGGCGAGGAATGACGGGAATCGCCACAATACACCACGGGACAGAAACTACCAGGTGTTGCATCACCTCTTCTTTGGGCCAAAAGCCCATGTATTCCTAGGGTTGTGTGTGTGTGTACCATCGTGGCCGGCGCCCCTCCGCTGGCCACTGCTCTATTTATGGCCGCCGCTACCCTTCTTCTTGCTCGGGTTTTGTTTTGTTTAGTTATCCACTGCGCGTGTGAAACTTCCTCGATTCCTTTTGTATCGGCTAGATCATCAGGAACGAGCTCGGAACCCAAATTGTGTGAGCTTAATCTAATTCCAGCAAATTTAGTTGCTTTTATCTTGTTCTTGCTATGTTTCTTTGGTTGCATCCCAGGAATCGACCTTCGTGGTCAGGTCAGCCGTGTTTGGCACAGTTGATAACAAATTGTGATCGTAGTTTGACGATTGTTGGCGTCCACACCTATCTAGATTGGTAGCCGCTTCGCCTAGGTCACTTTCCACCCAACCAAACATACCCTCTCACCAGAAGATCGGCATCCGTTGGTGCATCAACATGCTCATAACCGACATCGTGGTAGAGATCATCATCACAACCACGTTGGCAGAAGACTTGCAAAGATCAAGCTCACCATTCCTAAGTTTAATGGTTCACCAGATCTGGAAGTCTATCTTGATTGGGAGCTAAAGATGGATAAACTTCGTCTCATGTGCAATGACAGTGAACAAGAAAAGGTAGCCTCTGCTTCATTCGAATTTGAAGGTTATGCGTTGATTTGGTGGCATCAATATCATGAGCTAAGGAGACAAGCAAATCAACCCCAAATTGCTACATGGGATGAAATGAAGGATGTCATGAAAAGGAGGTTTGTACCATCTTACTACACTCGGGACTTGTTCATCAAGCTGCAAGGTCTTAAACAAGGTCCGCGAAATGTTGATGCATACCACTAGGAGATGGAGATTCTTCTGATGAGATGTGATGTTAGGGAGACACCTAACCAGTCCATTTCTTGTTTTTATAATGGCTTGAATAGAGACGTCCAGAGGATTGTCAATTATCAGCAGTACCAGGATCTCGAGCAACTTGTCCATCTATCAAGAAAGGTGGAACAACAATTAGCTGAAGACAAGATGTATTCGCGGGTAGCCACTACTTCTACGTGGCGTCAACCAAGCAATAATGCTTCAAACCCGACTCCTCTAACGGGTCGACCAAACAATAATTCTTTGACCAAGTCCAATCCGTCATCCACACTTCTTCGACCAAACAACAATGCTTCGACCACCGAGAAGAAGCCTATAGCCAGCACCTCATCCGTTGGTTCTTCTACTCGCTCAAGCCAAATTATATGCTTTAGGTGCCAAGGGCGAGGACATGTGGCATCTCAGTGTCCTAACCAACGAGCTATGATTGTGCAAGAAGATGGAGAATATGATTCTCAAAGTGACAAAGACGTTATCGAAGATGTTGCAGCTGAAGTTGAAGCAGAAGGAGCTTTTTCTTTCGAGCAAGGTCAAACTCTTGTGGTCAAGACTGTGCTCAGTGTTCAAATGATGGAAGCTGAATGAGGCCAGCGACATAACTCATCATTGATGGAGATAGTTGTCATAATCTTGCTAGTAAGGAGATGGTGGACAAACTTGGACTTACAGTGCTCAAACATCCTCATCCTACCGAATTAGTTGGCTTAACTCTTGTGGTGAGATCAAAATTACCTCCATAGTGAAGGTTCAGTTTACCATTAAGGGGTATACTGATGATGTCATGTGCGACATGGTTCCTATGCAAGTTTTCCACTTACTGTTGGGACGACCATGGCAATATGATCGCAATTCACAGCATTGTGGTTGGCCTAACAAATATTTCTTCAAGTTCAAGGACAAGAACATCACTCTTCTTCCTATGACTCCTGAGAAAATCATATCGAAAGAGATGCAAAAACTTTCTGATAGTAAGGTTGAAGGTGTGAGTAAACATATGAGTGCGTGCCACATATCGGTGAGAGAGAGCCACAAACCAAATATGAGTGCGCAAAAGAAAAGAGAGAAAGATAGCTTAGCTTTAATAGCTACAAAATCAGATTTGAGAGTTATGAGCAACCTATTGCTGGATTGCTTTGTATTTTTGTACAAAGAATCCTTGATTTCTACCAATGACTTAACCGCTCTTCCTAGTGTTGCTACCACTGTTTTGTAGACTTATAATGCTGTATTTCGAGCAGATGTACCATCTGGACTTCCTTCTTTACGAGGAATTGAGCATCAAATTGTTCTAACACCTGGAGCAGCACTACCAAACCGACCACCGACGGTGATAAAAAAGAACTTGAAAGAGTAGGAAGATTATTTGCCGCACATGGGGTTTGCATACAACAGGGCGCTATATTCAACCACTAATATGTGTCCTTTTGAAATTGTTTATGGCTTTAAACTGATTGTTCCTATTGATTTGTTGACTTTGCCTGTGCCAGAACAACTAAAGAAGGAGATTAATGACAATGCTTACAAGATAGAACTACCAGGGGAATATGGAGTTAGTGCTACATTCAACGTTTCGGACCTTTCTCTATTCTTCGGTTCTACGCTGTTACACTCGAGGACGAGTCCTTTTCAAGAGGGGCAGAATGATGAGGACATCCCTAACAGAAGTAGCACTAGAGCTCGACCCGAGGAATATAAAGGACCAATCACTCGAGCGAAGGCCAGACAACTACATCAACATGTGACTTTGTTCCTTAAAGAATTAAAGCATGATGAGAATATACTGCTACCTAATAGCTCTTGTTTAACATTGATCAGGAATAGAGAGAGCATAACAGAAAGAGCATAGCCACGTATGAGCCAACTAACTTCATCAAATCTGGTCGTACACCTACTTAGTGGAAATATGATTTCTTAAGCTTTCCAATAAGTCCAAGATCACTCGATTCCGTCAAGGATTGCAACCGCTACAACCAAAAGAATTTTGCTCAGCATGCAGTCTGCTGACCAAGCAACAGTCCAAATTCAACCAAGCACCATTCTCAACAAAGATGTCCAATTTGCCTTTGTTGGTACTTGTTGGAAAGGTATTCAAAGGAGCTTTCCAAGACATCAAAAATCATTAAATTCCGACATCGTATGCATCCAGGAGACCCAAAAGAGTAACAACTGCATGGAAGGAAAACGTCTCGTCCGAATTCAAATCCAACTCGGAGAAGATTTATTCCGAACTTCTTTTATCTTTTATAGTTTGTTAGGATTTTTTATTCAGGTTCTACGTCGTGAAGATCGGGCCACCCTCCGTGAACACGACCTTCATCGGCGTGTTCATATCAGGTGGGTTCTATTGAATCCCTCCAATTGGTTCTTCAAGTTTACACCTCTCATTTATCTATCTATCTGATTTTAATTGTTTTAGTTGATTCTTTGCTATTTAGGTGAGATCAATCTACCTTGAAAGATCAGGGACAAACTCAGAGGCAAGATGAGAGTTCATCTTCATCTAGTCTCACATCAGTTGGTATTAGAGCACAAGTTGATCAAGGTTAGATCTTGTTCTTATTGTTTTCATTACCTATAACTCAAACCCTTTACTGCTATCTTGTTATTTTAAGTTTTATCAAGTTTTGAACCATGGAATTGCCAAATTAGTTGCTGATCACAATTGCATCTTGCTATTTGATTAGTGCTAGGTAGATTAATTGTTTTAATCTTGCTTTTTCATGTTCTTTGTTTATATTAGTTTCTGTCCTACCACAAAAAAACACCAAAAATATTTTCAATCTGAGCTGAAAGTTGCAAAGAAGCTTCAATCTTTGTTTCTTTTTTCTCCAGCAAGCTATAAAAAATCAATTTGTGGTTGAAAGGTTTCAAAACCTAACCCTAAGTGTTGCGGTCAAAAATAAAGAACCAGGGAGAAAATTTGGTACCCTAGAATTTGCTCTTGCTCCATAAATCAAAATCAAATCAATCTATTGAAGCAAAGCAAAAATCCAATCAAGATCCAATATTGCAACTGTTTAGGGTATTTTTTTTTTCTTGTTGTTAGCAATCCAAGTGAAACAAGTGCAAACCCTAACTCCACTTTGTTGATTTCTAGCCTATGTTGATCTCATACTTTTTTGGTCTTAGAATTAGCAAAAATTATTTTTTTATCTGCTGTGCACTTTGAAAACTTGGCAAACAACTAAGATCAACAACTTAAGGTGCTTTTTCTTGTTTATTATTTGATTTAACTCAAAGATAATTAGATTAGCTTCTTGCTACTCATAAGCGCCACCAAGCTACACTGTAAAAACTTGTGTTAGATCAGCAACCACATTGCAATATACTCTACTCATCATCTTGTGTGATCTGTCACCTCTCAATTGAATGTTTGAATCAATTCAAATCTGTCCTAGGATTATGAGAGTTTAATCTTGAGCTTAAGTGAGTTGTGAGTGTCACAAACATCCACAAATTCATTTAACTTGTTGTTTTCTTTGTTCTTTGTTTGCTACTAACAATGGGAGGGGATCCCAAGGGAAAGAATGTGAGTAATAGCAATGAGGAGCACACAACAAATGCCCTCATGCTCAAAGCTATCATGGCTGAGGTAAACAAGAATATGAAAGCCATATTTGCTGATATGGTTAGCCAACACTCTTCAACTCAAGGAGATGGCCAGACCTCAGGTAATACCAATGCTCCAATTGATTTACACACTGATTTCAATACTTCCTATGAAACAGGAGAAAGACACCCTAGGAGAGCACAAAGGGTGGTTGATGATGATGACTTAAGCACACTCAAGATGTCTATTCCAAACTTCAAAGGTAAATTTGATCCAGAAGTTTACATAGAGTGGGAAGCAAAGGTAGAGCAAATTTTCTCTTGTCATAACTATTTAGATGTAAAACAAGTTAAGATGGGTGCCTTAGAGTTTACTAATTATGCATTAACTTGGTGGAACCAATTACAAAGAGAAAGAAGAGCTATAGGTTTACCACTAATCTCAGATTGGGATGCAATGAAAGCTTACAAAAGAGATTTCTACCATCTTATTACATGAGGGAATTACATAAGAAGTTACAAAGAATTGTCCAGGGTAATAGGAGTGTAGAAGATTACTATACTGAGCTCGAAATTGCAATGGTTAGAACCCAAATTCAAGAAGAACAAGAGGCCACCATGGCTAGATTTATTAGGGGTTTAAATCATGACATTGCTGATGCTGTGGAGTTGTTAATACTGTACAATGATATGTAGGAGTTGTTGCACCAAGAAATCAAGGTGGAGCAACAAATCAAGAGGAGAAAGCAAAGAAGCAAGGTAACCCACTCAAGCACCTCGTGGAAAAGACCTACACAAAGTATTCAATCTGTCCAGCAACAAGGTAAGGTGATTGGTAAGTTTAACACTTCACCCAATGCTTCGAGCAAGCCTCAAAGAAATTTTACTAAGTTTAACAATGTTTCTAAGAGTTCTAACAGTCCTAACACTTCCTCTAGCTCTCAAATTGTTTGTTTTAAGTGTCAAGGCAGAGGGCACAATGCTAATGAATGCCCCAACAAAAGAACAATGCTTGTCACTGACAAAGGTGAGTATTACTCAGCAAGTGAAGATGAGGATGAGGAAGAAGATTTGCAAGGTGAGCAAGATGTTGAGGTAACAGCCCCTAACCCTTCATTATTTGAAGAACAATTTGAGTATCGAGGTGAGTGCCTAGTTGTTAAACTTGTGTTGAGTGCACAAATGGTAGATGCTGAGAAGAATCAAGGACATAATTTGTTTCAATCTAGATGCAAAGTAAATAATAAGATTTCTAAGATGATTATTGATGGTGGTAGTTGTAATAATATAGCTAGCACTGAGATGGTCACAAAGTTAGGATTGAAAACATGGAGACAACCCAGTTCTTATAAAATGCAATGGCTCAATGAGTGTGGAGAATTAAAAGTAAACACAATGGTAAGAGTTTCCTTTCAGATTGGTAGACACATTGATGAAGTTGTTTATGATGTTGTACCTATGCAAGCTTGTCATTTGCTATTAGGAAGACTTTGGCAGTATGATCATGATACAATGCATAGTGGTATAACTAACAAATATACATTGATTACAAGAGTAACACCTTTTTTTTAGCTCCTTTATCACCTCAGGAAATTGTAGTAGATGAGATGAAGAAAAGGGAGCAAGAAGACACTAGAGTACAATTGCAGGACCAACACTTAAATCCACCAAAAAGGAGGTTAACACCAGCAGCAAAAAGAGAGGAAATCCAACAAAGAAACACAAGTGTTGCTGTCCAAGACAATTAGTTTGAAAAATCTAGAACAACAATTCTTTGTTCTTGTCCTGGATCTTTGTCTTCAAGTTAATCCGAGGACTCTTGCGAAAGACATGATGATGGATTTGTCACCTTGCTTCGATGAGGAAAACGATTTTGAACTTGATTTTGGTGATCCTGAGGATGATTTCAACCTTACCCATGGTGAAGATGAAATCATGCAAGAACCAAATGATTTGATGCTAGCTGGTGGTGATTTCAAATCCCATTCGGTGGGCATTTAATAAAACTTTAACAACCATTACTGATTTAGGTCAACAGCAGGTTAGACTTACAGATGGTTCAATTCCACCTCCTGTTACTAGGGAATGGAAATACCGTATGTATTTGCAAGTTTTGATTATCGTGAAGTGGGTGGTATTGATGGAGATGATTCTAATCATCTTACAAACCCAACAAATTGTCCCTCTAACGATCATCTTCACGATGACGACAATCACAATGTGGAAGAAACTTCTGGTCAAAACTTGTCTTTGCGCACGACCAATAATGAGGCCGGGGATGGTTCATGACCACCTGGAGAACTAGAGACTCCAATTGTGGGAGACATTGGTCCACCTCATACGCATTTTGCTCCAGCAAGGGGAAACAGACCCCTGCGACAACTGATTTCAGCGGCATAGCAACTCTAAGATGCTATTCAACAACTACATGAACCTCCATATGGACTCAATCAAATTCCAGGATTCACATAGTTTGCTGCAAATCTAGCACGAACTATTAATGTGGCTACTAAAGAGATTTCAGCTAGTTCTGGTCGAAGAGAAAAGAGGTCCAGCTTACCATCAATGGCAAGCACTACTCAAGATGATCATCATACGGGCAAAGAGCATCATGGTCGTAGGCTTACGACCAGACGCAATGTTCATGACCAGCTAGGACCATGTATTGATCCTTAAAGATAAATAGGGCAGGTTCGACAACATTCACCCAATTCGGTAGTGGATCCAAGTCCTCAACATCGCCGTCATAAAGTTATCACTGGCTGTAAAGCATTTTCAGCTAACCTATGGGCAGTAAACTGGTCAGTAAAATTTTGACCAGTTTCTATGGAGTGTTTTGATGGAACTAAAAATCCATCAAAATTCCTCCAAATTTACAGTACCACAATCCAAGCTACTCGGGTGATGACAAGATAATGGCTAATTATCTACCCACAGTTCTGGAAGGGTCAGCAAAATCTTGACTGCTTAACTAGGCACCAGGATTCATATATTCCTGGGAGCATCTATGTAATATTTGCTCGCAAATTTCCAAAGAACATTTGCAGGCCCAGGAAAGGAGGATGACCTTCATCAGTTGTGTCAGACTCCAAGAGAAATGCTTCGATAGTTTATCAAGTGTTTTGTTCGTGTTCATAACACGATTCCAGAGATCACGGAATCATCTACCATTCAAGTTTTTAAACAGGGGGTGTGATATACTCGATTCACTAAGCATCTGAATATCATCTCTCCTAGAAATGTCGAAGCACTATTCCACATGGCTGATCGTTATTCCACAGCAAGCGAAGCCGTTCGATGGAACAAAATGACAGATAAAGGTACTCAATCACCTCAGCCTAGTCTTAGCAAAAAGGCCAAAAAGTCTTAGTAGAAGCAGAAGCAAAAGAAAAATCATGTGACCAGAGAGGTTGTAGTTTTCTAACAGAACAAACAAAAAGGTGCTTAATCTGCTTCTGGACATGCTACTTCATCTCGAAAGAAAAATGGGTTGAGCCTAGTGGTCGTAGTTCAAACAATTTTTGGTGTCACCTACACAGGTTCAGAGACATAACCTAAAAAAATTGTCACTTATGGAAAAAGTAGCTTGATGATTTTATATTGGAAAAGGACCATTCCCCACACCTCCAAAATAGTGTGAATTGTCACGATCAAAAGATCCATCTGGTGAAGGAGACTTATCTTACCAAGATCATGATTGACGTGTCAGTGCGATCGTCGGTGAATCTTTTGTGGGACCCTCATATAAGGAATCCGGCGACAACTGCCCAAGTTAAGTTGCACACAGAATGATTCACCACAACATATTACACTGCAACACAAGCAATTAAAACAAGTGCAAGATCACAAGGACCAATATTACAATAACATAGCGTCAAGAATGGAACAATTTAGAATTGATACAAATTAAGAAGTTTCATCGACACGAAGGTCGGCACAAAAGAACACAATGCTTAGAATGATATGCAAAATAACTACGACAGTCTTCAACGTCTTCATCATCTTCAATAGCAGCGGTATAGCATGGGCTCCACATCGGGCTCCACTAAACGAATGACCCTCTAGTGAGCTGGATCATCAGAGACGGTTCGTTCATCTTCAACAGGTTCGAGGCCATAGGAGTTGGGATCAACAAGTCCATCTAAATTTTATATGCAAAAGCAAGGGTGAGCACATTGTCCTTACGGTGCTCAGCAAGTCTCAATTAATGAATGCGGGTATACAAATGACAGGGAATTCATAGAAACAGACTCTTTAGTTTATAAGTAAGAATATAATAGATTTTCGTTGTAAAGTTCTAAGGAAAGGTTTTAATTTTAAAAGTAAGGCTTTAAAATTCTAAACTAGGTTTTAGAAAATGTTATGCGTGGTGGTCATCCATGAGTCACCACTTTTATCCAATATTACGAAAATCTTCCAAGTCATACTTGTGTCGCATTGACATGGATAGAATCCACTGCGTGTAGAATCAAAAACCTGGGAGCTCAGAGTATCTGATACTTCTTGTAACTTTGTAAAGGTGTACCACTTTAATTCACTAGATCACCCAGCTTTCATGTCAGTACCTCTTCATGTGACTTTTACGCATGCGACAGGGCTGAGATCACACGATAGTTCGTAATCCTAGCATTAATAATTCCCTGCCTAGTAAATAGATGACTCAGTCCATATTACTGTTGTGGAGCGCACCCCACAGCCAAATCCACCTAGCGTTGGTCTATGGTCTCGCGAGACTCATAGCGTATGGATCCAGTCGCGCATGACTCCGTATCCACGTCTAGGGTGCCTTCCTTCTGAATTCCTGATTCACTCACTCACTCTCACAACTCACAGCCTTCCGTGGCCTACCAGTTTCCCTCGAGAAATCAGATCGACAACCATTGTAGGGAAAAGCTAATACCTAGAGAACTACTTGGTTGCGCCCGTCCCATACCGGGCAGATGGTTAGTACATTGTTCATGCCGCTTGGAAGTACAACACAAGGGTCTCATCCTTATGAACCGTTAGTGAGGAGCGAGCCACATTCCCGTTGCGCACGCCGCGTGAACCACACAAACCATCCTCAGTATGGATTTTAATGTTACACTTTTATAAACAACGTTTCAACCACACTTTTCATATAGATAACCACTCAACATTTAGCACATATATTGTAGGGTGACAAACAAGCGCATAGGATATATGAACATAAAGGGCCTTCAAAGGAGTTAGGTCATATCTACTCATATTCATCCAACATAGCATTTGAAAGTTAAAGCATGCATATACTTAAAACAATAAATAACCTAATTTACTTAAAATAGTGTGTGAGACATGATCAGTAAGAAAGAGAATTGCCTTGCGGAGCAGGGTCTAACTGCACTAAGGGGTCTTCGAACACTTCTTCTGCTCCTTCCACTCCTAGTTCTACTCTTGCACACAAATAATAATAAAATATATAAGCGCACATAAATTACTTATCATAGAAAATCATATGTAAAAGTACAAATATGCATGCATGCGAAGTATTTTGGTTGGAGATGCTCCTAGGAGGGAGAAGATGTCTGGAAACGGCACAAGAAAGGGAGATACGGGATTTGAAGTGACAAACAGTGGGGTGAAGTCCACTAAAAGGCCCTAAAATTAGTAAAATACCCTGGGCTTGGCTACAGATCACTGGTTTGGCTAAATTTGGGCTTGGGTTGGTTGGAACGGACTTGGGAGACGTCAGCAATGTGAAAAAGCAGTGGTTTTGGCCGGCATTGGGGATAGAGACAAAAGAAAACAAGCTCCGGTGGTCGACAATTAGGAATGGGATATCGGGGAGGTTGGTCTCAGCGCCAGAGATGCATCGGTGGTGGTTGATAGCCAAGACGGTGGTGGTTTAGCATTCGCCTGCGTGAAAACAATGGAACGACGGCCCCTTGCTGTCGACAGGCCTCTCCGGAGGCTCTCCAGTGAAAAGAACCACACAAACCAACTTTTTAAGACTTGAATTTTGTTATATTGAGCCCAATTAGCGTATTAATCGAGGATTCTACAAACAGTTTAATTTCTTGTTCATCAGACTCTTGAACAAAATGACTGAAATTTTGAAAAACATAAAAATCGGGCTGATATAGTTCTTATCTCGGAAAGAAACAACAGAAAAGTTGTAAGGAATGAGCTAATATACAAATCTTTCAATAGGTTCGAATAGTTTTGAGGCTATCTAAATGGTCCAATTTTGCAAAAACAGCAAAGTGGCTGGGCTGTACTGTTCCGTCGATTGTTGGAGTTCTACAAATCAAAATACCAATTAAAGATGCCCAAAATGAAGCTAAGAGCATTGCAAACACACAACAACAAGAATAAGAGAAAACAGTGTAGTAATGAGCACGAATTTGAAATTTAAAGGGAAGCTGCTCAAGAACTGAAATTAGAGCAATACTCACCGTTGGTTGAAGAAGAAGACCTAGAGATGTTGTGATCCTTGGAGGTTTTTGGTGGGATTTATGTACAAGAATAGATGAAGGATAGATGTATGAATGATTTTTCTTAAGATTGATTACAAAAAACGAATACATAAGCAAAATCTATCAAGTGTCATACCTTCTCAGAACTTAGGCAAAATGAAGAAAAAGCAAGCAAGAGATCAAGGAAGAAGAAGGGCTGTGTGAGAAATTTTTATAGACTGCAACTAGATTCTGGACAAAGGAATAAGAAAAAAAGGATCGAGCAATCTTAGGAGGAGAGATATTGCTTGCTCTTGAGGGGATTTAAATCGTCGCTAGTTGAGGAGCTCGCACGGTGGTGTGATGGGTGGGAGTATATCATTTTTTTGGCTGGTCACTTCTCTCTCTCTCACAGCCCACATGCATTGCCTAGAAATGGTGTTTGCTATTGGGGCTTCCTAATTAGGCGTCATTTGGATCAAAACGCCAAAACAGTGGATTGGTCTACTGTCTTTTTTTTTGGCTGAACACTGGGGAAACTGTGTTTTTAACAAGACTTGGTACAAAGAATTACTCATTTAAGACAATTTGAATAGGAGCAATTTATCGGGTGGAATATTCAGTTAGAAAAGAGTTTGGGATTTTGAGTTAGAATTTAATCTAGAGAAATTTATAGAATTTTAATCAGAGATTTTGAAGTATTTTTTCAGGATTGATCCGAGGTGTGGTCAAGATATCTGAGGGATTCAATAAGAGATGCATTGACTGACATATTAAAGGAATAGCAAAATCTGGGGTGTTGCATCTTAGACATAAACTTCTAAACGCCAATTCAAGATGGCATGGCGTGAAGTAAATGGCACAAAGAGCTCTCCAATGGAGCCCTTTTCTCCAAAATGTTTGGAAATTATGATCAGTTTTGGAAAGGATGACTATCCGAGGAATCTGGTGCTATCACAAAGATATTCTCTAGTCGTCACACTTACAATCAACAACTGCAAAGTTGGAAGGACATTGATTGATGGTGGCAGTGTGCTCGACATATTATTTGTTAGTGCACTCGATGAGATGCAGGTTCCTCGGTCGAGATAACAACCAATTAGGAACTCTTTTCATTGTGTGATCCCTAGATCATCGTCCAAGCCAATTGGTCAAATCACACTTCTAATCACATTTGACCAGTCAAACAACTTCCAAACCAAACTCGTCACTTTCGAACTAGTCGATTTTGGAGCGGCTTACAACATAATCTTGGGTAGGCATTCCTTCTCCAAGTTTATGATAGCCAGTCACTACCCATATCAATGCGTTAAGTTGCTGGGGCTGAAGGGAGTCATCACACTCTGAGGAGACCAAAAAGTTGCCTTGTCCCATGACAAAAAGGCACTAAAACTGATCGATTAGATGCTTTTACATGTTGTTAATCCTATCAACTCAACGACAGGTCACAGATCTAAAAAGGTGACCCCTCGATCAAGTGAAGAAGTCTGGGAAGTTTCGTTATTTCAAGATGATGCTTCCAAAGTTGTTCACATAGGCTTTGACCTGAACAGTAAATAGAAAGCCGAGCTCATTGCTTTCCTCCAAGCAAATAGTGATGTGTTCACATGGAACCCATTTGACATGCCTAGGGCCTCCAGGGAAGTAATCGAGCGCAAGTTGGCTACATAAAGTAACCAACAACCAATAAAGAAAAAACTCAGACTCTTTACTCTTGATCGTCAAGATGCAATCAAGTCTGAACTTGATAAGCTTCTTGACACTAGGTTCATTTGCAGAGTGAATCACCCTGAATGGGTTGCTAACCCAGTCGTGGTGAAGAAAACTAATGGAAAATGGCATATGTGCATTGACTTCAGCACTCTTAGTTGTGCTTGTCCGAAGGATGATTTTCCACTCCCTCAAATTGACCAGATCATCGACTCCACTGCAAGTTGTGAGATGAGCTTTCTGGACGCGTATTCCAGATACTACCAAATTAGCATGGCACAAGATTATGAAGAGAAAACTTCCTTTGTCACACCTTTCCACGTATACTGTTACATTAGAATGCCATTCGGGCTTAAAAATGCTGGCACCACTTATCGGTGGCTCATGATGAAGACCTTCATAGTCCAAATCGATTGGAACTTGGAAGCTTATGTAGATGACCTAGTCGTCAAAAGAATTTGATGTTCCAATCACATTACCAATTTGGTAGAAAAATTAAACAATTTTAGGAAAAATTGTATCAAATTATATTATGAGAAATGTGTATTTGGTGTTTCTGCTGGCAAATTACTTGGATTCCTTGTCTCTATCTGAGGTATTGAAGTCAATCTTGAAAAATTCGAGTGATCGATCAGATGTGATCGCCGAAAAATACAAGAGAAGTGCAACACTTAATAGGCATTATAGCCGCTCTTAGTTGTTTTATATCTTGCCTAGATGAGCGAGCACTCCCCTTTTTTCAAAACTCTCAGAAAACATTGTGATTTTTTGAAAGAGGCAGACAAAGCCTTCAAGACCTGAAGAAATACATAGCAAGTGCACTTATAATGGTTTCTCCTCTCCCAAGAGAACCCTTAATGGTGTACTTAGTAGCAACGTCAAATGTGGTTAGCGCAGTTGATCGCGCGTGCGTAATCGCCCGCGCGGACGTGAAGCTGGAAGTGAACGGTTGAACGTTGAGCACTTGAGGGTTGAATTCCACGAGAAACAAGCGTATTCATCTTTTAGGTTAATGGATCATTGATTAAGTCTAAATGATTTGGGGGTTTTGTGAGCTACAATTAAATCTACTGCTAAATCTATCAATCTAGGGTTTAAAGCAGTAAAGAAAAACCTAGGGTTTTGGTAATTCTATAACCATCAGGCGTAATTCTATCCAAGGTATAAGAATTCCAAGTTAATTTCAGTTTTTTCCAAGATGGATTAAGGTGTTAGTACGGTCAATGGTACAACGGTCAAATAATCGCTTCCACTATTACATTTGGTGAGAGTCTTTCTCTTATTCAGGATCCCGCGTCAAAGTGCTAAGGACTCAAAAACTCCCCTAAATTCTTGCTAAGACTCAACTGTTACGTCTGTTGCTGAAATGAGAATTTAGGGTTTGGAGGAAGAAAACATCAGGAAATAAATTTGAAACTTGAGATCAAGACTAAGGAAGAATCACGCGTTCCGTATTAGGTCATCCCTAATCCTAGAAGTGAACTACTTGCAAAAAGCCATAAAAATACAAAAATAATAAGAAGTAAAAGAAAACTTACTTGATTACATCAAAATTAAGTCTACCGTCCTTGTCGGCTTACAAACACAGGAAAATAGAGAAGGGGGCTCTACTAAACTAAAAATAAACTAAAACACTAAAAATAGCATTAGAATTGAGCCGAAAGCTTCCCTATTTATAATACATGGGTTAATGTGCCAAAAAAATATCTTCTTGATGTGCAGGCGATGAAATCCAACTTCAAACGGTGCGAGAATAGACAAATTTGAGTCAAAACTGACTAAATTTGACAAAAATAACTCTAGAAACTGAGTCGTGCTCGACTAGTGTCCTAGTCGAGCCTGCGGTAGTGCCGAGCTTGGTCAAATAACAACCAAGAGACAGTCGTGTTCGATCGGGACTCTTTTCAACCAGACATGTTTGTGTGCGATCAGGACTCGTTTCGAATTGTTGTCTTCGTGTTCGATCGGGACTTTGTTCGACCAAGTGTGTTCGTGTTCGATCATTGCTCTTTTTCATCCAGTTGTGTTCTATTATGGTTCCTTCTCACCGAAGTGTGTTTGACCAGGGTGTTTTGACCGAGGAATATTTGATCAGGGTTCTTTTTTTGTCTAGTTTTGGAATCTTTATCGAAATTGGTCCAAACGAAGTCAAAATTTCCTCAAATTTGGTTGGTTTGATCCCTGAGACATGGCAAACACAGTTGTGAAAGTGGATTGTAAAAATAATATAAAAATATGCATAAAATATCACATCAAAGAAATTTTTAGCATGTTTTTGCACGTTTTCAATGGCAAACTTAGGGTAAAAATACTACCAATTTAGTACTTATCAAATTCCCCCCAAGCTAGCATTTTTCTTATTCTCAAGCAAAGAATGTGAATGAATTTTCCAAAAGTATGAATGCCTTAGTTTACAAGATTTTCAGTAAACAATTTCTAGCAATTCACATCACATCTATGCATATGAAACAATTGATCCAAGCAATTTAAACTCTTCAATTGCAAATATTCAGCTTATCAAATCTCAATCTTAGAAAAGAGAGAGCTTAATGGATTTAATCATCTTGACAACTTCTTTCATATAGGGTTTAGAACAAACAAAAGCTAAAGAAAACAATCGTTGTGCTACAATTTATACAAAGTTGCTAGATTGCCCTATTTAGAGACAAATTTAAACACTTTTATTTCTATTTTTTTATTTTCTTCTTCAACTTTTTCGTGCTCTTAACCAGAATGTTTTGAACTGGATCATTCTGTCACGGCTAGAGGAAACAGTTGAAGACGCTTACTTAAGTGCACTTACAAATAGGCAGCTTTGTCAGTTTTCAGAGCCCCTGTAAGCAATCTCATTGTCCCGTATACCTTCCCTTCACCAGCTGGTCGACGATTCATCATCGCCTTCCCCCCAGTGGGTTAGAGATACGTTACAAGAGACTAAACCAAGCCACATCTTAAACAATCGTTTTATTATAACAAATGAAAAATATTTTTTTGTGTGCATAAGTTAAGTAAATCTTCCTTGGTGGGTCGATTATACTTCACTATTACACGTTTATTTTGTTTTAAAGAGAAGGGAAATTAGCAATCTAAGAATAAAAAGTGACATAAGAGAGTTAATTTTAGATAATAGTTTATTAGAAATCTTCAATTTGCAAGAAGTCAATAATGATTTAAAGTTTAAGCACAATCTTTAATGGTTAATTTAAGACAAAAACTGAACATAGGCATTTGAAAAATTTTAAGAGAGTTAAGTTCAATGGATCATATGCAAAGATGTGATAGAATAGTCATCTAATTGATCAAAGATCATCTTCAAAACCAAGATTTCTAGGTTGATATTTTTTTATTTTTCAGTTTATGATGGCAAGATGGTGGAATGATGATTCTATGAAGGATGAGTAAACGATAAAATGACTACCCCCAAACTAAATAAGACATTGTCCTTAATGTTGGAAAGAGATACTGATTACCATTTGTGGTTGTGGTGTCTTGAGGTGAATGTTGTTGAAGATGATGTGGTGAAAGAGGGTGTTGTGTGTAACACCCCAGATTTTCGCTACTCTTTGGTTTGTCAGTCAGAGTATCTCTATCAACTTCGTCGGACATCTCGACTATGTCTCAGATTAAACCCTAGATTTCCCCAAATCTTAGCCAGATCTAAATATTTTTTTTAGGATTACGATCCAAGGTATGCCAATACCTTAATCCAAAAAGTTGGCAGCAAAACTCTGTCGTTTAGACCTTTTTCACAAATCAGCCCAAAAGTATCGCAGATTAGTCCTTTTCAGATTTTTCAGAAGCCCAAAAAGGCTAAAAGCCACAAATCAACTCCAAATCTTGATTTGATTCAGGGAACATCTCCCATTCACTATTTTGAGCAAAATCTCCTTCTGCGAGAATTTCAAAATATCATCCTAAGTCCCAGTTTTCAGCCTCGCCTGATATCCAAACCCTAATTACCCTGTTTCCGTTTTGGCTCAAAACTTAATCAAAACTCCAAATTCTGTTAATTGTCGCTGCTAAACTATCTATTGAGTTTAGTATGCCAATTTGGTGAAATCAATCTCAGCTTAATGCAAGCCTTTCTCCAGATTTACAAATCAGTCCTAAAACAAAGTTTCTAAAATTGCAATTCAGCCCTAATCTCTTTTCAGCCCCTTTTCGACCAGAGCCCCAGCAGCTATTTCGACCAGGACTCGGCTAGCGTTTTGACCAGAGCATCGCTGTGCTTCTTTGTCGTGTTTCTTCGCCGCCGGCCAGCATCCGCCGCCACCCGTGCGTGTGTCTGTTTGATCATGCACGTGCGCTTGTGTTCGCGCCAGAGCCAGCCCTGTGGCAGCCCTTCGACCAACAACAGCATCAGCGTGCACGCCCGTGGGAAGATTTGAGTTTGCATGCGTGTACGTGATCTGTTTGAGACCTAGCCTTGGTTTTCGCAGTAGGCTTGCCCAGATTGTAATATGTGGAATAACGGGATCTTACTCGGAAATACCGAAACCCAAAGGTTGATCGAAAACACAGCTCAAAGTAATTGCACAACTCTTTATTTCAAAGAGGGCTTTACACGTCGAACGTTAGGTCGCACTCGCCTACGTCGAAGGAACTATAAGCTGGATATATGATCCAAGGCTGTAATAATATTCGATGATCTAAACTAGATCTATTACAAGGTATTTATAGTCCAATCGTATGAGTACGTATCAGACTCAATAACCTAAATGTATTAGACTCATATAACTAACTAACCCTAAACAGATAAGCTTAGTTATACATATTCGGATCGGATTACAATTCCGAACAGTGAACGAATTCCTGTTTATGGTCGCGAACTAATCCATGGTCGCAAAACCTTTCCAAACACGGTCAAGTCATGAAGCCGTATGCGATCAGGACTTGGTTGTGAAGCCGTACGCGATCAAGACTTGAAGATCCTCCCGGATCATGACTCTCTTGTTGAGAAGGAGCCAACCCCTGTTGTGACCTCTCGATCAAACTGGAGATGCGGAAACTGATCTTGTCCATCTTCTCTGGTGTACCACTTTTCCGCATGTGCCCGTTGATCTTTCCGACTGATTCGAAAAGTCTCCTTTGTGCCACTGCGGGTGGTAGTCACCTTCTTCTCCAGAATCACATCTTCACATAGAGGTTCGTCTCATTGATAGACCAAGTCTTCAACAGATGGTACTATGGTATCTGGCTCATCATCCAACATTGAAGGCTCGAAGAGTTTGAGGTGCTCAACATTGACAACCGAGTAAATATCCATGTATGGAGGTAACTCGAGCTGACAAGCATTATTACTCACTTTCCGCACAATCCGAAAAGGACCATAACGAATGGGTTTGAGTTTCTTACCTTCACCTTTAAGTCTCTCCTTACTCAAAGATGTAACCATACCATATCACCTTCTTGAAATTGCGCATCAACTCCGTGTTGATCATGTCGCACCTTGTACTTGAGTTGAGCTTTCAGCAAGTTCTGTTCAATCTCACGATGGAGTTGTTGAATACCTTCTAGGAACTTTTGTGCTCGATCCTGATCAGATGCTGCCTTGCTGTTCTGTGCGGAGGTAGGAATCACAAACTCCATGTCGAATGGACTCGGTGGTAGAAATCCTAAACAGACCTCAAGTGGTGACTTTCTAGTCGAACCATGCACTGCTCGATTAAAAGCAAACTGCAGGTACGGTATGCTTTCATCCTAGGTCTTCGGGTGCTTCGAGTTATATCCTCTCAAGAGATGAATGACTGTGTGATTTACCATCTCAGTTTGACCATCAGTTTGCGGATGAAAGGCAATACTCCTCTTTAGCTTGGTGTCCATCATCGTCCAGATCGATCGCCAAAAGTGACTAGGGAACCGGGTATCACGATCAGACACAATAGAAGTCGGCAGTCCGAAGTGTGTCCAAATGTGTTGAAAGAATACCCGAGCTGCTTCTTCTCCCGTGATAGTTTTTCGACAAGGTATAAGAATAATCATTTTGGAGAACCGATCAACGACCACAAATAGATAGTCATTGCCACATCGGGTCTTAGGCAATCCTCCCAAGAAATCCATGGATATGCTCACCAATGGTCGCGATGGAACTGGCAAAGGAGTGTACAAACCTAATTTTTGGTTTGCCGGTTTCGAGATGCTGCAGAGACCACAGCCTCGAACAAAACTAACCACATCTTGCTGCATACGTGGCCACAACACATGCCGGTGAAGATTTTGCAACGTCTTTGTAACCCCAAAGTGACCAGCTACCTTCGATGTGTGCGCTTCTCGCAACCATTGAATTCAAGGTGCTCCACGAGGTATGCAAAGCAAATTGCCGTTGTACAAGAGTCCTTCTCAATGAACGAACTTTGTAGGTTTTCCTGTTTTGAGCTCAGTCAGTGTTGTTTGAACATCAGGGTCTTCACTGTACATATTGGCATAGTCATCATGACATGAGGGCTCGATCTGCATGAAAGCTAAAAAACAGAGGGCTGTAACTGGTGGTCGCGACAGCATGTCTGCCAATTTGTTGTGTACGCCCTTCTTGTACTTAATCACCAGATTAAACTACTGCAAATACGACATCCACTTCATGTGCCGAGCTTGCTGTAGCTTGGACTGAGTTTGCAAATGTTGCAATGGTTAATGGTCGGTGTGGACAACCGTCTCTTTACCCAAGAGATAACACCGCCAATGTTTCACGGCCTGATGCAGTGCACAAAACTCTTTGTCATAAGTCGGGTAGTTCTTTTGGCAGCCTGGAATAACTCAGAGTGATATGCCACTGGTTGGCCTTCTTGCATGAGCACAGCGCCCATGGCATAACTTGAGGCATCGGTTTCTAGCTCGAATGATTTCTGGAGATTCGGCAAAGCTAACACAGGCGCCTCGCTGATCTTCTTTTTCAGCAAGGGAAACGTGTCCTCATGTTTCCCTGTCCACTCGAACTTCTGATCGATTCTGGTTAATGCATGCAATAGAGAAGCCACAATCGAGAAGTGTCAGATAAACTTCCGAAGATATTGGTAGGCTCCCACAAAACTACGCACATCCGTAATAGTTCGTGGTCGCGGCCACTCGGGAATCACTTTTACCTTATCGGGGTCGATTTGCAATGTACCGTTGCCGACCATGAATCCTAGGTAAAGTAGAGTTTGCTGGCCGAACTCGCACTTCTTACGGTTGAGGCAAAGTCAATGTTGTCGAAGCTGTCGTGGTATTGCGAATACCCCGGCAGGTTTTGAGAATGTTCCTAGCGAAGATTACGCGGCGCGGGTTGACCGGATGACCGGTCCTCCCCTGCCGGACAAGCACAAAAAATGACACACGGGTTTATACAGGTTCGGGTCCCGGTGAGGGCCCTAGTCCTGTCGACGCGCTCCTGACCGGAGTCGGCTGGGGAGGCTCTCTCCGGGGGAGAGGCTTCCGGAGCACGTCTGGGAGTTTAGCTATTCCAATAAAAGAGAACCGATCCTCTACAACAGAGGGGTACAAGGGCTATTTATAGCCCCAAAAAGAAGCAAAAAACCTAAACTACCCTGGAAGCCACCGTCGGATTGAAGGGTAGGACCGTCCTTCTCCCGGTCAAACGCCTTGGATGCTTGACAGGTGGTCGCTAGTTCCCGCGGCGCTCCTCGCGTGACCTGCACGTGATAAACAGTTCAAGACTTTACCTTTAGGAGGGCGATGAGGCCCGGGACGGCGCCGGAGGCCAGGTTCCGGGGGCCAAAAGGCGGCGCCCGGGGAGGCCCCGGAGGCCACGTCCCCGGGCCAATGGCGGCGCCCGGGAGGGCACCGGAGGGCGCGTCCCGGGAGCCAAATGGCGGCACCCGGGAGGGCACCGGAGGCCTCATCCCGGGGGCCAAAAGGCGGCGCCCGGGAGGGCACCGGAGGCCGCGTCCCGGGAGCCAAATGGCGGCGCCCGGGAGGGCACCGGAGGCCCCGTCCCGAGGGCCAAAAGGCGGCGCCCAGGAGGGCACCGGAGGCCGCGTCCCGGGTGCCAAATGGCGGCGCTCGGGAGGGCACCGGAGGCCACGTCCCGGGGGCCAAAAGGCGGCGCAAGGGGAGGGGCCGGAGGCCAGGTCCCCAGACAACTTACCTAGACTTAGTCCCGCGGAGATTTCCCCCGACAGTAGCCCCCCATGCACGCCGGGGACGATGCTCGAGTCCCCGGTGGGTATGGCACACGTCACCGGGAAGATCCCCGGCCAAGTCTCCGGAGCCGCGGTGCTTCGGTTTCCGTGCCCCACGTTTAAGGCCGCGCCGTTTCGCCATAAGTGCGCACGCGGTTCGAACCGGCGCCTCGATTCTCGCGCCCGTCCCTTCGTTTCCCGCGCACGGTTTGAACTTCTACGGTCCAGATTGATCCGCGGGTGCCACGTGGCGTGCATCTAGACCACGTCCCGCCCCTATAAATAGGACCTTGGGGGGCCCGGAAGCTCATTCCAAATTTTCAGCCTCAACGATTTTTGCTCTTCCGGTAGCTTTTTCCGGTAGCCCTTTCCGGTAGCAGACGTCCGGGGGTTTTTAGTAGTAGCCTCCTGCAAAGTTAGCCACCGAAAAAGAAGACTAACCTCATGGCACCCAAGAGTCGAGCGAAGACCACGGAAGTGCCCCCGGAGGAAATCCCCTCGGATTTCCTCTGGGCGTCGGAGTTCACGGCCGAGGACGCCGAGTCCTTGGTCGAAAGATGCATCGTCGCGGACGGGGACATCCGAGTCCCCGTGAAGAAGGACGGAGCCCCCCGCCCCAGGCCCGGAGAGGTCGTGGCCTTCGAGGCCTTCCTGGAGGCGGGGCTCCGGCTCCCGGTGCATCCCATGCTCCGGGAGTTTCTCAAGGAGTACGGGGTGGCTCTCAACCACCTTACCCCGAACGCGCTCGTCCGGATGGGCCTTTTCATTTGGCTCTACGAGACAGCGACCGGGCGGGAGCCCAACCTTCGCGCCTTCCGGTACTTCTACGAATCGGCGGCGCGGACCTCCCACCTGGTGAAGGGGGCCCCAAGTCCCCCTTCGGTTCGGTGATGGTCTAGATGTTCCGTCCCGGGTAATCGACTACCCGGCGGCGGCCTCCCGGGACCACTGGGGGGATTGGGTCCGGAGGTGGTTTTACCTCCGGGTCCGGGACGAGGCGGTGGTGTACGCCCCGGAGCCTCCCACCTACAGCAGGTCGTCCGCGCCGAAGCCTCCGGTGTGGACGGACGAGGAGTTCGAGCTCCTCGGCAAGGTGATCCTCTCCAAGAAGACCCGCTCGATGCGGGACGCCGCCGAGGAGATGGCTCTCCTCCGGATCTCCCCCTTCACCGGTGGGAAGAGGGGGATCGGCATCGGCCCCGAGCAGCGGCCCCCGGTGAAGCCGGTGACGCGACGTAAGCTCCGGAAACCTGCTGCATTGAATTTACGAATTTTCAAAAATTTAACTAACTCTTTACGTCTTGCAGTCCGGCCGTACCCGGCGGCGCGGGAGAAGGCGGAGAACCTCTTGGGGAGTTACTTCGCCGATGAGCACGAGCGCGTCGTGCGCGCCGTGGGGGAGGGCCCCCCCAAGAACTTGGTAGCGGCGGCCTTCGGGCTAAAGTTGCCGGAGAGGAAGCCTCTCCCCACCCCCGGGTCGCACAAACGGGGGAAGGAGGCGGCCGGGGGCTCGGAGCCCAAGAAGGCCCGGGTTCAAAAGACCCCCGGCCCATCGACGACGCCGGCGGCGACACCAGCGAAGCCCCGGGACGAGACCCCCGGGAGAGAGCGTGCCCGGGCACCGGCCCGGAAAGAAGCAACACCTCCTCCCCCGAAGGGCCCCGTCGAGGCCCGGGGGAAGGAGGTGACCGCGGGCGGGGCGGCATCCGACTCGGCGAACTACGCCCCGTCACCGCTCTTGGTGGAGCCCCTCCTGCCCCTTCCGGCCTCTTTAGAGCCGGAGAGGCTGGAGGTGAGATTCGCGGACGCCTCGCCTCCGCGGGTTTGGCCGGTGGACGAGGGGGGGAGCCCCTCGGTCTACGAGGTTCCTCCGGAGGAGGAGGCCCCGAAGACCTTCCGGCCCGGGGCAGGGAATGGCCTGATGGTTCCCCCCCGGGTGGCGGCTCCCGCCGAGAGCTCCTCGGCCACGTCTTCGGGAGGCACTTCCTCGTCGATGAAGACGCCGGTGACGCCGGCTGCGTTACCGGACCTTGAGGTCTGTGGACCCCCTGCCGGCCGCGTTACCGGACCTTGAGGACCGGGGACCCCCCGCCGGCCGCGCTGGCGGCGCCGGGCGGGAGACCCCTTTGCTTCCCACGAGGGAGGTCGCCCGCTACTCGGAGGGCCTGCATACTCGGAAGGTGCAGGCCTTCGTCGCTGGAGGGACGCTCCATGAGCGTTTCGAGGGGCTTCAGTCCCTCGGGGCCCAGGTAACCCGAGTCGATGACGTCTTTATTCATCCCCTGCACTTTGAGATTTTTCTAACTCTATATATTTTGTAGGTGGCAGCTGTTACCTGGGGCCTTGAGCAGCGGGTCGCCCGGCTGCTTAAGGAGGCGGAGGGCCGGGCCGCGGCCTCCGTAGGGCAGCGCGTGGAGGCCCTCTGGGAACGCGACGAAGCCCTCGTGGAATTGACCCGGGTACGGTCCCAGGTCCATCTTTCCGAGGTCGTCAACGGCCCCCTCCGGGAGGAGGCCAAGGCGAGGGAGGAGGCGCTCCGGGAGCTCGAGAGCTCGAGCGTCCGGGCGGTGGCGGACGCGGGCCGCTCCGTCCGGTCGGCCCTCGAGGGCCTTGGCGTAAGCCTAGGCTCCGGGAGCAGGGAGGTGGCACCGGCGACCCTCGCGGAGGCTGTGCATTTTCTCAACGCACAGGTCTCCGCCATCCCGGAGGCTGCCGACGTTCGGGCGCGGGGCCGCGCGATCCCCGTCGTCGCGGCCGCTGCGGGGCTCGTCGAATTCCGGGGGGTCAGCGCCCGGGCGATCGGGGGCCGCATCCCCCGAAGCTTCCCGGACTCCTTCGAGCCTTCGCGCCGGGAGGTCGAGCAGCTTGCCGGGGGGTTCTACGACCTGATCATCCGGGCGTGGTTCCCGGCTCCGGCACCTCCGGCGGGAGACGTCCCAGCCCCAGCCTTGGAAGAAGCCCCCCGGGGGGAGGACGCCAACGAACATGTATGAGCCTCCCCCCGGGTCTTAGCTAGGGCCCTTTTTTGTTTTAGGACTTTTGATTCCGGTAGCTTCTTAGAAGAAGCCCCGGACACTTGTACAAAAACATTTTGAATGCAATGAAGTTAGAATTTTTTCTAAGTCTGAATTGAATTTACTGTTACCAGGGTTCCCGGGAGGTTGCTCCCGGGCGAAGGTCCTGGAGGGGCTCCCCGGGGGACGCCCAAGCAGCTTTGATCTTGCTAAGCCTTGTCTCCGGGAATCGCGGCGAGGATAGTGTCCGGGAGCCGATCCGGTTGAGGTGGCGTCCGGAGTGGCACTTGGACAACTTTGATAATCATCGTGCCGAATTGTCCCCTCCGCGACCGGGGCTCCGGATGATCCCTCCCCTCCGGATACTTTCACCGGCGGGATACGAGTTCTGGCCTGAAGATGTGCTCTGGGACGCTCGGCGCCGCGTACGGGCATTGTACCGGGACTTGACCCGGGAGCTAGCGGAGAGCCTCCGAGAGTATTAGGCGTAGGAACCTTAGGGCTTAGAGAATCCCCTGGGTTAGAACCCGGGTTGTATCGTTTTCGAAGCCCACCGGAGGGGGAAGATGTCCTCCGGGTTTGAGAGTCAATAAAGCTGTTGTCGTTTCCTTTCATTGCCTCTTTATTTTCTTCTTCTTGGATGGTCTGGACGACCCATCTTAACAAGGATGAGCTAAGTCTCCTCGTGGGCGGTGCGGTCGACACCCGGGGGTTCCTTATCCCCCCCGCCCACAGCGGGCCGGAGAATAGCTCCGCGCGCTGTGGGGGTAACAAGGCCCCCGGGATAGAAGTCACCTGTAGGATAGGAAATTTTCTAAGTTAGAAAACTTTAAAACGAGGTTTTCAAGGAGAAGACCTTCCGGGAGACAATCGTCCGGTCGCCGTGAGAATGGGGAGCCGGGAATGAGGCCTCATGTGGAAGAAACATCCAAGAAAACTCGATGAGATTTCCGGAGGTGAGCTTCCTAGGAGACATTCGTCCCGTCGCCGTGAGGACGGGGAGCCGGGAATAGGGTCTTTGGGGAAGAAAATGCCCGAGAAATCCGTGACTTCTCCGAGAGACAATCGTCCGGTCACCGTGAGAACGGGGAGCCGGGAATAAGGTCACCGGGGACCAATCGTCCGGTCGCCGTGAAAACGGGGAGCCGGGAATAACGTCGACTCCCGGAGGAGGAAGATAGATCCAATCAAGCCGCAAGGGGCCGATCATCCGGTCGCCGTGAAAACGGGGAGCCGGGAATAACGTCGACTCTTGTAGGAGGAAGTGCCCGAAGATGGGTATAACGTCGACTCCCGGAGGAGGAAGATAGATCCAATCAAGCCGCAAGGGGCCGATCATCCGGTCGCCGTGAAAACGGGGAGCCGGGAATAACGTCGACTCCCGTAGGAGGAAGTGCCCGAAGACGGGTCTTGAGTGTTTGGGCAGGGGACTAGTCTCCCAAAGCGACTCGTTACCACGGCCACTGTGACCGGGTTGCCGCTTACACCCTCAGTCCACGAGGGCTGATCGTAAGCCGCCCTATGGGAGTGGGACTCCCGTTGTAGGGACTTGTGGGGCCTGGCCCACTTCCTCGCGGGGAGGGCATCCTCGCGGGGAGGGCATCGCCGCTAGGGGCGGTAATGAGAAAGACCTGCATTGAGACAGTTTGAAAAGCAAGACCTATGTATTGCTAATAAAATGAAGTATAAGGCCTCCCCCTGCGAAGCCGCGAAAGGGGAGGAAAATACAGCGTCCCTCCTCCCCCTCCGGCGTGAACGCTCCGGGGGAGGGGACAGGCCCGTAAGGCTAAACATAGAACTTGCGAAGTAAACGCAAGTTTCACGTGTGCTTCAGCTCCTGCTCTTGAAGGTTGGAGAGCTTGTAGGCCCCCGAGCCCAGGACCGCGGAGATCCTGTAGGGGCCCTCCCACTTGGGGGAGAGCTTACCCTGGGCCTGGGGGTCCGTCACGCGCTTGAGGACAAGGTCCCCAAGGCGGAAAGCTTTCTCACGCACGCGTTGATTGTACGTGCGCGCCATTTCTTGCTCGTAGATGGCGTGGCGGAGGAGCGCTCGGTCGCGTTCCTCCTCCACGAGGTCGATCTCCAGACGCTGGTTGGCCTCGTTGGCCTGGTACGCTGAGGGCGTAGCTCCCTCCAGGAGCTCAACCCGCAGTGACCGGAAGCCAATCTCCGGGGGGAGGACTGCCTCCGCCCCGTAGACCAGGGAGAAGGGAGTACGCCCCGTCGCTCGGGACGGGGTCGTGCGCATGGAGCAGAGGATGATAGGGAGCTCCTCTGCCCATGCACCCCGCTTAGAAGCGGTTTGCTCGAGTCTCCGGCGTAACCCCTGTAGGATCACGCCGTTGACCCTCTTGACAGCCCCATTGCTCCGGGATGGGCCACCGAGGCGAAGTGGATGACGAGCCCCAGGCCTTCGCAGAATTCCCGGAAATAAGCCGAGTCGAATTGGGTCCCGTTGTCCACGGTGATTTCCCGGGGGACACCAAAACGACATATGACGTTTTTCCAGAAAAACCGCTGAACGGACCGGGACGTGATGCTGGCCAAAGGCTCCGCGTCAACCCACTTTGTAAAATAGTCGACTACGACTACCGCATACTTGTATCCCCCGGGCGCTGGGGGGAAGGGCCCTAAGAGGTCCATCCCCCAGCGCACAAAGGGCCAAGTGATGGGGATCGTCCGCAGCGCTATAGGGGGGAGGTTCGAGCCCTTAGCCATCTTCTGGCATGCCTCGCACGCGGAGACAGGGTTTCGCACATCGCGCATGACCGTGGGCCAGTAGAAGCCCTGCCGGAGGGCCTTGGCCGCGATGGCACGCGGGGCTAGGTGAGAACCACAGCTCCCCGCGTGGATGTCTTCGAGAAGTTGAAGTCCCTCCGGCCGGGGGAGGCAGCGCAGGAGGGCGGAAGCCCCCCGCTTGTAGAGCCTCCCCTCCAGCAGGAGATATGCCCGGGCTTTAGCCCAGAGGCGTTTAGCCTCGGTCTCACTAGGAGGGTCCCCCTCCCCCTTGATGAAGGAGATGAGGGGGTCCATCCAAGACGGAGTCTGGGTGATCTCGGCGACCTCCGGGACATAAGGCTCGTCGCCCGTGTCCGGGGAGGCCACCGAGGGCTTCGTGATGATCTCCAGGAAAGCCCCCTTGGGGAGCGATTCCCGGGCGCTTGCGGCCCCGGCCAAGGCGTCGGCCCGGTCATTGTCCCTACTTGGGATATGCCGGGCCTCGAGGCCGTCGAAATGCCTCTCCATCTTTCGCACTTCCTGCAAATAAAGACTTAAGTTTGCGTCATGGCATAGGTAAGACTTGTCCATTTGGCAAACTATGAGCTGAGAATCTCCCTTGACTAGGAGGCGCCGGATCCCCAGGGAGCGCGCGAGGCGCATCCCGAGGAGCAAAGCCTCATATTCGGCGTCGTTGTTGGTTGCGGGGAACTCGAGCCGCGCGGCGTACTCTAGTTCCTTCCCCTCGGGGCTCCGGAGGACTACTCCCGCAACAGTCCCGGCGAGACACAGCGACCCATCGAACATAAGGGTCCAATGATCACTGCGTCAGGGCAGCACAGGGAGATCTTCGTCCCCGGACCCAGAGGCGGGAGTCCACTCTGCGACGAAGTCAGCGAGGACCTGCGACTTGATGGCGGAGCGGCCGGTAAGGGACAGGGAGAAGGGGGCGAGCTCGGCCCCCCACTTTCCGATCCGGCCGGTGGCTTCCTTGTTCCGCAGTACCTCCCCGAGGGGGAGGGACGACGGGACGGTGATGGGGTGCCCTAGGAAGTAATGCCGAAGCTTCCGGGACGCCATGAGGAGGGCGTAGCAGATTTTCTCCATCTCCGTGTACCGAGTTTTGGCCCCTTGGAGGGCCTCACTCACGTAGTACACCGGACGCTGCTGCCCCCCTTGCTCCTTCACCAAGACCGTGCTGACGGCGACGGGGGTCGCGGCGAGGTAGAGGAGCAAGGGCTCTTCCGGAGACGGACTCACAAGCATTGGGGGGCTCGTGAGGTACGTCTTGAGGTCGTCAAACGCCTCCTGGGCCTCGGGGGTCCAGCGGAACCCCTCGAGCCCCCGGAGGATCTTGAAGAACTGGAGGCCCCACTCCCCCGACCGGGAGACAAAACGGCTGAGTGCGGCTAGGCTGCCGGAGAGCCGCTGGACATCCTTGACGGAGCGCGGTGGGGGCATATCTAGGAACGCCCGGATCTTCTCGGGGTTTGCCTCAATGCCCCGCTGGGACACGAGGAAACCTAGGAGCTTCCCCCCGCGCACCCCGAAGGCGCACTTCTCCGGGTTGAGTTTGAGCCCGAACGCACGGAGGTTGCGGAAGGTTTCAGCCACGTTGTCGATGTGGGAGGCTGCACGGGGACTCTTGACAACCGCGTCATCTACGTAGACTTCAACGTTACAGCCAACTTGCTCTTTGAAAACCAACGTCATGAGGCGCTGGAAGGTTGCCCCCGCGTTCTTGAGCCCGAAGGGCATATGGACATAGCAGAAGGTTCCGAGGGGAGTAATAAAACTCGTCTTTTCCTCGTCCCCCTCCGCCATCCGGACTTGATGGTAGCCCGAGTAGGCGTCTAGGAAGCTCATGAGCTCACACCCCGCAGTGGAGTCGACGAGCTGATCAATCCGCGGGAGCGGGAAGTTGTCTTTGGGGCAGGCGCGGTTAAGGTCGGTGAAGTCCACGCACATCCGCCACCTGCTGTTGATTTCTTGACGAGGACGGGGTTCGCGAGCCACTCGGGGTGCAGGACCTCCCGAATGAACCCCGCCTCTCGGAGCCGGGTGATTTCCGCCTTGATTGCCTCTTGGCGCTCGAGGGAGAGTTTCCGCAGCTTCTGTTTGACCGGGGGGTGACCGGGGGCCACTGCAAGCTTGTGCTCAATGACCTCCCGGGCGACGCCCCGCATGTCTGAAGGCTTCCACGCAAAAACATCGGAGTTTTCGCGCAGAAAAGCCGCAAGTTGCGCTGCGTGTTCCTCGGGGAGCTCCGCCCCGATCCGGACGGTTTTGTCTTCGTTGCCCGGGGACAGCAGGATCTTCCGGAGGCCCCCTTCCGGACGCGGCTTGAGGAGGGGCCTCCCGGGCGGTGGCGCAGCAGCATCTAGTTCCGGGGGAGAAGCCTCCCCCCCGGGTGTCTTTATGAAGTTGACGCTTCCGATTGTGGCCGCAGCGCGCTCATATAGAGCACGGGCCATGTCTTGGTCTCCCCGGACGTTGATCACACCATGCGGCCCGGGGATCTTCATGCAGAGATAGTTTTGATGGGTGGCAGCCCCCAGTCGGTTGATTGTCGTCCTCCCCATGATCGTGTTGTAGGAGGAGGGGTGGTCCACTACGTCGAAGCGGACCAGCTCGGTCCGGTAGTTCTCCGGGGTGCCGAAGGTCATTGGAAGATCTACCTTGCCCACGGGGTGGATCGTCTTCCCCGGGACAAAACCTTGCAGGGGCCCGGCAGCGGGCTGCAGGAGCTTCTCATCCACCTGCATTTCTTTGAAGGCCTTCAAGAATAAGACATCAGCGGAGCTCCTGCCGTCCACCAGGATACGGGCCAGATGGCAGTTGTAGATGGTCGCGGAGATAATGAGCGCGTCGTCGTGGGGGAAGCGAACCCCCCGCGCGTCTTCTGCGGTGAAGGTGAGGGGGACGTCCGACCACTTCGGTGGCGGGGACGTGTGTAGCACCCCCACAACCTTGACCTCGCGCGCGTACTCCTTACGCTGGCGCTTAGAGTCCCGCCCGGAGGCAGATCCTCCCACGATGACGTTGATGTGCTGCTGCGAAGTTTGAAAGGGGAGAGCTTCTGAAGGCTCCCCCTCCTGCGTCTGCTGACCCCCCGTGGGAGCGGGAAGGGCCGGAACAGCTGGCCGAGGGGGCAAGGAGGCCGGAGTCCCCCCCCTGCCCGCGCTGGTCGAGGAAGTCCGCGAAGTGCTGCAGCAGCTGGCTACAATCTTGGGTAGCGTGTGTACTGGACATGTGGAAGCTGCACCACGGTCCTTCCCGCCTTCTCCCCCCGGGGCCCTCCCAGCCGCGCGAAGATTGTCCCCCCCCATGGCCCTTCGATTTGGGGAAGGGGCGGTTGGCCCTCGGGGGGTCGCGCGAGCCGCCTCCGCCCTCGAGGACAAAGGTGTCCCGAGGCCGTGGCTCGCTACGCCCCCCCTGTCTTGGGCGTTTGGGGGGATCCCTGGGTCTTCTTCCAGATGTCGTCTTCCTCCGCCCGAGCGTACTTTTCGAGCACGTTGAAGAGCTCGTCGGCGGAAGAGGGGCAGCTCCGGGAGAGCCTTCGGTGGAGCTCCCCCGGGAGGATGCCGCTTTTGCAGGCTTCAATGACCGTAGAGTCGGGGACATGGGCCACTTTGCTCTTCACCTGAGCAAAGCGCTTGAAGAAGCTTCTGATGGTTTCCCTCGTCCTCTGCCGGACAGTGTACAGCTGCGAGGAGTCCAGGGGACGCACGTAGTTCCCCTGGAAGTTGCAACAGAACTCCCGCTTGAGCTGCGAGAAAGACTTGATGGAGCCGGCCTTCAGGTTGTAGAACCAGGAGCGGGCAATGCCGGAGAGGTAGAGGGGGAAGACGTTGCACTGTACCGTCTCATCCCCCCCGGCCGCAGAAATGGCTGTGGAGTAGACCTGCACAAATTCGTAAGGGTCTGCCTCACCGTTATAGTGTTCGATGTGCGGAGGGCAGTAAGGCCGCGGCCACCGGATGCTGCGAAGTCTTTGGCACAGGGGCTGGTTAGGCCCCTGCACTTCCCGGGGAGAGCCCCGGTCGCTGTCTTCTTTCACGGGACCTTCGTTGTCTGAGTCCGGAAGCGGTTCGAGAGGTCCGCCAGAATGGCGGTGGCGACGCTTTTCCTCCGGACCGGGACTGAGTTCCCGGACGTCCGGGCTCTCCGCCGGAGAGGTTGGCTCTTCAGCGGGTCCTTCCCCCAGCCGGTGCGAGAGCGAGGCTCCCCGCGCCCGCGGCCGGTGGGAAGTTCTTCCCCGCGCTCTGGTGAACGCATTCGCTCGACCTCCCCCGGGGCAAAACGGACCTGTCCCGCCAAGGGAGGGAGCTCGTGCGCTGTAGCTGCCGGCCTGGAGGCCTCCAGAGCTGGTTGGGGGGAGCCCCCTGCGACGACCCCTGGGACCAGAAAGGGGGAAGCCCCTGTATTATCCGGAACCGGGGAGGGGGCGCCCGCGGCGACGCCTGGAATTGAAGTGGAGGGGGCCCCAGTGGCCACGACCGGAACCGGGAAGGGGGCAGGCCCTGTAACACCCGGAATCGGCGAGGGGGGAGCCCCCGCGGCGATGTCCGGAACCGGGGAGCCCATGCGGGGGGAAGTCCGCTGCGGCACGGGGGCTGCTCTGTCAACCGCCCCCGGTGCGGTAAACGTGACGCGGGGGGCGGGACTGGCTCCCGGCGCAGGGTAAACCCCCGGCAAGAAGTGGGCTCCCGGCCCCGGGAATAGGCCAGGGGCATGGTACCCCCCTGGTGCCACGAAGGGCCCCGGCATGAAGTAGCCTCCCGGCACCGGGACGGGCCCGGGTGCCGGGAAGGATCCGGACGTATATCCCGCAGGGGGAGGGAACCCCCCGGCAGGATTATACGGGGTGGACAACCTCCCGGAAGCCGGAGGGGCCGCCGGGTAACCCATAAACGGGGGCATGTTCCCTGGATACGGGTGTGACGCAAATGTGGGGGCCGGAGGCCGCGCCAACACGCTAAGGAGCGCGTCCATAGAGCGCTGAGCGCGGAGCTGGCCTTCCACGAGAGCTTCGAGCAGGGCGTCCCGGGGAGCCGGGGGAGCCGTCGGGGGGAGACTGGTCCCGGCCGAGGTCCCCGCGGTCACCGGGAACGACCCGGAGGTGGAAGCACCTAAGTTAAGAGGAAAGGAGGGAGGTGGTACCTGGGCCAGGTCGCCTCCGGAAGAGACCGCCGGGATTGCAGTGTCCCGGGTGGACGGGGCCGGGTCTCTGAGACCCGGGTCACCGGGAAGGGTGCGAGCCCTTGTTCTTGGGGGAGCCATGGCGTCTTGTCACGAGTCCCCACGGACGGCGCCAACTGTCGTAGTATTGCGAATACCCCGGCAGGTTTTGAGAATGTTCCTAGCGAAGATTACGCGGCGCGGGTTGACCGGATGACCGGTCCTCCCCCGCCGGACAAGCACAAAAAATGACACACGGGTTTATACAGGTTCGGGTCTCGGTGAGGGCCCTAGTCCTGTCGACGCGCTCCCGACCGGAGTCGGCTGGGGAGGCTCTCTCCGGGGGAGAGGCTTCCGGAGCACGTCTGGGAGTTTAGCTATTCCAATAAAAGAGAACCGATCCTCTACAACAGAGGGGTACAAGGGCTATTTATAGCCCCAAAAAGAAGCAAAAAACCTAAACTACCCCGGAAGCCACCGTCGGATTGAAGGGTAGGACCGTCCTTCTCCCGGTCAAACGCCTTGGATGCTTGACAGGTGGTCGCTAATTCCCGAGGCGCTCCTCGCGTGACCTGCACGTGATAAATAGTTCAAGACTTTACCTTTAGGAGGGCGATGAGGCCCGGGACGGCGCCGGAGGCCAGGTCCCGGGGGCCAAAAGGCGGCGCCCGGGGAGGCCCCGGAGGCCACGTCCCCGGGCCAATGGCGGCGCCCGGGGAGGCCTCGGAGGCCACGTCCCCGGGCCAATGGCGGCGCCCGGGACGGCACCGGAGGGCGCGTCCCGGGAGCCAAATGGCGGCGCCCGGGAGGGCACCGGAGGCCGCGTCCCGGGACCCAAATGGCGGCGCCCGGGAGGGCACCGGAGGCCGCGTCCCGGGAGCCAAATGGCGGCGCTCGGGAGGGCACCGGAGGCCACGTCCCGGGGGCCAAAAGGCGGCGCAAGGGGAGGGGCCGGAGGCCAGGTCCCCGGACAACTTACCTGGACTTAGTCCCGCGGAGATTTCCCCCGACAGAAGCTGTTCGTACAACTTTTCGACATGAATGAGGTGCTCATCCCACGAATGACTATAAACCAATATGTCGTCGAGGTAAACGATCACAAAGTCATCCATGAACTATCTCAATACGTCATTCATAAGACGCATGAAGGTTGCAGGGGCGTTGCAGAGACCAAACGGCATGACCAGCCATTCGAATAGACCATGTCGTGTTTTGAATGCGGACTTCCACGTATCCTCCTCCCGGATGCTGACTTGATGATATCCTGACTTAAGATCCAATTTCGAGAAGACAATAGCATGCTTCAATTGGTCTAGTAGGTCGTCAATACGAGGAAGGGGGTACGGTTCTTGATGGTGATCTTGTTCAGTGCTCGGTAGTCGATGCACATACGCCAAGTCTCATCTTTCTTTGGCACTAACACCACATGAGATCCACAAGGTGAACTACTCGGTTGAATGACACCATCGTTCAGCAGCTCACCAAGTTGTCTCTTAATCTCTTCATTCTCCAATATTGAGTTGTGATACATACTCAGATTGGGCAGTGTCGCATCGGACACAAGCTGAATTTCGTGCTCGACTGGACGTTTCAGCGGACGACCCTGGGTAGTCTCGAACAGATCATTGTATTTCTCCAGCAGTCCCGACAAATGACCAGAATTCTCTCAGCACGCCAACGACAATGCTGGTCAAGTACCCTCACCTTGACCAATGGGTCCAATCATGACAAGCACATACTTATGACATGCATTAACAATTTGCTTGTCTTGATTTGCGGTAATCAAGTTTGAAGTGTTGACGTGGATGTCTCTACTGATCACGAACTTAACTCCGTCTTTGGTGAGGTCGTACTCTTGCGCTCGCCGATGGAAGTGAGCGTCTCGATCATACAGACACGGACTCCCAAAGATCACCTGACAGATATCGATAGGGACAACATCGCATTGCACCTCATCGATATATCGTGCAGAAATAGCAAACTTCAACATACACTGACTCGTAATCTATTGGTTCACGTCGGATGTAAACCAACCTAGCGGATATAGTCGCGGGTGTGTGTTTGTCTTCAAACCAAGTCGCCGAACCATTCCAGCGGAGCCCAGATTCTTCTGACTTTCGGGATCGAATATCGTTGCGACCACTTCGTGCTTCACCTGGATGTTGATGGTGAACAAGTCCTCTGTTGGGTGATGGTCATTCGGGGGATCAGAACCCTTCTCCTTCGGCATTGCCATTAGAGACAAGGTTGTATCTGCCTCATTAACCGAATTCACTCGGACAACTTCTTCGTCGGGTGAAGTCGCAGTAGCCATGGTTGTTCTTTTCCCTGGTCCGTTTTTCTTTGGTCGAAGTTCTGGATGAAGCTTGTAGCATTTGTCCTTGGTGTGTCCCGCGACTTGACAATGTTCACAAAAGGCACCCGTGCCCGATTTTGAAGCGTTCTTCTTCGGACTTGGCTTTTTCTTTGTCGAGGTCGCACTTTCCTTCGTGCTTTTGTCGCTGCGGGATTTATTCTTCTTCTCGATCGCTATAGCAGTTGTGCTTGTGGTCGCAATGTCTTGGACGCTGAACAGACTTAGCTCAGTACTGATCAATTTCTGAAGTCCAGATGTGTATTTCCAAAATACTTGAGGATCGGACAGTGAGATGCCGATGACCATTGCTTGTCGCCGAAACTCTATCGTATAGTCTTGGACGGTCTGGTTGTGCCATTGGTACAATCTGTGCCAACGTTCCCATCTCTCCTCAAGGTAACCCATTGGATAGAATTCTTGTCGCAGAAGTCGTTTGAATTGACCCCACGCAAGGTCGTCAGCTTCACCACTGGCGGCAAGGGCCTTGCACCAAGTCTTGGTGATAAGGGGTGCCCGATCTTCACGACGTAGGATCGTTGATAACTCGTTGATTCGTGTAACCTGACGAACCGATGGCGCCAACCACTGTCAATACTGCAACCTATGACAAAAGAATTCGGCCAACCACACGCTTTGATCGTTGTCTACTTGACCACGCAAAAGTAGACACACTGCTCCTGCAATCAACGAAGAAATTACAAGAACAATGGTAAAGAGAATAACTCCCAATTCTAGGCGGTGGCTTATGAGTAAAAACCCTAGAACAAGAGCAAAAGCTTCTCTGAAAATATTTGTGTATTCAATTCGTGGTTCTCAAAACTATGACTGACGAGGATTGACACCCGGGTCACTTCTAATAAACTTTTGGTTCAAGACAGGTTCGAACCAGACATGTATTTGGTTCGATGCGAACTCAAGCTATTTCTGAGGGGCATCACCATGAGGTCGCAAGCTTTACGCGATCAGGTCGCGGGTTTCGTGCGATCAGGCCGACAACTGTGTGCGGTCAGAAGTTCGTATGCCATACGCGGACTGGACTGAATATCTGGGATGTTGCGCGGTCAGCCCATATTCCGCGGTCAGAACATTCTCAACCAAGGTGCTTGGAGCTTGTTCGGTTATCTTCATACCAGGATATTCCAGGCATCCCGGAGATTCCTCCATGTTGAAGACCAACCATCAGAGGTTATTATATGCGGTTATTCACGATTAACACGTGTTAATAACCTCCGTGGAAGTTAATAGCGGTTCTTCAACAACTGCATCTAACCGTTTGATACAGTTTTCTTCATATGGCACCCTTTCGACCAATATAAAAAGGTGGCAAAATACATCAAACGGGGGGGAGATAAAAAAAAACATTTTTTTGGAAGAACCAGACTCAAAAGAATAATCAAGATACAAGATATCTCGATCATTCAAACAGCCAAGTCTACGACTTAGATTAGACAACACTTACGAGTCTCCTATAGCTTCTCCTTGTACACCCTTACGGGAAAAATCCTCGCCTGTGAGGACTTTTTCCTCCATTTGTAAACCTTTTACCACACTTAGTGAAATCTCAACAGGACGTAGGGCTATTACTCCCACCATCGAGGGCCCGAACCTGTCTAAACTCTCTGTGCTCCTGTTCACCATTGTTCAGCATACCTTCCCGGAGGGTCATCTTGAAAGGTCTCACAATTACAAATTCTGCATAAGTTCGGCTGAGGACCCTGAGTCCGAATCGTCGACAGCTGGCGCCCACCGTGGGGCCTTTCTCAAGGCGTCCTAATTGAATTTCGGAGGTTCGCCGAAACATGGCTGGAGCATATGATTCCGAGAATGATTTCGATCTCGAGGATTATGCCCATATACCAATGCCTTCTCCAAGCGATCCTGTTCCGATGGAAGAGGTCGAAGGCCAGAATCTTCCACAGGTTGAATCATCTCCCCAAGTCATGTCAATCGACCAGGAGGTAACTGGCACAAGGTCAGAACCTGCAGAGGTTCTTAATGTGCTAGGTGATGAATCCGGCCCGTCATACGATCCCGCTGAGGGAAAATATGATGGTGACCCTGAAATTAGCCCAGGAAGGTTCGACCCTGATAACCTCCACCGTCTCTTCGATTTCGAGTCCGACTCGGAACAAACCGAGATGTTTTCCCCATCGGCGACCTCACTCCCTAGGCAGTTTGCTGCGTTGTCGAAAGAAACTCCCGATCAACAGGCTGCCAGGGAAGAACAAGATCGCAAACAGAAGGAGGATCAAGATCTCGAGCAACAGAACAACGAACTACGCAGAACTGCCCTAGAGGCTCTTCAAGATGCGCAGGCTCGTTACGATGCTGCCCCGAGTTTTTCTCGACGGTCGCGTGGCCGTAGACGTGACCAGACTCCTTTACCACCGGAGCATTTCCCAGTGGACGAAGAAACAATAACACCTGGTGCCCCTAGGAGAAGTACCCATGGTCGACTGCGATCTATCGCGGAAGTCATGCGCAATTTTCCTCCTACGGTCACGGATGCGCAGAGACCGGCCTTTTTTAGGATCCTGGCGGAAAGACTGGACGAGGTCGCATCCGAGGCGACCCCAACAGCCTCTTCCCGCTCAGTAACACATTCCCGTGAGCAGAATGGTCCTCATTTTGGCTCTGGCCGGCGGAGTTACCCGCCGCCTGTACCGTCCCGACAGGACAAATACCGGCGAATGCAGGACTCTCGTAGTAAGGATCGAGTTCTCGTTCACTCTCATTTGGGACCACGAGTAACCTCGCCATTACGTGAGTTTGCTCGAAACCCAACCAAAAGTTACAGGACGATTCACGGTCCTTACGTTGGTTGCAAAGCTTTCTCGCCTGGCCTACGAGCAGTCGTTTGGCCCGATAAGTTTCGACCAGGGGCCATTGAGAGGTTTGATGGAACTCAGAACCCATCCGAGTTCCTTCAGATCTATATTACTGCCATCCAAGCAGCAGGAGGCGATGACAAGGCCATGGCCAACTACCTGCCAACAGTCCTCGCAGGACCGGCTAGAACCTGGTTGTTTAATCAGCCTGAGGGTTCCATCTACAATTGGGAAATGCTATGCGATGCCATCCTCAGCAATTTCCAAAACTGTTACCAAAAGCCGGGTAAGGAGGACGACCTGCATAGACTGCGGCAAACTTCGACCGAAACACTTCGGCAGTTTGTCAAGAGGTTTGTCGGGGTAAGAAATACCATCCCGAACATATCCGATGGCTCCGTAATCAGGGCATTTAAGCATGCCGTTCGATACCGAAGATTCACTGAAGACTTGCTTATCCACCCTCCTCGATCAGTGGCCGATCTGTTCGATATGGCTGATCGATACTCCGATGCAGCCGAGGCAGTCGAATGGAACCGAATGGTTGACAAGGGGGACCTACCGCCCCAACCAGGCTTCAAGGACGCCAGGAAAGAAGATTCAAGCAAAAAGCCGGAGTCTTCACCGGGTGGGAAGTCAAAAAAGTCGAAGAGGAACCGCTCTGGACAGTACCGTGAGGTCGCAGTCGCGGAGAAACCACCTTCGACCAAAGGTAATAAGTCTTCTTTTAAAAGTAAAACTGCCTCTGGTGGCCGGGATTCCGACCAGCCAGAAAAATCAACTAATCCGCAGGAGGGCAAGAGGTGGTGTCCACTCCACGACTCCGCAGGCCACGACCTCAAAAACTGCAGGAGTTGGTTGAAACAGCTGGATGATTTCTACCAAGGAGCTGGGCCAATGCCAACCTTACCGCCTAAAGAGCAGGCGTGCGGGATTAGAGACGTCGACGGAGACGAAGAAATGGCTTACCAGGTACCTCAAAATCATGTTAATGTCATTTTCGGAGGTTCCTCCTCTTTCGCTTCCAAAAGGCAGTTTAAAACCTTTTGCCGAGAGGTTAACCAAACAGAGACATCCCTTGGCGAACCTCAATATCCCCGTTGGTCGGATATGCCTTTGACGTTCGATCGCGCTGACTGTCCTGTGGGGCTAACTCGACCATTGAGGCTACCTCTGGTTATTACCCCAATCATCAGTAACGCGAGAGTCGAAAGGGTCCTGATTGATGGGGGAAGTTCCCTTGATCTTTTATTGGTCAAGACACTCGACGAGATACAAATTCCTCATTCGAAGATCAAGCCCATAATCCATCCGTTTTATGGGATAATCCCAGGCCCCTCCATGATGCCATTGGGACAAGTGGTCCTCCCGGTCACTCTGGGAGAACCAGATAACTTCCGAACAGAATTGGTTACTTTCGATGTAATCGATTGTGATTCAGCTTATAATGCAATCTTTGGCAGGCCGACTCTTGCTAAGTTCATGATGGCAACGCACTATGCTTATCAGTGCGGGAAATTGCCTGGCCCCAAAGGTGTCATTTCGGTCCGAGGTAGTCGCAACGTGGCGCTCACGTGCGACCGGCTATCTTTGGAGATGGTCGATCAACTTCCCCTCCGGGACGCTCAGGTCGCCACCGTTGCCACCGATGCGATCAGGGCTGCTCCTCGACCAGATGAGAAACTCAAACAAGTTCCTTTGTACCCAGATGACCCATCCAAGACAATTCGGGTTGGGTCAGCCCTGGATGACAAATAGGAACTCGACCTCGTTGCTTTCCTCCGGGCTAACGCAGACGTGTTTGCGTGGAAACCGTCCGACATGCCCGGTGTCCCAAGGGAAGTAATTGAGCACAGGTTAGCAATTCGACCTGGACAACGACCAATAAAGCAAAAGCTCAGGCGTTTTGCCACCGACCGACAGGAAGCCATCCGAGAAGAGTTAGACAAACTCTTACAAGCCGGGTTTATCTGCGAAGTGAATCACCCGGACTGGCTCGCCAATCCGGTCATGGTCCGCAAGTCAAATGGCAAGTGGCGCATGTGCGTCGACTACACTAGCCTCAACAGTGCCTGTCCGAAGGATGACTTCCCCTTCCCCGCATCGACCAGCTGGTTGACTCCACTGCGGGTTGCGAACTGATGAGTTTTCTGGATGCCTACTCAGGATATCATCAAATTAGCATGGCAGAAGACGATGAAGAGAAAACTGCCTTCATCACCCCGTTCGGCACATACTGCTACGTCAGAATGCCGTTCGGTCTCAAGAACGCAGGTTCCACGTACCAGCGCTTGATGCAAAAGACCTTTCTTTCCCAGATAGGGCGTAATCTCGAAGCATATGTAGACGACTTGGTTGTAAAGAGCACCAAAAGATTGTCTCATTTGGACGATCTTGCTGAAACCTTCTGTAACTTGAATCGCTTTGGAATAAAATTGAACCCGGAGAAATGTTCTTTCGGGGTTTCTTCAGGAAAGCTTCTTGGTTTCCTTGTGTGTTCCAGGGGCATTGAGGTTAATCTTGAGAAAATCAGAGCTATTGAACAAATGAGGTCGCCCTCGACCATGAAGGATGTTCAACGCCTGGCTGGTCGCATGGCGGCTTTAAGTCACTTTATATCGCGATTAGGCGAAAGGGGATTACCTTTCTTCAAAGCCTTGCGGAAGCATCATAACTTTACATGGTCGGATGAGGCCGAAAAAGCATTCCAGGAGGTAAAAACATATCTATCCAGTCCGCCATTATTGGTGTCTCCTGACAAAGGAGAACCGTTGCTTCTTTACCTGGCGGCCACACCACACGCGGTCAGCGCCGTTCTGATCGTGGATAGAGGAGGAATACATAGACCCGTCTACTATGTGAGCGAAGTACTTCATGGCCCTAAGGAGCGCTATCCTGAGGTCCAGAAGATACTTTACGCGCTACTGATGGCTTCCCGTAAGCTACGACATTACTTTCAAGCACACAAGATCACAGTACCCTCCTCTTTTCCTTTAGGGGATATTGTCCGAAATCTAGAAAAATCTGGTCGAATCGCCAAATGGGCGGTCGAACTCAGTGCCTTCGAGATCCATTTCACCCCTCGCACGGCGGTTAAGTCTCAGGTTTTGGCCGACTTTGTGGTCGAATGGACCAACCCTGAGTCACCCGTACAGTTGGCAGAGGAACTGGAGTGCCCCGATTATTAGACAATGTACTTTGACGGCTCCCGTAGTTTTCAACACTCGGGAGCTGGAATAGTCTTAGTTACGCCCCAGGGCGAACAGCTTAAGTATGTCATTCAACTACACTTTGTTGCAACCAACAACGCAGCAGAGTATGAAGGTCTTCTTGCAGGGCTCCGGGCAGCAAAATTCCTCGGAGTCCGTCGATTAGTGGTGAGGGGGGACTCACAGCTAGTCGTAAACCAGGTAAACAAGGAGTACAGCACCTCCGATAAGACAATGGCTCATTACCTGGGGGAAGTGAGGAGATTGGAAAAACACTTCAGTCACTTCGAAGTCCAATACATCCCGCGAAAGGACAATATTCTCGCAGACCAATTATCCAAAATTAGATCCTCACGCTCATCCGCTCCGGCAGGAGTGTTCATTGAACACTTGGACCATCCTTCGATCATGACTTCGGTCGAGGATGATCCGGCAATAGCCTTCGTTGCCAACCTTGGTCAGGAACAAGATTGGACTCATCCATTGAGGGTCTATCTTTGTCGCGCCCCGAGACTGGGACTACGACTACTCCTGTAGAGACCTAGCTCGCTGCAGCTAGTCCCATATATGTATAGCATACACATACCCTTGACGTCCCAGGAAAAGTCAAGCACAGGAGTATATCACATTGCAACAGAGTAACTTACAAAATAGTTAAGCAGTGTGGCCTGCTAGCCTTGATATTACATAAGGAGATTACAATGCCTTCACGGCATACATGGTTTAGCAAAATAACTTCTACACAGCAGAAGATAGGTGACCCACCCACAAAAGAGAAGTGGACAGCAGAACAACACACATCAGGGAAATGACGGAACTGACGCTCCTCCTTCTGGATCCAATAAGTACTCCACGCCTTCATCTTGATTGTTGATCGCTCCGTCTATTGATTTGTAGGTTGCAAGAGTGAGCACTTACGTACTCAGCAAGTCATAGGTAAGAGTAGATACATATAGTAGTGATGACATGAACCTAGACTAGTCAAGAATTATGGATGTTTATAAAATAATCTTTTTCTTTCATACCTCATCTCATCTTATGGCAGCACTTTTTATAATATAACATCAACAATCATGTCCACTAGATTATAGCACTACCGCGACACGTCGACACACGACAGCCCACGGCAGCACTCCTTATCATGACAACACATGTCATTTGGGTAATCTTGATTAAACATATTTTATTTAGAAAATAGTACTTGTGTCACACCCCATGGATTTAATCCACCACAGCAGACTCCTATAAAACCCGGGAGCTCGGAGTATTCGAATACATTTTTAACTCTGCAGAGGGGTACCAATTTACCCGCAAGATATTCCACTTTCAAACCTTTCCTATCATAACAAAATGATTGGACCCCTGACTCACTTCATATTGTGAGCGGCAAGGTGGAAATAACAAGAACTTTTGTTATGCATCACTTACAATTCACCCCCGACCCTGTGGATCTCTCGCGAAACACAGTTGTGGCGGGCTATACCCCCACCCCTACTCATTTCCCCATTGCTGGGTCTAATGTCAGATCACCTTCAGTGATAGTGGGAGTCAGCCTCCATATCAATCATCACAACACATCTCATGCAGGGGTTTCATGTGCGATCCACATAAGTACTTGTTCAGGCCTGTCCCATACCAGGCTTGCGGTTAGCACGTTGTTCATGCCACTAGACGCACAACACAAGGTTCTAGTCCTTATATGCCAGTGACCAGACCATCCACAACCCTGCACCTTCAGTGCCTGCATTCCTTTGCAGTCTAGCACCTCCAGTGCTACAGCCATCCATACCATTTTTCTGGTCACGGCTAGGGGTTTTATTTCATGAATATAAGTATATAGATACATATAATAGTTCATGGCTCAAAACTTGTTTATTCACATTTCACGGATAACCAGTCTAGTACTGCCAATTTATAAATCAATCATCCTCAATCTTTCTCATACAATATTATCTATATTCAAGGTTATGTTTTAACAACATTTAAAATATAGGTTCAAGATGACCAAGGATATGACTTGCCTTCCGCGTCGTAAGAAACAGTAGTTGATGACGGGTCAACAGCGAAGTCCTCGATCTCAGCTTCTAGATCTGCTCGACGACAAACCAAACAATACACACAAATATTACTTATATATTAAGATGTTTTAGGATCTATATGCAGATATGCTTAACAAGAATGATTGAACTGTACTGGAGATAATTGAGATTACATGTTGAACTGAGTTGAGATCTAGGGTTTCAAGGAATTGGCTGAGGATGGGTGTTAGATGCTCTTAGGATCTCAAGGTTACAATAAGAACATCAGTTTGTGGCTGGTTTGATCAAAAACAGCGAATGTCAGCAGATTGACATTCGGATCAAGACTTTGACATAGCTTTAAGGAAAACTAGAGAACTTATCTCAAGTTATGACAGTAGAAGAAAATGTAGATCATAACTCTACAAATTCAGTGGACAAAGTGGCTTTCAGAAAGCACAATCAGAAGTGAGTAAACAAGGCAATGCTATTGGCTGACATGCACTGGAACAGTGTCAAAAACTAGGGTTTAGCGGCTAATATAATTCAAGGGCTCAAATCAAGTTGTGATAGAAGAAGAAAATGTTGATCACAACCTCAGGAGTCTAAGGGACAAAGTCATGCCCAAAATGCACATCTGGAAGGAAGTGAAAAGGGCTAATGCCACTGACTGACATAGTCTGGCATTGATCTTGACATGGCCAGAAACTAGGGCTTAGCATAACTTTTGATCTAGAGCTCCAAATGATGCACCACTTTGTCTGGGAGGTGGGCAAAGATAACAGGAACAATTCTTTCAACAGGATCTAGGGCAGAACATGGCTAGAAGGTGGTGAAATTCAGTGATGAACTGAGGTGAACTAGTTGCACTAGAGCAGTTCTGGACAAGATTTTGGCATGGCTATAACTTGAATTCTGGGCAGTTTCAGAGATCGAGCTAGAAGGAAAAAATGTTCAGGAGGTTGAGGCACACCTGACTGACAAAGTGGATGAAGCTGAAACGGCCGGGAAAGGATTTCCGGTGAACTGCGCCGGAGAAGATGACATGAGATTTGGGGCTTTTTGATACAGGCCGAAAGAACTCGTTTCGAAGCTTGAAGAGTGAAAGAAGGGTAAGATGAAGCTATCTGGACAATCAATTTGGCCGGAGGATGGCCGGTGTGGCCTGGCGACGATCGCCGGTTTCTGGAGAAGCTCAAAACTTGGGAAAACTTCAATTCGAGCTCAATCTGGAGATATTGATGCATAGGCTTGCTTCAAAAGGTTCACTGATCATTTTGTTTCACAGATTGGCCAGCATTGCCGGAACAGGGCAATCGGGAAGTTCCGGTGATCACCGGCGACTGGATGCAAAATAGCTCAATTAAATGATACAGCATGATGAGGGAGATGAGATATACCTTCTGGTGGTGTTAATTTGACAGGAGATACTGTGGATTGTGCTGGCACCGTGAGGCTCCTTGACGGCTCGCCGGAGAAGAAGACCAAGACAGGAGAATTTCGAGAATTAGCTGATTTCAAATGAAGGAAAGGAGTTGCTGGGGGGTACAGTAGTGTTTAAATAGGCCAGGCGCAACTTGCAAGGAGGGAGCAGCGAAGTGATTAGCAGCCGGTGATGAGATTGGTTGCGTGTTGAACATCAGCGGCGAAGACACAGCAAGAAGCGGTGATTGCGACGGCGACAAGTCTGCAGCTGATCACCATGTCGGTTCATCGGGACTTTGCAAAGCTGGAGCAAGCGGTGGCGACAGCAACTGGCGCGGCAAAGCAACGTGGCGGGGAGTTGCTGACAAAAGACTGCTGGTCGCGCGCAGGAGCACATGTTGTTCAACGGCGCTGCCACGACGTTGCCACGGCGATGGCTGGAGCGTGGACGCGTGCGCAACAGCAAGAGCAAGCATGCACGAGCACAAATGCAAGCGGGGCTTGGCCGGCGGTGAGCGTGCACGGCGCAAAAATCACGGCGAAGCTTCTGGTCGTGCACTGGCTACTGCCCTGGTCGAATTAGGGGCCTGATTGCAATTTCTGATTTCTTAATTTGGACTGATCTGTAATTCTGGAGATTTGGAAGGTTTGATCTGATTTTGATTCTGCTGATTTGGCAAACTTGATTCAACAAATGATTTGGCACAGATTGAAGATAATATTTGAAATGTTCGGATGATTTTTGATATGAACTGAAAATAGGGTATTTTAGGGTAATTGAAATCTGAATTTCAATTGATTTCGAATTCTGGGATTTAGGGTTTGATTTTGAGATACTCATAAAAGAAGAATTTGTATTGAAAAGCATTTGGGAGGTGTTCCCTGAATCAGATTTGAATTTGGAGATGATTTGCAACATTTTGCCTTTTCTGGCTTTTAGAAAATCTGGAAAAAGGACTGATCTGCGAAAAAGGTTCAGATGGTGAAATCTGGCTGCCAACTTTTTGGATTAAGGTATTGGCATACCCTTGATCATAATCCAGGAATAATCTGGTCTAAACTTGGCTAAGATTTTGATTAAATCTGAATTTCTGAAACTTAGGGTAAAAGGTAATAACAGATATTCTGTTTTCGAAAACAGAAAGGAGTTGACAATTCTGGAAGTTAGAGATAGAATTGAATCTGGGTTCTGAAGGCTTTTAGGTTTAGGATAACTGATAGATCAAATCTGGCAAGTCAGATCTTGACTTGGGGTCACAGGATAGATTTGGATTTTAAGGCTAGAACAGAATAAAGCTGAGGCTGATTTGGCTGATCTAGAAGAGACATATGCATGCATGATTTTTAAGAAAGAAACTTTTTACCCCAAAACTCAGGATGTTACAATCTTGAACATGGGACCCTACCCGAGGACGAAACCAAAAGCGATCGGTTAATTTGAAAGGCGCGTCTGTACAAACTCATAGATGGGGTTATGTACAGAAAGGGTACTCAAGGAGTATTCATGCGCTGCATATCTCAGGAGAAAGGAAAATCCCTCTTGAAAGAAATACATGACGGTGTATGCGGTGCACACGCGTCATACCGAACACTGGTCGGAAAAGTTTTTCGACAGGGATTCTACTGGCCTTCGGCACTCGATGATGCCAAGCTTATGGTCAAGATGTGTCCACAGTGTCAATTTCATGCAAGACAGGTTCATCAACTTGCTTATGCATTGCAAACTATTCCTCTTGCATGGCCCTTCGCGATCTGGGGAATGGACATCGTCGGTCCTATGCCACAAGCGGTCAATGGGTACAAGTTTCTGTTCGTAGCCATTGACACGTTCACAAAGTGGATTGAGGCCGAACCAGTGCGAAATATTACTGCATCAGCCGCACAAAAGTTCTTTCACAAGAACATTGTGGCACGATTTGGTGTTCCAAACCGTCTCATCACAGACAACGGTTCTCAGTTCGCTAGCGGTCTCTTCCTAGACTACTGCGATCAGATTGGGACCAAGGTGTGCTTTGCTTCTGTGGCACATCCACAAAGCAATGGTGCCGTAGAACGGGCCAATGGGCAAGTATTGCAAGGCATCAAAAAACGTGGTTTTGATCGCCTCAAGACCCGCTCGGGGGCTTGGGCAGACGAGCTTTATACTGTTCTATGGGCACTACGGACTACCTCTAGTCGAGCCACCGGTGAGACACCCTTCCATTTGGTCTATGGGGCCGAGGCTGTGTTGCCTATGGGAGTTAGTATTGGATCTGTTCGCACGAATCAATTCGAACAGGTCAACCAATCCGAACAGCGATCGCAAGATCTCATCCTCCTGGAAGAACGGCGTGATCGCGCCCTGATCAAGTCCGTGGTATACTTGCAGGCTCTATGCAAGTATCACAGTAAAAAGGTGCGACCACGTGATCTCAGCGTTGGCGACTTGGTTTTACGAAAAATTCAAGACCAGTCTAACCGCAATAAATTCTCCCCAAAGTGGGAAGGACCATACACTGTCGTCTCAGTGCCGCGGCCAGGATCTGCGCGGTTAGCCATGGAGGATGGTCGGATTTTGTCCAATACTTGGAACATCGATCAACTTCGCAAGTTTTACGTGTAAGTACCACAACCCTTCTTCCTGTTCAATTAGCATCTTTTCATAAAAAGCATGTCTTCTTTTCATACAATAAGTGTTTCTCTTTAAGCCCACATTATACAAATTCGACCTGGGGGCTGATCGCCGGCAGTTAGGTTATTACAGCATTTTTCAACCGGATTCGCTGGTCGATCTCATGATCACTTCCAGATAAGTCACTCCTAAATAAGCCGTTTCTCAACGCACACGGGACTATCTGGCTAGTCCTCGGTCATCTGGGTGGCTACCAGTTTGCAATAAGGTTAAAATGTTACTTTAATCTTGACCATCGGCTTGAAGCACATTTCCCTAGTCATCATACTTATGTTTTCCCCTCTGCTTAAAATACTAAGGCTTCAGTATTCACAAAACAGAGGCGGGGGCTAGAGGGATATACTTATAGTATGAAACTTATGATGTGAATATGCACTTTCTTTTAAAAAATAGTTTTACATACATGGCATTGTAATTACAATTGTTTGGTTACAAAATATAAGGATCATTCGATCCTCAGCTCAGCCAAGAGTTTGTCAACGAAGGGCTTGACTTCTTCTATAACGGCGTCAAGCAGTGCTTCACTCTCGACCTCAACCGGTCCCACCAGCGCGCTCAGATTCGCATCTGGGCCATGGTGAAGTCGAACCCGGCTGAGTACGGCAGAAGCGGCTGATCGGACTCTCGTCCTGATTATCTCTTCACGTCGTTGTATATCTCCAGGGAGATATTCAAGCAGTGATTCTGCTTGAGTTGTGAGCAGTGATGACCAATCGCTGACACTTGGGTCGTCCTTCTTCAACTCTACCACGTTGGTATTCAAAAGGTTGGCCACGGCCTTCAGTTTTTCAAAGACCAGTAGGCTCAACTCTTTGACCGCTCGGTCGGTGTGGTTGATCGAGGACTCGAGAATCGTCTTGTCCTGGCCGAGCTGTATAATGCGACCTGCTTGCGCTGTACAGAGAAAAGAGGTTATTAACAATGCATGGCTTTAAGTCTTCTCAAGTTGAGAATCGACTTACCAGCATTCTCAGACTGAAGTTTATTGATTTCAGTCCGTAGTTTCTTGAACTCTGCAACTGAGTTCAGCCTCATCTTGGCTAACTCTTTCTTCAAGAATGTAACCTCTCTGCAGCAAAATCAAGTCAGTTACAGATAAAGCCTACTTATATTAACAGAAGAGTGACGATCCTCACTTGCGCAAGCCGTCACGATCTCTTTGAACAGCCGCCATGCTAGCCATTGCAGCATGCGACTGGCTTGTCACCCATGACAAGCCCTGTGATACAAAGCAAGAGAGTTAAATATACTCTAAAGGTGGTTCAAGCGCCGAAACAGGGGTAATCATACCTTCATAAACTTGTTTAAAGCGGCATCATCCATGCTAGCAGGAATCCTTGCTAGCGCACCGGAAGTGCCTGCGACATGGATAGTTGGGGGAAGTGCCGTCTGAACACCACCCCCAGAGGCCACTGGTTGTGACCCGGTCCCTGTACTTGTTTCTCCTCCCGCGGTCCGGACGACTTCCTGAACCACGGGAGCGGAGCGCTCTTCATTAGAGGCTCCCTCATCAGCCCTAATTTCAACCTCCCCAGTGGCGGTTGAAGGGTTAGACGCTGTCTTCTTTTGCCTAACAAGAAGAATGGGTCAGGCAGCTTTCATCTAAGATTACTGTCAAGTAAGAGTTCTTACCTTATTTGAAATCCCATTCGTTCCTGGGACTTCTGGGAAAATTCCCCTTGCGAAGGAGAGCCGTCTCCGGTTCTCGCCTTCCTTATAGTAAACAAGGCAGCACCTCCCTGGAAATGTTCTGTTACGAGCACATTCCTAGGAAAAAAGATGAAAACACATAGAAAGGTTTTTACCTGAGCCACCGGGCTAACTGGTGGGGCTGCATCCGAAGGCCTTGTTAGGATTCTATTACAAATTCTTTGTTTTCCTGGACTTTTCTAGTTAAAACAAATTTGTCAATTAGTTGTCTTATTGTGTTTGGCACCTAATACTCCAATTTTGAACTCTTTTTGACCTTTTGGAAGCTCCAGATACACTCTATGCCATTCTTAGACATTGTTAGGCCGTGAACCGAATGTCAGCCTGCAGACATTCGTCGCGTCTGAACCAAATCTTGTGAGCTAAACCCTAGTATCTTTTCCCCCGCTGTATCGTCTTCGAGCAGATCACCTGGCTTGCATACATGTTTATAATTTTCCTATAGCAAGTATTTTCTATATTGCTTATGTGTTGTGTGTTTCGTTGTTTGCGTGCGAGAGTAGAGGCAGAAGCGGAAGAAGTCTTTGAAGACCCAGCAGAGCAGTCAGAACCCGCATTGCAGGGAAAGTCTCTATCCCCTTGACCATGTCTCTCCCAGTATGTCAAAATAAATTAGGTTAATTGTTGTTTAACTATATGCATTCTTTATCTTCAAATTAAGTGCTATATTGGAAGAATATGAATAGATATGACCTAGTTTCTTGTAAAGCCCCTCATGTTTGTATATATCATGCACCTTTTGTCGTGGTATTGCGAATACCCCGGCAGGTTTTGTGAACGATCCTAGCGAAGAAAACGCGACACGGGCTGACCGGGTGACCGGTCCTCCCCCGCCGGACAAACACAAGAATTGACACGAGGATTTATACAGGTTCGGCTCCCGGTGGGGGCCCTAGTCCTGTCGGCGTGCTCCTAACCGGAGTCGGCTGGGGAGGCTCTCTCGGGGGAGAGGCTTCCGGAGCACACCTGTGAGTTTTGCTATTCCAATAATGAATCACCTGTCTTACAACAGAGGGGTACAAGGGCTATTTATAGCCCCAAAAAGAAGCAAAAAAGACTAAACTACCCCGGAAGCCACCATCGGATTGAGGGGTAGCAACGTCCTTCTCCCGGTCAAGCGCCTTGGATGCTCGACAGGTGGTCGCTGATTGTCGAGGCGCTCCTCGCGTGACCTGCACATGATCAACAACCAGAGACTTTACCTTAGAAGGGTGATGAGGCCTGGGACATGCATCGGAAGCCAGGTCCCCGGGCCAAAGGCGGCTCCCGGGACCAGCACTGGAGGCCTGGTCCCGGGAGCCAAAAGGCGGTGCCCGTGGCAGGCACCGGAGGCCACGTCCCCGGGCAAATGGCGGCGCCCGGGGTAGGCACCGGAGGCCACGTCCCCGGGCAAATGGCGGCGCCCGGGACCGGCACCGGAGGCCAGGTCCCAGGAGCCAAAAGGCGGCGCCCGGGGCAGGCACCGGAGGCCACGTCCCCGGGCAAATGGCGGCGCTCGGGACCGGCACCGGAGGCCAGGTCCCAGGAGCCAAAAGGCGGCGCCCGGGGCAGGCACCGGAGGCCACGTCCCCGGACAAATGGCGGCGCCCGGGACCGGCATCGGAGGCCAGGTCCCGGGAGCCAAAAGGCGGCCCCCGGGGCAGGCACCGGAGGCCACATCCCCGGGCAAAAGGCGGCGCCCGGGACCTGCACTGGAGGCCAGGTCCCCGGAGCCAAAAGGCGGCGCCCTGGACCAGCACCAGAGGCCAGGTCCCCGGGCAAATGGCGGCACCTGGGGCAGGCACCGGAGGCCACGTCCCCGGGAAAATGGTGGCTCCTGGGATTGGCACCGGAGGCTAGGTCCCGGGAGACAAAAGGCGGCGCCCGGGGCAGGCACCAGAGGCCACGTCCCCGGGCAAATGGCTGCGCCCGGGACCGGCACCGGAGGCCAGGTCCCCGGGCAAATGGCGGCCCCCGGGGCAGGCACCGGAGGCCACGTCCCCGAGCAAATGGCGGCGCCCGGGACCGGCACCGGAGGCCAGGTCCCCGGGCAAATGGTGGCGCCCGGGACCGCCACCGGAGGTTAGGTCCCTGGGCAAATGGCGGCGCCCGGGACCGGCATCGGAGGTTAGGTCCCTGGGCAAATGGCGGCGCCCGGGACCGGCACCGGAGGTTAGGTCCCTGGGCAAATGGCGGCGCCCGGGACCGGCACCGGAGGCCAGGTCCCGGGAGACAAATGGCGGCGCCCGGGACCGGCACCGGAGGCCAGGTCCCCGGGCAAATGGCGGCGCCCGGGACCGGCGCCGGAGGCCAGGTCCCGGGAGCCAAAAGGCGGCGCCCGGGACAGGCACCGGAGGCCACGTCCCCGGGCGCATGTGACGCAACTTACCTGGACTTAGTCTCGCGGAGATTTCCCCCAACACCTTTGTCACCCTAGGATATCATGCTTAGGTTATGCTTATGCTTAAATGTATGTGTTAAGTGCTAAATGGTCAAGTGTATGAAACATGTGCTTAAAACCTCTTTTGTGAAAGAAAATGTGATTAGAATCGATAGTGACGATGGTTTGAATGGTTGGTGCTGTGTGCGCATTGGGAATGTTAATGTCTCCTCACTAACGGTTTATAAGGACAAGAACCTTGTGTTGTGCTTTTATGCGGCATGAAAAACGTACTAACCACTTGCCTGGTATGGGACAGGCACAACTTAGTAGCTTTCTTGGTATTAGCCATTCCCTGCATGGTTTGTCGGTCTGGTTTCTCGTGGGAAACTGGTGGGCCACAGAGGGCCACGAGCGGTGTGAGGTAATGAGAGGATCAGGTGTGAGAAGAAAGTCGCCCTACGCCTGGATTCTGAGTCGTGCGCGGATGAATCCAAAGGCTATGTGTCTCGCGGGACCATAGACCGAGGCTAGGTAGAATGGGCTGTGGGGAGGACCCACAACGTATCTTAGACTTAACTATTTATTTACCGAGCAGGGATATTGCTAATACTAGACTACAAAACCGTTGTGTGATCTCAGTCTTATCACATGCGTAAACGTCGCATGGAGTGGTACCGACTTGAAAGCTGAGTGAAGAAGTGGATTAAAAGTGGTACACCTTTGCATAGTTTTAAAAAGTATCGGATACTCTGATCTCCTAGGTTATGGAGTCTGCTCGCGGTGGATTCTATCCACGTCATTTCAGCACAAGTAGTATTTGGAAGATTTTTATAATATTGATAATAAAAGTGGTGACTCATGAAAGACCTCCATACATAACGTTTTCTAAAGTATAGTTTAAGATTTTCAAAGTCTCGCTTTTGAAAGTAAAACCCTTCTTTAAAACTTTAGAGTAAAACCCGTTCTACTCTTATCTATAAAACAAAGGCCCCATTCCTTGAAAACCCCTTCATCTATGCATTTGCATTCTTTAAAAAGAGACTTGTTGAGCACTGTGTCTGAAAATGTGCTCACCCTTGCCTTTACACACAAAACCCAGAAGAAGGATTCATTGATCCTGATTCCTTTGGTTTTGAGTACCAAGATCAGGAGGAGGGAAGCGTTCCAGATGATTCAACCTTCTAGACGGGTCATGCGCTGAGTGGAGTCAGATGTGGTGGAAGTCCTTCCAGAACCACTGCCGACAGAAGTGAAGATCTTTGTTGTTGCTTTCTGTGTTGTCCTATGAGTTCGGTACCTTGATACCGACTCTTCAATTGAGAAACTTGTTATTTTTGTATCAACTCTAATTAGCATCATCTATAGCATTATGATACTATAATATTGGTCCTCATGACCTTGTGCCTGTTTAATTATCTGTACTGCAGTTTAATGTAATTTCTGTTATTGTGAGCTTGTGATGTACCTTTCTGAGTGCAACTCACCTGGGCGGTTGCCACCGGATTCCTCAAATGAGGGTCCCACAGAAGATGGTATCAGAGCATAAGGCTTGACTATAGGTCGTGACCCTTAGATAGACATTGGCGTCCCTAGAGCAGAAAGTCGCTAGTCTATTTGACTAAATCTCATTACGAAAATCTAATTTTTTTAAGCAAAGTATATCATGTAAGTCTTTCTTTTAATTATTTGAAATAGTTTTAAATATTATTTTAACTTCTAAGTGCTCTTGCGTTTTGTCTCCTCAGATGGTTTTTAGCAAGAAGTTAATCCATGGTGACGAGCTTGGTTCGTGGGCATTACTCTTGTGGATCATGTTGCAATTACTTGGAGCGCTAGACAGCCAGAGACCAGTTTACTGCGTTTGACATGGAGTTAGATCCAATGGATGCGGATGAAGATCAGGAGGAGGACCCAGAAGATGTAGAGCCTTGTGGTTCTTTCAATTCCGACATGTGATCCAAGACTTTCCCTGGCCTAACCTTTGTGCCTAACCCCAACTATCGTTATATCTTTTGTGTAGTAGTGCTCTAGATTGTTGTGGTTATCTGCTGGTTGTTGGATATCCTTGTAAGTCAGTCAGGCAAAACTATGTATCTTATAAAACTTAATTAATGAAAAGCACACTAGTACAGAAATACAGTCTACTAACCCCTATCTTCTATCGGTTATTAGCGAAACAGCACAAAACCGATAGAAAATGTGCCTCGTGGGCAAAAAAGCCCGACGGATGTATTTTCCCTATCGGTTTCTAAGAAACTTACCGATAGAATAAATAGTATGATTTACTCTAGCGGTGATGAACATATTTGCCGTTAGAAGAGATGCATAAGTACTGACGGAAGAATGTTGTGCGCCGATAGGACTGGTCGACTTCAACAACTAGACTTATTCTATCGCTACTATATGAATATACCGACAGAATATATTAAAAGTTCCTATCGGCAATATGTAGTTCGCCGATAGAATAGTTGACCTTCTACAAATATTTTTATTCTATCGGTAATGGATTCTTTTACCGTTAGAATATATAGAAAATTGCTTAGAACTGTTCGTCTTCTAATAGTTTTATTCTATCGGTAATGCATGTTTATACCGGTAGAATATTGCACAAAATATCTTAGAACTGTTGGCCTTCTACAACTAGTAATATTCTATCGGCAATGTACGTACAGACCGATAGAGTATGTACAAAAATTCCTATCGGTAATATTTGTTTTGCCGATAGAACCATTCGGCTTCTACAGATGTTTTTATTACTAACGGTATTCTGTTTTCTTACCGATAGAAAATATATAATTGTATAAATACACGGGTATGTCTCTTTCATTCTCACAGTTCATCTGGGCTCGTAGTCCTAACCCGTAAGCTCCATGGACGGCCGGCGCACCTCTACAGGGGACCGCTGCACCTCCGCACCTCCATCGACGCCCTCTAGACGTCGGCATCCCAAGGAAGGTACGTAAAATTTCTGCAATATTGTTAGATTATTCTAATCCGATTATGGCAATAATTCTGCTTTTTTTGTATCCTTCATTTTGATGTGTCTTCTTTTCAATATGATTATGATCTGTTCAGGTCCTTGGATGATGCTCGTGGGGGGCAACGTATTTCACGGTTCTTCATCGCAGTACGCTGCCTATGTTGGCTTGTTGGCGAAAGAAAAGGTGAGATCACCGTCGAGAGCTGGAAGGACGTGAAGGGCGAGATCTTGGTTGGCTCGGTCGAGAAGATGCTTAAGCCCGGCGTGTTTCTCAAATCAGGACCTATAGAAAGCATCTTACATGTTTTTGCATGCACCAGCTTGTGGCCAGATGCTTACCTGCTTGGAGAAGAAGAATTGTTGTTATTTGCACAGCCATTCTACACCATCACTACACAGAACAACATCTTGGAAGGTAGGTTCTTTTTGTTAATGGAGTTGAGTTGAGTTGAGTTGAGTTGATCGAGTTTGAGTCCGAGGAAATCACCATTACGTACAAATGTATGTCGACGGCAGTTCCAGCTCCTCGGGCGTCTTCGAACTGAACTCCTATGGTTAAGTCCAATGTGGTTCAGACATTTGCTGTTTTGGATGAATGGATTTGTGATGTATCAGGTCTAACTTGTAGTCGGTAGTTGCATTGTGGCAACCTGCAAAGGTTCCCTTTTATGTAAAATGCATGTATGGGCCACTGGGTCCTCGTCGTGATCTGTTGTTAATTTCAGACGTGGCTTTTGTAATATACATCGAATGTGTGAATTGTTGTATTTGTATATTGTTGTATATTTGTGTATCATGTATTGCTAATTGGGACATGAACTTGAATGTGCAGGGAGCATTTGTGTATTTAATTGTATTGGTAGGTAGGTGTGTATTTGTACTGCTGTTTCAGACATGCACTTCAATTTGTGAACTGGCATGTGTATGTTTGTACCTGAATTTGTATTGGTGAACTGGCATGTGTATGTTTGTACCTGAATTTGTGAACTGGCATGTGTAATTTCTTTGGCAAGATGAAGTCCCAACTACCTACGAAAAGTATTTTTGTGTCTCCTAGTTAATCCACAAATTAGCATTTCTTGAAATATATTGCTTTATCTTCTAGTTAAGATCCGTTTGATGTAAGATCTGTTTGATGTTACATTGATATGATTCCTTGAATGTGAGAAATGGCATGTGCATGTTTGTCCCAGTTTGGTGACAGTACCTCCTCTAACGGTAAGTACACATATTTACCGATAGGAAAACATATATATTTGTTCAGTCATGCATATTCTAACGGTAAATACACATATTTACCGATAGGAAGCACATATATTTGTTCAGTCACGCATATTCTAACGGAAATGCACATATTTACCGATAGAAAAATACATATATTTGTTCAGTCATGCATATTCTAACGGTAAATACACATATTTACCGATAGGAAACACATATATTTGTTTAGTCATGCATATTCTAACGGTAAATGTACATATTTACCGATAGAAAAATACATATATTTGTTCAGTCATGCATATTCTAACGGTAAATACACATATTTACCGATAGGAAGCACATATATTTGTTTAGTCATGCATATTCTAACGGTAAATGCACATATTTACCGATAGAAAAATACATATATTTGCTCAGTAATGTATATTCTCTAACGGTATGTGTGTGTTTTTACCGATAGAATATGTGAGCGGCAAATTACCTAAGTTAGTCTGACGGTTATTTCATGTATTTACCGTTAGAAAAATGTCCATTATAAGGAAAACCCCAGTCGACCATTGCTGAGCTGCTCTTTAATTTGTTCTGTTGCACTCTGTGTCCCTCTGTTTGTGACGAAAGTTCCAGCTACACTGCTAGGGTGATCAGCGCAGGCTGGAGGGAAGTTGATTGCGCCCCTCTCTTTAAGGTATGCTTAATCGTCGACACCTATCTCTCTCTCCCTCTAGATCTCCCTTCCTCTCTACTTGCAAGCTAGCTGTATTGTGTAGTTCCAAGTTTGTAGCTCTAAGCTTGGGAGCTTGGTAGCTGGAAATGCGTCATGTTTTAGGAGCTAACTAGCTTGTATTGTGTAGTTAGCTAGGTTAATTAGTGTTAATTTCGTCAGGCTAGGGTTCAACACATGTATCTGTTGTAAGAGGCTGTACATGTACATATACATAACTTAATCGGGCAGGTTTCATGCATGGCTTACTCGTTAAATTTTGTTAATTGTAGATGGACAGGAAATATTGGATGTATGGAATAAAACGTACTACTCTTGAATATTTGGATGGTGTGAATGAGTTTATTAAATTTGCTGAGCAACAAAAGGAGAGGAAGGGAGAGAAAAATATGCTCTGTCCTTGTACAGATTGTATGAACTTGAAGAGGTTTAGCAACTCTGATCAAATTAAGAGTCATTTGATTCGTCGTGGTTTTAACGCGCGATACACCCGTTGGATATGGCATGGCGAAGATCTTGAGGAAACAAGCACCACTACTACCAATCAGCACGACTCGGATGTGGATTGCAATAATATCGATGATCATCCCAATTTTGGTAATGTTAATTCCGATGTGCACGTAGATGATGATGATGACAATCTAGATGAGATGTTACGTGATGTAGAGGAAGATTACAACGAAAATGACTTCTGTGAATTTGAGAAACTGATTGCTGACTCTGAGAAGCCTCTGTTCCCTGGATGTGCAACATTTACAAAACTGTCTTCTGTGCTGAGATTATATAACTTGAAGGCAGGAAACGGTTGGAGTGATAAGAGTTTCACGGCACTATTAGATCTTCTAGCGGACATGCTTCCAGAGGGAAATGAGTTGCCAAGATCTACTTACCAAGCCAAAAAACTGTTGTGTCCGTTGGGAATGGAAATCGAAAGAATACACGCATGCCCAAATGATTGTGTGTTGTACCGTAACGAGTACTCCAGTTTGCATGTTTGTCCAAGATGCGGCGCATCGAGGTATACGCGTAGGGACCGGATTGACAGTGAACGTCACGAGGTAAGGAAAGGGCCCCCGGCAAAAACTGTGTGGTACTTGCCTGTGATACCTAGATTGAAGCGGCTGTTTGCAAATCCGAAAGTCGCGAAGCACTTGCGTTGGCATGCTGAAGCCCGGAAACAAGACGGAAAACTGAGACACCCAGCTGATTCTATTCAATGGAGAAACATCAACAGAACATTTGCTGAGTTCGGCGGTGAACTTAGGAATGTAAGGTTCGGGCTGAGTACAGATGGTATGAACCCACATGGTAATATGAGCAGCCGGCACAGCACTTGGCCGGTTCTTTTATGCATCTACAATCTTCCTCCTTGGTTATGCATGAAGCGCAAGTACATCATGATGGCGTTACTAATCTCAGGACCCAGACAACCCGGAAATGATATTGACGTGTTTCTAGCACCTTTAATCGAGGACTTACAGAAATTGTGGAGCGAGGGTGTGCAGGTGTGGGATGCATACAAGAAAGAGAATTTCATCTTGCGGGCCCTGATATTTTGCACCATAAATGATTTTCCTGCCTACGGCAATTTGTCGGGGTATAGTACGAAAGGAGCCAAGGCTTGCCCTATTTGCCTAGATGAAACTGAGAGCATCTGGCTGCGAAACTGCCGGAAAACAGTGTACATGGGTCACCGCAGGTTTCTTCCGGTGCATCACACGTACCGTAAGAAGAGGAAATCATTTAACGGGAAGCCTGAGAAGGGATCAGCTCCAGTGTTTCTGACCGGTAAGGAGATTTACTCACGCGTGAACGACATCAAAGTTGAGTTCGGTAAGCATTCTAAACCTCGAGAAAAAAATGTTTGGAAGAAGAGATCGATTCTCTGGGATCTACCGTACTGGGAGCACTTACAAGTTCGACATTGCATTGACGTCATGCATGTAGAGAAAAATGTCTGTGACAGTTTGATTGGTTTGTTGTTGAACATTCCGGGAAAGACAAAGGATGGTGTGAAAGCTCGTCGTGACATGGTGGAAATGGGGATAAGGACTGAGCTTGCACCTTTAGAGAATGGAAAGCGTACATACCTCCCCCCGGCCTGCTACACGTTGTCCAAGAGCGAAAAAACAGAACTCTGTCGGTGCCTGCACGGTGTTAAAGTTCCATGTGGGTACTTCGCGAACTTGAAAAAACTTGTGTCTATGAAGGACCTAAGACTGGTTGGCATGAAGTCCCACGACTGTCATGTCTTGATGTCACAGATGCTTCCCATTGCTATCAGAGGCATTCTCCCAGTTAAAGTCAGAGAGACAATCACAAACCTATGTTATTTCTTCAACGCAATATCTTCCAAGGTAAGTACGTGCACTCGTACTATAAGTTCACTACCTCCATTTGTGGAGCTTAATGAGAAGATTTTTCTGATATGAATATTTGGCGCAACTGTGTCCTCGTAGGTAATTGATCCCGATGGATTGGACGCTTTGCAACGCGACGTGGTTACAACTCTTTGTCAGCTCGAGATGTATTTCCCTCCATCCTTTTTTGATGTTATGGTCCATCTGATTGTTCACCTTATCAGAGAAATTAAGTTTTGTGGACCTGTGTGCCTGCGCTACATGTATCCATTTGAGAGATTTATGGGTGTATTGAAGGGATACGTAAGGACTCGTCGTCGACCCGAGGGGAGTATCATGGAAGGTTATGCCGCCGAGGAGGTGATTGAATTTTGCACAGATTATATGGCCGGGGTTGACCCAATTGGTGTTCCTAGGTCCCGACACGAGGGTAGGCTTGAGGGAATTGGAACGATTGGATTCAAAGCTATCGTCCCCGCTCGTGATGTGTACGCAAAATCACATTTTTGGGTCTTACAACACATGACGGAGGTCGAGCCATACATACACGAGCACAAGGTAATGTTACGGTCACAGAATCCTTCGAAGTCAGACGTTTGGGTAAGCAGAGAACATAATAGGAAATTTGCTGAGTGGATCCAATAAAGAGTCACGCGAGCTGCCGAGGGCTCCGTAAGTGAAACTGTGACATGGTTGGCTAGAGGCCCAAGATTCACTGTAGGGACTTGGCAGGGGTACGACATCAATGGGTATTCATTTTACACAAGAGCTCAAGACGCCAAGAGTAGCACGCAATGTAGCGGAGTGACACTGTTTGCTATTTCCGAGGATGCCAGGTCAGTAAGGGCGCTGAACTCATATTACGGTGTTATTGACGAAATATGGGAGCTCGATTACGGATTACTTAAGATTCCCCTGTTTCGATGCCAATGGGTCGAAATCCCTCGAGGTGTTCAAGTTGACAGTTACGGGTTTACTCTCGTCAATCTTGGTAGAGTCGGACACCAAGACGATCCATTCATACTTGCAAAGCAAGCCACACAGGTATTCTACATCGTTGACCCGGCCAATCCAAACTTGCATGTTGTCCTCCACAGCAAGAGACGTATTGTTGGGGTCGAAGATGTTGTCGACGAAGAGGAGTATAACCAATTCGATGAAATACCTCCATTTTTAGAGGACATTCAATCTATCCGTACTGAAGATATCGACGAAACAACGTATCTGCGAGATGACCACGAAGAAGGATTATGGGTTGAGAACCATTGATGATTAATTTCTATTTCAGGGATAAATGCCAAGCAAACAGCCCACAAGTTCTGCAGCAAGGTGAGGAACTTATCATTAATACATCAGGCAGTACATTTTTCTTTAGAATTTAATGATAAGCTAGTTCACAGCATTAATACATCTCAATTTTACTCCACAGCATGAGTTCTAACATGTACAGTACCTTTATCCTGTAAATATTTAATTCTTCCCTTCAAATAGCACTTGCAAAAATCTCATCGCAGCCTCTTCAAAAATCCCTTTTTTCTGACGGTATTTTGTTATTTATACCGATAGAGAAGGACATCTTCTCTCAGGCACTTCAAAACGTTTTCTATCGGTATTGTTCTATTTTACCGTTAGAATAAATTCATTTGTCTCACGGTATTTGTTGTCTGACGGTTTTTTCCTGTTTTTACCGATAGAAGAATACTCTACCGCTTCGAATTCTCAACCGTGTCGCCATGCGTCGCCTTGGAAACTCTATAAGTACCTCGCCATGCGTCGCGGTATTTTGTTGTTTTTCTAATTCTCGAACGGTTGGACTCCTCATCTTCTCTTTCACAATGGCAACCTCCATGGGATCGTCATCCACGGCCTCCCCGGTAAGAACTCTAAATCTCCTCGGTTTACCCCTGTATTGTTAATCCATGTTCAGTTCATTCTTGACCTGTTGATTTGCACAGGGAATGGTAGCCGTGGAAGACACTGCCAAAGTGAAGGCTGACCTGAGGGCCCTCCAGGAGGAGCACAAGCTCCTTACAGACAAGCACACTCAGCTACGGCTTGACCTTGACGATCTCTTCCAGCGCATTAAGCGCATGAAGACGGATGGTGACAATGCTAGGGCGAGGACGAGGCGTCTTCGCGAGGAGAAGAAAGCCGCGGATATGACCATCGCTGGCTGCGGTTTGACTATGAAGGATACCATAGCGAAGCTGACGGAGGTCGCAGGCCTTCTTGACGCGGTAGTAGTTGATCCTAGGGACAACTTGTCGCTAGAGGAGTCCTGCTGTCCTGGCTGCAAGTCTAACTGACTCTATTCTACATGCAGCCAGGGCTAAGACCACCCCTTGACCTAGCATTTTGGGTTTTATTTTTTATGTAAGTGATAAAACAACAATGAATGAACAATTTCTTTTTATGTCAATTTTCCAATTTTCCGGCTATCTTCCCTCTTTCTTTAACATTCTGCAGCTTTCAACCACGGTCTGTTTGATGTTAAATTGTGTACCTTTTCATAACTCTGACGGTATTTTGTTGTTTTTACCGATAGAAAAAGGGCACACAAATCTCAAGCACTTAATCAAAAAAATTTTCTGGGGAAAATTGGGCTCACGGGATTTTTTTGTTTATACCGATAGAAAAGGGCACCTTTTCATTACTCTCACGGTATTTTGTTGTTTTTACCGATAGAAAAATGGCACCCAATCTCAAGCACTTTAAAAAAATTTTCTGTGGAAAATTGGTCTCACGGGATTTTATTGTTTATACCGATAGAAAAATGCAATCACTAATTCGAATATTTTTCCGGGAAATTTACTTTTTCTATCGGTATTATTTTGTTGTTTCGATAGAAAATTACATAAGTCTATCGGTATCATTTTGGTATACCGATAGAAAAGTTCCTCCGCTACTTTATTTCTCGTACACGGCCCTTTAGTTTCCCTCCACTCGAACAGTTCCACCTTAGAGCACTGCGTCTCTTTGAGAGCGAAGAAAACCCCAACCTCCGCCGTGAGCACTCACTTCCTCTCTCCCACACGACGATCGCCGGCTGGACACTGGTTCGTCACTGCCACCGGTTCTTATTTTCGTCCTTCGCCCGCCGCTGCTGCGTTCTACACCGCCTCTGCATCACCAGAACTGATCGCCGCCGTAAATACCCTAATTCGTCATTCTATTTCCAGCATCTTCTTTATTTGATCCTAGTGTTTTGCACGTACTAATTCTTGGAGTTTTGCAATTACACTAGGGTTCCCTATTGTGTTGGCTTATGTACATTCCGCAGGCAATGTTGATTTTAATTAGGGTTTACATAATATGTTCCAGTGCTGTAATGAACCTGTTTTGAGATTTTAACTTCTCTATACTGCTGTATGTGTGATCAATTGTATCCAACTGCCATGTAATGCAGATTATATGTTGGAGGTGTTCTTACACATATTCTATCGGCAGCTCATGTGTTTACCGATAGAAAATTTTCTGCACAAGTAGTAAAACTTAATTTGGATCTGGAAGGACATGAGCCATGCAATGTACTAGTTTGGTTGGGAATTTTTACTCACTTCGTATGAATATATGGCAATGTGGATGGGTCTTCGATGTATATGTTTCAAATGCCTATATACATGACTTTTGCCAACCTAATAGCTGTGAAGTCCTGATGACTCACATACAGGCTAGGCTAAAGATTATGCACAGTAGCACTTAGATGCTTGTGTGCATATTTACGTGTGAAATAATAATGCTGGCCCATGAATATTAATTAGTGTAGCAAATCATCGAGAATGTTATGTGATGACAGTGAATGGTGGCTTGTCAACAAAATTCCATATGTAGAGAACATTGTTATGTTCTATCGGTATCTCACGTGTTTGCCGATAGAAAAATTGTCTTGTGTGGAGGTAATTGTTATGGTCTATCGGCAGCTCATGTGTTTACCGATAGAAAATATTTCTGAAGAGTTCAGTAAGTAATTTATGCATGTCTTTCTTTTTGTATTATTTTCCCTTTTGTCGCCCTAGTTAGTCTCCAGTCCTGGGCTGAGTTATGGAAGTCCAAGGCGAATTAATTGCCATATATATGGTTTGTTGAAGGTTTTGTAGGGCAAGACATGTCGTCGTCTTCATCGGATGGTACTAGTGGTTCGACTAGGGCCAACCCCATCGTAACTACTGAAGATGGGGCTGTTACATCCCAGCGCAAGAGGGTGGGGCGAGGCGCGACGACGTTGGGGCGTTTGGTCAAACGCACTGATCTTTCTTGTGAGTTCAACCAATTTGGGAGGCCGATTGGAAAGAATGCTGGGAGGTACGCGGCCTACGTTGGGCTGTTGGCGAAAGAAAGGGTGAAGATCACCGTCCAGAGCTGGAAGGACGTGACGGCGGACGAGAGGGATAGGTTGTGGGCGGAAGTGAAGGTTAAATGAACTGAAATCGCTGAACTCTTTCGTAATCACGTTCTCTTGGCTTATACTAAAGTTTAACTAACTCGTGATTAATTGTATGCATTTTTCGGAAACAGGCTAAGTGGAACATCCCCGACGATACACCTAGGACTGCCTGCTTGAAGGACATGAACGGAACATGGAAAACCTTTAAGAGCTGGCTCGTCAGTAACTTCCTAGCTGCGGGGAAATCTCCTTGCGAGAAGTACCCCTTCATATCGGAGGAGGTATGGGAGGAATTCACCAAGCAGAAGGGGACTGAGGAGTTCAAGGCCCTTAGCGAGAAGAATAGGGCGATCCAGAAGAGGAACGACCACCCGCATCGGCTTGGATCCCGGGGCTATGCGGGGAAGGAGGAACAGTGGAAGAAGGAAGACGAACAAAATCCTGTCATGGACACCCCTGAGTTGCCGCTCTCCGAGATCAGGGATGAGAGGTGCAAGCGATGGTGGAGGGGGAGGGGGTCCGTGTCGTCCACGGGGTCTGTGCAGTTCGCAACCCCTGGGGACGCCGATGTTGTGAGGCGAATGGTAAGTTGGCTAACCTCGTAAACTGTGTGCGCACAAGTGTATATAAGGCAATTTGTCTCACAAGGTACCTTCAAATGTAACAGATCTCTTTTGAGAAGGACGCAGCGGAGGGATTGTTTACCCCGCAGAGGGAGAACGACATCCTCACCCGAGCTCTAGGAAATAAGGAGCATCCCGGGCGGACACGGGCCGTGGGAGCCATTGTGTCGTGGAAGGCCGGTTTCGTAGATCCGGCTCCACCGAGGAAGAAGGCCCGCACCTGGAAGGAAAAGGAAGCTGACCTCTCCGATAAGATACGGGCTGAGGTACGGGAGGAGATACGGGCGGAGATGCGGGCTGAGATACGGGCTGAGGTACAGTCTGAGGTGCAGACCGAGGTCGCACAAATGAGGGAAGAGTTTGCACGGTTGAGAGAAACATTGCTGGCCAAGAGTTTAGATGCGGATCCCCAGGACGACGGTACCCCGCGGGGTCGGATAAGCAGTTGCGCTTCGAAGGTACTCGCGGATCCAGTGGATCTACTTGAGGTACTGCAAGCCTTCATCTGTGCACTTAAGTTGATGCCACTCCCATTCTGTTAGAGTTGTTTCGCTAACCTATTTTAATTGTTACAAATTTGCAGGGGCCGGAGGGCTGCATCCTACAGAATCACGTAGGCGCCGGGCAGGAAGTGGTTGGACACGGCTTCGTATATCCGTCTGGGCCGGATGTCCGGGTCCACTGTGTACCTCTGCGGTTGGGTTTCGCAAAGGTACAGGTGGACATGGCCATGCCGGGCTACAATGATTCTCCGTTGCCAGTCCCAACAGAGGAACTGCAGACACTTGCCGAGGCAGTGGGCTCCTACGTACAGTGGCCCAAGAAGTGTCTTGTAATACAACCGGTAAATCCTACACATTTTAGATTACATCCTACTCAGTACACTCAACTTGCATAATCTAACATACGTGCTCATTAATTGAAGTGGCCTGCCGCGGGGCTACCAGGGGACTGCGCCCCCAGCTCAGGGCATGAGGGCCGATCTCGTGCGAACCTGGACACATCAAAGACGGCCTCGACCCCACCCAGCGCATCCACGCCTCCACCTCAGAAGAAAGCCGCCATCACCACGCCCTTGCCTTCGAAGGTACGCGCTCAGTCCCCGGCAAAAGGCAAGGGCGGCAAAGGCAAGGGCAAAGGGCGACAGGGACTGCCGCGGACGTTCACGAACACGCTCCCACTCCTGTCGGAGGCATCTTTGCGGAAATTGGATCGATCAACCAGAGACCTCCACGACTGGTACCTACATCGAGCTCGGCGCAGCCTGAACTTCTTAGTTCCCTACAGGCCTGGGCAGTTCCACCGTGAGCCCGGGACTATATCCGTGGCACACGAGGATCTGTTCGACCTCTACAACTGGCGGGAGCTCGATATGTCCATCATACGGACTGGAGTCCTGTGAGTTTGCTGATGCTATGTATTGCTGTTTTCTAACTCTGTTTGCTAACTCTGCATTAATGTTGCAGTTCATTTGAATACTGAGTAACTTTCTGTGAAATTAATATTAATCTCGTCCTTCGCATGCAGGTGCATGTACAGGCTAGCATCAGAGGCTGCGTGTGACAAGGTGGGTTTCCTCGACCCAGAGAAAATAAGCCTCACGATGCTAGAGCAGGACGCCGCGCACGCTGAGCAGTACATATCCAGCACGCTGATGGCGCAGCAGGACAGGGACTTCATTCTGGTGCCGTACCACCAAAGGTTAGTGCATTTCGTACTAATTTAACTCAATCTTGTATGTTACACCTGAGATGTACTTTGAGCTAGCGGTCCTCTTTTACGTACAATGCAGGGGCCACTGGATCCTCATCGTGATCTGTCCGCCGAGGAACGAGGTGTACTACCTCGATTCGATGCGTGACAGATTATCGATGGAATATGTGCTCAAGGGGAATATGGGGGCGTAAGTAACTTATATGTTTGATTTAAATTTTGACCTCACTAGCTAATGATAATACATTAACCGGCAATACTAACTGAAATGCAGGGCTTTTCATAAATATGTGTCCGCTGGAGGGAGGCATGCCGCACCGCAGGGCTCCCTACTAGCTTGGAAAGAATATGAGGTACTCACGAGACTTTTTGTTTATGCTTAATTAGTTTATGGAAACAATATATAGCTAACATGTATTCGCATATGCAATTATCTCAGTGCCATCAGCAGCCGCAATCATGGGAATGCGGGTTTTATGTGCTGCGCTACATGTACGACCTAGTGCAGACAAACTTTTCCCGATTCCCCCAGGTAAGCATCGATAGCTAACTCAAATTTCAAAAATGGGTGTCACGTTCTAAATTAGGATCGAAGTTAGTTACTCAGTATGCACACATGCTTGCAGATCGCCATGTCGAAAGACCAATATGAAAATGCAAAGATTATATATCTTCGACAAATCTGGGCACAATATGTCATGGAGGAAGTAGCACCCAACCATCCAGCATGACAATTTTCTCCTTTTGGTGTACTCTGCATAGACTGTTCATATACATGTGAATAAATATATATATGTGAATAAATGTCCACATTGGATTGCAATCTGTATTTGTCCATACATATGTGAATAAATGTGAATAACTGCCTAATGTGTGAATTTGTTCTGTGAATTTACCTTGCATCTGTACTGTATTGTGTATCCAATCTATACTGTATTGCATCTGTACTGTATATGTGAATGTACTGTATTGTGATGCAAATAAAGTACTGTATATGTGATTGCTCTATCGGTAAATTCATCAACAACCGAGAGACTACTGTCCTTTTTTCTATCGGTACAATCAAAATTAACCGTTAGAAGAGTTTGACCTTTCCTGCCGGTGAACTCATACATATCCGATAGAGTACTAAGCTTTTTTCTGTCGGTAATCTTGTAGTTAACCGTTAGAATAGTGGTACTTTCCAATCGCTACTGACGAGTTTTCTATCGGTAAACTTGTAATATGCCGATAGAATAGTATGAGTTTTCCTATCGGTAAACTTATAATTAGCCGTTAGAATAGTGGTACTTTTCCAGCCGCTGACGACGAATTTTCTATCGGTACACTCCTAATATTCCGATAGAGTACTAAGCTTTTTTCTGTCGGTAATATTGTAGTTAACCGTTAGAATAGTGGTACTTTTCAATCCGCTAGCGACGAGTTTTCTATCGGTACACTCCTAATATGCCGATAGAGTACTAAGCTTTTTTCTGTCGGTAATCTTGTAGTTAACCGTTAGAATAGTGGTACTTTTCGAACTGCTGGACGTAAGAATACGACGGGTTTTCTATCGGTAGATTCATAATATGCCGATAGAATAGTGAACTTCTTCTGTCGGTTATTTACCGATAGAAAATGTCCAGTCTTGTTCTATCGTGTCTATCTCTATCGGTACAAAAACCGATAGTAGAAGGGTTTTTTTTACCGATAGAAGACTGCATTTCTGTACTAGTGGCATCTTGCACTTTTCCGTCCTTGTCTCATGGATTAATATCAGTATCGTTCTTGTACCCTATCTATGACTCTTTCTGAATCACGAGTTGTTTCCTTGACCTCCTGTTCAAGTAGAATGGTTAACACCCGAGGAAGATCTCAGGGAGGAGAGCCCGAAGAGAACATTGATGATATGAGAGCCACACCTAGAAGCAGAGCCCATACAAATCCGGATCAGCCAGGATCGTCTTCTATGCCGCAAGGGGGCAACATCAGTGACGTGCTGATGTGGACAGAACAAAACTACAGGAAGCAATGGCTGTACAAAATCAGATCTTAGGTGATCCGTTTGAGACCTAGTCTTGGTTTTTGCATTAGGCTCGCCCAGATGCTAATATGCGGAATAACGGGATCTTACTCGAAAATACCGAAACCCAAAGTAATTGCACAACTCTTTATTTCAAAGAGGGCTTTACACGTCGAACGTTAGGCACACTTGCCTACGTCGAAGGAACTATAAGTGTATAAAACTCAAATAAGTTCTATGACTCTTCGATGATCTAAACTAGACCTATTACAAGGTATTTATAATCCAATCGCATGAGTACGTATCAGACTTAGAGACCTAAACGTATTAGACTCATATAACTAATCCTAAACAGATAAGCTTAGTTATACACATTCGGATCTGATTACAATTCCGAACAGGGAACAAATTCCTTTTCCTGGTCGCGGACCAATCCATGGTCGCGAATCCTTTCCGAACACGGTTAAGGTCGCGAAGCCGTATGCGATCAGGATTTGGTCGCGAAGCCGCATGCGATCAGGACTTGGTCGCGAAGCCACATGCGATCAGGACTTGGAGATCCTCCCGGATCATGACTCCCTTGTTGAGAAGGAGCCAACCCCTGTTGCGACCTCACGATCAAACTGGAGATGTGGAAATTGGGCTTGTCCATCTTCTTTGGTGTACCACTTTGCCGCACGTGCTCGTTGATCTTTCTGACCGATTCGAAAAGTCTCCTTGGTGCCACTGCGGGTGGTAGTCACCTTCTTTTCCAGAATCACATCTTCACGTAGAGGTTTGTCTCGTTGATAGACCAAGTCTTCAACAGATGGTACTATAGTATCTGGCTCATCATCCAGCATTGAAGGCTTGAAGACTTTGAATCCTTCCCAAGGTCGCAAACCTTTCCAATGTCGCAAACCTTTTCGTGGTCGCAAATCCGTTGCGAACGCGACCTGAGATCCTCCTGGATTATGACTCCCCTGTTGAGAAGGAGCCAACACCTGTTGGTGACCAACCGTGATGACGTAGAGAACGACTGGGAGTTTTGGAATGAACACACGATGAGCAATGCTACAATCGTCGGATCGAATGTATGGATAGGCGCTCATGGAGCTTAGCACCTCCATCATGGATTGTGGCCTTGGCCACTCGCGGATAGCCTTCCCCTTGTCGAGGTTAATACTATCACCGATCCCAAAGCTAGGATTGCGAATTTTGAATAGTGGCGCCGTAGAGACAAGTTGCATGTCATTTTCAACTAGTCGTTGTGGTGATCGACGATATACCTCTGCGAACAGCACGTTGTTTTCTGCAGGCAAGCTCGCCAAACAACCATCATTTTCCATACTCGATGTATCACAATCCCCTTGGCTAACTGGACGCATCACGCTCAGCACACACTTTGAGCATGCATTGACAATCCGTTTTGCCTGATTTGCTGTCAACAAGTCCTTGTTGTCGACGTGGTCATTTTTGCTGATGATAAATTTCGTCCCATCCTTTGTGAGGTCGTAGTCTTGAGCTCTTCGGTGGTAATGGGCGTCACGATCGTACAAGAACGGACTTCCAAAAATCACTTGGCAAATATCGATGGGGATGACATCGCATTGAACCTCGTCGATGTAACGAGCAGATATTGCAAACTTTAGAGTACATTGACTCTTGATCTGCTGATTCACGTCAGAAGTGAACCATCCCAGAGGATACGGTCGAGGATGTTGAGTCGTCTGCAAACCAAGTCGTCGAACCAGCCCGAAGGAGACCAAATTCTTTTGGCTTTCGGGGTCGAAGATGGCTGCGACCACCTCGTGCTTCACCTGTATGTTAACAGTGAACAATTCCTCTGTCGGGTTGTGGTCAATTGATGAACCCGAACCTTTCTCCTTCGGCATTGCCATTAGAGACAAGGTCGTGTCCGCCTTTTCAACCGAATCCAACTGGATAATTTCCTCTGCGAGTGGAATAGAAGTAACCATAGCTGTTCGTGTGCTTGGTTCATCCCTCCTTTTTCTTTCTGGTCGCAGTTCAGGATGAAGTTTATAACACTTCTCTTTTGTGTGCCCAGCAACATGACAATGCTCACAAGTGTTACCCGTATCGTGGGTACCCTCTCCGAGTTTGTCGTGGTTGAAGTCTCCCTCAAGTTCTTATCGTTGCGGGTCTTATTCTTCTTCTCAATCGCCAAAGCAGTCGTACTCGCGGTCGAGATGTCTTGAACTCTGAACAGACTTAGCTCAGTACTGATCGATTTCTGAATTCCAGATGTGTACTTCCGAAATACCTGAGGATCGGACAGTGAGATGCCGATGACCATTGCTTGTCGCCGAAACTCCGTCGTATAGTCTTGGACAGTCTGGTCGCGCCGTTGATACAATCTGTGCCAACGTTCCCATCTCTCCTCAAGGTAACCCATTGGATAAAATTCTTGTCGCATAAGTCGTTTGAATTGACCCCACGCAAGATCATCACCTTCACCACTGGTGATAAGGGCCTTCCACCATATCTTGGCGTGCTCCTTCATCTTCAAAGGTGCAAATTTGACCTTTTGAGCGCTACTGAACCCTTTCAGGTCAAAGTAGGTCTCAAGCTGATCGATCCAAGAATCCAGCTTCTCGGCATCGATCACCCCATCATATATGGGTATATCAATCTTAGCGTCGACCTTAAAAGATCCGACAGCTAAGGAGGTGTTGGCGAGGTCGTCGGTCTTGTGATCACCTTCGTCTTCATCTTCGTCTGCCTTGCGCAAGTCTTCACCAGTCTTCTCACCCATAACCTTCCCTACTCCAGGAGGTACAATCATGACCTGCTGCTTAATCCAAGCAAGCACGGTTTCCATGTCGGTGGAGAGCTTAGCCACTTGTTCGGCTAGGTTAGCTTGAACGGGGGTATCGTCAGACATTGTCGGAGACGCGGCTGTAGGAACCGTCAACTGATCGCCTGGAGTTTCGCCGGAAGTTTTGTAACCCTGGCGAGTCTTCACCATCCACAGGATAGGAAAGTTGCTCTGATACCAACTTGATCCGTTTGAGACCTAGTATTGGTTTTCGCACTAGGCTCGCCCAGATGCTAATATGCGGAATAACGGGATCTTACTCGAAAATACTGAAACCCAAAGTAATTGCACAACTCTTTATTTCAAAGAGGGATTTACACGTCGAACGTTAGGCACACTTGCCTACGTCGAAGGAACTATAAGTGTATAAAACTCAAATAAGTTCTATGACTCTTCGTGATCTAAACTAGACATATTACAAGGTATTTATAGTCCAATCGTATGAGTACGTATCAGACTTAGAGACCTAAACATATTAGACTCATATAACTAATCCTAAACAGATAAGCTTAGTTATACACATTCGGATCTGATTACAATTCCGAACAGGGAACAAATTCCTTTTCCTGGTCGCAGACCAATCCATGGCCGCGAATCCTTTCCGAACACGGTTAAGGTCGCGAAGCCGTATGCGATCAGGATTTGGTCGCGAAGCCGCATGCGATCAGGACTTGGTCGCGAAGCCACATGCGATCAGGACTTGGAGATCCTCCCGGATCATTAGGACAGTTAATGCAACATTTACCATATGGACAAGCCGAAGGATCAGTGATCGGTGCGAGATTGACTGATTTCCAGAAGACACGTTCTCCAACTTTCTCGAGTACCGAAGACCCCATCGTAGCAGACGATTAGTTAAGAGACGTGGAAAGGAAGCTGAATACAGTTAGGTGTAGTGATGAAGAGAAACTCTTGTATGGACCGCATTAACTAGCTGGACCTGCCGCCGCTTGGTGGGAAAATTATCAGACTGTACACCCCAACTGAGATTTAGTCACATGGAATGACTTCAAGGAACAATTTCGCAATTACCATGTTCGGAAAGGCGTTGTTCAAGCAAAGCGCCGAGAGTTCGTGAACCTGAAGCAAGGAAGCAAGTCTGTTAAGCAGTATCTACACGAGTTCATTCAAGTAGCAAGATGCGCCCTAGAAGATGTTGCAACTGAAGAAAGAAAAATAGATAAATTCTATGAAGGTCTACAAAACACTCTGCAATATCAGCTGTCATCCCATGAGTTTACGGATTTTCATGTCCTGATCAATCGATTGCTCAAAATGGAAGAAAAGAGAGGAGTAATCAAAGAAGACCAGAAGAGAAAGGCCTTACCCAATTCGTATCAAGGAAATGCAAATCGAGGAAGACCAATGCCAACTTTCAAATCAGTTTTCAGACCACCTCAGAGACCCCAGAGGCCTGTGCCGACCACAATGCTACCATGCATCGGATGTAAGGGAATGTCGTGGTATAAAATACACCACCGGCAGGTTTCTTCGGACGTGCGTAACATGCGTATAGCTGTGCGAACTGACCGAGTGACCAGTCACCTCCCGCCAGGAAACTCAGAGATTGACGCGGTAATTTTTATACAGGTTCAGGTCCCTGTAGGGGCCCTAGTCCTGTCGGCACCCTCCAGACGTGAGTCCGCTGGGGAGGCGCTCTCTCGGGGAGAGAGGTCTCCAAGGGAGCTTGTTGTTTGAGTGTGTTAAAATGAGTTGGAATTGGTTATTAATGAGATACAAGGGGGTATATATAGTCCCCAAAACAAGCCAAAATACCAAAATGCCCTAGCTATGGCCGTTGGATCGAGGGGCGTTGACGCCATTTCACGCCAAGGACATGAATGCTTGACAAGCGTCCTCACTAGTTCCCGAGGCGCTCCTCACACTACCTGCACTTGACTTCGCCCGAGAGACCTCTGTGGCTTTCCCCGGGTGGTGTCCGGGATTTTCCCCGATAGCCTTCTGGGATTTTCTCCGGTGGCCCTCTGGGATTTTCCCCGGGAGGCGTCCGGGACTTCTCCCGGTAACCGTCCGGGGTTTTCCCGAACAACAGTCCCTCAGGCCCCTAGGGACACGAAGTGGCCCCAGAGGGTATGCGTAGGAGTTGCCTCGGGAAACTTTTCGCCTTTTGAGACGCGCCCCGGGCCACGCATGACGCTTTGGCTCCTAGGCCGTTTTCCCGCGCGCACCCTCGGTTCACGTGCGCATGCGCCGTCCAGCGCGTTGATCTTCGTGCGACTATTCGATACCCACGCGACAATTCGAATCAACGGCACAGATGGGTCTGAGGACACGTGGCGCCCATCCAGGGTCCCCTCTGTTGCTTATAAATAGGTGGGGGGCGGGGGGTGGGGGGGGGCCCTCTGGTCTGGGACACTTGACCTTGGCCCACAAAATCCGCTCTTCTGGTAGTTAGGTTCCTGGTAGCTTGATTCCCAGTGCTTTGATTTCCGGTAGCCTAACTCCCGGTGACCACATTCCCGGAAGCTCATTCCTGGTAGCTTGACTCCCGGTGACCCATTCCCGGTAGCTCTTTCCCGGTAGCTTAACTTCCGATGACCCCTTCGGCCTATCAGGCTCCTTCCATCCTGATGGCGCCGAAGAGCCGCACCAAGGCGTCCGAGCTGCCCCCAGAGGAGGTGACCTCTGACTTCCTCGGGGCCACCGAGTTCTCCTCCGGGGACCTTGAGGCCTTCTTGGAGCAGAGGTTCTTCGCGGCCATGGACATCAGGGTCCCTGAGCAGCAGGAGCTGGTGCCGAGCCCTCGGGAGGGGGAGCTGGTGGCCTTCGAGGCCTTCGTGGAGGCGGGCCTCCGGCTCCCGGTGCACCCATTGCTCCGGGAGTTTCTATAGGTATACGACCTCTCGCTCAACCATCTCACCCCAAACACCCTCGTCTGGATGGGGTTGTTTGTGTGGTTGTGCGAGATGGCCATCGAGGAGGAGCCAACCCTCCGGCTCCTCCGGTACTTCTACAAGTCCTCTGCGAGGGCCCCACTGGTGATGAGGGGTGAGCCCAGGTCGGCTTTCGGCTCGATCGTGGTCCAACTGATGCCGAGCCGCATCGACGAGTACTCGGTGCAGGCCTCCCGGGATCACTGGGGGGACTGGCTCCGGCGGTGGTTTTACCTCCGGGTGGGCGACCCGAAACTAATGTACTCCCCGGAGCCTTCTTCATACTGCCGGTTGGGCGGCCCGGTTACCCCCTAGTGGACAGAGGGGGAGATGGACCTCCTCACCACGATGGCAGAGGTCCAGTTCTGGTGGTCCATGCGGGACCTCGCGGAGGAGATGGCACTCCTCCGGGCGGCGCCTTTCAACCCCCGCTGGCGGTGGTAGAGCGTAAGTCTCTGAACTTGTTCTTTTCGAAGGGAGGCGTTTTCTAACCCCCCCCCTTTTTCCATTTTGTAGTTCGGTCCTACGACTGGGCCCAGGAGATCACGGTGATCCTCCTCGGGTGATACTTTGTGATGAGCACGAGTGGATCGTGCGCATTATCGGGGAGGGTCCTCCTCGGAACATCGTTGTGGAGGTGTTAGGGCTGAGACTCCTGGCCCGGGTGCCTCTCCCCACCCCCGCTTCGCACAAGCGGGGAAAGGAAGCGTCCGGCTAGTCCTCGAAGCACCCCCGGGCGCAAAAGAGCCCCGCAAAGGCTCGGGCTTGAGGAGCCCCCTGAGGGCCCGGACATCGCCTCCGGCTTCACCCACGGAGACCCTGACACAATGCCGGTGAGCATGCCAGGTGCTACCCTAGTGAGGCCACCAGCCGCTCTCCTCCAGGTGGGCATGCCCCTGGGGGCCAGTCCCTCCGGGCCCTCCGGTGGCACGATGGCCGGGGAGGGCCAGGGCTCCGAGTGGGAGATGTATGCCCCGAGCCCCTCGCCACCCCCTGTCTCCGCAGGGGTCCGGCCACAGCAGTCGCCGAGTGAGGTCTCTGTCTGATTTAGGATGCCGGGGGGCCTGCCGATGGCCTCGATCTTGGCACCGGAGGTAGGCCCCTCGGTGACCCGGTCGGTAGTGGTGGCTCCCCCTCCGCCAGGGAGGGGCAAGGGCCTCTTCATCCGTCCTGGGGTCCTGGCCCCTCCGTTGGACTTGACTTCTGGTTCCTCTGATGGTGGGACACCGGAGGATGGCACCTTGCTGGGCAGAGAGGTCTCCCGGGGGAGTGACCTGGGGGGCGACGTGGGAGACTTTGAGGAGGTGACCTCCTTTGGACTCCAGGTAAGTCGCCAGCGTCTTGTCTTTGCCTTTGCTTTCGTTTTCTAACTGTTTTCCTTCCAGACGGTGGTGCTGGCCCGGGGCCTCTGGGCGCGTTCGCCGCGCACCTCTTGGCCGCCAAGGACATGGCGGCCTTCGAGCACTCCGGAAAGGAGAAGACGCTCAGGGAGCTAGCCTCCGAGTGTTCCGAGAAGGAGCGGGCGCTCGAGGACCTTGCTGTAGTCCAAGCTCAACTCGCAGCCTCGAGGACATTGCTTCCCTGCTCCAGAGTGAGCGGCAGGTAGAGCGGGGGTCGCCTGGGAGGCCGAAGCCTCGGGTGCATGGGCAGTCCTCTCCGGGGGGAGGATGATTCGCTCCACCCTCGAGGAGCTCGGGGTTGAGCTCGGGCCGGGGGCAGGTCCTGACCCAGCGCCGGTGTCGATCAGGGAGGCCATGTATTTTCACGATGCACAGGTCTCCCTCAGGTGGCGACGGACGTCCGGGCGCGGGGCCTCGCCGTCCCAGTCATCGCCCTAGCGGCGGCTCTTGTCGAGCACCGCGGGGCGGGCGCTCGGGTGATCGGGGAGTTGGTCCCCCGGAGCTTCCCCGACTTCTTCGGGCCCCAGCGGGTGGAGCTTGAGGGGTTTGTCGGGGCCCTCTTCGACCGGATTATCGGTGCGTTGGAGCCGGGTGGCGCGCGTCCGGCGCAGGAGGCGACGGCCACCGCGGAGGTCCCCCAGGGGGGGGAGGACAGGCAAGTATGAGTTCCCCCCCAGTTAGATCAGATTTTCCTTTTGTTAGACTTTTTGCTCCCGACTGCTTCTTTAGACGAAGCCTCGGAAACTTGTACATCTTTTGGTTAATTGAAATGAAAATATCTTTTTGCTAAGTCTCTTCCACTTGCAAGCAGGTATCTCTAGATATTGCTACTGGGGGGTTTTCGCATCCCGGGAGGCGTAGCTCGGAGAGTGCCCGAGTAGCCTCCAGGAGATATAGCTCGGGGGGTGCCCGAACAGCCTATGGGGGGCGTAGCCCGGGGAGTGCCCAAGTGGCCTCCATTTTGCTAAGTCTGACCACCGGAGCAGTGGTCAGCGGGCTAGCTCCCGGGCCTGTTCTTAATGCTCCTGCGATGAGGGGCACCCTCCGGGAGCCAATCCGGCTGCGGTGGCTCCCGAAGTGGCACTTAGACAACTTCGACAATTGCCGCGCTGAGTTGTCTCCACCAAGGCAAGGGTCCTGGAAGGTCCCGCCGCTCTGGATAGTCCCCCCAGCTGGTTACGAGTACTGGCTGGAGGATCTCCTTCGGAGGGCCCTCCGGTGCATGAGAAGCTTGTACAATGATCTTTCCCCAGAGCTCTGGGAAGGCCTCCGGGATTACTAGGCGTAGTTGCTCACAAGAGGGGGTTGTCCTCGGGGGTAGCTTCCTGTGGGAGCCTAACTCCCCGGGTTGTATCTTGTATGTGCTCGGGCGTTGTTGTCCCGAAGATGCCTTAGCCCACCGGGGGGGGGGGGGGCTTGTCCCTTGGTTCAAAGTTCAACCAATAAAGACTTGTTTGAATTTGCTTAAGTTGTCTTGAAAATTTTTCAAAAATTATCCTCTGTTTGGGTCTGGGTTATCCCCCCCCACAACGGGGTGAAGTATAGTGCCGCGCGCTGTGGGTAAGGAGCTAAGGGCCCGAACATGCATAAATACTGGGGGGCCACTTAGCCCCCAGTAGAAGAGGGATAACGGTGGGAAGTTCCCTGGTCGCCATGAAAACGGGAGCTGGTCGAGAATATCTCGATCGAAAAATTCCGAAGCCCAGTAAGAAATTCCCCCGGTCGGCGTGAGAACGGGAGCCGGTCGAGAATTTCCCGGTTGAAAAATTCCGAAGCCCGGTAAGAAATTCCCCCGGTCGCCCGGTAAGCCGGTAGAGAATTCTGAGACAACCGAGAATTCCATGATCCACTGAGGGGGAAGCTCTCTCCTGGAGGAGGATCAGCCCGATGACGGGCTTGAGTATTTGAGGGGGGACTAGTCTCTCAAATTGACTCGTTACCGTAGTTCATGGGAACTGGGTTGCTGCTTACCCCCTCAGTCCTTGAGGGGGTTACTGTAAGCCACCCTACGGGAGTGGGGCTCCCGTCGTAGGGACTTTTAGGCTGCAATAGCCTACGTCCTCATGGAGAGGGCGTCCTCTTAGAGAGGGCATTGCCTTGGAGGTGGAAAGATAAGAATCTGCAAAAATTCCAGAGTTGAACCAAAAACCATTGGTATTAATGAATATAGATACAACGCCTCCCACAGCGGAATCGCAACGGGGGAGAGAACAGTGAATACAACACCTCCCCCTGCGAAGTCACGGCGGGGGAGGGAATGAGCGCGGAGGCTAGATGTAGAACTTGCGGAGCATGCCTACATTCCAAGAATGCGTCAGCTCCTGGTCTTCGAGGTTGGAGAGCTTATAAGCCCCTGAACCCAGGACTGTAGAGATCCTGTACGGGCTTTCCCACTTGGGGGAGACCTTGTCCTCAAGCGCGGGACTAACCCCCAGGCCTAGGGCAAACTGTAGCTCTTGCACGGACGCGCTGGTCATATGTGCCCGCCATTTCGCGCTCGTAGATAGCGTGGCGGAGGAGCGCTCGGTTGAGCTCTTCTTCAATGAGGTCAACTTCCAGTCGCTGGTTCGCTTTGTTAGTTTGGTACGCCATGACTGTAGCTCTGTCTAAGAGCTCGACAAGTAGCGTCCAGAAACCAATCTCCGAGGGGAGGACTGCCTCAGCCCTGTACACGAGCGAAAAGGGGGTGCGCCCTGTTGCTCAGCTCGGGGTCGTGCGCATGGAGCAGAGAATGCTCTGGAGCTCCTCTGCCCATGCGCCCCGCACATAGGCGGTCTGCTCGAGTTGCCGGTGTAATCCCTGTAGGATCACACCGTTGACCCTTTCAACGGCTCCGTTGCTCTGGGGATGAGCAATAGAGGCGAAGTGTAGGGTAGCCCCCAAGCCTTCGCAGAACTCCCGGAAGTATGTTGAGTCGAATTGGGTCCCGTTGTCGATGGTGATTTCTCGGGGGACCCCAAAGCGACACACGATATTCTTCCAAAAAAACCGTTGTACTGCTCAGGAGGTGATGCTGACCAAGAGCTCAGCCTCCACCCATTTGGAGAAATAGTCCACTACGACCACCACATACTTGTAGCCCCCTGGCATTGGGGGGAAAGGACTAAGGAGGTCCATCCCCCCAGCGCGCGAAGGGCCAAGGGATGGGGATGGTCTGCAGCATTACAGAGGGTAGTTTGAAGCCCTTTTCCATTTTCTGGCAGGCCTCGCATGTGGAGATAAGGTCTCGCACGTGGCGGACCACAGTAGGCCAATAAAAGCCTTGGCGGAGAACCTTCACCGTGACTACGCACGGGGCCAGGTGAGACTCGCAGCTCCTCAAGTGAATGTCCTCGAGGAGCCAGAGTCCTGCCCGCGGGAGGCAGTGGAGCAGGGCGGAAGTCCCCCGGTTGTAGAGCTTTTCGTCCAACAGGAGATACGCCCTTGCCTTGGTAAGGAGGAGCTTTGCCTCAGTGTCGCCACGAGGCTCCCCCTACCCCCTTATGAAGGAGACGAGAGGATCCATCCAGGACGCGGCCCAGACAATCTCAGAGACCTTCCGGTCACGAGACTCGGGGTTTGCGCCCGGAGGGGTCACCGAGGGCTTCGCGATGATCTCTAGGAAGGCACCTCCGGGAAAAGGTTCCCGGGCGCAGGCCGCCCAGGCCAGGGCGTCGACACAGTCATTATCCCTCCGGGGGATATGCCGGGCCTCCAGGCCCTCGAAGTACTTCTACATCTTGTGCACTTCCCCCAAGTAGACGCTCAGGTTTGCGTCATGGCACGAGTATGACTTGTCCATTTGGCAAACCAAGAGTTGGGAGTCTCTTGACTAGGAGGCAGCGGATCCTCAGGGAGCGCGCGAGGTACAGCCCCAAGAGCAAGGCCTCATACTTGGCGATGTTGTTTGTGGCGGGGAACTCGAGCCTCGCTGCGTACTCCAGCGCCCTTCCCTTGGGGTTGTGGAGGACTACCCCCGCGTCAGCCCCAGTGAGACACAAGGAGCCATCGAACATGGGTGTCCAATGGTCGTTACGCTGGGGCAGCTCGGCGGGAGTCTCCCCCTGCATCCCAGAGGCAAGGGTCCATTCTGCCACAAAGTCAGTGAGGACTTGCGATTTGATGGCGGAACGGCCCATGAGGGAGTGGGAGAAGGGCTAGCTTGGCTCCCCACTTCCCAATCTGGCCCATGAGGGAGAGGGAGAAGGGACCGTGATCGGATGTCCCAAGAAGTAGTGGCGGAGCTTCCGGGACGCCTCCGTGTACCGCATCTTAGCCCCTTGAAGGGCTTCGCTCATGTAGTACATGGGGGGCTGCTGCCCATCCTACTCCTTTACCAGTGCCGCGCTCACATCGACTAGGGTGGTGGCGAGGTAAAGGAGTAGGGGTTCATTCGGGGATGGGCTCACGAGCATTGGGGGCCTCGCGAGGTACTTCTATAGGTCGTTGAAGGCCACCTGGGCCTCGGGAGTCCACTTGAACCCCTCGAGGCCCCGGAGGATTTTGAAGAACTGGAGGCCGCGTTCCCCCGATCGAGAGATGAAGGGCTCAGCGCGGCCAAGCAGCTGGTAAGCTGTTGTATGTCCTCCACGGAGCGCAACGGGGTATGTCCATTAGGGCCCGAATTTTTTCGAGGTTGGCCTCTATGCCCTGCTGGGACACGAGGAAGCCAAGCAGCTTCCCCCCGCATACGCCGAAGGCGCACTTTTCTGGGTTGAGATTCAGCCCTATTTGCGGAGGTTGCGGAAGGTCTTCGCTAAGTCATCAATGTAGACCTCTATGATTCGGCCAATCTAGTCCTAGAGGACCAGCAGCATGAGGTGCTTGATGGTTGCCCAGTGTTCTTCAGCTCGAAGGTCATGTGGACGTAGCAGAAGGTGCCGAGGGGAGTTATAAAACTCGTCTTTTCCTCGTCCTCCTTAGCCATCCATACTTGGTGGTAGCCCAAATACGCGTTGAGGTAGCACATAAGCTCGCACCCCACAGTCGAATTGACCAGCTGGTCGATTCGCGGGAGTGGGAAGTTGTTTTTTGGGCAAGCTTTATTGAGGTCAGTGAAGTCCACGCACGTCCTCCATTTACCGCTCGACTTCTTCACAAGGACGGAGTTCACTGGCCATTTGGAGTGCAAGACCTCCCGAATGAACCCCGCCTCCCAGAGCCTGGCAATCTCAGCCTTGATGGCCTCTTGGCGCTCAAGGGAGAGCTTCCTCGGCTTCTGCTTGACCGGGGGGTGGCCGGGCGCTACAGCGAGCTTGTGCTCGATAACGTCCCGGGCGACGCCCCACAAGTCGGCGGGCTTCCACGCAAAGATGTCAGAGTTTTTGTGGAGGAAGGCCGCGAGTTGTTCCGCGTGCTCTTCGAAGAAGTCCACCCAGATCTTGATGATCCTTTCCCCGTCCTCTGGGGACAGTCAAATTTTCAGAGGTCCCCCTCTGGGCGTGGTTTTGGAAGGAACTTCCTGGAGGGGACGACTTGGGTGTCCAAGGCCAGGGGGAGCTCTCTCCCCCTGGGGCCTTGATCAGGTTGACATTCTCGATTGTCGCGGCGGTGCGCTCGTAAAGAGCATGGGCTACGTCTTGGTTGCCTTGGGTGGTGATCATGCCGCGAGACCCAGGGATCTTCACACAGAGATAGCTCTGGTGGATCGCCGCCCCTAGACGATTGATCGTGGTCCTCCCCATAATCGCGTTGTACGAATATGGGAGGTCCACTACGTCGAACTGGACCATCTCTGTCCGGTAGTTGTCCGGGGCACCTAAGGTCATGGGGAGGTCGACCTTCCCCACCGGGTAGATGGTCTTCCCTGGGACGAAGCCCTGTAAGGGCCCGACTGTGGGTTGCAGTAGCTTTTCATCAACCTGCCGAACCGGACCATCTTTGTCCGGTAGTTGTCCGGGGCACCTAAGGTCATGGGGAGGTCGACCTTCTCCACCGGGTAGATGGTCTTCCCTGGGACGAAGCCCTGTAAGGGCCTGGCTGTGGGCTGCAGTAGCTTTTCTTCAACCTGCATTTCCCTGAATGCCTTCAGGTACAGGATGTCAGTAGAGCTTCTATCGTCGACGAGGATGTGCGCTAGTTGGCAGTTGTAGATGGTGGCAGAGACGATGAGCGCATCGTCATGGGGGAAACGAACCCCGCACGCATCTTCTGCTGTGAAGGTAAGGGGGACATCTGACCACTTTGGTGGCCGAGACGTGTGTAGCACCCCCACAACCTTTATCTGCAGCGCGTACTCCTTGCACTGGCACTTGGAGTCTCGCCTCGAGGCAGATCCCCCCGTGATGACGTTTACGCGTCTCTGGGAGGTTTGGAAAGGCAGCCTTTGGCTGAGCCCCCTTCTTGTGCCTGTATCTGCTGCTCTCCCAAGGGAGCAGGTAGAGTCGGCAAAGCCGGTGGAGGGGGCAAGGAGGCAGGGCCCCTCCCCCCTGCCCACACTTGTCGAGGAATGTGACGAAGTGTTGGAGAAGTTGGTGGCATTCCTGAGTGGCATGGGTATTGGACTTGTGGAAGGCACACCACAAGTTGGCTGTGCCCTCCTTGCCTCCCGTCATGGGGTCTTCTCGGCTGCGGGACGACTGTCCCCCCATGGCCTTTCGGCTTGGGAAAGGGGCGGTTACCCTTGTTGCCATCGCACGAGCTGCCTCCGCCCTCGAGGACAAAGGTGTCCCGATGCCGTGGCTCGCTACGATTGCCCCTCTTGGGATGCTTGCTGAGGGGGTCCCCGGCCTCCCGATCACTGGGGGCAAGGGCCCCCTGGTTCTTCTTCCAGAGGTCGTCCTCCTCTGCCCAAGCGTACTTCTCGAGCACAGTGAAGAGCTCGTCAGCAGAGAGGGGACATCTCCAGGAGAGCCTCCGATGGAGCTCCCCGGGGAGAATCCCGCTCTTGCATGCCTCAATGACTGTAGAGTCAGGGATGTGAGCCACTTTGCTCTTAACCTGAGCGAAGCACTTGAAGAAGCTCTGGATGCTCTCCCTCGTCCTCTGTCAGATGGTGTAGTGCTGTGACGTATCCACGGGGCGCACGTAGTTTCCCTGGAAGTGAACGGGCATTTATACCTACGATATCCACGCTAAAGATGAGGGCCTTCTTTTGCAGTTCATATCAGCCTGAATGAGGAAGTAGAGTCAGTTTCGTTCATAAACTGGGCCGAAGATCTGACAGAGGTTGACTTGTTGGCTTGTGAGTTGCCAGCTCCGTAGTTGATTGCTAACCAGAGGATAGTGACAGCCAATATTCCTATTCCAGCTTGTGTGCTTGTTTGCTATTCTTCCTGTTCCTGTTACGAGACGACCTCGGCTCAAGCTGACCCCACACCGAAAGTCGTCAAGCAGTCTTGGGCTCCATCAATCAGTGAGGAGGAAACCAAAACCTGTTGGAGTTCCCCGCCATCACCTCGCCTAGATCCGGGGGTTCATACCCTCCAGTAGCAGAGATGTAAGTTGCAAAGGCTACTTGCCTGCCGAGGGGGGAGAACTACCTAGTATCAAATTCACAAAGCAGCACATTTAGTAGTTGACATCATCGGAAAGGAGAGTTTTCACGTTAAGCAAGAAGAGCTACGAGTTGGAGGGTCACCGACCGTCACTTCTCCTTTGTATCTGCCGAAGACGCAAGTAGCCCAACGACAGGCTTGTGTGGAGTTGAATGACAACACGCAGAGGTCTTTTGGCGAAACTGGGGGCTCTTTGTCTAAAGGAAGGGCAAAGTCAACAGGCCAATCCCAGTTTCAGAATTGGAAGAAGCAGTAGGAGGTTCACCATCAGAAAGGCATGGGACAACAAACTCTCTTAAAGCTTTCTTCGAATAAGTCTTTCGCTTGACTTGGCTCAACGGCTTTAGTTCCGTAAATGCTTTCGTATGAAGCTTGAGTCAAGTCTAGTCTCATGCAGTGAAGATCGTCAAGCAATCATTGCTCGTCTCTCCGAGACCTATTGATAAGGAACGCGTTCAAGTGTATGGAATAATCAAACCTTTCACGTATTTGTTAACATAGCGTTGGACGATTGATTCCTCTCTTTCTCCATGGCCTGCTTCCCATAACTGGCCTTACTAAAACTTACGAAATGATAATTTAACCTAAATTTCCGGTTAACTGCTGACTTTCTTTGCTAGCTCACCCGAAACTCTGTCTTCAGGAGGAAAGCTTGCTTGAGTACCTTACTTGAAAACAAACCGCTTGAGCTGTAACCGAAACAGAAAGGTTTGATGAGCCGCTGCTTGCTCTCTAACTGCTCTTACCGCTTCTTCTTCTTGACCTCTGCTCACTGCTGCCAATGCTGTGACTGCCGCCCCTATCTCTAAAGCTGTGGATCAAAAGTATCTGCGCAGAAGGAAGAGGAACAAAGGAAGGCGACAAGAAGGCCAAGCATGCCCGACGAGTCAACTCTTGAAAATAGAAAATAGATGCCAACCGCACATGAATTGCAAGAATGCGGTTAGTGATTGATTGTGAAAGCAACAATTGAATAGAAGGATGAGAAAATGTTGGAATAATGGGTCTTTTCATTCTAATACTCTATCCGAGAGTTATCAGTATTTAGCAAAGCTGTTCCTATCTAACGGAAGGCTCTTGGATCAAATGACAAAGACATTGTTTGTGGAGAAAGAGATGGCTTTTCCCGGATGAAATGAAACATTTGATTTGTGTAACAGGAGAAAGATTTCCCACTCCTTAGCCGTAAAGATATGTGGCCAAAAAAAAGGGAGGGGATTAAGTGGAACAGGATTGGCCGGGCGGTAGAGTCGTGGAAACACTTGTTGATTCCCTATTTTGGACCCTAGCTCCATGGAACAATATGCTACTGCGGAAACATGGAAGAATTGCAATCTTAGATCAAAACACTATGTATGGATGATATGAACTGCCTAAATAAGAATTCTTGAGCGTCGAACAACCAGAGTACTAACTACATAAAACAATTTGCATTAATGAAACTGTGTAAATCCACCGGATAATCAAAAAGACGCATGTCTGATGAAATGGTTGTTGCTATCTGCTTCCATAACGAATCGTTGGTTTAACTGAAATAAGTAAAGAAAATTGACTCGGATCGATTACTTTTTGTGGGTAGGTGTCGATAGCTGCAGAACCCATTCTTTGTTCTATACCACGAAAGAAGCAAAGTATGTATGCCCTTTCTTTCACTAGATAGCTAAGGCTAAGTACCGTACGGACGCGCCTTTGTCCAGTTTTTCAGGGATCAATAACATCTGTCACCGATAAAGGTTTTTACATGGAAGTATGGGAACCAAAGGCTCCTTTTAAGTAAGTAAGCCCGCAGCATCACTACCAGATCGAAAGTCAGGGTCAGTTTGGGTTCTCGGTACAAATCCATAACCACCAGTCCCAGCTCCTTAGCCAACATACCTAGATCGAGTGTATTCGCTCCCCTCAGGGGAATATGAACTTATGCGCCTACCTTCGCTGCTGGGACTGAACTTGATCTATTCCATAAATAGGTGAGCTTAGTGCTTAAACCAAAACAGCTCCTCAAACTCCTGACTCTGGCTCTAAAAATTTAAGATGTGCTTTCTCTATTTCCGTGTCCATCGCCCTTGCTCCAACTCGATTTGTCAGTGGTTACGAAGAGGTTCAACCTTCTTTATGAATGGTATTCCTCAATTCGGGTCTGATTGTCTTGAAAGATGAACTCCTCCTTACAACAGCTATAAGCTATAAAACCTTAGAGGGCAGGGAGCTTGTGACTAAGCCGCTAGGGAGACTAAGACTAAACCGAATCGGGGGAAGGATCCGTAGACAGCACTGTGGATAGAGTACCAGTAACTTAACTCTTTTTGGAATGCAGGAACGGAACAATTTTAAGTGGTGAAAGCCCCTACCTATGAAAGAAGCAAGGGGGACTGGTAATCCTACTCTCTGTCTTGCTACCTATGACTGCTTTGTCAATCTGGACACGGTAACTTAACTGCTTATTATTGTGTCGAAAGACTTAAAACATAGCTTTTAAACTACTAACTGAAGCTATCAGACTAGGGATCTTTTACCGTTACCGCTCCGTGGGCTTCATCTCTTAATCTCTTAGCCTCTGTTCATCGAAGACCGCTAACGGAAATTGATTGTGTTTACAGAGTAGCTTCTCCTTACAACTCTTCCTGATCTGAAGCGCGAGTTGAAGGCGCAATTTCTTCCAGAGAATGTCTCGCATTGAGAAGGGAAGCGGCGAACGAAAGCACGAAGCTTCATTCATTCCTCTTTATTACTCCAGTTGTAAATTCTTCCCAAGAAGGAGATTGGTATCCTTGGAACAGTTCAAATCGATGTTTTATCGCTATTTGGATGAGCAATTTGACCATAATCAATTGACTAGAGGGTGTCCGAGAAATAGCTGTCTGGGTAATCGGCGAGTAGTCTATGTTCTAGGAACATATATGTCGAACTGTTAGAGGTTCCTGGTTTATGCCACAAGTATTGCACCCTCCTCGTTTGACACAAACCTCGTCTTTTTGCCCATAGGTTCAGTTGCGGAACCAGGACGTAGTGCCACATAAAGATAGTCATTGTGATTACGTTGTTCAGACGTGGTTCTGGCAAAACCTTTGATGGTCATGGCAAGCTTGAACAGGTCGTTTGGGAATTACCTATTGCCCCAAACCCTGGAAGTCAAGACAGTAGATGCTAATGGAATAGTTGGAAAAATTTGCCACGTTCAAGTCGAGGTTCAGTTCGTCCTACAACTACGTTCTTCCGGGGGAGCGGTCTGCCCCCGGGATGAAGAACACCTCCTTATTGCATTCAATCCATAAGTCATGCTGGTCAATCAATGACAATGATAAGCTCTATAAAAAAAATGAGTCTATTGCTCTTCGACACGTTTTATATCTACTTCAGTCATGCTTTATTGGAGTTATCTGACGCCAAGGAGGAAGGAATAGAGATTAGGATCCTAGCCTTGTTCCGTTTGAAGTTCCTAAGAGAGGTTACAAAAGAAAGGGATGCTCAAACCAAGGATTTAGAGTCTTATTTGTGCATCAATCTACAGACAGCAGATGAATACTTAATCTATCCCCTCTGCGCACGGAAAGGGAAAGCTACTCTTCAAGAGACCGAAAATCCTATGTTTGGAGTGACCATGAACACACTGCTTGAGACCCTTCTTTCGTGAGACAGTTGTGATTCCGCTTTCATGTTTTGGATTGAGCTTTGTCACTCTTTCTATGCCTCTTTCTTTTTCTTTAGCCATCAAAGATTAGCAAAGCTATATCCAAAATAGGAGAGAGAGATGATAGTCAGAGGTTTAAGTGAACTTACCTTCCTTCAAAAATTCCTATATGTTATGAGAAAAGTCTTATCCATTAAGAGATGGAACTTCAAGAGCAGCTAGGTCTAGAGGGAAGTTGTGAGCATTACGTTCGTGCATTACCTCCATACCAAAGTTAGCACGATTGATGATATCAGCCCAAGTATTAATAACACGACCTTGGCTATCAACTACAGATTGGTTTAAATTTAAACCATTTAGGTTGAAAGCCATAGTACTAATACCTAAAGCAGTGAACCAGATACCTACTACAGGCCAAGCAGCCAAGAAGTGTAAAGAACGAGAGTTGTTGAAACTAGCATATTGGAAGATTAATCGGCCAAAATAACCATGAGCGGCCACAATATTATAAGTCTCTTCCTCTTGACCAAATCTGTAACCCTCATTAGCAGATTCGTTTTCAGTGGTTTCCCTGATCAAACTAGAGGTTACCAAGGAACCATGCATAGCACTGAATAGGGAACCGCCGAATGCACCAGCTACACCTAACATGTGAAATGGATGCATAAGGATGTTGTGCTCCGCCTGGAATACAATCAGAAAGTGGAAAGTACCAGATATTCCTAAAGGCATACCATCAGAGAAACTTCCATGACCTAAAGGGTAAATCAATAAAACAGCAGTAGCAGCTGCAACAGGAGCTGAATATGCAACAGCAATCCAAGGACGCATACCCAGACGGAAATGTTGTTCCCATTCACGACCCACAAGCTACACCAAGTAAGAAGTGTAGAACAATTAGCTCATAAGGACCGCCATTGTATAACCACTCATCAACAGATGCAGCTTCCCAGATTGGGTAAAAGTGCAAACCGATCGCCACAGAAGTAGGAATAATGGCACCTGAGAGAATATTGTTTCCATAAAGTAAAGAACCAGAAACAGGTTCACGAATACCATCAATATCTACTGGGGGAGCAGCGATGAAGGCGATAATAAATACGGAAGTTGCGGTCAATAAGGTAGGGATCATCAAAACACCGAACCATCCAATGTAAAGACGATTTTCCGTGCTAGTTATCCAGTTGCAGAAGCGACCCCATAGGCTTGTACTTTCGCGTCTCTCTAAAATTGCAGTCATGGTAAGATCTTGGTTTATTCAAATTGCAAGGACTCCCAAGCACACGTATTAACTAAAAAAAAAATAGATAATAGAAGGCTTGTTATTTAACAGTATAACATATACTATATACCAATGTCAACCAAGCCAGCCCCAACGAGTAGCTATCCATATAACTAAATTCACCATTCACCAAACCTAAACCTAAAAATTTTGTATGTAAATGAGGCGAGTGAAAATTAAAAACTCAGATTGTCCTTTTCTATTTTCCATATGGGTTGCCCGGGACTCGAACCCGGAACTAGTCGGATGGAGTAGATAATTTTTCCTTGTTACAATAGAGAAAAAATCCCTCCCCATGCTTGCATTTTTCATTGCACACGACTTTCCCTATGTAGAAATAGCCAATTTCTATTCCGAAGAGGAAGTCTACTAATTTTTTTAGCTAGTAAGTTAATTCACCTACTATAGTTGATTCACCTACTATCATAGTAAACTATATTACAGGGAACATTTCAGAATTGAAAATGTGCAAGTTTTCTCTTTATCGATCATTTCTAGTTTATTAGTTTTGTCTGATAATTAATTATCAGGATTCACCAGATCATTGATACGGATAATATCCAAATACCAAATACGCTCACTGTGTGAGCCATGGAAAGAAAAGGGGGTTGTTTTGGTGAAAATAAAAGTTCTTCTAAAAATACCGAACCTAATCGTTGCATAAAAGTTCGTACTGTGCTTTTATGTTTACGAGCTAAAGTTCTAGCACATGAAAGTCGAAGTATATACTTCAGTCGATACAAAGTCCGTTTTTTCGAAGATCCACTATGATAATGAAAAAGATTTCTACATATCCGACCAATATCCCAATCTGATAAATCGGTCCAAATTGGTTTACTAATAGGATGCCCTGATCCAGTGCAAAATTGAGCTTTTGATAAGGATCCAATGAGAGGAATAGCGGGGACTACGGTAGCGAATTTTTTAATTTGAGTTAGATATGAATTCTCCAGCATTTGATTCCTTACTAACAAAGTATTTATTGGTACTCTTGAAAGATACCCCAGAAAATCGAAGCAAGAGTTTGTTAATTGGTTTAGATGTCGCGGTTGAGTCAAAAAAATAAAAAAAATATTGCCAGAAATGGACAACTTCATCAAAATTTGATGCAAGAATTGCCTTTCCTTGATATCTAACATAATGCATAAGAGGATCCATAAAGAACCATACGGTTTTCCGAAAAAAACCAGGGTACATTACCCCAAAATGTTCCATCTTCCTATAGTTCAAGAAAGGTTCCAGAAGAGTAAGCAAGAAGATTGTTTACGAAGAAAAATTCACATTCCGATAATTAATAAAAATAGATTTCTTTGAAGTAATGAGACTATTCCAATTAGAATAGTTGTCGAGAAAGAATCGCAATAAATGCAAAGATGGAACATCTTGGATCCGGCATTGAAGGAGTTGAACCAAGATTTTTAAATAGATAAAAAAGTTCATTGGTATATGGAATTTATGGTTTCCATTGGTGCAAATCCAATCATCTAGATTGGAAATAAGAAGCAATTCCCCATTGGTAGCAAATGGTTATCTATTAAGCGGAGGAAATAGTAATAAAAAGGAGAAGGAGAAGGCTTATGCTCCTTTTCTTGAAAGAACGGACTTTAAGGGTCAGCTACCTAGCCTACTTTCATAATGAAATGCCGTCACTGTATAGATAACTCTTATTCAGAAAAGAGCTATTACTGTCAAATTAATAGGTAGAGCCAAAGAATGTGAACTATACAAGTTCACAATAACATTTGATTAAATGAAAGAAGAGGCTCCGGTGTATAGAGAGGACCTCACCGTTTAAGAGGTAACCATAGAAACGATGGAACCCGCTATTTTTTTTAGTCTCGTTATAATTTATTATTTCCAGGTGAAAGGAATAGAAAAAAGAAAATCGTGGTTGGGAAGGTCATAGTAGCAAAAGCCATTGGAATTGAGATTTTATATATCGAAATAATCCGTTTTGTTATTAATGGGGAAGGGGAAAAGGATGACTGAAAGAAGAGAAATAATCAATTAGTTATTCATTAAGGTGAAATTGGATTCAATGACCAGAGTTAGACGAGGATATACAGCTCGGAGACATCGAACCCAAATTCGTTTATTTGCATCAATCTTTAGAGGGGCTCATTCAAGACTTACTCCATAGAAAATGAGAGCTTTGGTTTCCTCTCATCGAGATAGAGGCAGGCAAAAGAGGGATTTTCGTCGTTTGTGGATCACTCGGATAAATGCAGTAACTCGTGAGAATAAGATATTCTATAGTTATAGCAGATTAATACAGAATCTGTATAAGAAGCAATTGCTTCTTAATCGTCAAATACTTGCGCAAATAGCAATATAAAATTATAATTGTCTTTATTTACATGATTTCCAACATCAAATAAAGGAAATTAAAAAGTAATAGTAAGGAATGATTGAAACAGAATTCCCCGGAGTCCGGGAAGATATAGAAGAAAAAATAATTCAGATAAGTAGTAGGAATGAACGAACATGTTTCAATAAAATCTTCTTCCCCATTTTTCTTTATTATAACACAAGAATCCAATCTGGATTCTAGGCCTTTTCGAACAAAACATCAATCTGAGGTTGAGTTCCGATTGGAGTTTTGAGTCAATTGAGGAGTCAAACTCCCTATTTCTTTCTGGTTTTAGGACTTGAGATCGACTCGGCTCTCTCAAATTCTTTCTCATTATTAATAACAAAGAAAAAATATTTGTTTTATAGCAATAGTAATTAATCGTTGTTGTTTCAAGGTCAATCTATTTACTCGTATAGTAAAACTACCTTGTTAAAAAATAAATCGACTAATTAAACTCATGCTTCTATAATCGATTCGATCCCCCGACGGGGGCAAACGCCCACGAAAAGATCGCTTGTATTTTTTAAAAGGTTGCTTGGATTTATCCAAGGTTTATTCCTTATCTCTCAAATTCTAAAGTTGTAATTTTTTATTAATTATCTAATAGAATATGTATTAATAGAGTATTAGCTAAGTAAGAAATTGGAAAAAGTAATAAAAAATAGAATAAGAATTCAGTAATAGAATTTATTTATAACTATCATTTATTTCTATCCGTCATCCTAATATGAAATTGAAGTATCTTCTTTCTATGCTATGATTTCGTGGAGCCTGCCCTAGACTGGATACGCATTTTAATTTAATTTTAATTAGATCTTGGATTTTTTATGAGGTTCAATACACTTTTTCTTTCTCTTTCCTTCCTATCCTAAAGAATTGAAAAGGGGAAGCGAAATTTTAGTCATGTCATATGGAATTCGATTTCTTCATTTCTTCGCATATCAATAACTAGAATGAAAAAAAAGGGAATGACAAGGCATCTGGGAATAAACGATTCATTTCTATCAATAGACCTGCTATTGACCCAAACCATAGAGTAGTATATCATTTATTATATGAAACCAAAAAGAAGAAATGACAAGAAAGTTGTATATAGATGGAGGATAAAATTACGATGTGGAAAACAAGACAGGGGTTTTGTACAATGACACTGTACAACAATTTAAAAAAGGGATGTAGCGCAGCTTGGTAGCGCGTTTGTTTTGGGTATAAAATGTCACGGGTTCAAATCCTGTCATCCCTACCTATTACTTCTCCTATGGGCAGTAACGAGGGATCAATTGAGATCGATTCAAATTGGACAAAATTCAGAGTTTCATTTTTATATATGCATGCGGTACAAAAATCATCCTTTTCTTTACTGCTTTATCTCCTGTCGTAAGAAAGCGCTCTTAGTTCAGTTCGGTAGAACGTGGGTCTCCAAAACCCAATGTCGTAGGTTCAAATCCTACAGAGCGTGATTCCATCTATCTTATGTTGAAGCACAGTAAAAGAACTTAACAAAGTGGAATGTCCGACTACTGTTCTTAACCCAAATCAAAGAAAACAACAGAAATACTCGACCTGGAGAGGAGACCACTGACCAATCTCCGTCCATTTTCCCTTGCCTTTCCTTTACGGGTATGCCTGTTTTAGGGGACCTTATAGTAATAATAGTATAATAGACCCACTAGAGGAGAGGAATCCTTCATGAATCGCCTTGCCTTGCTTAAAGAGGTTTATGAACCCGTGGAACTCTTGTTTTGAGGAAGTTTCCATTCTCAATAAATGAGGAAGGAGGGGTGAGGTCCTCACTTGCGAGTGAGGCAAGGCTTTCTTTTATAATACATCCTACCCGATTTTGGTTGACGATTGCGTTCTATTCCAATTATTCACTTGTTTTTCTTGTCACTGTGGCGAGACCAGATGAGAGAGAGAACTATTTTCCATTTCCAGACAGACCCCGAGCCGAGGTTGGAACAATTCTTTATTTTCTTGTTGGTTCCTTCTTTCTTATTTATTCAAAGTGAGTCTCATTAGCTTTAGGAAAAATAGAAGCAGCGGAAATGCTCGCTTCTAAAAGGCTTAAAGGCTCTGATCAAGGCAATGAACATTTTTCACTGGGAAACTAATAAGAAAGGAATTCAAATCATAGTGCAATACAGACTATTTTTCTTTTGGGTGAAACTTTCCTTCCAATACTTGTGCGCTCTACCCATCTCTACTGAACAAACCCACTACACATCGCTGGCAAAACCTACATCGAGTGGCAGGGTATGTGTGTAGGCCTTTCCAAGGACATTCGAAACAACATGTCGATAAATTGCTATAGAAAGTGGGGCTAGATCGAGAGTTCTGACCTTTTCGTGGGTGATCTTCAAACTCTTGTTTTTCTAGTGAAAGAACGCCCTTCTGAGCGATGATCTCCTACAAGCGAGTATAGTAAGGTTGACTTCAATTGAGACAGAAATGTCACTGGTCAGCTCCTTAGCGTGACAATTAACACCACTTTCTTATTACCTAAGAGATTAGATAAGGGAAGAAGGCAGGCCAAAGCTTATAGATTCGGAGATCGTACTTCTAACGCTTTGTCTGAGTCAGTCCTACGACCCCTTCCGGCTGAGACACGAATCCTAGCCTATCTGAGTCGCAGAATGAAGGGCTCTTCAGAAGGCGCCACCCAAGTCTCCTTTGAGACTTCGGAGTCAGGAATGATTTTTCCAAGGAAGGCGGATTTTCTTCGTTCCGCAGCACGAACAGGGTGTACAGAAGATCGATGTGCCATCTTTCTAACCACGTTCATTTGTTGTATGATCAGTAGGGAAGGGAGCCTTTGATAAAGGGACCCCCAACCAAGAAATCTACTGTCTCAGAGCGACAGTCAAGCTCGTATCGCGGAACTAGAACATTTCTTTGATTGATAGGTCAGATAGGAAGCAGGCAAGCAAACCAAGTTATAGGTTTGGAAGTGAGAACTCGGAAAGGTTGTCCTGTGACTACCTTTGAAGTCTTTGGGTAGGACATCAGGCTAAGGAAGAATTAAAGAAAGTCCATTACTGAGAAGTGGTGATCTCATCTCGTCTTGCTTGCTGGGAGAGAGGAAGCTCCCGGACCACCTTTTCAAGCCAGATAGCGAGCGATCACTCAGCAATGATACCGCCGGCCGGGAATAAGTACCTATCCCTTACGGGAATCGAACCCGTGTCTTCGACATGAAAAGACGATGTCCTAACCACTGGACGAAAGGGACCAAAAAGCAATGATTCATATATTCGACGATTGATCTTTCTATACGAAATTCGACGATTTCGTTTGTGTTCATGTTGGCGATTTCAGATGTGAATGAGGCCGGTCGTCTCCCCTTCCTACGGGTTCCCCAGTGACACATCAACCACGCCCCTTCCTTTTCTCCGATCATAAATAAAGCCCCCTGATCTCTTTCTTTGTCTTTCATCCCCCTTCTTTCTAATTTTTAAAAGAAAGGGTAAGGCGCCTATGGTTTGACAGGCTCGCAACTTACACTCGCTGCTCGCAGGCCTGCTCTTTCTATTATGATTTCTATGTCTATGAAAGCTCCTTTGACTCCAGCCCCATAAGCTATTCTTTCACCAGCACCTGCACCTACGAGACGACTTTAGCTATTATTTTTCATTGCCATTCTTCTTCCTTGGGAAAGAGAAGAAATGGAAAAAAAAATGAGCTAAAGCCAAGCGAACAATTAAACAACTCGAGTGAACAGGAAAGAAAAGCTCTAACTTGAGTCAAAAAGCCAATAACCAAGATAAAAAAAGCTCGGCGAGCGAGTAGGTTAGGTAAAAGACACTAAGGTAAGTAAGGTAAGGAGGGAAGTTAGATTTTTCGAGGGTGGTTGTACCTGCTTGCCGATTCCTATTCAGAATACGAGAGTGACAAAGCGGAAAGACAAGTTAATAAGCCAGAAGAAGAGTAAGAGAAGGTCAAGGGAATGGGTAAGAGACTAAAATAGATATATAGAGACGGAAGCTAATACAAGAGGAGTAGGAGTAGCGAGTATATAAGTTGTCTTATTAGCAACCATAAGAAGAATAGGAGTATTGGCTTAGGAATCGGAAAGAAAGCTATAAATAAGGTCATTGGCTTTAGTAGCTGAAGCTGGAGAAAGCAAGTCAGCTGGTAACAAAGCAACAAAGGCTGAAAAGGTGAGTTATGGCTGGCTTACTGTACTTACTTTCCGATTGCTGAGTCCGTTTGCTATTTTTTAATTATTCCTAATCACTGGCGTGATTCCTCTTCCCCTCTCGTCTCGGTCACTAGCCCCTTAGGTCTATCGTCTATAGCCTCTCGCTTTGTCCCCGCCACTACAATCGAAACCGCCTCTGCTCTTTCCAAGTCAGCTCTAGTCTATCGTTACTGGTCCAGTATAAAGACCCTATCTCTTCTTATGAGCTTAACGCTAAAAATGAGCTATACTAAGCGTTTTTTCCCTTTTTAGGCGGGTAGCGTTCCTTGAATTCGATTGACGTGGTTCTAGCTCGTTTTAAGGAGCTTATAGCGAGTTTTGCTTTGTCCCTCTTGACGTCGCTGGTCATCCCAACTCGTATTAGCTATCGAAAGCCGTACTTACTTTCCCGCTTGCCACAAGTAATCGCTACAGAAAGCACCACAGCCACAGGCACAGTAACCGGAAGAGCAACTGGTCTTTTCTCACTCTCCCTGTAGTCAAGACGTAGGGAGTATTATGACCAGTTTCACTGACATCTGCTTTCGTCTCTCGTCCTTCGCCCGCTATGCTTCCCAGTAGGTATGATGCCCAGCAACAGGCGCACAAGCAGGACTAGCTTATTGGTCCACTGGTTGTAGCAAGAGGAGCTGGATCAACCAATGACGCTTCGGGCTTCGAAAGAAAAGAAGGAATTTTAGCACAAGGTTCGCCAGACTTGCTTCTCGCTGCGCTCGATCAAAGAAAGAGAAATCGAACAAGAGCAGCGCTCGACCAAGAAGTCATGGGGCTAGCTCGAACGATATAAAGATGGAATCAGCAGTGTCAGAAGGTACTTCAACCAAAACTGAGTAGCATGGCCGGGCAGTAAGCTTTCGAAGCCCGTGTTCTCCCGAATAGCAATAGAATATTTTCTGACGCAGATGGTATTTTCATTTTTTCAAGTGCTATTGCCTGGATGGTGTTCTCGGTATCGTTTTCTTCAAGAAGGGAAGGAATCGGGGGGATAGAGTTCCGGGCAAGACTGTTTGGCTCTATGTTCAGGAAAGGAATGCCCTCAGGGAAGAAAGAGGAAAGTTGCATAGCAGAGAAAAGAATCTCTGTTCTCAGTCTAAGTAAGCCCGTCCTAGCAATAGTGGCTGAAGCTGGTCTCGATCTCGAACTCAAACTGATGCCTAGCTGCCTTCATCTCTGCTTCCTTCTACTACCAGCGTGCGCTCATCCCTTGCTTGTTCTTGAAGGACTGAGTATGATTAAATATTTTTTGATCTTTAGTCCGTATCGTCGGTCTACTTCTGACAAGCAAAAGGCATAATATCCCCAATGAGTCAGGAATAGAAGATGCCAACGTGTTGAGACCGACCTAAAGATCTTGTCAAACAATACAGGCTTTCTTCCAAAGAATATCCCACTTTGTTGGCTGGCCTGGAAAATCTTCCTAGCCTTGACTGTCGTTGCGTTAACGTAGTTTAACGAGCTTGACAAAACTACCTCCCCGCTTCTCAAAACAAGGCTGATTAAGGGAGAATGCCATCTTTTTCGTAGATAGTCTGAGTTCGAGCTACTGGACTGGCTTCGGCGGCTTCTTCCTTCGAGTTAGAGTGCCCAATGCTAATATTCTCAAATGCCTTAACCGTAATGGGAGTGGCACATTCGTTTAGACAGAATCCTATATACGCTTATGGACAGGCAGAAATGAACGGATACCATTCTCCAGAGATAGTAGCTTAATTAGCTTAGGTTTCAATCCTAACGCACGAGAAGAAAAACGAAAAGCATGGGACTTCCAGTACGATAGGGCCGGACCTCAATGGTCCTTTATGTATGAAGCGGATGTGGGCGTGGTCAACCGAATCTGAGCCGTGTGCACTGCCAGGCGTCGGAACGCTAATCGGAGCACATAGAGTGGGCGGTGGCAAAGCAGTCATCGCGCGTGTGTGTATCTCTCCCCGAGAAGAGGCGCATGGGGTAGCGAGGCAAATCGTGTTTCATCAAATGTGACATGTCTTGAGATGAGTTTTTTCTGCGTGCGGGGATCATAACAGCAGTACCCCTTGTGCTGATCACTATAGCCAACGAAAATACATGACTTTTTTCTCAAAGGATTGACTTTGGCCACACCGTCTTGATCAAAGAGCTCGGGTTACACAAATCTCCCTTCTTTGTGTACTGGAACAGCTACCACTTCCTTAGAACAGCACTAACTTACCGCTCTATACTATATAAAAAAAAAAGAAAGAGAATAGCTCCATAACAAACAAAATAGTGAACTGCCATGAATTACACACACGCTAGTAGTGGCTCGGCTAGAGGACTACAGCAGCCGAAGCCGTGATTTGTATGGTATGTCTTGCCCTCAATGTCCGGTTGGTTGGTAAGTCACTAAATCCCTATCTCCCGGTGGTCGAGTACCCCCGACGCGTCGAATGGGTTGTTTAGTCTGACTTCTTGTGCTGGCCCGACATCATTCTGTCTCCCGCATTCTCTCCTTTCATCGGTTTGTTTTTTTTACTTCGCTTCGCGATTAGAGTTGTACGCATCATGCATGGGAATCCTTGATGTTAACGCTCTCGTGCTGACTGTAGGTCCCGGGTCAAAGGCATCTCGAAGGAAGCTGCTCCGCATATGCGATCACCACACCTCCATGTACCTACAGATGAGGGCTCCAACGCCTACTGTACAATCATGTGGGAAGTGCATCCTGCACACCAGAAAGTCAGTGGCGTACGCCACACCCCCTCCCCCTGTACCTATACAACACCCATGGAAACGTTTATTGTCTGACAATCTCCGACGCGACGCGCAACGCCCCATGCAAATCCCTACGTCGGTCGATCGATGCGCACAGAAGGAGAGCTTGTCCATAACGAAAACGCGTATGTTAAGTCGGTCAATCGATTAAACTATTTCTGTATAGGGGCAGCCGGGCCGTATTAGCAAGCGTGACGTGCCGGACTGACCCAGCACGTCTTTCTTTCCTGGCAACAGAAGATGCACAAAGTGGTTTCAGTAGCACTACCGAGTTCGCATCAGCGATTTTATCACCAATGGAATCAATGGGTTTTGTCAATGAATTAATCTACCGGCATCGGAGGGAGAAGCGGAGTCGGGAGCTGGAGGAAATAACACTTTTTGATGGACGGGAGAGGGAGAGGCAGTTGTTTCATTTCATTCGTTGACCCGGAAGGTCGTACAGCTCCATAATCTGAAGCGCAGGAAGCACTGACGAAGGATGGTCTAAGCCTAGAGCGGGAACAAAGCAGAGGCGGGGGCTATGACTAAAGCCCCCATGGATTGATACGGAACCCCCCAGACCAAGTAGTCGATCCGCCAGCACCATCAAGCAGGTACCGAGGTATTTGAACCTCCGCTTTCAGTAGTTTGATACTCGGGCTTCAGTAGCCGATAGGAGGTGGACCATAACTCGTTGACCATGCAAAAAGGGGCAAAGGCTCGGGCTCTGATATCAATCAATAGCAGCCAGCCAGTTAGTTGAACCAATGCCAGTTGACCGTGTGAAAGAAATAGATCCAATTGACGGTCACAGAACCACTACGGGATAGTCCGTGAGACAAGATCGGGATCCAGATTCATATCCCTCAACCACTAGTGGAAGACCTTTCAAAGGAAAAGGTTGGTTGGGAGCGGGAGGGAGTCAATTACAGAAAGAGTAGAGACGGATATGGGGACTGTAGCTCCGACCATGTCAACTATGATGCTCTCGCAGCTGCCAGTCCTTTCACCAGTGAATGCTGTCATGCGCTACTTCCCGAACCTCCGTGTCTAGGTCCTGCCGAAAAAGACTGCAAATGATTTACCATCCATCCCACTCATATAGGTACGTTATCGGATTTTTCGGATCGGGAAATGGATCGAACCGCGCGAAATGGTCGCCTCGGAATACAGGGCGCAACGGAACCAAGGTTCTTTGTTGGCGTGTTGCGTAACAAGGGCAAGAGGAGGTGGAAGCGTTCGCCGACTTTGATAGGCAACGCATTGCAAGCAAATAGAGCAGAGAGCTGACCCTTTGTTTCTATTAGAGTCGCGAGCTTGTTGTAGTCGGTCCTAAAGGGAAAACCTTGCAGCTTACTTGCTATATCCCCGCGTCCTTGCACGGCTCGTTTTCTTCGAGCCCTGCTTCTCCCTTCCCCCTCTCCCCTGGAACCGACCGTTTGGAGTATAGCCAAGTGGTAAGGCATCGGTTTTTGGTACCGGCATGCAAAGGTTCGAATCCTTTTACTCCAGATTATGAACACCCGATTTGTCAAGAACGAGCTGACAACTACAGGGGAAGCGGCTCGGGCTAGGGAAAATTTCTTCCCCGGCATGATGCTTCAATATTTCATTTTTTTCTTCTTTTTCTAAGTAATGGGGAAGAGGACTGAAACATGCCACTGAAAGACTCTACTGAGACAAAAAGATGGGCTGTCAAAAACGTAGAGAAGGTAGGATGGGCAGTTGGTCAGATCTAGTATGGATCTACCATGGACGATAGTTGGAGTCGGCGGCTCTCCTAGGCTTCCCTCATCTGGGATCCCTGGGGAAGAGGATCAAGTTGGCCCTTGCGAATAGCTTGATGCACTATCTCCCTTCAACCCTTTGAGCGAAATGTGGCAAAAGGAAGGAAAATCCATGGACCGACCCCATTGTCTCCACCCCGTAGGAACTACGAGATCGCCCCAAGGACGCCTTCGGCATCCAGGGGTCACGGACCGACCATAGACCCTGTTCAATAAGTGGAACACATTAGCCGTCCGCTCTCCGGTTGGGCAGTAAGGGTCGGAGAAGGGCAATCACTCGTTCTTAAAACCAGCATTCTTAAGTTAAGATCAAAGAGTCGGGCGGAAGGATGGAGCGAGCCTATTCCAAACAATAGAGCTCAACATTTTTAAATTTGAGTATGTACTTCATTGACAGACTAAATTTTCATATTTGAAAGTCGATATATAATACAACCGACCAAATCCAGAAGAATAATACACATCCAAGGAAATTTGCATACTTCTTTGAACCAATGGGCAAAACTTTTTGTATGGGCATAAATTTAAAATTATGTTAAAGGTTTGGCTAGAGCTAATTGGTCGTTCTTGGTGTATGCGGAATTGAAACATTAGGGCTTTATTTACATAGTCGATACATACAGGGTTTCTTGGACAAGTTTTGTCAATGGGGTAAGACGAGATCCTACGGTTCACTTTTGTATCTTTAGCATTCCACTTCACTCCACAAGGGGAATCATGGATGAAGCAAATCAAGACAAACCGGGTCCTTCCCAACCTTCTGAACACAAAGCTTCTCTTATTCGCAACTTTCTTTAGTTTAGTGATGGATATCTTAGAGAGTCTAAGCCCGTAGTACCCTCTGAGGTTGGTGAAGGGAAGTTAAACGTAAGCGAGGTTTCGAAGAAACGATACAAAATATACATTTATCTCCCTCCTCCGAAATGTTAAAAAGTTTATCGGGGGTTCTGTTCCAGCCAATCCTAAGTGCTTTGATAGCGTGCCAGCCGAGCGACTAGCTTTCAGGTAATATGCATTTCCTATCCTAAGGTCAGCAAGTAGGTAAGCAGAAAGATTTCCCAAGGTAGCAAACAAGTCCAATTCCGGGTGGGGTTCTCTTTTATTTGCCAAGTCAGGCAGGATAGTCAAGTAAGAAAATAGACCATAAGCCATCCTTTATCTTGTAGCCTGTCTAAGAAAGGAACAATAAATAGCTCATAGTTTCCTTGCAACTGCCCTAAGAGTTGTTCTTCTATCATCAGCGAGAGTTTACTTTGCTGTCGATGCAGGCAATAATAGATAGATTTCTGTACATAGTTGGGCCTAGGCTAAGGCTAAGAAATAAATAATAAATGGATTCCTCCCCCTTTAGCATATGCTTATGTAGCACTCCTATTTTGAATAAGCTTATGGGCAAATACTAGAATATGCTTTTCTCCATTCTCCTTCTTTTGGAAAAGAAGTTTTTCAGCAAGTGAGCAAGCCATACCATTCATCCTCCACCTCCTCGTCCATGAAGTCCGTTGACTTTCTTTTTCCGGTAAAGGCAGCATATGCCCTAAGAGCCTATTTTTCCACATCAAGAGGAAATCCCACACACAACCCCAAAAGAATAAACAGGATGGACCCCTATTCGCGCGCCTATGGACCGATGGTTCCCAACCAGTAACTAGTGCCCCCCCTATGGACCACTCCTATGTAACTCCAACAG